>JAUPMV010000010.1:15489539-16239539 GCA_030848855.1 Branchinecta sandiegonensis | reverse complement strand
GTTCTTTAAATGTTGTAGTCAAAAGTCCCGAGTGCTGGTGAACGTGGAGAATTTGCCTTATTGTCAGGCCCTGTTTTCGCCGTCACGTTTTGTCCTGTCGCTGTTGTTCGTCTCGGGTTTTATTTGCACTTTTGACTGGGGTTCCCTGGTATTTAAAACGGTGGGATAGTGCTGCCAGTTTGCGCTTTCTTTTTGCTGATTATCTGTAAAAGAAATTGAAGAATTTACGGCGATAATCAAAGAAACCTGCCATGCATTAATAAGTGCGTGAAGAAGTCTGCCTGCAAAGCGATCCCATTTGCGTTGTGGTTCTTAGACATTAAGTTCAGATATTTGTCTGCGGTTGCCCAGAAGATGCATTGCTATATAATCTGTTTCAAATTGTGAATTTCACTGTCTCTTTTACTATCACGCGATGCTTGACATAATTGTAAACTATTCTTATTAAAAATACAACCTTTTTCTATGTTACCATCTATTGTCCAAGACATTTACGTTTCTGCTCTTGACCTTTTTCCGTTTGATTTAGGGAGAAAGTTTTGTAGGCCAGATATAACGGTTCCTTACCGTACTAACTGACAGTGGCATCTGAAAAAGCCAACTTTCATCATCACCAACACAAGACCTGCACAAGACCCTAGCATTTTGTCAAATTGGTTGGAAAGAAGTTTGGCTCTTATGATGCGAGTGAATTTACGTATTTCTTTGTGGGGGGGGGGGAGGGCTTCTAAAAATGCGAATTCGGCAATAGTCGTTTTTGCAAAGCAACCATGGTATCAGATACCTGCAAAACAAGGCTAGGCTACGCTTGGCTAGAACTGGAGTTGGTTGCTTCATACAAGGGCTGTGTTTCAACAACCTTAGTTATGCTGACGACCTAGCCGTTCTTGCCCCAACAGTAGCAGCACTGAATAAGCTACTGGCTGTTTGTGACGAATTTGCTTTGATGCATGATGTCGTCTTCAACACGAAGAAAACGCTGTGCATGGCATTCATTCCACGTGGTCTTCATTTGAAGATTATCCCAGATGTTGTACTATCTAGTTCAAAGATTCAAGTCGTCCAGCATTTCAAATACTTGGGTTTCACGTTTTCATCGTCGATGACTGCTGAAGCGCATGTTTCTTCGCTTATGAGGTCTCTATCTATTAGAGCAAATATACTGATAAGGAGGTTTGGTAGCTGCGAGGCCCCGGTAAAGAGTTTTCTTTTCAGGGCTTACTGCACGCCACTTTACTGCCTTCCTCTTGCGTGTACTGTCAGTGTGAAATGTGACAATTCTTTTCGGGTTATGTATAATAATTCGTTCCGGTGGCTTCACGGTCTTCCTTGGAATTGTAGTGCATCGGGAATGTTTGTTGGTGAAGGGCTTCCATCTTTTGGTGAACTTCGGAGGCGTTCAATTCTTTCCCTTCAAACCAGGATCCTCCGATCCCCTAGCCCACTTCGTAGGATCCTTTGTGGGCCTCAGATGCGGCTTTCTCTGCCTGTATGGCTTGCGTGGACTCGTGAGTTGTACGCGGGGCTTTTGACGGGAGTCACGTAAGTGACCTGGTACTTACATTTGTTTGTTTGTTGAGTGTTTTTTTTTTTTATTGTGGCCCATGTTGGCCTTATTTGAAATAAAAAAAAAAAAATAAAACATAACATAATATTTATGGGCGATGTTCAGGATTACGTGTATTAGGTAGTGCGCTTTGACAATGGCGAAAGTGGTAGTAACAGAACCGAACGCGGACTCCGCATTCGTCTAGGCGAATTCGCTGTTGCTAGCGGAAAAATTCGCGCCACGCCATCTCAACTCCAAGTCATTTTTTTTGTTTATATTCGTGATTTGTCGGCAACAAGCTTAGGAGCTGATCTGTCCTGTTCATCCAGGGAATTTGAAATGGGAGTGGTGCGAAATTGGAACGAGAAACTCTTTAATGAACCTTTAAAATAATGTCGTGATTTTTCGCCGCTCGCTATTGCTAAAACTTGTCCACGGGAGGGGGGGGGGGGGTGTAAATTACGCTGCGACAATGCTATGGCTCTGGAGTGGGCGGCTGAAAAAGGCTAGGCATCCGAGTGATGTTGATGGCTTAAAATGATAAAATGAGTTTCGCTGTACTTAATTTAGTTCAGTTTCTTCACTTTTTTTCCTTCAGTTTTTGTCATTGTTTCCGGTATTTTATCTGCCTTCTCCATTTTCATGGGTTGTTGTTTATTTTAGTCGTTCTGATAGATTAGAGTTTGCTTTAGGTTTGTTTTGTTTTTGCGTATTCATATAATCACTTATCTTATTATCATCAATTTTGGTGGATCAACAAAACATTAATCAATCAATCAATTCTTTTTACCCGTCTACAGCGCAAGGAGGCCGAGAAGCCCTAAAGATGGATTCTCGGATGGAGCATCAGAACAAAAGAAAATATAAAATGATAGATAATAAGTAAGCATACTTCAACGGGGAGCAACCATATTCTTTTCAAAAGTACGAATGACCAGTGTGAAATCCAGTAAAAAAAAGTAAATGTTGTATTTACTTGATGAGCAATACTACAAAGAGCCGGAAATCACAGCAAGCATCGGCCTAAGTGACCACCAAACAGTGATTTGGAGACCGTCACATTCCCCACTTCGAAAGGCAATTAAACAAACAGTAACCTACCGACCGATCAGGGATGAACAGATCCCTGGCTTCAAGGAAAAACTAGCACAGCAGAACTGGACCTCCATTTACAGACTACCGTCCGCCGAAGACATGACAAACGCATTCTGTGACCAACTTCAGAAAATGTTCGAAGAGCATTTTCCTGAAAAGAAACGGGTAGTGAGAAATGAAACAAAGCCCTGGATCACACCAGATATAAAAGAGCTTATACTAAGGCGGTATAGCTTATACAACTCTAACAGAGCAGAGTCCAAGAAGTTGCGAAATATCGTGGTGAGAAAGATAAAGTACGCTCGAAAGCAGTATGGCCGCCTAACTGTACAGAAGCTTCTGTCTTCCGCCCCTAAAAAGTTTCATAACACGGTTCAGAACATTCTCGGCCGAAAGCAGGAAAACGTCGAACTAACAAACGAAAAAGGAGAGAAACTTACCGCTAACGCGATTAACGATCACTTTGCTGCAATCTGTACAAAATACCCTGGCATCACATCACTTCCTGACCTCCCAACCATCACCGAAATCCCAGTCATCGAAGCAGAAACCATCCAGACCGCTTTCTCAAAACTGGACACGTCCAAAGCCTCATTTCCAGGAGAACTACCGATCAAACTGATCAAAGCATGCAGCAATGAGCTCGCGGTACCGTTTACTGCCGTTGTAAACCAATGCCTGAGTGAGGGCACCTTCCCGACAAGATTCAAGACAGCTGTTGTCACCCCGATCCCGAAAAGTCACCCGCCAAATCTGCAAATGATTTAAGGCCCATCTCAAAGACATCGATCTTCTCAAAAGTCCTGGAAGGAATTGTCTTCAAATGGCTCTTCGAAGATATTAGCGACCAACTTGATCCCCGGCAATACGGCTTCCGCCCAGGCCACAATACTGTGCATTACCTAGTCCGCCTCATTAGAGACATCCTGGAGCATCTAGAGAAAGACGGCGCATATATTGACTGCATCATCGCTGACTTCGCGAAAGCGTTCGATTTGCTCGACCACACAGTTGTCATCAGCGAGGCATCATTCCTTAAAGCAAGGCAAATTGTCTTGCGAATGGTTGGCAGCTTTCTGACGAACCGCAAACAGAATGTCCAACTTCCAGATGGGGAAATATCTGATCTCAGGGAGCTGACATGCGGTGCAGCACAAGGGTCGAAGTTAGGCCCTTTAGCCTTCCTCATAGTAATCAACAAGCTTTTGCGCGAAATCACCGAACGCTACAAATTTGCAGACGATCTGTCCACTCTCCTCCCCAGACTACTCTCTCAGAACATACAGCCAGATCCAGTCCTAACAGTAATGCGAAAGATCGAAGAAGAAGCAAACCAAGTAACGCTCACACTCAGCCAGGAAAAAACTGTCCTGTTTAGGGTTAACTTCCTTAGACGGCCAGTTCCAGACCCGCCATGCGATGGACCGAAGGCTGTAAAATCGGTGAAGGTTCTAGGTGTCCACCTGGACGCCGACCTCAAATGGAATACCTACGTGTCGTCAATCGTCTCAAAAACCGCATTCCTCCTAACATCCTTCGCCTACCTTCGCCGCTTTGGTATGAAAACTCAGATCATGGTTGTATGCTACAAATGCTACATTAGACCGCTCACTGAATATGCTTGCCCAGTCTGGCACAGTGCACTGACCATTGATCAAAGCGACAAAATCGAAAGACTGCAAAAAAGGGCCTGCAAAATAATATTGGGAAGTGGTTATGTTGATTATGAGACGAGCCTCAAAGTTCTGAAGCTGGAGTCCCTCAAAGAGAGAAGGCACAAACTGGTTCTGGATTTCGGTCGAAAAATCCTTGCCTCGGAAACACACCGCGATCTTCTTCCGGGTTTTGAGACACGCCAAACTCAACATTCCACCAGGCTCAGAGAGAGAAATAAAAACGCAGCAAAGCTGGAACAACCGCCGATCCACACATCCGAACGGTACCTGAAATCATTTGGTTCGTACTTCGTAAAACATTATAATGATGACCTAGAAAAAAAAATTCAGTAAATTGCTGTGAATAATTTGTTTTTGTAAGTGTTCTGTAAGTGTCTTAAATTGTTGCTGACTTCCGCTGTTATTTTTGTCACCGACAAGAATATTAAGGTAAAATAAAATGAATTTGAATTTGAATTTGATAAGTTTTTTGTCATGTCTTGCATTACGATTTGTCGTTCTCCAGTTTTCGTGGTACCATCACTGTGAGGAACAATCAAACAGAGACAACAAAACTTTAATCAGTAAGTATAAATATCAGAGAGAACTCGTTCATTCGACGTCTCAATGGCACTGGAGTTTTTTTTTTGTAATTACAAAATCTGAGATTGTACCTAAAGGCAACGTTAAAGAAATTAGACAAAGACAGAACATTAAAGAAAGCAATTTTATTAAATTAAAGTATTTGTGTGTGTAACTCCTTGGTGATTTCCTCTCCGTGTTCTGTCGTGCCGTGGTGACATCGACACGCCAAATTTGTCTTTAACCGATGTTAAATTTTCAAGACATAAATTCAGAAACCAGGAAGCTAATTACTACTCTGTAATCATAGCTGACAAGATTTCAAGGAGATTCTCACTGCCAGGCCCTTAGGCCTCCTGATAGTTATTCTCTGCCGCTTTGACGTTTGTCTCGTCGCCAACAAGCTAATAGTCTACAGGGTTGCCGCATCGAACAAATTTAGAGAGTGACTTCTGGTCAAAAACAGAGAGTGAACTGGGAGTAAATTTTATTTTCATGAAAAAATGTGATTTCTGATCGGAGCCACTCCTCCCATGTAGGGACTATGAATACCCCGACAAATTTGAGCTGAGCTAGAGGTACTTGCTGGGCTTTGAGTTGATGCCCGTCTACTTCCCTCTTCGACGCTGCGCATATCAGAGGAAAAAGTGCAGGAGGCGTGCTAATCCGCTCTGCAGCGCGTCACATGCGTGGTCACAATGATAGACAACCAATCGGCTTTTACTTTGGAAATTTCTGTTTGTAGAGGTTACGAGTTGTGATGTTCCGCGTGGCTCCTACCCTCCGCTTGTTTGCATCAGGCAGGGTATAATTCGACTCCGCATGGTCGTAGTACCGAGATAGGGAGACTTGCGCTTCCACCAAGGCTATACAAGTTTAATTGCTCTTAAACCAGGGGGACACAAGAGGCGTTACTAGCCAAAATGTTTGGGAGGGGGCAAGGTATTTACCGACTGGCTGGTCATTTATACCGACTGTTTTTGCAGATAGAAACGACGATAATTGAGAAAAAACGACTGTGTCGACGCAAAATTGGCTGATTTTAAGAAAACTACTATTTTTAAAGTTTAACTGAAAAGGGCAGAGATGGGACAGTCGTGTTACCCCTCACTTATTCACTTAAAGAAGCTTCAAGACCCGGTGAAAATGCGTTACTTCGTTGCTCCGCTATTCACGAATAATCAATTTTCAAATAGTGGAATTTCCCTGTCAGATTTGTGGTGCTACCTCTGTCATATGCCTGACGAGAAAGATTTATGAAATTTTTTTGTTCAGGCACTAAGCAGTCTTCACCAAGCTTATGACCGCCTACTGAAAAGCCGCGTTTGTGTTCAGATTCAAATATTCCGCGTCATAGTAGAATTTGCGCTGTGGGGACAGCTGTAGATATTCCGAACCTCACTACGAGAGCAGATAGTGGAAAATCAAAAAATCTCTTAGCAGAATCCAAATAACCCGATGTATTCCACTGAATGATGCAAAAATAAGTTTGCTTTTCAGTTAAACTTTAAGAGGAAATCAACTATTTTTACGAGAAACCGACTGTTTAAAAAAAAAGACTGTTTCCAAGAAAACAAGACCAAATGTTTCGATGGGATCCCAAAAATTCAATATCTGATCCAGACAACTGGCTCTTGTCTTAGCCAGATCCAGTCGTCGCTAGACACCTTGAACATTTTTACTATTAAAATTCAGAAACAGATTAAGGCCAAATAGCTAATCATCTGAGAAAACCAAGTTCAGATATGGATTCAGCATGTGTGTTTACCCCTATAAGTCATATCTGTTTTGACGAAAACTTCCTGCCACTTCTGCCAATTTCCCGGTTTCGGCCGAACTCCAGAACTACTTGTCGGGCGAAAAAAGAAAGCTCAAAATCGAATTCAGTGTATCTTCTTTCCCCAATAATGAACATCTAATCAACTTCAGATAAAAATTTAACTTATAAAAAATTCTCCGACTCCAGCCGGATTCCGGTCGAAATATGTCCGGGTAAAATATGATTGTCACACAAGGATTCAGCATCTCTTCTTACCCCTAAATCGGTTATCTATCAACTACAAATAAAACTTTAACTTCTAACAATTTTCCGGTTTTGGCCGGATTCCGGGCGAACTGCATGCCCGGGTAGATAATTTGTTTCACATAAGTGTTCAGCATGCCTTCTTGCCCTAAATCGAACATCTAATCGTCAACTCCAAATAAAACTTTTAATTTTAACAAACTTTCCGGTTTTGGCCGGGTTCCGGGCGAACTACTTGTCCGTCGAGAAAATGGTTTTCACCATCGTCTTCAGCATGCCTTCCTACCCCTAAATCGAACATCTAATCAACTTCAAATAAAACTTTTACTTTTAACAAACTTTCCAGTTTTGGCCGGATTCCGGGCGAACTACTTGTCCGATGACAAAAACCATCGTGTTCAGCATGTCTTCTTACCCCATAATCGACTATCACATTAGCTGTCTCAAAATATTTTGTTGGCCCCTTAATTTGAACCCCCTCCCCCACCCCTAAATGTAGGGCTACAAAGCCCATTTACGAACTTGACTGGTCCGACGACCCAACGAATCCTCACACCAAGTTTCATCAAAATATCTCATTCCCTTCGACAGTTGTCGCGTGCTTACAGACGGACGGACAGACGGACAACTTTTGCGATGTCATAGGTATCCCTCCACTTACGTTTTCGGATCCCAAAAATTGACAGTTTTACGAAAAATTCCGGCGCTTCGCCGACTTGGCTATTTCTCACCCGTCCTACCAAATTAATGCAAACACTGGGCTGCGCGGCTTGTGATGGCCTTTCAGTCGCGATTTATTGCCATTCGTTTTCGAGCTCTGTGAAGTTAGTATAGCCTTTGGCTTTGTAAACATCAGATCATCGTCCTTGCTTCGATTCGGCAAATACTATGGTTGTTCGGGATAATTTTCAGGAACGCCCTCCGGCTTTGGCAATAAAAGGATTACTTGTTGATCAAAACTTGATACGTAGCCTATCATATAAATATATCTGTACTGGAAAAACTAAAGGCTATATACAGGATAAACAAACAACTCATGCAGGAAACTAGGACTAAATAAAGAAACAGCACTTCCTAACTCTAGTGCATTTCGCACAAAGTTATCAAAAGAAACAATCAATCTTGGTGACGTAGATCTTTTAAGATACCAAGAAGCTGCCTACCCTTCCCACAAAACAGTGAACCCCTTAAATGCGAAAGGTCCTGGCACCTGAAAAGAATTTTTTTATTCAAACAATGTTTACAACAGATACGTCAGCTACGATTCTTCATCAGCGATATTTCGGCCCTTCTTGGCAAGGGTTCTCTTCAGGCTGTCAATCTTCTGGGTCAACGTCGGGGAAGGAAACAAACCTGTAATCTTATTATTTACATTAGATTACAGGTTTGTTTCCTTCCCCGACGTTGACCCAGAGGATTGGCAGCCTGACGAGGACCCTTGCCAAGAAGGGCCGAAATATCGCTGATGAAGAATCGTAGCTGACGTATCCGTTGTAAATATTGTTTGAATAAATGTCTCAAAGTCACCTTGGGCTCAAAGAATATTTACCTGAAAAGGAAATGATCAAGACCACCCCAAGCAACATGGCAAAGAGGACAAATACGTAGGCCTACTCCATCCAGACTCTTTTCTAGAATTCCTGGAATTGCGCGGCAAACAGTTTGCTCGCACCTGGATCCAACACTTCAAAAACTTAAATGATATTCCATAACTTAAAATAAAATTCACTGCCAAAAGACTCTTTTAAACTTGCCTGTAATAAACTAAACTCGGTGACTCGTCTAATGCACACCACCATTTTCGAATTTCTTGATCATCTAAACGTGTCATGATATGTGTTCGAACATTTGGCAATCAATTGACTATATTTCCGCATATTTATTTGTTTTTCTATTTATTTGATTATCCTATACTCTAGAAATGACTAACTCATCGACCCATAGAGGCGTCAGTACCTCTGGTGGGCATCCTCCCTCCCGTACTCGGAAGACCCGTCCAGTCATACATACACAAACAGGGTTGCCACATCAAAAATATTTAGAGAGTGACTATGGCCCAAAACATAGAGTGAATTGGGAGTGGAATCTATTTTCATAAAATGTTCACTTTTGGTCGGAATCGCCTTTGTAAAAGTGACACATCTTAATTTTACTTTCATGAAAAAGCTTGAAATAGTTACTTCTGGTCGGAATCCCTACTGCAAAAATGACACATTTGGTCATTTTGTGAATAGAGTGATTTTTACGTCCTACATATGACAAGACTGACAAAAACAAAATAGAGTGACAATTCACACTATTGTGTGACATGTGGCAACACTGTACACAAATCCTCAGATTTTGGGCAGATTGCCCCAGCGTTAGGGTATACCCCAACACAATATCTCAGTATCTGAACTTTGGGGGCTATTGCCCTCAAGCAAGGGAGAGTAGCCCAAGAGAACCTGTATACGCGGACCCACGTTCGAGCACTGTGTCCAAACTTAGGATTTCTGTCTGGCTACACCCATGCGTCTGGCTGAAGCTATGGCTGCACCCCATGGCTTCCACGATTCTTTAGTTGGGATTTTATATTTGAAGGTACAACCGGATAAGTCAGCTACATTTTATTACAGCTATATTTCGGCCCTTCTTGGCAAGGGTCCTCTTCAGGCTCAAGCCGCTCAAGCTGGAAAATGAACTTGTAGAAAAACAATTAAAGATTCTTCCTTAAACATCTGATTTTGTGAACTTCTTCTCTGAAAATTGCTTGGAGTTAAAGCAGGTGCTGTGATTTCATTCTGGACACTGCTGCTGTTTTTGCTGTTTGATTGGGTCGTCAAAAGGGTAGAGATTCTTCTGCATTTTGGTTTTGGAGTCACCTGAATTTGGAATTTTGCTATGTTTTAACCCTTTTTTCAATTCTAGCCCAGGAAGAAGCTTACGAAACGCTCCTCATTCAGTTCACCGCCACTTGTCGACCGCGATAACCGACCCGACAGTGACTTCAAGAAGCGTCCCCACTCTATGTCCCCCGCATATCTCCACCCCGAGCTACGCTCCAGCCCTGGCCACGAGATATACGACATCCCACCATCGCCGATGCTCGCTTTGCCTCTTCAGAGCCAGCGAATCATGGGCGATCATGCGTATTTTCAGATGCAAAGGGGAATGGAGCATATGAACCCTGGTATGAACTCTCGTGCCATTTCGCATAACATGCTGGCGAATGAGCGGTACTACATGGAGCAGACCCAGCCAATGACGCCGCAGTACCCCCAGTTTGATCTTACAACAAATCCTTACCTATTGCAGTATGGGAATAGGTACCAGAGCCAGCAGTACCTGCCAGAAGCATTGCAGCAGCAGCACAGAACGAATGAGCATCACGTGCTGAACCGTATGAGTCACGCGTACCATGTTAAACAGAGACACAGTATCAACCTGGAGCATGTCCTCTCACTTGAGCAGTTACAAATGGCCGACCCGCGCTTCTTGGCCCATTCCAAGTCGTTTAACTACGGGCCAAAGCCAGTTATGGGCATACAGGCCCGGCGAACTCAGGCCCATGGAACTCATAGCCTTGAGCACCCAAAAAGTAGGCTGGAGCAAGAAATGATGATGCAGTTAAATGAGGATATTATTTTGAGGCGGAGTGGGTATGTGAGCTATCCGGACCAGGCAGAAAATACCTGGTTCAAAAATAATCTGCAGGATAGCGGGTTCGAGGAAGTACTCATGGAGAAGAAAAGATTTGCACCAGTTGTGCGTGATAGATTGTTGAAAAATACCCAGATTTACCTCCCTTCACCCCCATCCCCCGATCCCGACTACTCAGGGGACGAACTACTTGACAGGTTCGATAATGACTCTCTTTCCGGTGACAGCGACCGTGAGCTGTCTCGGGTAGAAAGGATAGTCTCAGACTTTCACAAGTCCCTCCCAGTGTTAGATCGAAAGGTTTCGCGGGACTCGATGTACTCAAATGATAGTTTGGACTTGACGGAACATAGTGGTGAACAAACATTACCTAACACAACTTTGCGTAGTGAAGGCCAGTGGTCCGCGGCAAGTTTCGACTATTACTCGCCAGATCCCCCGCGCAAACTGTTAGACGGAAGCGAGAGTGAACGAAGTGATGGAACGGAAAAAACAGTTTTAAGCGCCGGCGAGGAGATTACAACTCTGAAAAGGCTAATAAGCGAGGGAGTGATAAGCTTGGATGAGGATCCTCCGGACTTCCTCCCCCCTCCGCCTCCTGGACTGAAGCGCGAACATTATGACGAAATGAGGCATAAAGAGAAAAGTCCATCAGTGGATAGCGGCCAGGGTTCAACCCCCACCACCATTCGAAGCGATCAACCGGCTTATGTCAAATCTTCGAATAAGAACTCAAAACCGTCGAAAATGGCACATAGAGCAGTTGAGAAGGAACAGCTAAAAGCGGTGAAAAGTTTAGACAGTGTCGATTTTGCTCGGAAGTCGAAATTGGGAATGTCTGCGAAGTCAAAATCGATCGAAGACCTGAGCCGGAGTGATGAATTGAAGAACTTGGGCGGCTTCGGAATCGGTCTACCAATTGTGGACATAGAAGAGGCATCTAGCGACAGTCTGAGAAGGCGGAGTCGACTGTTTGGACTAGGTGAGTAGGCTGATAGACACTATATGGCTGTCGAAACGTTAAAGCACAACTCTTACTAGAAATGATCTTTTCCCTATGAAATGAATCAGAAAAAACGTTTTTGGAAATACCATTACTTCTCACCTAAAACTAGCGATTCTCTTGTTAGCGCTTTTCGACTTTATCCAGCCTTCCTGATTTCCGACGCGGCGGCTGGGCGTAAAACATTAAAAAACTGAACGTGCCTCAGTTAAAAAGTGGGAAAACTTAAAGCACAACTCTTACTAGAAATGATCTTTTCCCTATAAAATGGATCATAAAAAACGTTTTCGAAAATATCATTACTTTCCACCTAAAACTAGCGATTCTCTCTGCTCTCCGACGCGGCGGCTGGGCGCAAAAGATTTGAAAACTGAACGTGCCTTGGTTAAAAAGTGGGAAAACTACGCAGATAAAAGAAGTAATAAACAGAAGACTATCACATCCTTATGTTTGAAAGAGTTGTCCGCGGACAATGAAGATTCCGGCAAAATTTTCGTTGGGTAACGGGAAAACTCGGCAAGGCCGAAAAAGCGCTAAAAATTCGTAGTTACGAAACGAAACAATGGAGAAAGGTAGGGATTTTAGAAGCTTATAATTCCATATGGGAGCTAAGTATATTATAAAAGGCAGAATAAGCCAGAGGGGTCCTTTAAGCAAATAAAAGAAGTAATAAACAGAAGATTATCACAATACTATGTGTGAAAGACTTATCAGCGGACGTTGAATATTCCGACAAACTTTTCGTTGGTGACGGAAAAACTTGGCAAGGCCGATAAAGCGCTAAAAATTCGTAGTTACGAAACGAAACAGTGGAGAAAGTGGGGACTTCAGAAACTTATAATTCCATATGGGAGCTAAGTATATTATAAAATGCAGAATAAGTAAGAGGGGTCCTTTAACAAAAGATCATTTCTTTATTCCTTAGTCGCTAGCGACATCAACGCCTATGACATTATGACATCAACACCTTAATTAAAAGGCTAATTCAAAGGTGTCGATGATTTCTTCGAGAAAATATAAACTAGTAAGAACGTCAAGGGGCGAATCGTAAATACCGTGCAGAAAACAGATATGTTCATTGGTGAACATCTGGTACAGAACTCTGTAACGGCACTGAATGAATCACTTAAATAGCCTTGACACGGTTCACGTAGGGCTGACACGTGATTTGAGAAATAAGAGACGGAAAGGATTACGTCATAGAAGGAAGGAAAGAAAAAAGGTATAAACGTTTGTAAAAAGGGTATAGAAAACGATCACAGTTCAACAAAACGCTACTGTTGAAGAAAAAAAACAAACAAGGCAGTCGCGGTGTTGCCTCACTATAGTTATCCGATTTGATACATCTTGGATGTTTGTCTGCGACAGTTTGCGCCGTGTCCATTGCACTTTCAGGCGCTTTTCGGCGTAAATTTGAAGTAGTTTTCGATATACATAAAAGTCATTACTTTGCATTTTAACTTTTGAAATCTATTTAGCGGCCAAAAAATACCACCAGGGAGGAAGATTTCTAAATCTAGGGAGGTCCGGGGACAAACACTCCTTCTGGACAAATTCGACAATACATTTTATAAGTAGTGAACTGAAAGACAAAAATGCTCCTCAGCCGAGATTTGAACCCAGGACCCTGTGCTTACAAGGCAGGCGCTCTTACTATATGAGCTACCGAGGGGCTTGTGAACAGAGTTCGCAAACCACTACATTTGTCAGGTAGAAGCCGGCCATAGGACAGTGATCCCGCTCGAAGGCAAATTCACCTAACCAGTTCACATCCCCATGTCACGGAAATTAATAAATATACATAGATGGCAGTTTACACAAGGGACTTGTACCGTGACCAATAAACCAGAGACAGTTTTTATGGCACTTGCAGCCTCTGGCTCAAGTGCCATATACCGATCACAGTTCCGTCTGTCGGTCTGTCGGTCGGTCCGAGTTTTTTGTCCCACTTATCCGAGTTAGGGTACTTCCAGATGTGCTAGGACAATGAAACTTGGCAGGCATATCAGGGACCCGACCAAACGAACCTGGAAATAATCAGTTTCCCGATCCGACCATATGCGGGGGAGTGGGGGCGCTCGAAACTTGAAAATTTAGGGCATTTTGTCACACTTTTTCGAGTTAGGGTACTTCCAGATGAGCTAGGACAATGAAACTTGGCAAGAATATCAGGGACCTGACCAAAGTAACCTGGAAATAATAAGTTTCCCGATCCGACCATATGCGGGGGAGTTGGGGCGCTGGAAACTTGAAAATTTAGGGCACTTTGTCACACTTTTTCGAGTGAGGGTACTTCCAGATGAGCTAGGACAATGAAACTTGGCAGGAATATCAGGACCCGACCAAACTAACCTGGAAATAATCAGTTTCCCGATCCGACCATATGCGGGGAAGTGGGGGCGCTGGAAACTTGAAAATTTAGGGCATTTTGTCACACTTTTTCGAGTTAGGGTACTTCTAGTTGTGCTAGGACCATGAAACTTGGCAGGCATATCAGAGACCCGACCAAACAAACTTAGGAATAATCAGTTTTCTGATCCGACCATTTTGGGAGGGGGGGGGGTGGAGGGCAGGGGAATCCGGGAAATTGAGAAGTGTGTAACTTTCGAACGGATGATCGGATTGTAATGAAACTTCACAACTGAATAGAATATATATCTGTAATGTCCCGTTTAAAGTCTTGGCCGGATTCGGTAGCCAGGGGGGAGTTGGGGGGGGGGAGACCGGAAATTTCAAGAAACGGTTAGAATGGAGGGATCGGAGTGAAACTTGCTGGGAAGAACAAGCATCTGCTCTAGATAAGTCCTTTAGACCATTGTACTGGATCCGGACACTTATGGGGGGGGGGGGGGGGTCCCGGAATTCCGGTGATGGTGGTTTTGGGGATTTTCACGATGAAACTTGGCAGGCATATCAGGGACCCAATCAAACTGACTTCAAAATAAAAATTTTGTCGATCAGATAATGGTGGGGGAGTGGAGGGAGGAATCCGAAATTTTCAGTAATGCGTAATTTTGGAATGGGTGATCGGATTCGATTGAAATTTAAGAATTGAACAGAGGACATTTCTCCGATGATTTTTTTCATATCCGGACCGGATCCGGCAACTATTGGGGGGGGGGGAAATACGTGACCCGTTTAGAATGGAGGGATCGGGACGGAACTTTGTGGGAAGAACAAACAGATGCTCTAGGTAAGTCATTTGCTGAATCGGATTGGCTACGTGCACCGCGGGGGAGCTGGGGGGGGGGGTGGACCGGAAATCTCGAGAAACGGTTAGAATGATGGTATCGGAGTGAAACTTGCTGGGAAGAACAAACATCTGGTCCATGTAAATCTTTTACATAATTTGACTGGATCCGGACACTTGAGGGGGGGGGGGGGAGGAGGGGGTTTCCCGGAATTCCATTTTTCGGGGGATTTTCACGACGAAACTTGGAAGGCATATCAGGGACCCGGTCAAACTGACTCTTGGGGGGGGGAGTTGAGGGAGGGGAATCCGGAATATTGAGTCATGCGTAACTTTGTAACGGGTGATCGGATTCGAGTGAAATTTGATAATTAAACAGAGGACATTTTTCTCTGGTGACCTTTTTCATTTCCGGACCGAATCCGGCAATTATTGGGGGGAGGGCGGAAAATACTTGACCCGCTTAGACTGGTGTGATCTGGATCGAACTTCGTGGGAATGACAAACAGATGCTCTGGATTAATCATTTACAGAACCGGATTGGCTCCGGTTATTGTATGTGGAGTTGGAGGAGGGGGGGGGGGTTCTGGGATTCCGGTGATCGCGCGTTAAGGTACTTCCAGATGTGCTAGGACGATGAAACTTCGCTGGAATATTGGAGACTCAATAACATTTGCTTAGAAATTGCTACTTCCAAAATCCGATTATTCCTTAAAGTACCAATCTTGACCGCAAAGTAAAAAAAATACTATTAAGCAATATATGCATTTTCGTGATGCCCATCAGCCCATTAGCAGTTTTGCCTCAAGGGTTTTGCTTACAAATGAAGTTCCAGCTCCCTTAGAGTGCGCATCTCAGCCGCAAAGTCGAAACTTACTTTTGATCAATCAAATCATCTTGACCCATGCAAGTGCCATATGAGCTTACAGCTCTTGTTTCGAATATAAATTATATAAAGTGCCATCTATGTATTATTACGCCAGCACATAAATAAGGCATTGTAGGACTATGTAGGAACTATGGAAGGTCTAGGCCAAATAAATCAATCAAATTTATTTCCAAATTGCTCAAAGCTAGAAGAGGAATAAAATTTTTACGAAATACACAAAAACGACACAAACTAACTAATACACTTACAAGATGTGACCAGAAATAGATGATGGGATGGAATTATTTATATATTGGGCAGAATTAGCAGGATATGGAGAAAATAGGATTACCAGTCTTTCTCTCGGACCGACGCACGGATGACGGGAGGGGAGGGGGGAATAGACCAAAATTTGCCAAAAATTAGAATATTTCTGCGGTCAGTTAATTTAGGAACGTCCAGTTTAATGAGAGCATCTTCGTATAAAATTTTATGATCACCCAGAAAGATTCTGACTGCCTTTTTTGACATTTTCCAGGCGATCAGAGAGCTCTGTAGAAAGAGAAGAATGCCAAACCGGTGAAGCATATTATAAACGAGGAAGGATATAAGTTTTCAAATAACAGATGAGGCATTTAGTATCCACACCGAAAGATTTGAGGGTAGAGAGGGATTTAATTAGAAAGTTTGTTGTTTTGATAATACGACCAAGAGAATTCCCAGGCAGATGATTCTCACTGCCTGTTTTGACATTTTCCAGGCGATCAGAGAGTTCTGCAGAAAGAGAACAATGCCAAACCGGTGAAGCATATTCTAAATGAGGAAGGATATAAGTTTTAAAATAACAGAGGAGGCATTTAGTATCCAAACCTAAAGATTAGAGGGTGGAGAGGGATTTAATTAGAAAGTTTGTTGTATGGATCATATGACCAACACGAGAATTCCATTTCAGATCGTCATCGATTATTACGCCATGCAATATAACGGATTTGCACTGCCTCAATGACGATGGATATGCAGCAGTCTGCTAAACCGCATAACCGAAGACTTACTATCATTAAGTTGCATTTTCTTGATTGAAAGTTGAGTTTTAAGGGAAGCGATGGAATCTTGTATTGGATTTGAACTGTTCGGAAGTGTGAAAGAAAGCTTAGAAATAATGAGAAGGGAAAGAACAATCATAAAGACGGTAGGCTAGACTAAGTGGGCAGGCGAGATTTCTGCGGCAGCATTTAGTACTAAGGTTACAACAGTCTGTTAAAAGGCTAAAGCAGCAACGGTAGAGCAAACTTGGAACTTCTTTGATGTTCCATTCTGAAAAAGCCTGATTTTTCTCTGGGAACGGGGCTATCTGGAGGAGGGTCTCACAGGGAATAATGATGAGGTCGATAAAATACGAGGAAAAGGAATCTCCAAACTTTATTCGCGAGAACTGTTAGACGTCTCATCCAAACCTTGACCTTACTCCTAGTCCAATCTTTAACTTTTGCTCGATTCAAACTCACCAGTGCTTGGAATTACCACAAATAAAAGACAAGCTTTCAGGCATCAGACAGATTTATTTATTTATTAATAGAAAAAGAGGTTAAGCCGAAGCTTCTCTTCCTACAAAACACATGAACTACTGTTTCCCAACACTGCAATTTACACTGACACAACGAAAAGACACTAAAAAGGATTCACATAGGCGCTGCAATCAAATTATGCTACAAATCAAAAGCAACATAAGTTGCGTTTTTGCAGATACCATGGTATCTGGTACTACGGTCTAAAGCCGTTTTTGCAGTTATCTTGGTATATGGCCAGTTATCGTGGTATCTGATATTCAGATACCACGGTCCGACCCTTGTAACTGTTCGTGGTATCTGAAAAAGTCATCTCACTTTCATCAGTTTGTCAAATTGGTGGGAAAGAAGTTAGGTACTTAGTGATGTGACTGAATATCAGTTTTTCTTTTGGGATGACTTCGAAAAGCGCAATTCGGCAATTGTTGTTTCTGCAGAGCAGCCGTAGGCTATATCAGATACCACGGTTACTGCAGAAACGACTAATTGCACATGCAGTTACCGCGGTAACAGATACCATGGTATCTGCAAAAACGCAACAATTCTAGCACAGCAGACCTTATACCCTCCTGTGTGCCACCAGAGGGACCTCAAGGCATCCACTAATATGCGTCAGGTAGGCTTGTGGGCGAGGGGTTGCCCAATCCTCGATCTTTGTGTAGAGTTCCCGGTGCCGGTTCTGGCTGGCACCGTGGCATCGGTTGCCACATAAAATCAGCATATTTAGAAGCGTTCAAAAATGAATCGCCTAATCCGTGGCTGGCACCGCTAGTGCTGGCCGGTGCCGGAAAAGGGTTCAAGAAAAAAAGACAGTTTTGACGAAAAATCGACTGATTTTCAGAAAAATCGACTATTTTCAAGAAAAAACCTTACGTTTCGATGAAAAATCGACTGATTTTCAGAAAAACCGACCTTTTTCACAAAAAAATCAACTGTTCTCACAAAAAAAAACGCGGGGCTTCGCGCCGATTCAGTTTTTTTTCCGACTGGCCGACAACATAGGGGGCGCCCCTCTCCCCCACCTGACATCCCCCCTCCTCCCCCCCCTCCCCCCATACGTGACGCCCCTCCCGATGAAAAATTTATCTCAAAATAGTACTATGAAGTAGTACGAAAAAGTTGCATGCAATACTTACGATGCTACTACATGCTTCTACTTCAAGGCTACCGTGTTACTGCATACTACTATATGCTACGATTAGCAAGACTGGATGCTACTATGGCAAGACAGGATGCTACTCGATACTACTACATGAGATTGGACCAGTCTGAGGCACATTAAATGATAGTATTCTTTGCTATTACATAGTATTACATGCAACGTTTTCGCACTACTACCATACTACTACGCAGGCTACAAATTTTTCGTCGGGCTGTTCATGTCTATACTCGTAGTCTAAAGAGGGCCTGACAAGTTAATTCAAAGGTATTACATAGATTCAGTAGGCTATGGGACGAGGGGGGAGAGGCAGCTTAAATATTTTACGAATTTGGTTTGTTGAATACTGACCTCTACTCAAATCTCTACTGGTTGGTCTAAATCAATCCTCTAGCGTGTCTAGCTGAACAGATCCGAAAGCTTCAGTGGGATCCCAGATTGATTCTTTATTGGACTTCTTCGTCCAGACAATGGGGCTCTTCGAGAGTTATTAGTTGCGTTTTTGCAGATACCATGGTATATGTTACCACGGTAACTGGATCCGCAATTAGTTGTTTTTGCAGTTACCGTGGTATCTGATATACGGCTGCTCTGCAAAAACGACAATTGCCGAAATCGCGCATTTCGAAGACATCCCAAAAGACTGATATTCTGTCACATCACTAAGTGCCAAACTTCTTTCCCACCAATTTGACACAAATTAATGAAAGTGAAATGACTTTTTCAGATACCACGATCAGTTACCGCGGTCGGACCGTGGTATCTGAACATCAGATACCACGATAACTACAAAAACGACTTTAGACCGTGGTATCCGATACCATGGTATCTACAAAAACGCAACTAATTTGATTCCCACCAATTTGACAAAAACTGATGAAAGTGAGATGACTTTTTCTGATACTACGATCAGTTACCACGCTTGGACCGTGGTATCTGAATATCAGATACCACGATAACTGCAAAAACGCCTTTTGACCGTGGTATCAGATCCCACGATAACTGCAAAAACGACTTTAGACCGTGGTATCAGATACCATGGTGTCTACAAAAACGCAACTACTATGAGACAAGAACTCAGGTGAGGATTTCATCCTAAGCGGGAAATTAAAGTCCTGGTGGGACTCTTTGCGCTTTGGCGGACATTGTACCAGAGGTCTCATTCTCCATTTTCTCTTTTCGAGGTTCTCCGAAGCAGTCAAAAGAAGAAAAGTTGAGAATGTCGAAGAAGTCGTTTGGATCAACTACGCATTTAGCGGGTAAGGATCAATATTTGCAAATTACAACTACGAAGAAAAGAGCTGACGATCTGTATCGGAGAAAACTATCAGTCAGGAGCAAGAAGAGAAAATTCGCGATTTTCGAATAGCGCTCTTAGCGGATTAATTACGATTGGAAACGCTCGTGCGAATTGACGCCTAAAACTCTTCACCAAAGCTTCTGGTTCTAGGGCTATTGTTTATTTATCATATATCAACCATAAAGGCAAGCAGAGGAAAAATATACGAAATCGATTTGTCCTGAATTTTAGAAAAATTAAATTCATGCCGACGCGTCGAAGGGTTATACTTTAGTTGCGTTTTTGATCGAAGTTTGAAGTTACCTTCAAAATCAAAGGTCTCTATTTAAACACCATTTTTGGTCGCCGGTCACAGTTTCTTTGTCCTTCAAAATCTGACCGTCGAACTTGAGCTAGCGCCTAGCAAGTTCGAAGTTTGCTTGAATCGTCGAAGAAACGTCGACCGGGCAAGGATCGCCGGAGTTGTAAAAACACTAATTAAGCAAACGGTGAATACGAAGCCTAAAAATTGAAAAGGAACAATAGTTTAACCTCGTTCGTTAGAACATAAGTAAGCTGTTGAAATTCGCAGTGGATCCCAACGGCATCATCCATTACTGCTGAGCGATAGTAGAATCTCTAGTTCTGAAAATGCGCACTAGGTAGCATTGGAATTATTGGAACTCAAGCCGGCCTGAACTGCCATAAAACTATCTGAGGAAGAAGAACAACTTTCTGTGTATTTTTGGAGCGTATCAGTTTCACTTCCAACTATTGTAGCTCTTTGGGATTGTGGGGTCCAGGGGTGTCACGAATAAGGGGGAGGGCGGGGGACCCCAGTCGGTAAAAAAATAGCCAAGGCGCCGCTTTTTATGGCACTTGCCCTTCGGCCAAGTGCCATATAGCGATCGCAATTTCTGTCTGTCCGTCGGTCTGTCGCTCTGTCGGTCGGTCTGTCCAGGTTTTGCTAGTTCGGGCCCTTCCACATAAGCTAGGACGATGAAACTTGGCAGGTATATCAGGGACCCCAAAGGATTAAGTGGACATAGTCACTTCCTCGTTCCGAGCATCGTGGGGGAGTGGAGGGAGGGGAATTCCGGAATCTATAGGTATTTATAACTTTTGAACCGGTGATCGGATCTTAATGAAATTTGATATTTGGAAAGACCCCATGTCTTAGACGACCTGCTTAAAATCTGGACCGGATCCGACTGCTTTGGGGGGAGCTGGAGGGGGGAGCCGGAAATCTCGGGAAACGCTTAGAGGGGAGGGATCGGGATGAAACTTGGGGGGAAGAACAAGCACATTGTTGACATAACCGGACCGGATCCGGGCACTGTGGGGGGTTGTATTGTATTGAATGTAACTTGGCAAGTGGAAAGAGCTATCGTCTCGGTGTTCCATGTCTAATCCTGGTCGAACCCGATACATGGGGGGGGTCGAAGGGGGGCACCGGAAATCTTGTGAAACACTTAAGAGTTGAGGGATTGGGATGGAACTTGGTGGGAAGAACAAGTATTAGCCCTATATACGTAATTGACAGAACGAGATCGTATCGGGGCTCTGTGGGGGGGAGTTGGAATGTGTTTCCCGGAATTCCGGTGATCGCCAGTTTGGATAGTTCCAGCTATTCTAAGGACGATGAAACTTTGCAGGCGTATTAATGACTTAAGGACCCGACAAAATGCCCTTGGAAAACTTGTGTTCCTGGATCCGACTATCTTCGGGAGTTGAGGGAAGGGGAATCCGGAAATCACTATCTTCCGCAGGTTTGCGGACGGGTGGTCCCATTCGGGTGAAACTTTATAGGTGACCTAGACAAGCCCGAACCACATGCGGCCACGGTTGGGAGAGTTGGATGAGGGGGGGGGGGCCAGGATGGGATACAAGTTGGACAGCTCCGAGTTAATGCGGCCTTGATTTGCTATTTGGTGTCTGGATCGGATCTGGCCACGGTGGGAATGGAGGTGTAGTGGGGACTGGAAATTTGTCGACAGGCTATGCTCCGGTTCCAGTCGAACTCGATGGACGGGAATAGGAGATGTAAGAGATGCGACGTTGACGTTTCCGAGTCGTATTCAGCCACATTGGAGAGAGTTAGAAGGGGATTCCCGGAAACATTTTGGCTCGCATAGGGTTCAAACAAGTGGAGCGAATGAAACTTAAAATGCAGAGAGATCACATGCTCTATATGACATATTTTGGGGTCCGAGCTGGATCCGACCACGCTGGGGGAGAGTTACCGGAAGTTCCCAAAAAACTCCCAGATTTGAGTGAAACTTGATAGGTGGTAAGAGAAAATGCTTCAGACGATCCATTTAGTAGTACGAACCAGATCCGGACTCGGTAGGGGAAGTTGGAGGGGGGGGGGGCGGAAACCGTGTGGCATGTGTAGGGACCAAACGAGTGGATCTTTTGGGTTGAAACTTGGAAGGTAGGAAAGTCATTTGCCCTAGGTGATCCGAGGCGATGCCGGAAATGCTCAGACTTGAGTGAAACTAGATATCGTATTTCTAGGTCCGAACCTCATTTTCGGAAGGCGGGGTATTTTGGTTTGTCATCTACTTTTTTGTACCACCTACTCGTACCAAGTGCCATATGAGCTCGTAGCTCTTGTTTTCATTAAAAACGTTCGATTTTGTTCTTGGAAACAGTCGATTTTATTTTTTTAAACAGTCGGTTTCTTGTAAAAATAGTCGATTTTTTCTGAAAAATTGTAAGTTTTCTTAACATCAGCCGATGTATCGTCGACACAGTCGTTTTTTCTCAATAATAGTCGTTTTTATCTGCAAAAACAGTCGTTAAAAATTACCAGCCAGTCGGTAAATACCTTGCCCCCCCCCCCCCAAAAAAAAAACAAAACATTTTGGCTAGTAACGCCTCTGTTGGGGTCACGATGTGACACTGTAGTGCAGGTGTGCCAGTTTTCCACCTCCGGCGTTTACATCAGTATACTTTGGGCAAAAATACATTACCAAACCATTGCAGTTCGTTCGAAATCTGAGACAAAAGGTTTCCTCCCTTTTGTTTTTAGAAAACATTTACGAACGTTCATCCATTTTTTTGTTTTCAGCAGCAACAGCAGCCGAATCGCCAAGCAAATCCAAGAAGGGATTCTTCTTCAGCTTTTGGAAGAAGAAACAGTACACACTCGATGCGCTGTGAACGCAGTAGCAGCCTATCTTGCCGACGATAACTTACTAACATCTTACAGTCAGCTTTATCAGGCTTCAACATCGTAACCTAGGATCTCTGGAACTACATCAGTAAAGCAACCACAGGAACAGCACGCCGACACACCTGAAGGGCTTCTCTCGGTATTTTACATGCCTGGATATAAGAAATAGGAGATTTTTTAGAAGTGACAATTAGTATGCCCTTTGCGGATCGAGACCGTAGGTTTACCACCCGACTCTTGTTCGAAAAAGCTCCCACTACCTGTGTATCTTGTCTTCGGCAGCAGGAACTGGGTATCTGTCACCGTTTCCCGATGAAAAATTTATCTCGAAATAGTAGTATGAAGTTGTACAAAAAAGTGGCATACAGTACCAACTGTTGCTACTACATGCTTCTATGTCAAGTCTACCGTATTACTGCATTCTACTGCATGCTACTATAGCAAGACAGGGTGATACTGGATACTACAGCTTAAGATTGGCCCAATCTGAGGTACATTAAATGATAGTATTCTTTACTATTACATATCATCACGTGCAACTTTTTCGTACAACTATCATACAACTACGCAGGCTACAAATTTTCATCGGGTTCATTCTCTTAGCACATCCGGAAGTACCTTAACTCGCGATCACCGGAATTTGGCCCCCCTCCCCACTCCAACTCCCCTCACAGTGCGAGTTGCGTTTTCAGCTATTAGCGTGTTCGACTCGAATCCTAATGCGTTGTACTGTCACATGTTTTTAGTCCCCGTGTTTTGCATAAGAGAACCCGGAACAGGAGTTTGTACTCTACCGAATCCGTTTGTGTTTGGATTCGGTGGCGAACTGAAAGAAACGCGGGAGCTAAAAACGCTTGAAGTCACGGAACCCGTGTCAGGATGCGCTCCGTGGAAACGACTTGTGACGAACACAGGCTGAAAGTCGCGAGCCTGAAAACGCAACTCATAAAAAAAAATGCAGAAAATAGTCCCTGTACAAACTTTTTCTGAAGTAATGTCCGTTATAGATTTTTTCGGGGTACAGACTGTAAGAGACTTCATAGCATCGGCAGAATCGCTTACTACGACGTCAGATGGAAGGTCGGAATGAAGCTGATCGGTTGGTTTTTGAAATGGAAGCCTGGGCGCCACAAGGTCAAGGATTAAAAGCCGCGCCGAATGCCAGGCTCCAAATTTCAGATATCTATCTCGCTCTTTCGTACAGTCAAATCAACTCTTCTGGATACCTTGAAAATCATAATAGCCAATTTCGCAATTAATTCAAAGTTTCGTAGATGTCGCTTCCCTTTCGCTCAACTCTTGCCTCCCTACTGTCCGTCTTCCCAGTACCCCACCCATTTGAAAATTCATCTGGTGTCAAAAGTGTTCCCTAAAAGACACCCTTTTCGAATTCCGGAATCCCTCCCCGGACTTCCAGACGTTCTTGGACTGGCTTCAGCTTCAGCTTAGTCAAGCTAACCCTTCCAGATTTTCATGACAATGTTAATTCGTTTTCCTTCCGACCACTCTTATTTTTTCTCCTATCTCATTCGTTTGCATATTTGTTGTCTTTTGTGCTGCCTCTATCACACCATGGATGTCCGGATCTGGGGTGTCCAGCGCAGCGTAATCCCAGAAGTTTTGGCCTGGCTGCACCTTCCGGATCGATCTTGACGAAAACGAATATCAGGAATCCGGAAGAAAATCGGAAGCCTGACGATAAGAGAAATATCTCTTCTAAAAAAAAAAATCTCCATCTCTTCTGGTGATGAAATCCACGGTTGGGAAAGATGAGAGGGAAGTCGCGCAGGTGGTTCGCGTGAACTGTCATAAAGGTAGTGGGGGATATATGCGGTGCAACTAGCAGAGTCTAAAGGCGATTATCTGAAGCCTTGCTCCTGATTTAACGCTCACGTCGTTGACGAAACCCAGATTGGCGTTATTCGAGTTCAGCGCTCCAAGCGGACCAGTTTCTGGAAGTCCTTTACTGTCTCTTAGCGAAGAGAATAAATATTAAGAACCGATAAGGTAATGAGCGTAACCTAATAAATTTCACTTCTTATTCCAAAGACAGTTGAAACTTCCAGTACTTGAAACAGGTTTTCCACTCATAAACTTGTGAATCTATTTACTACATCTGTCACAAGTGTTGATAACGAGACACAGAGGCGTTACTAGCCAATATGTTGGGGGGGGGGGGGGCAAGGTATTTACCGACTGGCTGGTCATTTATACCGACTGTTTTTGCAGATAAAAACGACTGAGTTGGCGAAAAACTGTCTGATTTTAGGAAAAACTACTATTTTTAAGAAAAAATTGACTATTTTTACAAGAAACCGACTGTTTCCAAGAAAAAAATCGACTGTTTTTACGAAAAATCGCGGAGCTTCGCGCCGACTCGGGTACTTTTTACCGACAACATTCGGGGGGGGCGTCCCCCGCCCCCCCCCCCCCCCTAGTCGTGACAAGGGAGGACTTTCAGAAACTATTCCGCTGGGAAGCGCTGAACATGGGATATGGGGAATACTCTATGACTCTAGTCCAAAACATGCCAGTTAACCTCGGGAAGAACAATAAACGTCACCCATACGAACCCTCAAAATTGATTCAAGTCCTGTGTAGACAAATCAGTAACGTTTGTTGTCCTGACGTTTCTGGCTCTTCGCTGGGCCCACGGCGGTTCTTCGTCTGCACGAAGAGCTAGTCATAAAGAGTATGGAAAGAAGCATGCGTGCGCCTGAAGTACTTTCGCTGTGATACCGCTAGATGCTCTGCGAATACTCTTGATGACTAACTCTCCTTGCCGATGCAAAATCGCCGGGTACCTAGCGGAAGAGCGAGAGGCGGCATCACCTCGGGTATCACAGCTGCTCCGAAGACCGCCGTGATTGTTTGACACAGGATTTGAATTGTCGAGGTTGAGTCGTTACGGAGACATTTACTCCTTCTTCCTGAGGAGCACTGGCGTGTTTTGCACTCACATAGAGTATTCGCATTCCATTTGTTCAGAAGGAATGATTGAAAGGCTTGTCCTCTCGGTCTTTGGATCAAACATCTCCTGTAGCTTTGGCTTTGTTCGTCAATTCATGTATATACTGTCGACTAACCTAAGTATGTAGATATTGCAGTTTTGTAAACTTTGTTTTGTACAGCGTTATGTTTCAAATTACTAGAGAATAACAGATCTTACCATAAAAAACGTGGCTCTTTCTGTAACCAAGAGGTTGCCATGGTATTCCCATCTCACAGCTTGGATTGAAGTAAGGATTTCATGCCCTTTTGACCACCTCGTTTGAACAAATTAAATTCCCTTTGGTCACATTCTGAAAGGAGACTCGGGAGCTTCCCTGTGGTACTTTCAATGTGTATCCATTCACTCTATTCAGGCGGTCTTTTGAATTCGTTTGACACAATACGGACAATTTAGTCACATCCAGGACACATGGACCAACCTGGCAAACATTCCTTTCCAGGCAAGGTTTGCAGTTAGGGAAACGATCAGGGTAGGGCGTCGCGGACTGGAATTCCTTGCACCAATCCTCTCTAAAGGCGCGTGCAAACACAGTTTCATCTTTGCGAATTTCCCACTCTGCTCGGAAATTTGACGCGTCGCATGCAAGGCGTATTCTCGCCGTTCCCCGAGGACTCCGCTTGAGGAGTCCCCGCGTTTTTTTTTGTCCGGGGACTCACTCCCCGTATTCTCGCGAGTCCCTACGGACGGGGAATGTTCCGATTATCATCACCATCATCAAAAAGGACTCCCTTTCAGATTTTGAGGGGAATGAATCTTTGCATGTGCAACGTAAAATTAATTAAAAAGAATCAGAATAAACAAAACCAAAAATAAAGTCGATCCAGACTAATTTCGTCAACTGCATATTTTTTTCGCACAAACTCCATTTTAGAAGCATTCCCCGTGTTCTCGTAGTTTTCGTAGGCGGAGTCCGCGTGGAGTGACTACCTCTATTCTCGCCGTTCCCTTCAATCCCCGAGGAGTCCTACGCCTATAGTGGCGTGAATAACCGATAAGGTCCGGCCTTTTCGTGCTTTGCGCCCTTCCGGATTTGTTTAAATTTTTATTTTTGTAGAAGCAAGTATATCAATAAATGAACCTGAACCTTCCGTTTGCGAAATCTTATCCGACTGCGTATGCACGTCGCTGTATAGGCAATTGCTCCGCAATATATAATATATTCCTTTCAGAAAGGTAAGATTTTTAAACTGTAAAGGACATGTCGTGCTTATGATAGTAAAGATGCGACTTTTTGGATGTAGTTTCACGTACTTTGTTTCAGTTATGAAAGTACGTCAAACTACAGTGAAACTACATACAAAAACGCGCAATAATTCATTCTACGTAAGTAGTACTTTCATACATTCTCGTTCCCGATATTCTTCGTTTCAAATGTGTCGCAATCCACGCCATGTCCACGCTTGTCACGATTCTTTACGTGACGGATCAGGCGCCCAATTATTGTTTCCGGGGAGCCGTCTCCGTTCGAAAACCGGTTATACACATTTGCCAAGACTATCGTCCAAGGCAAGGGGCACGGAAAAGGCTAAAAACAGCCAAAGCCGTGTGTAATGTTCTGTAACCATAGCTTAGTTGTTAAGTGGTCAACTATCCCGGAAAATCTGAGCAGAGACTCGATGCAGTGCGAGGTGTCCTTTAAGGACAACTTGGATTATTTATTGATCTCCAGTGATCTAAATGGTCGAACATTCTAAACTAGTCTTTGCGTTTAACAAATTACCAACGGTATTGGCTATTGTGTGCCCTTATCCAGGACTGTTGACTTCTAGCAAAAATAAGAATACATTTTCATAACCGGTTTTTCTGTCGGATGAGCTTCTTGCAAACGTTGTGAGCTTTGACGGAGCGATTATAGAAGTTGGTTAGAGAATACGGTTCCTTCCTTAAAATACTTCTTCCTTCTGCTTACCTATTTTTCTCATTTATTCATATAAAACATATACTGAATAACCCTTGGTTCACACTGCTGCTTCGTGTGCGACACGACTTTTTCTTCGATGTTCCGACGTGCGACAGAATCGCATGGACGTTCCCACTACCACGCAGACGCAAATGGAAACGAAATTTTTCGACAAGATTATTCTGCAAAAGGACAAAGAAACCCTTGGGGAAACAACCCCTGAAGATGCTGGGAGATTACCAATCTGAATACCACCCACCATTAGGAAATCTTCAGTCAAACCCCACATGTCATCTTGTTCAAAACAAGTTAATACAAGTTTATTCAGTAGATATTTTGCATTCCGCCATCCTAGGATTACAGTCAGACCAAGGTAGAGCAATTTTTTGTCTTGAAAATTAACTAGTCTTTGTTTTTTCTTGTGTTTCCCTCAAAAATCGCACGCGTTATGTCGGATCAACGCATCCGACACTGCGACAAAACGCAAAGTTCTGCGTTGCTTGTCGCACGATTTGTCGTGTGTCGCATGACGCAAAATTTTGCGCGAAATCGCAGCAGTGTGAACCAGGGGTAAGGAGAATAAGAGGTAAGTAAAAGGAAAACAGTTACGAGAAGTCCTTGAGAGGTGATAGCTTGGTCACACTGGGCTCAAAAAGCCGCCAATTCGACAAACAACTGAAAATCCCTAGGGGACGTGAGATTTGACGTGCTTTGTGCAGAGGCGTTACTAGCCAAAATGCTTGGGGGGGGGGGGGGGACGAGGCATTTACCGACTGGCTGGTAATTTTTACCGACTTTTTCTACAGAAAAAATGACTGTTTTCAGCAACAAAAATGACATTTCTGAAAAAAATCGACTGATTTTCGGAAAACCCGACTATTTTGACGAAAAATCGACCATTTTTCAGAAAAAAAGACTTTTTTCATGAAAAAAAATCGACTGTTTTGACGAAAAATCGCGGCGCTTCGCGCCGATTCATATTTTTTTACCGACTCGCCGGCAGCATTGGGGGGGGGGGGGGGCGTCCCCCCCCCCCAGTCGTGACGCCCCTGGCTTTGTGGCAGCTTGGGGATAATGAGCAGACTGCAATTAGGGTTCCTGTAACATAATTATACACGATGTTTTGCTCTAATTGATCTCCTGAATTTAAAACGACTACATTCAGAATTACTTGTATCTTGCTCTTTTTCTTTTTTCTACCTTTGCAACCCAAAAAGCCAGGAAATGAGCCATGTGTGAGCAGGCTCTGAGAGTGCAGAAAGTCCGTGAATCGCTACTTTTCCTCACGAAAGTTTTATGGCGGCGGTTGAATTCCTGGCAGGAATTCTTTTCCCGCAACTTCTTTGACCATCGGTCTACACAATAAGCCCACTACCAGAAGCTGGATAACAGATAACACATAGTTGCTCATCCTGGTGTTAAATGTCATGTTGGAAGTCAAGATTATTTGGTTGCGTTCCACAAACTTAAAAAATCGTTAACTTTTCCCAGTTCTACAATTGTTAACTATTTTGTAACGATGCTCACCGACCATCGTTACAAAATAGTTAACAATCGTTAAGCTCTTTGTAGGTAGGCGAAGCTTAAATTTCGAAATCAGAAACGTGGAATGCAAAAAGTTAACAACTGTTAACAATCTGTTAACGATCTTTAAGTTCCGGAAAGCAACCTTTATCTTAAAACCCTTTTTAGTCTATAGCTGTTTCAAGACAAATTTTCTGTTTAGACCTCTTCAAATCTCGTTTTGCAAAAAGATAAAATTTAAAAGGTTCGTAACAAGGATGCGCTACAATGAGTTAACAAACTTCTGACATTGCAGGACGGGAAAAATTTGAACCGAAATGACGGACGGGCCTGGAAAATCCGGCCTGGGTCTCACCGTTTTTACCGACTGATCCTGACGGAACCATAATTACTGAGAAGAATCACTTCAGTCATGCACAAACCCTCAACTACTGGGCACAGTAATCTAACATTAGGGCATGCCCTGGCGCAAGACGGGCACAGTAACCCCATACAAATATGTACTGTTTTTTATTCAGGCCATGGTGTCCCAACGTATGAGCACGTCTAAATCCCACGACTAAACAACTTCTCAATTACGAGAAGGTCTAATATTAGTTGCGTTTCGCAGATACCGTGGTATCTGATACCACGATCTAGTCGTTTTTGCAGTTATCGTGGGAACTGACCGTGGTATCTGAAAAATTCATCCACTTTCATCAATTTTTGTCAAATGGGTGGGACAGAAGTTTAGCTCTTAGTGGTGTTACTGAATATCAGTTTTTCTTTTGGGATGACTTCGAAAAGCGAATTTCGGCAACTGTCGTTTTTGCAGAGCAACCATCAGATACCATGGTAACTGCAAAAACAACTAAGTGTAGATCCAGTTAACGTGGTAACAGATACCATGGTAAAACCCAACTATTATTATTACGTTGGGACATGCCCTATCGTTGGAGCACTGTACCCAAAACTGAGGATCCGCATATGAATCCCTTTCCCAAGCTTCCGCTAGCTCCCTACAGATCCACTGGCGACAAATTTTGTCCAATTTTTTTTATTTGGGGGCCCTTTGCAAACAGCCATTCGTTACAAAAAAGCACAGAGATACCTCACTCTAATACTGAGCATATTTCACATACTAGGGCCTCGAGAGGTCGGGGTGCCCCTACCTTCATACGGAATGGAAACTACTGTAAACCAAATAAAGCTACTGTTCACGACACCATGAATACACCAGAGGGCGGTAACTCCCTAGAGCGACGTCCATCGTCTGTGGGGCCGCTGTAATCCCTGCGGTTAGTACCAACCCTCAGAAACAGTTTGGGCTCCCAAAAGGGCAGACTAGAGGTGCCCAATAAGCGACAAATAACAATTGCGTGGGGGAAACTAGTTGTCCACTTAAGTACAGAGGTGGAATCTTTGAAGAGGCGCACTAGTTTCCCGCGATGGTATCTGCCCCCCAAGTATTGGATAAATACAAAAAGGCAGGCTATAGGAAAAATCACAAGCCTTGACAAGACAGAATAAAGTGACAAAAATAATATTCCAACGGATTTTGAAATTTTCCAAATCTCCTCAACCCAGAGAAAATACTTTTCTCAAATTTATGAAGAGGAATGACAATTCTGAACTCAGGGCTTGTGCATTAATTTTGAAACTAGCTAAGAAAAACACATATTTTGACTTTTGGCAAAAAAAGGAAATTTCCTTCAACTTCGGCAAAAAAAATCAAATAGGCCAAGCAGTTAGTTTTTTTTTGTCGCATGGAATTCATTAGTAAGAAAATGCACATAGGGCTGACAACTTCCTCTAAAGTAAAAAAATGTAGCTACTAAATTCATCAGTGTTGCTGTTGAGTTGAAAAAAGTACTTCCGGATCAGGCGTTGGAAAACAACAGGAACTGCTTGACAACTGAAAGAAAAGGTTTCCATTAACTTTTTGGGCGCGCTTTCACTTACACTGGGCTGGTTCTCATGGTTTGGCTGTAGGCTAATTAAGTCTATAGCTAAATCCATGAAAAGCGGCAATCCTACTGCGCCGAAAACTAACAAAAAATGCAGTACTGAATATCCCAATTAGGTCAGACCAATCGACCACATTCTTCTTGTAAGCATTTGCTCTCCGGCGGATGTATGTATGTATATATGTTCTTTATAAGCGTTACATTCAAACTGAAAAAGAACGGAGTAAACGGAAGAAAAAGAAACAAAGAACAGAAGAGGGAAAAGACACTTAGCGATCAATGACAAAACGTATAGAGCACTACATATGAAGTAAAACACAAAGGGCGAGTTAATCAGTGGTCATCCATTAGGCACAAAGTACTGGTAACCACGGGTGTGCGGCGGTTCCAATAACTTCCTGAACTAACTCATCTACAGCTTTGGTGGGTTCTACCAGGCTGAACCTTCTTATTCGGTGCCTGTTGCGTGTCCACGGTGGCATTTTTAGCAAATATTTTAGGTAACGAAAATAAAGCGACCGGTCCAAGATGGGGAAACACATGTGGTTTGCCCCTCCCCCCCCCCCTTCCGAAACGCAGCTGATGACGAAAGTCCCGCCAGTAGACTCAAGTTATGAGTGTCACTCTTGATTCAGTACCTGACTTAAACAGTCCCTAACAGACTACGTCACTTCCAAGTCCCAGCGGCTAAAGTGAAAGACAGAAACGAATCTCAAACGCCAATGACAACACAACTAAACCATCTGAAACTCATTTCAAAGTGACATACGCCAAAAGGCTCATCCAAACTCAATTAGTCTCCACATCTGTGTCGATAAGCGAGAAGAAAGTGGAAAAGACAAAACGTCTTCTGAGTGTACTAGTCCAAAGAAATGAACGCATACGATCCACGGAAAACGATCCACTGCGAAAAGATTCCCTATGGGAGTGCCGAACCGAACTACATAACGAAAGCATGAGGATGACTGTGAAAGGACAAATACGAAATTAAAGTTGTGTTTTTTTTCGGTGCAGATTCACTGTAATTTGACGTACTTTTGTTTCAGTTGTGAAACTACAGTATCTGGAATGTACATCCAAAATAGTACGAAGCCAGTACCAAGCAAAACTTTTAGACGAACTAGTGGGACTAAGAGTGAAACTCCACCGAAACTGCATTCAATAAAACCGAGGGGTTGCCCACTCTCCGGCACCTGCTGTACACCCTTTCCCGGCACTGGCCGAAATCGCAAGCGCTGGCACCGGTGTCGGCTGTAAATTAGGCGATTCATCTTTCAAACGCTTCTAACAATGCTTATTTTGACGTTTGAATACGTGGCAACCAGTGCCGACACGGACCGCGGCACCGAAAACTTGCTGTACACTAAAGTCGAGAGTGGGCAACCCTTCGAATAAAACGCGACTTCAGTTCCCAAAGTAAGGCAGGGGAGGCGCAGGGGAGGCGCTGGTAAGGGTTTCATCATTACCTGATCTGTTGGCAGAGGTTCGCAAAATTTGCTTACATTTTACAACCTCCAGAGATGCCATGGGCTCTTTTAAGGAGTATGCCATCAAATTTCTTAATCATTTAACTGACAATTCTGTCAAACGCCCACGGAGAAATCACACGAGAACGTGGCGGGATATGGGATTCCTTCTTTTGTTCCTTAAAACCAGCGAAACACATCACAGCCTTTTTGCAACCCTCTATCGTCAGTAGTCACGAAGATAAAAACTCTGGTCAAAACAACACGACGCCTTTAATCAGGTGAAGCTGAGAGACTTTACGCGTCTAAAGAAGAGCCGACACACCCCAAATGTAGCTCGCTGCCACTGTTTCGACTTCTACGATTTGCAATGCAGGGCGGAGCCTCCCTTTATACCAAGAGGGTTGCATGTCTAAACCGGAATTTTCTGCAGACGCTCTGGGAAGTTCCCAGACCTACAGAATTAGAACCACTGTAACCCAAATTCCTCAAGTTCTAGGGGCGATGCTTAAACTGAATAAACAAACCGTCGCTGATGTTTATTTTCAGAGAACCTAGCTCTTAAACAGATTAGAGAGGCCCCACTGTGTCAAATTCAAATGCTAAATAGACAATAGTTGCATTTTTGCAGATACCATGGTGTCTGCAGTTATCGTGGTATCTGATACCACGGTAAAAGGCGTTTTTGCAGTTATCGTGGTATCTGGCCAGTTATCGTGGTATGAGATATTCAAATACCGCGGTCCGACCGTGGTAATTGGTCGTGGTATCTGAAAAGTCATCTCACTTTCATCAAATTTTGTCAAATTGGTGAGAACGAAGGTTAGCACTTAGTGATGTAACTGGATATCAGTTTTTCCTTTGGGATGACTTCGAAAATTGCAATTTCGACAATAGTCGTTTTTGCAGGGCAACCATTTATCAGATACCACGTTAACTGCAAAAACGACTAATTGCAGATTCAGTTATCGTGGTATCAGATACTATGGTATCTGCAAAAACGCAACTAATAAACCAAGCCCATCAACCCTACTGCAAAGCCGATTCGTCGTTAATGGGTCCAAACATCTCATTTAATGATGCTATCAGAATTTTCCGCACTTTCATCAGCTTGAGAAAATCCCAATTTTTCCATGCGGAATTGAGGCTAAGCGCTGAGCCCCCGAACATGGTCGCCAAGTCTTAACTGGCCCCATTATGGTCTTCGATTTCCAATTACCACATGCCTAAAAGTCCCGCAGTCATTATTTCGAAAGCGCTCAACACTGAAAATCCCTTACATAAGTTGGAAAATCCCCACGCTAGATACCTCAACACTGTATCGCTCTAGAAGGGCGTTTCAATCCACCGAGTGTGAGTCACTGTTCCGTTGCGCAACACACATGGCATATGGTGGGGACAGACGATATGGGTCGGGCGTTACGCCCGGGCCCCACTATAAGGCGTTTTTTAGCGGTCCAACATTGAGCCAGTGTTGACCAACAGTGTGTTCTAGCGACCAACAGAAACCTCTGTGGCCAAAATTGTTGGTCAAAACGACCAACAATTGAAAGTGTTGTTGATCAAGTCTGTTGGTCGATTTTAGGAGTAATCAGCCAGATTTTTCAAACATAGCGTTCTGTCGAAGATTCACCTCTGTTGATCAACAAGGACGTTTTAGCGGTCAACCGTGGTCAACAGTAGTTTGTTGGTCAACAATGTTGATAAACAGATGAGCCGCTAAAAAACGCCTATAGTCACACCTGGTATAACGCCGGTAATAAGATCGTCTTACGGTCGAAATTGGGAAGAAAAGACGCTGAAAACGTAAGATAGTCGAGATGGAAAAATCCGTCGCCGCCATTATCTTTGGAGTACTTGGACCAATCACAGACGAGGTGGCTTTAGCTAGTTTTGTTTACCTTTGAGTGATGATTGTGGTAATAAGTCTTGAATTCCTTCGTTCTAGGTGTGACCAGGATGAAACGTAAGAATGGGTGGGTAATAACCAAATTAGCGAACACAAATTACGTAAAGTTGTGAATGAATGTGGCCCGGGCATTAGCCGACTGGAAATCCTGCCGATATTTTCGGCGCCATCATCAATTTCATACGAAAAAGCAGAGCTTTTTAAACTTTCATGAAAATGAAGAAGCACTGAAGTCAGTTTTCGATGAGATCCCAAAAATTTGGCCGATGGTAATCACCCGAGAAGACCAAGTTCAGATATGGATTCAGCATGTGTGTTTACCCCTATATCCTAAGTCGTATCTACTTTGTCGAAACTGATCAAAACTTCCTGCCTTACTTCTGCCAAATTTCCAGTTTCGGCCGGATTCCCAGCGAACTACTTGTTTGTCAAAAACTACAGCTCAAGAACGAATTAAGCATGACCTTACCAATACATCAAACATCTAATCAACTTCAGATAAAAAATTACTTTCAAAAAATTCTCCGGTTACACCCGGATTCCGAGCGATATGTACGTCCGGGGAAAAAATTATCGTCATAAGTGGATTCAGCATGTCTTCTCACCCCAAAATCAAACATCTAATCAAATTCAAATAAAACTTCTACATTCTACAAATGTTCCGGTTTTGGTCGGATTCCGGGCGAACTACTTGTCCGCTGAGAAAATGATTTTCATATTCGGATTCAGCATATATCCTTACCTTTGCGTCGAACCTCTAATAAACTTCATATTAAACTTTTTCTTTTTATAAATTTTCCGGTTCTGGGCGGATTCCGGGCTAACTACTTGTCCGGCAAGAACATAATTTTCATATTCGGATTAAGCATGTCTCCTTACCCATTAATCGAACCTCTAATCGACTTCAGATTAAACTTTTACTTTTTACATTTTTCGGTTTTGGCTGGATTCCGGGCGAACTACTTATCCGGTGAGAAAATAATTTGCATAATCGAATTCAGTATGTCTCCTTAACTCTAAATCGACTACCGTATCTCATTTGCTTTTAAAAACAAAAATCTGTTCGCCCCTTAATTTGAAACCCTCCACCAAACCCAAATGTAGGGTTACATAGCCCATCTTTGACCCAAAGAGTCCTCATGCCAAGTTTGGATAAAAATATCTCATCCCTTTCGAGAGTTATTGTGCTAACAGAGATACAGACGGACAACTTTTACGAAATCATAGGTATCCTGTCACTTATGTTTCGCGATCCCCCAAAACACCCTCTGGTTAGGGACTCGTCAAGACGAGACAACATTTCAGACACTACAAATTTGTTTCCTACTTAGCAACTAATGTCGAGCAAGAAAGATAATAAGAGTAAGAGGAGACATTGCAAATATTCCCAAGGATGAACTTATTACATACCGTACTGACCTTTAGACTAAAATATAACATTGCTAACTATTGAATTGTGCTCATGGAAATTTAGAATCTCGGAGTCATCGAACCACGTCCAGGTGGTGGATAGCCGCATGCGAATGGCAACCTGAAATAAGTCCTTGTATGGTTGGTTCTTTAAGTGTTTATTACCCCTGAGATAAGAATGATCATGGGCCTCTGGAAATCACGAGAATGTAGCCTATCGTTCGGTACAAATCATTTTATTTTGGCACCAGGCTGTGGTGATGCACACTATAAGGGCGCTAGAAATTCAGTTGTAAGCAAAGCATCTCAGGCAAAAATGATGATTGGCCAATCGCGATTGTGAAAATGTATATTTTGCAAGTATTTCTTGCACTTTATGGAATTCACTTGTAAGCAGAACCCTTGGGACAAAAATGATCATGGACCCATGTCAAACGGTTGGTCAAATCTTTTTTTTTTCATTTCACTTTTCGGTTAAGATGCGCACTATAAGAGTGCTAGAAATTCCTTTTAAGCAAAATCCTTGTGGCCCAAATGATCATGGACCCTCGAGGATCATAAAATGTATAGTCTGGTCAAAATGAATTTTTCACCCTGCGGTTAAGATGCACACTTTCAGGGAACTCGGGAGTTCGTTTTTAAGCAAAACTCTCGAGGCAGAAATGATCACGGGAAAAATGTATATAACTCGCGATCACCGGAATTCCGAACCCGCCTCTAACTTCCCCCACAGTGTCCAAATTCCGAACCCACCTCTAACTTCCCCCACAGTGTCCGAATCCGGTCCATTTCTGTCACTGGTGTACCTAGCACTTCCCACCAAGTTTCTTCTCGATCGCTCCACTCTAAGCGTGTCACAAGATCTCTGGTTCTCCCCTCCACCTCCCCCCCGCAACATTCGTCGGATCCGGTCCGGAACTGAAATGGGACATTTGAGACACGAGGTCTTTCCAAATATCAAGTTTCACGAAGATCTGATCACCCGTTCGGAAGTAGACATACCTCAAGATTCCGGTTTCCCCCCCCCCCCCCGATGGCTGGATCGGGGAACTGGCTATTACCAAGTTAATGTGGTAGGGTCTCTGCCAAGTTTCATCGCCCTAGCCCACCTGGAAGTACCTTAACTTCAGATCACCGGAATTACGGAACCCCCCTCAAACTCCCTCCACAGTGCCGAAATCCGATCCAGTCCTGTCCATTATGTACCTAGGGCTTGTGCTTATTCTCCGCACCAAGTTTCATCCTGATCGCTCCACTAAGCGTGTCACAAAATTTCAGGTTCCCCCCTCCAACGCCTCCCCCACATTAATCGGAACCGGTCCGGACTTGAAATGCTGCATCTGAGACACGAGGTCGTTCCAAATATCAAGTTTTATTCGATCACCCGTTCCAAAGTTATACATACCTCAAGATTCCAGATTCCTCATCCCTCCACCCCCACTGTGGTGGGATCAGGGTAGTGACTATTTCCAAGTTAGTCTGGTCGAATCCCTGATACGCTTGCCAAGTTTCATCTGGAAGTACCCCAACTCGGGAACAGTGGACCGACGACGGATCGACCGACATAAAAGTGATCGGTATGTGGCACTTGAGCGAAGCTGCAAGCGCCATAAAAAGCGCATTTGAGGCAATCTTTAAACATGAGATTCTTTGTGATCCCCTTCTTGACCGGGAAAGGGCCTCGGAAGGCCTCCGTCCGTCTACATTTTTTAGAGATTACATTCTTGACGTCTACATTTTTTAGCTATTACATTCTTGCCTACGACAAGTTTGGCAACATATCAACAGCGGCTCTGAGCAACAAAAAAGAACACTGTATATGGAAATACGACCGTGGGACCTGGACGGAGCAACTCACTTTTTTGGCGCTAGTCTGACGAACAGCTGAGGATTACAGGGCACATTGTTTCGAACCGAGACGTTCGGAAAATCCGTTGAGATTGTCCGGCTTCAAAGGATTCAGTACAAATTTCGCGCTTATCGTGGACAAACGGAAAATCAAGAACAAGACTGTAGCCTAAGCACAGCAACCCGGGCTTACGACTTCGACATTCAACAAACTTTACTCAAGATTTAGAGGGCATAGGCATCAAATTACCTCCACCACAATCGGATTCATTTCCTAATAAGCTACTAGCCTCCCCAGTAATATAATAATAATAATAAGTGTATTTAAAAGCCCAGTGGCCATATACATAACACAACAATAGTACACATTACAAAACAGAACAACAATATTATTTTCCTACGGCTATGAAGCCTCACTACTAAGCTTGGTCGCTCTTAGCTTCAGCGCTCCGTCGATAAATTCGCACACCTTTGTTATAACCCTTTCCGAAGTACTATTCAGGATATCCGGAAGAAGCAAAACACTCCCCTTAAAATAAGATCCCCTTAACTCCGAAAGCTCCTGGAATCGATTGAGAAAGTGGTCCATGTTTTCCTCTATCCCTGCTTTGCAAAGTTGGCAATTATACCTGACATCTGGACCAGTCCTATGCCTATCATAAACTCTAAATCTACCAAACAGGGGGAGGGAAGGGTATATTCAAACAATGCAAAATCGGATACGTCAGCTACGATGCTTTGGAAGCGATATTTCGGCTCTTCTTGACAAGGGTCCTCGCGTTTCTATTGCAGGTTCGTTCCTTCCCCAACGTTGCCCCTGAAGTTCGACAGCCTGACGAGGACCCTTGCCAAGAAGGGCCGAAATATCGCTGACAAAGCATCGTAGCTGGCGTATCCATTTTTTCCATTGTTTGAATGTATGTTTCCCAGTCAGCTTAGGCTCAAGGAGTATTTATCTCCCGAGTAAACTTAAAGTACCATAGAATTTTATCTACAAGGTAAGTTCCTATTCGTCGTCAACCTTATTTCCATGCAAGAACAAGATCAAAGGTTTCTATGGGATCCCACAGGGGAATATTTGTCAATCTTTTTTGTACAAATATTCCGGTCTTGCAGATGTTCAGTCTGTGCCGAACCCGTGTACATTTGATATCACTGTAACAGACTGCTGAACAAGAGCCTCTAAGTCATGCTTTCCAGCTAAAAGAATATCAAACAATAATCGCAAAAATCGTGTTGAGACTTGATTCCGATAGGACCATCGAACCGAGGAGAAAATAAACAATATGTCCTGATTCACCGTGTCTTTTTTCGGGTATACCTACCTCCACAAACCAAATTTTCTCGACATCAGAACTTTATTTTACTTCTTGAAATTTCCGGTTTTGGCCGGACTCCGGTCAAACTACTTGCCCGGTGAAAATAAAGCTCATATTTGGATTCAACGTATATTGTTAGCCCTTTATCGACTTACTAATTTGTTAACTTCTATCAAATTTCCGGTTCCTGCCGGATTCCGGATGAACTAATTATCCAACGAGAAAATTCGGGTTCACACATGGATTCGGCTTGTATTCTTGCTCCTATAAGGTTCCTATAAACTTCAAAATAAATTTTACTCCTACCAAATTTCTGGTTTTCGCAAGATTCTGGTGAGTCTACTTGTCCGGTGGGAACATATAGTATAGATTCAGGACGTATTATTTTTACCTCTAAACCGACGCACTAATCGACCAACGTTTAACCTCTGATCAACTACAGATGAGAAAATTTTTTCGGTTTTCGCCTGATTCCGCGAAAACTACTTGTCCGGCGAAAAAGGAAAATTCAGGAACACTTTTATTCAACTTCACATAGAACTTTAACTTTTACGAAATTTCCGTTTTGGATTCAGCATGTCTCCTTACCCCTAAATCGACTCTCACATCAGCTGGAATTTTTTTTTTCCCCCTTAATTTAAAACCCCAACCCCTAAATATTGGGCTACAGGGCCCATCTACGAACTTGACCTGTACTTAGACCCAATGGACCCTCACACCAAGTTTTAACAAAACATCCCAATCCCTTCGGGAGTTAACGTGCTGTCAGAAAGAGAACTTTTACGAAGTGATAGGTATCCCTCCACTCACGTTTTGGGATCCCAGAAACAATTTCAAGCACAGTTTTATATTTAGTAGTATTTCGTTGATTTCCTAAATTTCTGCCATTTTCGTTCGTAACAATGCAACAAGAGCCGAGTTTTCCGATATTATGACGACAAATAAACTAGTCGGCAAATATTTTGTCGGCGGTTTCTCGAGTCTTCTTATGCTCTGATAACACTAAATGCATAACATCCCAAGTGTTGTCTGATGAAGCTGCACATCATTGTGTTATCTGTTATGAAACTTTAGACAATGCACATAACATGATGGAAGAAACCTAACCGACCCATGCAGAGATCGAGAGAAGTCTCTTCACTAACATACACCTGAAAATCGCGATCAACGGTCAACAATCACGGACCCTGGTTCCACCAAGATTTGTTCTACTATCTGATTACGGATTTCCGGGTCCAATCACGCCGCTATTTTTAATGGTGAGGCATAAGATGATAACAGTAAATCGCGTAGGTTTGTTTCAACTAACAAACAGCGCTTTTCCAACGAATTTCCGAACGGAAGCGGAAGAGTGTCAGAGACCAACAAGAAACCAAAAGATTAAATAAATACACTCAGGACATATGTCACAGCAATTACGCACAACTATGTTCCAATCGAACAGCAAAAACAGCAGCCTTGTCCAGAATCAAATCACAGCACCAGCTTTAACTGCAACCAATTTTCAGAGAAGAAGTTTACAAAATCAGATATTTAAGAAAGAATCCTTGATTGTTTTTCCACAAGTTCATTTTCCAGCTTGAGCTTGAAGAGGACCCTTGCCAAGAAGGAGCTGACTTATCCGTTTTGCAACGTCAAATATAACTACGTTAATCTATCATGCTATCAGGACTTTAGGGAGCTTCGCGGCAAATTTCACGTACATTCTTTGTCGATGAATTAACACATTTTTGTCGACCTAGGTTACCCGAGCCTCAATAATCTCAACTAAACAATCGTTGCACTTACCTATGCACAAAAAGAAACTCCTAGTATCCGTATTGCATAAGGTATTCTCCCAGTTTTTCTACAACGTTGGCCGCCTGTTGGGGGGTGGACTGACCTTCTTCATAAATGGCTATCACTATCGCTGAAAAAAAAATAAAAATAAATCAAACATACGCGTATTAAAAGGCCGAGGCATATCAACCACAATTGATTTAAATAGCAGAGCTACGCTAAACTTAAGTTTCGGATTTGGTTAGTGTTCCGTTTCACCTTGCAGATTTTCTGTGTGCGGAATGATATGTTGCGAATTACTGTAGCCGGATGCTGCGCCTGATGGTTTGGGAACGTCACCGGCGCACAGTTCTCCTCGTTTCGCTTGTTGGCCGTTTGTCCCTGCACACAGCCGGAAACACCAACATCTGAGCGACAATGCTGCACGCTGATCATCGGGAAAAGCCTTGTCGGCAAATCGGGATTCTCATTCTGTGTGGTTGTCACTTTCGACGCGGTGACTGGAAAAGGTCCTATCGTTAAACCGGAAGCACTGACATACTTTTTTTCGTTTTATCCCTGATATCGCCAAAGCTGTGTCGGTAGCCTGAATATAGTATGATCGGGAAAAATGTTTGGATCGGAAAAGCAACGAGACAAGCGCGGCAACGGCCCCTTTTGCCGAGTGAGTTGTCAAGTTTTGTGGGTAAATTTTGGATTTGCACCACAAAATGGACTAGGTTCGTCACTGACGTCACTCACGTGCAACGTGTCATACTAAATAAGAATCAATTTTAGAATGGACGTGAGTCGAACGTTTCTATAAACGCCCGCCTGCATTGATTACAGGTTTCGTCGTAGACACTATTTCGTCTGGAACTGCACCAATCAAATTTGATCGAATCACACTTAGTCCCATGGACGTACTATACGGACTTCCTATAGATTTCCTTATCTGGGAACGAAAAAAAAAAACGACGCCGACAATAAGTCTTAAGTGCCATGGGGCATTTGGCTAATAATAGCGAGTTCCTATACATTTCTGTCTCGAGACGCACAGAAACATGACTCCTTCCAAAGTAAGGGCAATTTACCCGTCACCATTGCCACTGAACGTACCACATCACAACTTCTGATGAACCTACGCACCTTTCCGTTATACACGCCCAGGATAATGCTTGCGAATGAGTGATATGTCTGTCAGACATTTTCTGTCTCGAATTGCACAGAAACTTATTCCCAAAAGCACAGGCGATTTAACTGTCACCAAGAACAAATAATCACAAGAACCTCCGTCTCCCTATCTCTGTTATAAGACCATTCGAAGTCGAATACATTCTGATACCCTGGGAAACGAGCGGAGGAGGAGCAACGCACAATATCATAATACTCCATATGACTGTCTAAAACACGCTAGTGAACCTCGGGAATAACGAGAAATGTCGCACGAACGATGACTCAAATCCTGTCAACCAATCAACGGCGTTAGTTAGGGACAGCTGCGGTTACGCTTCCCTTTGCTAAGCACACGGTGATCCTTCATCGGCCCGAAGAGTTGGTCATCCAAAGTATTTGTTACCTCTACGAACAGCTATATCGTAGTAGAACCCCGTAGAAGAATACGAACGCTGTCTGAGTCGTCTTTTATTAGCTGATTCGTTGTCTACCATTGTGACGTCACGTCTAACTCGAGGCAGACCGGGTTCTCTACCCCTGAAGGCACCCAACAGTTTTGGTATGCGAATCGGCGAAGAGTGAAGTAGACGGGTGTCAACCCAAACCTCACAGAAAGTACCTCTAGCTCCGCTCAGTTTTATCAGAGTATCCATAGTCGCTGCATGGGACCAAAGACGAAGGTTCTATTGGATTATTTGTTTTTACTATCGTGTAGTTCCACGAAACGTACTAGACTTCACTCCTAACATGTCTAAGTAACTATCAATCATAACTGCCCGCCTTCACCGATGACAACGCTCGGCGAACAGTAGCGGATTTGCTCGACAGTCGACATTTCCCTATCTGGAATCGCATCGAAACATTTGTTTTCCCAAGAAACAGCGCTATGGCTATTTATTTGTTATCTAGTTTAACGGAGCGTAATAAACCACACATTTCAATGGGCTATACTTGTAACCAATAAACTGCCATTCTGCCGACGAAATCAGTGGCTGGCAAATTACGGATTTTCTAACATTTTTTCTAACATCGCATAGAAACTTACTTTCTCCCAAAACCGCGTGGAGCGATGATCCGTCATTTAGTTTAGCGAAACGCACCAGAATACATTTTGAGCTTCCTCACCTATCCTCAAGACCCCCCCCCCCCCCGCCCCTACACGGCGCTTGTCCTATAACTGACCGATTTTTGCCGATTCCCTGTATGGAACCGCTGGCAAATCCTTTTTCTCCAAAAACCGCATGGTGAATACTCTTGATGACTATCTCTCCTTGCCGATGCAAAATCGCCGTGTACCTAGCGGAAGAGCCGGAAGCGGCACCACAGCTGTCCCCAGCGATCGCCGTGATTGACTGACAGGGGATTTGAGTTGTTGTGTTTGAGTGGTTAGTGAGACGTTTTCTCGTTCTTCCTGAGGATCACTGGCGTGTTTTGGACTTAGTCATATAGAGTATTGGCCTTATTCACGTTCATCGCTCCAAGTGGACTAGTTTCTGTTAGTCCCCCATTGTCTCATATTCATCACTTCCGTAGACATAGTAAAAAGTCAGACACTATGAGGTAGTGGGTAACTTTCACTTTCTACTGCTGAAACATATGCAAAACCTCCATTACCTGGAAAGCAGATAGCAGATTTTCCACTCAGCAACCTGTGGATCTATTTTACTATGTCTATGACAAGTGATGATAATAAGACACAGAGGGATTAACAGAAACTAGTCCGCATGGAAGCGCTGAACTGGCATATGGATGACTAAGTCCAAAACACGCCAATGATCCTCAGGAAGAAACAGTTAACATCTCCCTAACGACTCAAACTCAACAACTCAAACCCTGTGTCAACCAATCACGGCGATCTTTGGAAGCAGCTGTGATACCGCTTCCGGCTCCTCCACTAGGTACCCGGCTATTTTGCATCGGCAAGGAGAGTTAGTTATCACTAATATTGTTGTCTAGTACAACGGAGCGTACCGACCCAAATACTGTAATGGGCCTATACGTGAGGGTTGTTCCCTCCCAAAATAGTTCTGCAGTAATTACCCGGGGCTGAGGATTATACAGTGTTGTCCAAGCCCTCATCTATAAGTCTATCTACCGCTCATTTCCGACGGAGACAGCGATCGCGAATGAGTGACGGAGTTCTAGACATTTCCATGTCTGGATTCCCACCGGAACTTCCTGCAGACAGGACGGACGAGTCTCCGGGAGCGAGGAAACGGTGGATTTCTGCTGTTGCTGATATTGATTTTTCGACTAGCCAACTGCAACAGTTTCGGAAAACGGCGAAATGAAACCATTGGGAGAAACCGCAAGTTTTCTCGAATTTTGCTGAGGAGACCAAAAATGGATAATACCAAAGGATGAAGAGGATCGTGAATGAATGAAGAATGTCCATTTTGCACGAGTGTAGGTCGCAGCGGACGAAGCGCACCTTTTTTGTTTAACCTGTCATTAAAACGACAGGGCGATTATTTTATATCTTTTTCGAAAAGAAAGTATTTTTTTCTTATTGTACCGTTAGTACTCTTTGCTACTACGGTGGTGACTATAATTTCAGAGGCAACAGAGCGACAGTTCTTCAAACCCCACATGTATTACATTATCCAGAAAAAAATGGAAGTAACTTATTTATGACATTCCCAGGCGGAGTAGTCAATTTTTTTTTTTATTCTTGTTTTTAAACTGGACGACTGTCAGGAAATAGTGGATACCGTCATATGCAGTTTGAGCCTGGTGCTGGACGATTCTTTGATGGTTAAGTGGAAACTAATATATAATTACTGTTACAAAACTAATTAATAAACAATAAATAGGCTATTTCAGCGCGGTTCCTCGGAATTACCGCAGAAACGATTTCATTGAAAAATGTCATGCTGACACGCAGTCTTTATGACGAACCAGTCGTGGTCCAAAATACGACAAAATCTGTACAGAGGCGTAGAGAGTGTATGTCTAGAAGACGTCCGGTATTGGAATTTTACGGTTTCCCTAATGGTTGTAAAGGGTGGTTCCCAAAATCACCACGATCTTTTTGCCCACTCTCAGAATGCCCACTGTTCAAATGCCCCCAATTCAAAATGTCCAAGACCTACCCACGACCGAAAATGCCAACAAGTGGGGTCGAATATCCCAAAATCCAAATCGTACAAATGCCTACATCTTTTTTTTGAAGGAAGGAAGGAACTTATTTCTTCAACATTTCTACAACATGTTGAACATATTCTTAAACCAATAGCCCGTCTCAATATGTGACAACAGGTAATCAACTTGCGCCATGAAGGTAAAAATTGTTCCTGAATTAAAAATAGCAGCTTTAAGGTCGCTGTTTTTTAGATTCAATTGCCTTTTTTTCTTCAAAATTCGGTATTACAGTATTAATTGTGCCAAAATATCTGCTAGGTTTGAATTCGTCATTTTCTTGGCGCCGTCAGAATAACAAGCTTTAAGCTATATTTCCGAAGCTTTCCACTGCCCAAGGATGCGAACTAAAGGTTTCATAATGTCACATGAACATCGCATGTTCACAGAATCGCTCTCGTTTATCAACTCCGACTCCCTACCCACGCCTGATTACTCACGCAGTTTCAGAATTCCCCTCATTTGGGCGATTGCTCATCCCCCTTCCCTTTCGACGCATTTCATAATCAGTCAGTAGGTCCCTATGGCTCTTTAAGCGTTGTAAACTTTATTCCTTCCCCTCAACACGCAAGACCTAGCCTAATATCGAGTCTAGTAGTCCCACTGGAATTCCTCTAGCCAGAGAGTTGATATACACATAGAGACAGCTAATGGCTTGGTATGATAATGTGCCGAGAAAGTTCGAATCAATTTGCCATGAGTTGTAACTCGGTGCTGATCGGAGTGAACGAATGGATGGTTTTATTCACCCCAAACAGCAAAGTTTACCAAGAGCTAGAAGCTCATATGGCACTTGTAAGGATGGTTCAGAGAATTTGTCGGTTTGTTCTGATAATTTGTAAGCTAAACTCTTGAGAGAAGAATGATCATGGGCCCTTGGAAATTCCGAAAATGTATCGATTTGTAAAAAGTATTTTATTTTTGTGGCTGTAATAATGCGCACTTTCAACTCATCTGTAGTCGCTGGACCCGACCAATCCACGAATTTGGCCTGTACTTTGCCAGTAAATCCTCATACGAAGTTTGAACAGCATATCTCAACCCCCCGACACGACAGACTGCCGCAATAACTAAACCCAAAGAATACGTGCGCTAGGTGTAAAATGTGTCGTCATCGACGCAGAGCTTTCGCTTGTATGGATAAAGGGGTAGGGTAGGGACTGGTGTTTTCCAAAAATTGGTCGGCACGTTTTCATTAAACTGCTCACCAGACAGTTGTCGGATGCATTCTGCCTATTCGACCCAGTAAATGCAGGTTAAAACTAATGACTGAACTGATCGCATGACCTTTTTGTTTATCTTTAGTACTTTCGAAAGCTGCAACAGCATGTCTCCTCACCCTATATCAACTATGTCACTGGATTTTAAAACTTCATGCTAAATTTCTGAATTCCGGGCGATCTACTTGTCCGGTGTGAAACAATTTTCATATTTGGATTCAGCCTGTCTCCTTACCCCTGAATCGATCCTCTAATCAACTTCAGATTCAACTTTTTCACAGATCAGCAAATCCACAGAAGCGGCACTCGTATTTCAACATAAGAGCAAATGTGAGATTAGTTCTCGATAATGTCGTTTTAGTTTTTATTTGTATTCAATTGTTTATCTTAGGAAGTCACAGATAAATACTCGTTGGGCCCAGGCTGACTGGGAAACATATATTGAAACCATGGATAAAACGGATACATCAGCTACGATGCTATGGCAGCGATTTTTCGGCCCTTCTTGGCAAGGGTCCTCGTCAGGCTGTCGAACGTTAGGGACAACGTTGGGGTTGCAGTTAGTTGCAGGTTCGTTTCCTCCCCAATATTGTCTTAACGTTTTATCCATTGTTTGAATAAGAGTTGTATTTATTTATTTCAAGATCAGTCCACGAGGTTGAAAGTGAACTGATTTCCTCGGTTAGGCCGACTGCGTCTTAACCGTTTTCTTTTAATTTCTTTCTCTCCCTTAAACTTTTTCCTTTTTTTTAAAGACCAGACCTCTCACACACTCTGAATGCTGTTCTACGATCTCTGCCTCCCCCGTCTCGTGTCGTGAAGCAACCGATTTGTTTGGGTTTTACCGCGCGTCAGAATAGTATATTATTCTGACCCGCGGTAAACCCAGCCAAAGGGTTAAAGGACATGTCTTACCTATATTACCAATTCAACCTACTCGACGATCACTCCATATATTTCTAAACCGGGAGACCCCAATTTCGTACGGTACATTCTAACCCCTCTATCAAAACCACGCTGATTTTCTCACTTGCTGTGTTGTGCTACCTTCGATGTGTATCACGCTGTCGACGGTTGTCTGCGAGAAGTTTTTCCATCAGAAAAACCGGTTATGTAAATTGTTTCCCTGTTTTCGCTACAAGTCAACGAGTCTCGGAAAAGGCTTAAAACAGCCAAAACCGTGGGTTATTTGTTGAAAGCATAGCCTAGTTTTAAAGTATTCAAATATTTAAAAATACTGCAAGTTGAAGAGTAAATAGTGCGAGGGGTCCTTTAAGTATCGGAGGTCATCTCCCTAATCCTTTTGTCGAAGACTTCCCACTCCTTCCCAACTACCTGAAACCTCCCAACCGTAAACTTCTGGATCTGACTTGCAACCGCCTATGTGTCGTCATTTTTATGCCATTCCTTTGCATCTCCTGCTGCCAGAATATTTAGGACTTCAGAAAACCTACTCCTATCTCTATTCCCACGTCCAGGGAAACCCCACCCTATCAACAACACTTGCCCGTCTCAGCCCCCTAAGGGGACTTAACCCTGCGAACTTGGTCTAGGAAAACTAGCTTAGAAACAGATGGCAATTAAAGGCGTCATCGTTGCTCGGCTAGAAGCCAACAGGCCCAGCCAATGCATCACGAGGATGTGAGTCACACAGTAGGACAGGCGGCAATGCGACAAAAAACAAATAGAGCTTGATAATTGCGCACTGAGTGAGAAAATCCTGCGTGCAGAAGGGCCATCAGATGAGAACAACGAGGTACTTCTGGTGCACAGGTACCGCAACAATTATTTGTTTATCATTCTTCAAGACCGAGGAGCATAAAATCGAAAAAAAAATATATCTAAATTATTTCCTTCCTTTGACAACTAATCGCATAAACATAAATCAAATGACCCAACACTACAATATTAGAAGACCTAGAACTGAAAAACAAAAGAAAAAGGGTTACTAGATAGCACGTTCTTTCGGAAAAAAGAGGGTTCCGGTGTGTAAGGATTTTTGAAGAAAAAAAAAAGAATTCGTAATGATGTACAGTAATTTGGTCAGTCTGCATCCCCTTTATTTGCAGCTAGTACGTCATGGGATCCGATCCGAGTTCCCGGACAGGATGGTAAAGAGGACCAAAATATTGTAAGTGATTATAGAAAAAACAACGTGTTCATGTCATGATTTCACTCGTTTGCACCCCTTCCCCCCACATCCCCCGAGGCTCACAAAACGGCATTAGTTCGAAAAGCTTTGTCACCAAAGAAGAGACGTTTGACAGAAAGGAGCACATTTTTGGCAGATTTATATTTGGTCAAACAAAACTACTAAAGATTAAATCTTCTATACGTCTTTTTTACTCTGAGAAGTCGATGGAAATTCAACAATAACATGGGGAAAGAACATTAACATTCTCTCGGCGTTTGTTCCGGCTGCCTCGGAAATTCCCCAGCCGCCAGAAATCCCACACTGGCATTCCAATCAACGAAGTATAAGCCAAAGGTTTACAAGGAATGTTTCAGCAACTCGACCCAATTTGAGAGTGCGGCACAGCGCTTCCGAAGTAGGTCGAATGACGAACCGACTATCTCAAGAAGAACAGAGAATTCCCGTGCGGCATTCACAATTTCCCCTTTCCTCTAACATTGTGCGGCAACGCATGCATACCAGAATAGGGACAAATGGCGGAAGTAGGAACTCTAGGACTCTAGGAGTTCTGGGCCTACTACTCCCATTCAGGGGAGTCGAGGTATTTTCGACTCGGCGGATGCCATCATTTGCAATAAGCCCGAAAGCACGTATCTACAAATGAGAGGTATGTACATATGAATCCATTCGAACGAAGAAATAAAATAAAACATAAATGAGACCAAATTTAAAAACTTTGGACATAACAGTTACATGGCTCCCCGTGACATAGTCCGCACTGAGCGATGGCCTAGCTCATTTGACATGAATAACGCTTCGCCCGATCACGCTACAACGATGTTTCGAATGTTCCCGCGTAATTTCTGTCAAAAGAAGTATGTCAGATCGAGTCTACTCTGTGAAAAATCGTAACTGGGCTGTCAGACCGGGTCAACATTCTCCAGATTTCTTCGTCGTGTTATTTTTTTTCCAGGCTCAGTGAGTACATATGCAACCTGTAAGGTGTATCTCCGTACTTCAAGGTTCACCCACAGGTCGATGCAAAACTGGATGCTAATATTCGGGCAACCTCCAGTGCTGCCTTTTATTTCGACTAATATTTCGGAAGGGAATATTCGGACACGACAACTGCTTACGATCTTCCGGATCCTACTGGCAATATCTGGACACTATTGCGGAGTTCCGCAACCACCTTGAGACATGCACCTTATAGGACGAAAAAGATAGGTCGGTCTAACTTGGTAATGATTAGATTAGATTAGATTTTAGATTAGATTAGATTTTATTTTACACATGTATACAAAACATTTTACAGCACCTGCTAAGAAAGCCCCAAAGGGTTTGTTGGCCGCAGGTGGCAGTCTTCTCTATTCTACATAATGTGGTAACACTACTTTTATATTATTATACATGCCATTCATACACGGTTCACACATATACAACAACATTCTACTTACAAAAAACACTCACGCATCAATTACTATTCTTTTGCAAGAAAAAATCTCTTCGCTGTAGCCTTGAAGGATGCCAGATGACTCGAATTTCTAATTTCAACTGGAATTATATCCCATACAGAGGGGGCAAAATTTCTAATCACGAAAGAAGCTCTTTGGGGCCCGTTTCTTAGAATATGTTGTGTTCCTATCATGTTTGGCCTGGCAAACGCTACCACAACCAAGGCGTAGCTTGACAACATTACAAATGGGCGAGAAACCATTGATCATTCAAACTTCCTTCGATGTGGATCCTTTTAATGAAGCCGTAGTCGGCCCTGTATCTTGTTTCAGATAATGGACAAAGAAAACAGATAATAAAATGACATAACCAGGTCTGATGGTTATCCATCTAGTCGACAATTGGCTAAATGATATGGTTCAACTTCGAACTAGAGCTTCGTCCACTCACGGAGAAAGATAAAACAGGAAGGAAAATGGAACTAAACTGAAAAAGTCCTTGACAGCCTACAACGCAACGTCTTCATTAGAAGAAACCTAGCAAATTCCTAAAACAGTGCGGAGCTACGAGAATCTACCAAAGATAAGCAAAACGCAATCTTAAATTTCAAGGAACTGCTAAGGAACGGCCCCAGATTTTCTATCAAATATGACCCCCTTGGCATTTTTTCATTACCAAGCTGGTTGAATGGTGTAGTTTGTTTCTGTTGCTTGAAGTTTCATATTTCTCCAGTTCTTATATTCTTCGTCATGGCCCGTTCCTTGTGCTAACCACTTTGACGGGTATAAGTTTAATCAATAAATGGAATGTACCAAAAATAGGAAGTCTCCAGACCGCGCCTCACGATCCAATTACCCGTGACATTCAGACGGCTGCAAACAGCCTTCGATACAACAGATGGCAGTGTCTGCTGAGCCCAATATCCGGGCGTGATCTCCGGTAATTGATCAGAAGAATGCGCGGATATGCGGTTTTTCGTGTCCGACATCTTAAAAAGATCGATGGCGCTGCTAGCTACCGCTAGCTTTGATGCTTCAGTGACACATACGGGCCTGGAGCAAGGCTGCCTAATCGTATCTCTTTTTAACTGCACCGCTACCGACGGGCGTGTAGCCCTGGTATGCTTAAATGAGCAGACTAATGTGTTTCTGATCTTTTACTTAGACATGATTCCAATAATCCATGCTACCAACAACAGGTATCGACAACACAGTTCTAGCAGGTATATTTACTCGGAAGCGCTAATGATATTTTCTGTTCTGTTGCGATGCAGTGACAGCCCTATCACTTCCCGTAACGGTGCGGACTGCGGAAAGAAAATCAAGGTAAGGCGCTCGCAGACTAGGACACCTGCCAGGATTTCAGCTAAAGGTGTAATCTCGCCGTTCCCCGAGGACTCCTCGGGTAATCAAAGGGAACGGCGAGGATAGAGGGAGTCACTCCACGCGGACTCCGCGAACGGAAAACAATGAGAGCAAGGGGAATGCTTCCAAAATGCATTTTGTTCGAAAAAAAAATATGCAGTTAACGAAATTAGTCTGGATTAAGTTTATTTTTGGTTTCGTTTATTCTGATTGTCTTCAATTAATTTTACATTGCACCAACACCAGCAAAAATTGATTCCCCCCGAATCTGAAAGGGAGTCTTTTTTATGATGGTGATGACAGTCGTAGCATACCCCGTCCGTTGGGACTCGCAAGAATACGGGAAGTGAGTCCCTGGGACAAACCAAAACGCAGGGACTCTTCAAAAGGAGCCCTCGGGGAACGACGAAAATCCGCCTTAAGTCGTACGTCCATAAAATTGAGATTTTGTCCACTTTTATAGCCGAAACTGACTGAAACAAAGAAACGCGACTGGGAAACTCGTCTATCAGCACTATAAGAGGTCAGCTACCAGTGAATAGTGCTTTTGACGGCAGAAATCCCTCTACTTTACTACAGAGCGTGTAGCAGGCTGTTTACATGGTTTTTTAAGTAGATCTGAAGGACTTATCATTTGCACTTGCGACATTTCCTGGGTAAAATTCAATGACTTCAGCCCATTTGGTGTTCTTATCTTCAATCGTTGTCAAATTAATCATGACAGTGACGTATCGGAAGCCAATTGGTTCTCAAACAGCGGGTTTACTTTTCTCTCCATTATAGGCCCGTGCGAAGAAAGTCAGTAGAAAAATGCAAGGATTTTCGTCGAAATTTAACAGGAAACTACTGATAGTAAATAATATTGTCTGTTCTCATGTACACCATCCCTTAGTCTCTACTAAAGCTGTCCGTTGTCCGTTTGTAGAATAGCCTGTCTGGAACCAGGGCTGGCAAATCAAAAATATTTGGTGACTTTTGGCCCAAAACAGAGAGTGAATCTATTTTCATGAAATGTTCACTTCTGGTCGGAATCGCCTCGTGACACATATTAATTTTACTTTCATGAAAAAAATTGAAATCGTTACTTTTGGTCGGAATCCCTGCTGCAAAAATGACACATTTGGTCATTTTCTGAAACAGAGTGATTCCTATGTCCTACGTAGGATAAGAGTGACAAAAACAAAATGAGAGTACAATTTACACTATCGTGCGACATGTGGCAACCCTGTCTGGAACGATTGGCACCAGAGACCAGACAGATTAAGGGGCTCGAATAAGGTTGATAGGCGCAACCAGGAAGTGAGCTACCGCTCTACTCATCGGGATACCATCTCTTTGGGCATGTTCAACCCTTCTAACAATAGTAACTATTATTTACCAACTCCGTTCCAACGTCACGAAAAGTTACTACGCTGACCGTTCAAACCTTCTCGAAATAGTAACTAATAGTAACTATTTGCTTACCATGATCGGGAGCGTAGTAGGCGTCTAACTCTCTAACGTGATTTGGCCGGATTACCCCGTGGAGCGATATTTTACCGAAAATCTAAAAATGCGTTCCAGCCTTGGCGCCAAGAAGCCAAAATTCGTGACGTCACGCGTAGTAGCTATGGTTAGTAGGGTGCAACACCCTCTTCATTGCTTGCAAGCGGAATATAAGGTAATTCAGTCCAAGGTAATAAAGCATGCTAAGATTGGGGTCCTCAAATATTTCATGTTTCGTCATTGCATATTCTTTCTTATCAATGGCTATCCGCAATAGCAGTAGCAGCAGAAGGACCAGAGCAAAAGAACACTAGAGTGTAGCTCCAGAACCCATACTTGCCATGCTTTGCAAACGGGCCATACTCGTAGTGCCCCCCAGTACGCTTGCGGTATTTAAAGCGAGACAAACTTGCAGGTTTAGAAATTTCTAGGAAAGAAAAGGTGCGGTCTGCACACACCAAGGAAACAAAGCAGGCTGTATCATTTTTTTTGCAATATTCAGAATACGAAATTATCGGAGCCAGCGTTGGTGAACGACTGAATTAGTTTCAGTAGGGACGTTCTCAATCGCTAGAGTGCTAGTATCGCTGCTATTCGACTGTGTGTCAGTTTTGTCCAAGTCTTGGCGCTGCTCCCTAGTGTTATTTTGCTCTGAGAAGGACCAAGCCACCAAAAGGAGACTAAACCCCATTCCCCTGATACTAGAGATAATATTTACCTTTCTCTGTCCTCATACAATGGACTCCCTGTTTGTTCTTCTTCGCCCTCATGACTCGATCATTTCCAGACAGGAAAATATATCTGGTGCTTCCTAATGTGAGGCCATTGGCTTGGAAGTACTCCCTGTTCGTGTAGTTCTGAGCAATGTTTTGAAGCTCTGGTTGTGAGACCTGAAACAAATTTATAGATAAGATTGAAGACAGATTAATTTAGAAATATTAATATATATATATATTATATATACATATTATATTATATATATATATATATATATATTAAGTAAGAAAAAGATTAAAGCTGACACTAACACTTTTGCTGAATCATTCAATAACTCCGCTTTTTCAAAGCGGCGGGTTATAAATAAATTACTTACTTATTTCGCAAACGAACCAATGACTAATATTCTCAAAGTCTTGTCGTAACTACATAAATTCATGAACTGCACATCTACTCATTTCATGGATGCATGGCATTTGCTTTTTGGGATCCCAGAACGTAACTGGAGGGATACCTATGACATCGCAAAAGTTGTCCGTCTGTGAGCACGATAACTCTCGAAGGGAATGAGATATTTTGATGAAACTTGGTGTGAAGGTCCTTTGGGCCAAGGGAAAGGTCGAGTTCGTATCTATCTAGATAGATAGATAGAGCTGTAGCTCTATATTTAGGGGTAAGAGAGGGGAGTCAAATAAGGGCCAACCAAATATTTTTAAACAGCTAATTAGATAATCGATTAAGGGTTAAGAAGACATGCGGAACACGATTATCAAAACAATGTTCTCGTCGGACAAGTTGTTCGCCCGGAATCCGGCCAAAACCGGAAAGCAAAATTTTTATTTGAAGTTGATTAGATGTTCGATTTCGGGGCAAGAAGACATGCTGTACACTTATTTGAAAATCGTTTTCTAACCAGACAAGTAGTTGGCCCGGAATCCGGCCAAAACCGGAAAATTTGTTAAAAGTATAAGCTGTATTTGTAGTTGATTAGAGGTCCGATTTAGGGGTATGAAGAGATGCTGAATCTGTATATAACAATCATTTTTTACCCGGACATACAGTTTGCCCGGAATTCGGCTGAAACCGGAAATTTTTTTGTAAATTAAATTTATTATATAATAAATTAAATAAGATGTTGGATATAGGGAGGAGGAGATACGCTGAATTTATTTTTCGCCGGACAAGTAGTTCCGGAATTCCGCCGAAACCGAAAAATTGGCAGAAGTGAGGCAGGAAGTTTCTATCGGTTTCGTCAAAATAGATGACTTATAGGGGTAAACACACATGCTGAATCCATTTCTGAACTTGGTTTTCTCAGATGATTAGCTATTTGGCCTTAATCTGTTTCTAAATTTGAATAGTAAAAATGTTCAAGGAGTCTAGTGAAGACTGGATCTGCGGAAGATAAGACCCAAATGTCTGGATCAAATACTGAATTTTTGGGATCCCATCGAAATCTTTGGTCTTGTTAGAAAAAGTGACAAAATAACCAAATATCATACAGTGCGCTTACAGCAGGAAGGTTTAACCACATGCCTTGGAATCAGCCAATCAGAGAGCAACTGATATGTTTCAAACAGGAGAGTATTTTCTTTGAAAATACTCTTTTTTTACATTTAAGGCGTATTCTCGCCGTTCCCCGAGGACTCCTCGAGGAATCAAAGGGAACGGCGAGAATAGAGGGAGTCACTCCACGCGGACTCCGTCTAGGAAAACAACGAGAACACGGGGAATGCTTCTAAAATGGATTTTGTTCAAAAACATAAGCAACTGAAGAAATTAGTCCGGATCCACTTTATTTTTGGTTCTGTTTATTCTGATTCTTTTAATTAATTTTACATTGCACCAACACCAGCAAAAATTGATTCCCCTCCGAATCTGAAAGGGAGTCCTTTTTGATGATGATGATAATCGGAGCACTCCCTGTCGTGGGGACTCGCGAGAATACGGGGAGTGAGTCCCCGGGACAAACAAAAACGCGGGGACTCCTCAAGTGGAGTCCTCGGGGAACGGCGAGAATACGCCTTAAGACAGTTTTACATACCATATTACAAGAAAACAGAGCAGAAACACATTTTCTGTTTATCTTACGGTACCGTAACATTATTAGACAAGCACTGTCTTTACAGGGGTCTTAGAGTATTCGTACAGTACATGCAGAATTTTTCGTACATACACTAAACCTTGATTTAGGGTTATAAATTCAGTTTTGGTAAGAGCCAGAACTGGTGGACTCTGACTCGAGAACGTCTTGTGACGCCTATCTCATGGACTCGTCTCGGTTTCGTCACTTATGGAGCAGGAGTCGGGGACTCTGCTCGTCTCGAAATCGGGCCGAGTCCATTCTTTCGCCAACTTCAAAGAAGCATCCTGCAGGATGATCTTTAAAGGTTATCTTGGAATAATACCAGGAACATCCCAACCTATCTGTAAACCATATTTCCTGTTTGTGACTCCAAGTGACCACAACAAATTTCAAATGATATCACACACTAGAACAAACCATTGCTATCGTAAAACCACATTTGAGATAAGGCAATGTCAAAAATTCCTGAAATGGTCAACTGATAAAAGCTCTATGCCATGGTGACAGATAAGCTACTTTTTTGTGGGGGGGGGGCTGCTCTTTCCCTGGGCAGGTGCAGTCAATTTACTTGTCAGAAACCCTGAATTATATAATTTCGTTGCAAAATCATATATGTTTGTATAATACCAAGCTGTCGACAGTTCCACGTAAGTCAAGTATGGAAGTAAATCTGAGAACTGAAAATAGCACTGTCACGGACAATAATGGTAGCTTTATCTTCCATGGCATCTCTTACTGACAACTGTCAAAACAGTCGGGAGACTTTTCGTGCACAAATCTAAGTGTACACTCCATAGACAGACACTAACTTATGTGGAAAGTTGCTTTACATTGATCAAATTTGTTAATATAAAGTTAAATAGGTTTTGGTTTTGACTCTTCTGCAAAGGCACAAGTACTTCTGACAAACACGCAAGAAACACACTATGCCTAGCTTCAAGCTGTCTGTTTACTGTACAGTTTAGATAGCTCTGAAAGGAAAAGGGATTCTGAGAAGGTATTGACTAAACTTTAGCGATTATCTACGGCTCATGACGTTTTCGTGACGTCATGAAAGAAATAGGAAAACTCGATTAAATTAATGTTGCAGAATATATATTTGTATGTAGATGTGGAGCCGAGCGGCCAGCGAGGCACCGGACGCGTTTACACGTTTACAACCGTTCTAGGGACAATCATATCCGTTGGTAAATCGAAATATAGACTTTTCGTGGACGTCACGACCCGTAGATAATCGGCTAAAGTTTAGTCAACACCTCTGAGAAGAGCATTGCCATGACCCACCAAGGAAGAAGGCTTTAAGTACTTTCTAAGACGCCTCCTGAGCTTTCCAGTTACAGATAGGAGCTTCTGGATTTTGTTTCAACTCTTCCTGATACCTTAAATAGCACATAACCAAACTGTCATTTTGAGTTTTTTTGTAGAATGAGCCTTGGAGGCTAGAAAATATTGTGAATTATGAGACTTCCCTTAACTTTTAACTGTTTGTACGACCAATTATGGATATTCCAATGTTTATCGTTTTCTCCTTTTTCACGGCCTAAGACTAAAATCAATATTGTTTACTTCTAGGCTTTCCTAGGCCTGATGTGCGGATACAGCCAAATCTTTTTTCCATATCCTTTGTTTAATGAAACTGCCACTGTAATACTTATTCCTTACTAGCCTTAACATCAGCTGGTTTTCCCACTGGCTACATTACCAGTGAAGGGTTTGCAGAGGGAAGTGAAAAAGTCAACATTTATGCTTAGAAAAATTTTCCATGAGGATATGTGCTTACAGCTTCTGAGTCTGCATTGTTGGCTGTATCATATTACACGAGTCGGGTATCCACTCTCTAATTCATTTTTTTAGATTATCATCCTTCACATCTTCATACAATGGATAGAAAAGGAAACATCAGCTCTGATCCTTTGGCAGCGATATTTCTGCCCTTCTTGGAAAGGCTCCTCGTCAGGCTGTTGAATGTCAGGGACTACATTGGGGAACGAAGAAACAACCTGCAAAACTTTGCAAAATTTACAGGTCTGTTCTTCCATTCCTCAACTATGTCCATGATGTTTGACAGCGTGAGGAGGATGCCAGGAAGGGACGAAATATCGCCGCCAAAGCATCATAGCTGATGTTTCCGTCTCTATCCATTGTATGAATATATGTTTCCAAGTCAGCTTGGCTCAAGGAGTATTTATCATCCTTCAATCATTGGATTATGATTCTCCTATCTTTTAGCTTCGGTTTGAGGTCAAGGTTTACCTTCTTAACTCTTTTTATTTAATATTGTAATTTGTTTCATGAATTGCCAATGGTGCCATTTTAAAGACAAGATACGAATTTATTACAAATATGATGTAGAAGCAACAAAGCTTTTATTAGCAGTATGGGCCATTTTAAAGACAAGATGCAAATTCATTACGAATACAATGTAGATACAACGAAGCTTCTGTTAGCAGTTTGGGTCACCATCTTGAAAAAATGGAATTTAATGACCGTCGAAGAATTGATCTTTGCACAAGCAATGGCGGTAACTGGATTACAAGAGAATACATATTTATGGTATTTTCAGAGCTAAAAGAGGTGGATCTCATGATATCAAAATCTTGGTACCAAAAAGTTGATCAAGGTAAGTTTAATTACATTTTTAGAGCTTCATTTTTCTACTACGTAAAACAGAACAAAAAAAGATCAGCCAATTCTACTTTTGGCCATATTTGATAAGCACTTCACACCTGAATGCAATGATGTAGCTGCACTCTACTGGCGAGTGTGCCACAAGTGCCCACAATAGCATAAGTACAGGATCACATGGTTTTTATCAGTTTTTTTTTTACACTTAAGCTCATGACTTAAATAAATATGTGAAATTCTTGCTCAAATATACCTCAAAAGCAAATATCCATGCTATAGATTACAAACTTATCTTCCTCTTTCGTCATATAAATATTTCACTTGTTTTTCTTGTTTTGCTGCTTGCCTAATGTCGTGATAAACAGCACAGCATGGATCAAACAAAATGGATAGGAGTCACTCACCTCCAAATTAGCCAATAGCATGCAAGCTTTTTGGTGTCAATCAATATTAGGCGGGTCATATCTTTCGTCCGCATTGTGGTTTTCTGTACCAAGTACAGCACACAGGACAGGGAATAATATCTCTCGTGTAAAGTGGTGCCAAAATTTGTTCATCAAAAAATCGAATCACAGACCATATCAAAATAGGCCATTTTACTGAACTAGAAACACTCAAAAGAAGTTTTGTCCGGAAATACTGCCAATACTGGGTCCAAAAAGAAGTAGAGAAGAGTAGTGTATATCTATTTCCAAAAATGTATCTTTTAATCCAGCCACCTGTGAAGACGGAAAGGGACATTATGAAGTACACAATTTCATTTTTAGTTTGAGAGCATGACAGAAAAACCCTGTGATCCTGTAGCCTATGGATTCAAAAAGAAACATCTGCCGATTCAAAAAGCCATGATCAAATTTCTCTCAACTGAAAAATTCTGTCATGGAATGACATAAACTTCAGTTGCATTTTTGTTCAGCTTTTACCCTTTCCCTTTTCGGCATTAGCTTTTTATCCTTTTTCAGGCCTTTGTGAACATTCTCGCATTTTTGTAAATTGCCCTTACCACTAGGCACTAAGGACTTTTAGCTTTTCTTTTATAAAACACTATTCTGACAAATACCATTTTATTTGTACTTTACTTCTGGGGTACAATGACCAGTAACCAGCTATGACCAAAAAAAAAAATGGACAACAAAACAAGCAACACAGTAGAATCAAATCTTTTCTTTTCCTTGGACACCCAGCATTGTCAGACACATTAAATTAATTGCATCTTTCAATGTGGCTGGTTTTTTGGTCTTCATACATCAAGCCTTACATGGCAACATCGTGACAGAATAGTTTATGTTCGTCACAATCAGCATTTAAAAACGGTCTTGCACATGCAAAATTTATGGCAACTGAATGGGGTACAATGACCAGTAGTCGTCAATGACGAAAAAAAAAAAAAAGGCCAAAATATTTCCATAGACTTAAAAACTTAAAATAAATGAATTTTTCAACAAAATGGATGAAAACAAACAACAGCAGTAGAAAGCAAATCTTTTCTTTTACTTCAACACCCAGCATTGTCAGACCACATTGAATTAATTGCATCTTTCAAGGTGGCCGGTTTTTTTGACTTCATACATCAAGCTGATTTTTTTGAAAAATCTTACATAGCAACATTGTGACAGAAAACTTTCTGTTTGTCACAATCCCATTTAAAGACGTTATTCCACCTGTAAAATTTATGGCAAATGAATAACTTTTGATTGACTTAGTGATTGTAAAGAGTCAGAGTAAGTTTCAAGGGCTGTTTACTGCTCACTGTACAGGAGAGGTATCCAACCTCAGACAAGATTTCAAATTTCCAGAGAAGTCTTTCCTTTAGAATAATCTATCTGGCTTAAATAGGAACCAAGAAATATGAAAAAGATACTAGATTGAAGCTAATTCAATGGTTTACATATTCAATAAACAAATATTGCTTCAATACTTCTAGTTAAACATATTTTTCTTTTCAAACAAGATCACTTCTTTCTAACCTTACCTCAACTGACTTACAAAATGATGAAAAAAGTAGAGTTACCAAAGTCAATAGCCAGAAAATCCCTTTTCAAAGCAGCTTCAAACCTAAAGAAAATTCCCTTTTCAAAGCAGCTTCAAACCAAAGAAAAGGCGCAGAATTTCAATATTTTTGGAAACACGACTAATGAAAAAAGTGATATTTTAAACTTAAACTAACTTTTCATTGACTTATTGAATGTAGTGTCAGAGCAAGTTTCAAGGGCCATTTACTGGTCACTGCAGGGGCGTCACGACTGGGGGGGGAGGGGGGGGGATGCCCCCCCCAATGCTGTCGGCCAGTCTGTAAAAAATAACCGAGACGGCGCGAAGCGCCGCGATTTTTCGTCAAAACAGTTGATTTTTTTTCATGAAAACAGTCGTTTTTTCTGAAAATTGGTCGATTTTTCGTCAAATGGTCGTTTTTTTGTGAAAATCAGTCGATTTTTTTCAAAACTGTTATTTTTTGTTGTTGAAAACAGTGTTTTTTTCTGCAGAAGCAGTCGGTAAAAGTTACCAGCCAGTCGGTAAATTCCTCATCCCCCCCCAAACATTTTGGCTAGTGACGCCTCTGGGTCATTGTACAGCAGGGGTGGGGTACCCAACTTCAGAAAAAATTTAAAATTTCCAGAGAAGTCTTTCCTTCAGAATAATCTATCTGGCTTAAAAAGGAACCAATAAATAGGACATACATACTAGATTGAAGCTAATTGAATGGTTTATATATTGGACAAATAAATATTGCTTCAATATTTCTAGTTAGACATATTTTTCTTTTCAAACAAGTTCCCTTCTTTCTAACTTTACCTCAATTGACTACAAAATGATGAAAAAGGTAGAGTTTGCAAAGCCAGTAGCCAGAAAATCCCTTTTTAAAGCAGATTCGAAACAAAGAAAAGGCACAGAACTTGAATATTTTTAGACACATGACTGGTCAAAAAAGTCATATTTTGCCTCTCGACTGTCAGGACAGCATCTGCATTTCGTTTAACCATTTTCACGTCAAAATCAAGATTGTGTAAAAACGAGATCAGGTTTCCCTCCTGTACCCTAGTGTAATTTTTCATCCTTAAAATCCGAGCCAGTCTCCAAACAGGCTACTGATTGCCACTTTGACTCAAATCCATCTTTTACTGGATTTAGGGTAAACTGGAAATAGCTGAAAGGCAACAAGCCAGGAGAGCTCAACTTGGTCAGCTACCAGGTTTCCCTTTTACCATAGTGGCAAGGGAAGGCTGAGTCTGCATTTGTCTTTTTGGCAATATACCAGAAATTGTCAAACAGTGACATAAAACAAATTTGACAGTGCAGAATGGATACTTCAGAAGAAGCTTAGATAAAGCTATATTTTGGCTATTCCAGGGCTAGGGTACAATGGTAGACTTCAAACTTACAATAATTGAATTTTTCAACAAAATGTATCAAAACAAACAAAAGGACTAGAAAGAAAACCTTTTCTTTAACTTGAACACACAGCAATGTCAGAAATATTCCTCACGATCAGCATTTAAACGCGCTTCTGCACATGTACAATTCTTGAGAATCGGATAAGAATTGATTGACTTATTGATTGTAAAGTGTTAGACTAAGTTTCAAGGTCCGGTTACTGGTCACTGTACCCTATTCTTGGCAACGGTCCTTTACAGGCTCAAAGACGCTGGTAAAATAAACTTGTAGAAAAACAAATAGAACATGCAAAAGAATTAAAAAAGCCATCAAAATGGTAAGTGAAAAGGCCAACAGAAATGAAACTTATGGATGGGAGTAGAAGGACTGACCAGACAGAACTCTTTACTTACTGGGAAATCCTCAGATCGTGCCCATAATGACCCATCTGTTCCAATGATGGCACCTTGGCTAATATATCCACCAGCGAGAAGCTGCTTATCGATATAATCCTGCCAAGATCCACTCATGATTACTGTCTCTGAAAATTAAACAAACTCCTACAGCAGTGAACTGAAACACCCTTCAAATATTAATGGCGGAACAACGTTGCCACGTCTTTTGCCGAATTGGCATTTCTTATTTGTCCGGTACTGACTTAAGAAGAGTCGCTTCGCTAGTTCTCCGGTATCGAACAATCGGGTAGGACCAGAAGGAATCAGAAATAGAAACGGCGAGCTCTTCTTCTTGACTTCTATTATTGTGGTCAGGGATGTCGCAAGGGGGTGTCTGTCAATTAGGGTCTAAAGGGTGGTACAGCTCCCCCCCCCCCACGCACCTACCCAACGTTTTGAGATTTGGTAAAATTTTGAGCTATTCGGCAATTTTTATTCTTGAATTATCGGTACAATTACCGGGATTCGGTGGTTCTATAAAGTCCCGAATAAGCTAATGATCCAAAATTATCCGGTATGAAGATCAGGAGTCGGTAATTTATTTGGTATAATTGCTAGGATTCGTTCATCTTCAGTACCAGAATTATTGGCATAGTGACTGGGATTAGGTAAGTATACGGACAGTATATGGCGCAATATTATTCGGTAGTTATCACAACTCCCGAAGTTCGCTTAAAATTCCGACGAAATTATTCCGAATCCGAATATTCGATGTAATAACCGGGAGTTATATGGTAGAAGTATGCCGAATCCCAAATACTGCACAGTTGCAAAAATATCTCTGGTCAGAAGCGTTTCCAAAAATGTTGCCTGCGGCGCCTTTCGGAGTATTCTCTATTTTATGGAACGGCACGTCATTTAGGTTGGGTTACAGCCACTTCTAGGCTTGGGATTTGAGAAAATAGAAGCTAGAACTTGCATGGGAAGTAGTTAAGAGCGTGTCCGAAAGCTTTCAGGACTGCAAATGCTGCATTTAATGCTGCATTTTTATTTTTATTTTCGTCCAAAAGCTCTACCTTATATGCAGCATTTACAGCACTAAAAGCTTTCGGACACGTTCTTTATTTCTTCTCTGACACTTCTAATTCCGAAATTTAGCCTTAATCGCCAGCTCCCCAGTTTCTTCTTGAAAATTCAGCGTAAAATTTAGCATCTTCGCTGAATTTTTCGATGAATTTTCTGCTGAATTAATGCTGCATTAACTGAGCGAAAATTTAAGTCCGAAAGCGAAATGCTGCATAAAATGCTGAATTAATTCACCATTTTCGTTCGTTTCCGAGCTTTCGGGCACGCTTTAAATTTTGGCAGAAAAAAAGGCGAACTTATACAAGTTTCGCCTACGGCACTCATTTTGTCTGGGCTTGGGTAGTCTACAGCAACAAGCTGATGAAGGGGCTCCGCTGTCTCAGGTATTAATGTTTCTGGATATTTTTCTGATCTTGGGTTTCATCCGAGGGAAAAGCTAGAATTTGTGCGATAAGCAGTAGAAATTTGCAGGATGAAAATACAAATTTCAAGAACTTTGCCTTCAGCGCTCAGTTTAATTTTTGCCTGTGGTCCTGTAATTGAAAGAACTTGCTGCTGGAATCGGACACAGCAATATACTAAGCAAGCAGTCTTCACAAAAGTGACTCCTAGAGCGTGTTCCACCCTTCTAACAATAGTTACTATCAGTGACTACTTCCGTTCCATCCTCACGGAAAGTTACTACGCTGACCGTTCCAACCTCGTAACTAACAGCTACTATTTGCTTACCATGCTCGGGAGCATAGTAAGCGTAGTAACTACGCATCTCTGTAACGTGATTGGCTGGATTCGCCCGTGGCATGATATCCTGCTGGAAAATAGAAAAATCGTTCCAGCCTTGACGGCAAAAAAACAGAATTCGTGAGGTCATGCGTAGAAACTACGGTAAGTAGAGTGGAACACGCTCCTAGTAGCTGCTGTCGAATCATCATTCGCAGGTGCGTCGCTAGCCAAAACTCGAAGGGGGGCGGCAGGGCGCCTGCTCTTCGCATGTGTAATAGTAAAATTCGTGATAACAGCAAGCGTTGAAGTAGTGGTATCTCCGAGCTCAGGGGCGGTTTGAAGGGCATGGGCGTGGGAGGTGACGACCTCAAAATATACGACCGACAGATGTCCGGCAAGGCGCAAGGGTTACACCGTTAGAAACTATAGCCAAGAAACACAGCCCTACATGCGGGAAACTGTACGAATTTAAAGAAACATTAAAACTATTATTTTTATGGTTAAGGTGAAAGTATTTGTAATATCAAAATTCCTTCCGCAATACCCCGACCGGCTGCAGTTTCGAACGCCTGTATATCAGACAAACGAAAATGAGCGCCGCAGGGGAAACTTTTGAAATAGGCTATAGCTTTTTTCGTGCAAAATACCACTTCCCCCCAATCTAGCTTTTAATGATGCCCAAGCCTCGAAATTCCAAGCCTAAAACCCGAATGGAATGAAACGCCTTTCCTTCCAGTAAATATAAAATGTGTGGAATCCTTTATGATCAGAACGTCTTTTTGGATCCCGAATGAAAATAAGGGCCACTTATCATGGACCTGCCCGTCTGTTTAGTTCACGACGAATCCCGAAAAATGTGAGACATTTTGCTGGAAGTTGGTACATGACAGTGTTTAAGTTCGGCCCTTTCCGAAAAAAAGGACTGATCATCCAGGAAAAAACTTGAAACAGAACGGACTTGTTCTGAATTTACAGTTAGTAATACAAAAACAAAAGCCGAAATCAAATGACATATTGCAATTATCAATATATCCTCTCTCCCTGCCCACGAAGCCGATCTTTTTTCGCATCGCCCGGCTCGCCCCGGAGGAAAATTCTTATCATCAAAAATTGTTATGTTAAAATAGCCTGCCTCTTTATATCAATCTGGCAAGCTCGAAACATGCGACTGAGAATTCAGTTTCTTGAAGTCCCCCAAACCGTCGATGTCCGATCTGGATGTCAACTCAGTTTCTTGGTGTCCCTAAATTAGCCTTACTGAAGTTTTCCAGGCGTACTGCCAGCTCCAATTTAGCTTTCTTGGGTGAGGGCACAGTGCAATTAAATTTTGTGGTCGGGCGCTTTGCGAGCGCCAAGCTTAGTTCATTTATTTGACTGAGCGCTCTGCAAGCGCCCACTTTAGCTTATTCATTTTATACAAACCTGTATGTTCAAGCGCTCCGAGAATCGTCCGTCTCTCCGGCATTAGGACCGAATGCTTGGCTTAAAATCCTTCTAGAAGAAGCTTACTACAGAGCTCATGAGAAGTGGTCATCACAGCCTTTAAAAAGGCGTGTCCCCTGCAATCTCATTCGCTACGAGAATAGTCCGTCTTTCGGATTCCGTCGCCTTACACCCAGCACCTGCCTTCGAAACGAAACCTGCAACAGAACGCCAGAAACGCTACAAGCCATCTCACCCCAGCCTTTCAACCGACGCACAAACTAGCATGTTCACACACCTTTTTTCTTTCTTCGACGGGGGTGGATCCCCCCCCCCCCCCCCCCTAGCGAAGCCACTGATCATTCTTACTGCCTTTAGTTTCACTCTTTCTAATTTAATTTATCATTTTTATTCTTGTATTTAATAATTGTCAGTTTCTATTTGGTATAGTTTCTATAAGATTTGGTGAAAATTTTGAATATGCCAGTCCTCCCGACGAAATCACTTGCAGCACCCCTGGCTGTGGTGGTTGGTTTATGCTGTAGGCTGGGAGTATTTGGTGGTGATTTTCTTCAGCAGGCTTCGTTGACATATAAGTTCTGGCTATATACGTATTCTCCCCGTTCCTCTAGGACTCCTTAGGCGTATTCTCGCCGTTCCCCGAGGACTCCTTTTAGGAGTCCCTGAGTTTTTGTTTGTCCCAGGGACTCACTCCCCGTATTCTCGCGAGTCCCCACGGGCGGGGAATGCTTCAATTATCATCACCACCTTCAAAAAGGACTGCTTTCAGATTCGGAGGGGAATAAATTTTTGCTTGTGTTGTGCAATGTAAAATTAAAACAATCGAAATAAAGAAAACCAGAAATAAAGGGGATACTTGTTTCATCATCTGCATGTTTTTTTTCGAACAAAATCCATTTTGGAAGCAATCCCCGTGTTCTCGCTGTTTTCCGTACGCGGAGTCCTCGTGGAGTGACTCCCTTATTCTCGCCGTTCCCCCTTGATTCCCCGAGGAGTCCTCGGGGAACGGCGAGAATACGGCTTTTTTGAGGAGTCCCTGCGTTTGGAACTTGGAACAATCCACTATTGTTATAAAAAATTTATTTCATTCATCCAGTCTTAATACTGAAATGCCTCTATATTATTACGTGACACATTCCCATGTGTTTGGTTTAATATTTGGCATTTTGTTTTTTATTGATGTAACCAGGGGCGTCGCAAGTGCATTTTCGGTGGGGGGGGGGGGGGGTGCCAAAATTTTACCGAATCTTTCAAAAATTTTACCGAATCCTAAAACTAAGAATTCGAGCTTTAAATTATGGAACAGAAACGATTACGAAGGAAGAGTAACAATAAAGGGTAGCATGAAAGACGATAAGCCAACTATTAGGCGGCGTTCTGGCGAAGCCCACATGGAGAATATATTGCCGGGCATGATTGCAGTAACAGGTTCTATCTGTTATAGCCACTAAAAAATTAAATCAAGCTCCGCAGGCGAAAATTTTCGAAATCATTTTTTTTCTGTAGGCTAAAATTTAACTGCTTCTCTTACAAGTTCTATCATTTACCGTTGATTAAATACCGAGACTCTAAGAAGCCAGAAACCGGATGGAGCGACGTTCCGGCAGCAGCAGCAACTGTAGTCTAGTCAACATCCTACCCATAATCACATAAAGGGAGCGCCGCAGGCGAAATTTTTTTTTGCTTTTCCTGCCAAATTTAATTTCCATCCAAATTCGAGCTTTTAATGTTTCGAAATCTCAATCCTAAAAGTGGCTTAAAACCCCTGTCAAATGACGCGCCCTTCCACAAAACAGAGAATATTACGAAAAGTGCTGCAGGCGGAATTTTCGAAATATTTATGATTAGAAATTCTTTTGGGGATCCAAAATAAAAAGTAAGGACTATCGATGATATCATAGATCATCCCTATTGTCTGCGACCATTGCTTCACTCGACCTCTTCTGAGTTTCGAGGTTCGTGGTAACATCCAAATCCTGGCAATTATAACGATTAAATTACCGAATCCCAGTTATTATACCGAATAAGTTTAGACCGATAGCATGTTCGGGATTCCGTATAACTACCGTATCTCGGTTATTATATCGAATTGTTTTGGTATCGAAAGACTACCGAACAATATTCATATTCGGTATACTTTCGTCGAAACTGGAACAGAGTCAGGATTCGTGGTTGGCTTCCTAATCCTGGAAAATATACTGAAAAAATTACCGAATCCCAATCATGATACCGAATAATTTTGAACCAATAGCTTATTCGGGATTCTGTGTAACTACGGAATCTCCATAAATATACCGAATAGTTCCTGCATCGAAAAATTACCAAATGATTTCAGTAAATTCTCTCACCAGATTCGTGATAACTACCGAATACTGGCAATTATACCGAATCCCCATCATTATACCGAAGAGATTTGTACAGATAGCCTATTTAGGATTCTGTGTAACTGCCGAATCTCCGTAAATATATCGAACAGTTCTGCTATCGAAAAATACCGAACAATTTTAGTGAAATTTTGGGCATCCGGCCCAAAATTTTACCGAATCTCAAAAAGGTGGGGGGGGGGTGCTGCACCCCCCCTTGCGACGCCCCTGGATGTAACTAACATTTGTGATAGACGAATTTTCCGAAAGTTTTCGATCCAGATCCAGGGAGCTCTCGGAATTCCAGAGATCTGCGGTGTTATTTTTGGTTTTCGTCTTGAAAGAGCACGCTAGCCGGATAGAAAATAAAAGAATATATAATGTAAAGATGGAATGAAAGTTGAGAATTTTGTTTAACAGTTTAAGGCAATTCAGAGGAATTTATCTTCGCTGGAGTGGTTTCTTGGGGAGCCCCCCGTTAGATGTATCATCCAACAAAAGACACTCTTGATATAATGTTTGAATCATGTCTGACATACGAGCCAGGGCAGTTAGAGCCAGACGACTTCCCACTCAAGGAACTCCCAGTCTGGATACTGGGCAGGTTACATAAGCTTCCAGAAGGTAAAAATGACACTAATTTAAACTTAAGGACTACTCGAGCCTATACTATTTCTGTTGGTCTCTTCTATTTCCATATGCACCCTACATAATTAGTTTTCTAGCTCAGTCTGATGCGACAATGCTGAAAATCTAGGCAGGAATTCCAGTTCAGGAGCACAAAACCATGATCGTGTGTTCACACTCCAAGGTTCTGGTTATAACAAGCAAGCCCGGTTTCTCTGCGAAATCATTTTTCAGTTGCAAAGCTGTCTATTTCCTCTATTTGCAAATACATATCAGTTTTTAACAATAAGAGAAATCATGTCACAATTGCAGGAATCCCTCTAGCCCCGCTTGTTGTTTCTGCCGTTGCTGGCGTTTTCCTCGTCGATTGTAGATCTCTTCATTCCCTAGAAAGAAAGAAATTTTCAAATCCATCTGTGAATTACTAATCGCCCTGTTCTTCCCGCTGGTGCTGGCATTTTTTCTCCTTCAATTTTAGATATCTTCATTCCCTCGAATGAACGACATTTGTCGAATTTGTCTGTGGTTACTAAAGTCTACTGTAATTTGCCAAAATTCCGCTCCCGCTAACGAAGAGGTGGCCGATAGAAAATTCCAAATGAGGTGTTCCCAAATGGGAACGTTGAGCGCTAATGGGTTAAGAAAATTTATTATTGGTGTGCTTCTTTCTATACCTCTTTGTAGTTATCATAACCTTGTTTTGTTCTGATTCCTGCTCAGTTTTAGTTATCTAAAGAATATCAAATCTGTAGGCTATAATTAGTTGCATTTTTGGCATCAATTCTTCTTGCAATTCTCCTCTCAGTTCTCCTGTTTTGCTTTCTTTTTACTGTTGAAATGAAGCCAATTTTCTTTTTCTTGCATCTTTGTCAGAATCAAGAACAGGGATAGCTTCCTATTTCTGTAGAATCTAGAAGTATCTTGAATGGTCACTTCTCCATTCTCATTCTCCTTCCTAATTGGTCAACAAAGTGGGATTGTTCAATCCTTATAACATGTATTAATGGGTGGCTAAATTAAAGATTTTGCCAAAAGCATGAACTGATATAAGCAAGTCAAGAAGTGAGAACTAAGAATTCAGATATAAATCCCATTAGTCATACTTGCCCCTCGTCCTGACCAAAGGGCGAAGCTGTTTTGGGGCAAGCTGATAGCATCACTTAGTAGCACATAGCCTGGAGCATCTACATACTTGATATTCCCAATATTTTTCCGTCAGCTAGACTTAGTGAGAAGATAGAAAACATATAAGAGATACCAGATGGAAGCTAAAATAACAAATAACTGCACACATGTTAGAAGCTCAATTCCTTTTTGCATATCTTCATTGGGAATACCTTTGAATTTTGTTAAAAATTGCCTTGATCTCAGTTGAGCCTGGTCATGGTCTACTTAGATACACAAAAACGTATGTCAGAAGAAATCTTTAAAGTTTGGTTTAGGCCTACTATTTGAATCATCCTGGACCAGGCTACCACAAAACCATCATTTTTGGATAACCTATGCCAAATGCTGGGTGTATCTGGCATTTGGCACCTCGGCACCTCGTATGTCTGGTGCTGGGTATACTATGCCAAATGTTTGATACTGTAACCCAATAAAATATTGATGATTTGAGTGAAGCTTGGAAATCAACCAATCAGAATTCCTTTATAGTGTTGTAGGTCAGGGTTAGGTACCAACAGGTATCCAGCGAAGGCATAGGATTTCCACAAGTCAGGGGTTTGTGGTAGACTGGCATGGACTCCAAACTGTCGAACCGAGCTGGACCCCTCTGGTTTTGTTTTGTTAACCACAATTGAGGAACTCTCTCAAGATTGTGCTTCCTCCCCCACCTCTCACCCCGTACTACAGACTAGAAGCATATGTAGCAAGTAGGAACACCTCCAGGCTTTCTGAAATTAAAACCTCTATATTTTGATCCTAATTTCTCCACTCTATCTTAATTAGAAGTAACACTTGTAATTCGTAAGAATAAGCAAGGGTCGTTATGTTGTCGGAAACTCAAATCTTTAGTTTGGGGTGGTTTGCGCTGCTGTCTAGATGCCAAAATTATTGGAAAAACTTGGTTTGCACACATATGTGGTACTTACGGTTTGGAACTGCATTGAATTGTTTGCATAAATGACACAAAAATAGCATTTTATTGTGGTAAAAGACATTAACTAAAAGATAGACAACAAGACCTATTGTTTTCGGGGGGATCCCAAGGGGAATATTTTTGGGGTCTCGTGTCTAGCAGATTTAACCCATAACCTTGCAATATAATCCTTGCCCTTAGCAAGATCGATTAGGTAAAACTAATTAGGTTCATTCGTAAACTTCTGGCTTTGGCCAGATTCCGACCGGACAGTCCCTGAAACGAGAACAAATACAGACTCCCCCTTCTTTTTCTAGTATACAAATCTTCTTATTAGTTCAGGTTTACAGGAGAACTATTTGTGTCCCTAATTTTAAGCTCCTCGTTCCCACTAGTTCCCACATTCTCACCCCAAACCAAAGCTCCAATCGAATTTTTTGCCGGATTCCGAGCTAATTACTTGTCCAGTGAAAAAGTAAACTTCAGATGGATTCAACACCTATTTTTTCTCCAGGCACTCCAACATCAAATCTTTAATCAACCTCAGAGTTTTTGTTTTTACTTCAAATGAGTTCCCAGTTTCCGCCGGAGTCGGAAACTATTTTTCCGACAAGAAGATTAGGTTCAAAAACAGATTCAAGATGTATCATAACTACAATATCCAGCCTCTAATCCAGTGGTTCCCAACCGGTTTTATGTATAGATATATATCATTTACGATATATCTTCTTTTCACGTTCTGAAAAAGGGGGTACGCAACCTTTTCGACCCTTGATTAGGGGTACGCGGTACGGAAAGGTCGGGAACCACTGCTCTAATCGACCGTACAAAAAAACTTTATTTTTTACCGAATTTCCGGCCATGGCCGGATTCCGCGCAAGAAAATAAAGTTCAGATGTGGTTTCGGCATGTCACCCCTACATCTTTTGTAAAATTTAAGAAGCCATAATAGGCCTAATTTCATCACTAACGTTTTTGGTCCCAAAAACTTGTTTGGGCACGATTGCATGCCGCGTTTGAGCGTGATTGCGAAAAATTTCGAAAATTCGCCATATTTTTCAATTTTTCTTTATTTTTCATTTTTGTGAAATATTTCGATTTTTGAAATTTTCGAGAAGTCTCCGAATATAAATTTTGGGAATATCCGATTTCAGTTTTTCAGTTGCAAAATTCGCTGTTTACATCTATAATTAGGGGTAGGCCACCACTTCAGTAGCCTACATCCAGTTACTTTGAGAACCATCTAGCAATTCTGTTTAGGTTTATGAACGTTAGCAGCTTCTTTTGTTGACGCAAATTAATGTTTGCTTTGGATATGACATAATCAAAGATGGGGATTATGGTATGACATAATCACTGGTAACTGTGTACCAGCATAGGAGCAACAAATTAACAACTTGGATCTAATTAGCTGATGGCTTTCAGAAGGATTGGACACATAAGAAGTGCAAGGTCTGGGATGTTGGCTGAAGCTATTGCCCGGCAAGGTTACCGGTGATGGAGGGAGATAACTTGCCTCTCTTATACCAATGGTGTTTAACCGGTTTAGTTTTCAACTTGGTCGAAATCGAGGCAGCACTTCACAAATAATCACTCTTTAAAGTAGACCTCTGGGTCCAGGCTAGCTATTTGGTCTGAGAAGAGTGGCGAATATGGGGTTTGCCATAATAAAAATTACCCAGACAAAAAAAGAGCTTGATATCAGTTTCAGTTTAGGTTGGGACTCTCTAACGGTGCACACTGCGGCTGTTTAACATACTCACAGGATCTCTAATGCCGGATTACTTATTTCACGAAAAGACAAGACCAAAGGTCTCGTTGGGATCCCAGAATTCTAATATTTGATTCAGACAATTCGGTCTTGTCTTCGCCAGATCTAGTATTTGCCAGACTTCTTGAACAGTTTTACTATTTAAATCTAGAAAAAAGATTAAGGCCAAATAGCTAATCATCTAAGAAAACCAAGTTTACCGCTATAGGTCGTATCTATTTTTGACGAAACTAAACGAATCTTCCTGCCTCACTTCTGCCAAATTTCAGGTTTCGGCCGAGTTCCGGGCGAACTGCTTGTCTGGCAAAAAAAAATAAAGCTCAAAAACGAATTCAGCGTATCTCCTTACCCATACATCTAACATCTAATCAACTTCAAATAAAACTTAAACTTATAACACATTTTCCGGTTTCAGCCGGATTCCGGGCGAACTATATGTCCGGATGAAAATGATTGTCATGTACGGATTCAGCATCTCTTCTTACCCCTAAATCGGACATCTAATCAACTTCAAATAAAACTTTTGCTTTTAACAAATTTTCGGGTTTTGGCCTGATTCCGGGCGAACTACTTGTCCGGGTAGCTATGATTTCACTTAAGCGTCCAACATGTTTTCTTACCCCTAAATCGAACATCTAATCAACTTCAAATAAAACTTTTACTTTTAACAAACTTTCCGGTTTTGGCAGGATTTCGGGCGAACTGCTTGTCCGGCGAGAAAATGGTTTTCATAATCGTGTACAGCATGTCTTCTTACCCCTTAATCAACTATCTTATTAGCTGTTTAAAAATATTTGTTTGCCCCTTAATTTGACCCGCCTTCCCCACTCCTAAATGTAGGGCTACAGGATTCTAGGACAATTCGTCACAGGACAATTGGTCTCAGGACAATTCGTCACAGACAATTCGTCACACGGACAGTTTGTCACAGGGACAATTGGTCACATGACAATTGTTCATTCGGACTATTCGTCACAGGACAATTCGTCACTAGGACAATTCGTCACTAGGACAATTCGTCACTAGGACAGTTCGTCATATTTAGAAAATTTGCTATTGCAAAGGTAGTTTGGATAAAATAAAAAATGCCACCCCTTCACAAGAGGTTGTTTGATTTTTGAAAACCATAGTAGGGAGATATTGGTCCAGTCAAACTGACGTACTCGAATAAATGCGGGAAATCGCTGATAAATACATGTATTAACGTATAATATAGCCATACTATTTTAATGTAACTGAGTTTTTAAGAATATATAGCTTAAAAACGAAATCCTAACTTGAAATCGGGCTCTCTGTGACGAAATGTCCGTATGACGAATTGTCCTTGTGACGAAATGTCCTTCTGACAAATTGTCCTGTGATGAATTGTCCTATGACGAATTGTCCTGTGACGAATTCACCGGACACCGGGCTACAGAGCCCATCTGCGAGCTCGACCTATCCCTTGAATCAAAGAATCCTCACACCAAATTTCATCAAAATATCTCATTCCCTTCGAGGGTTATTGTGCTGACAGGCGGACAACTTTTGCGATGTCAGGTATCCCTCCTTTTTGGGATCCCAAAGAAGGTGTCTGCATACAGTATCTTGGACATATCTTTTGCTTTGTTTGAATTTAGCTGAATTTGTTGGTGCAACCCTAAGTCTGAAAATACAAAAAAGCATACCTCTAGTGCAGAGTCTAGTAACTGTGCTCTGTAACCTTTTGCAGTATCTGCTCAGACTTATGAACCTATTTAAAGACCTAATCCAGACATTCTGTTTACCTTCTCTTACTGATCGAAAGCCACCAGATTATTTAGATTTGAACTTGATTGCCGGGTTGCTGTTTTGGCTCGAGCAAAAACCCACGCAGAACGTCTACTTTTCCAGATGACGAAACTTTCCACGTTTGATTAGCAAAGAATTATAATACTTAATTGATTATTTTTTGTACGTCTCCAGGAGTACCACACTGGTCTTGGTTTTTTAATTTATTTGTATTTGTAATAAACGGTTGGAGAATTAGAGGGAAATTACTATTTTGATCCTTGGCTCCCTACGTGCCATAACGGCTGTCCCCGGTAATCGGCTGAGATTTAGTCCAGACCGAATCATTTCAAACCTAGGAAATTTGTTTTTCTGTTTGTAACTCGCTCATTGTTTGACGGTGTTTTTTTGTGGTTTTGAACATTCATAGTGGCAGTATTGTGTGTGTGGTAGAAAGACCATTTTTTGTGGTCCGCTTTAAATCAAACTTCGTTACAGGCTTGGTTGCTGTGAGAGAGGACGTCTACAGCAGACTCTGGTTTACATACCGTAAAGGCTTTCAGCCCATCGGGGACACAGGTTACACAAGTGACAGAGGTTGGGGATGTATGCTTCGCTGCGGACAGATGGTTATAGGCGAAGCTCTTCGTAGACGCCAGCTTGGTCGAGATTGGACTTACGACGAGAATGTTGATAGTGAAAATCCATTATATCTGAGGCTTTTGAAAATGTTTGAGGACAAGAGAAGTGCAGTGTACTCAATCCACCAAATAGCCCAGATGGGAATTTCGGAAGGAAAGCAGATAGGTCAGTGGTTTGGGTCAAACACAGTTGCGCAGGTTCTAAGGTAAGTTCCAGTGGTATCCTAGCCACACCTTCAAGCAGCCGCGAAATATTCTTGACCTTTTCGGCGTGAGTTACCCCACCCAGGGGCATACCCCACAGCTCTACCCCACAGCATAACAAGAACAACTTCAACCTTCTGAGATAGAACGGCAATAATTTATTTAATTTTTTTTAAACCCGCGTAGCATCTTTTCTATAAAAACAAACCAGGTTTTTGGGATCCCAAAACGTAAGTGGAGGGATACCTACGACATCGTAAAGTTGTCCGTCTGTCCGTCCGTCCGTCCGTCCGTCTGTTAGCACGATAATCTCGAAAGGGTTGAGATATTTTGATCAAACTTGGCAGGACTGTTTATGTCAAAGTACAGGTCAAGTTCGAAGATGGGCTATGTAGCTCTATATTTAGGGGTGGGGGAGGGGTTTAAAATTAAGGGGAACAAAAAATATGTTTTAAAGGCTAATGAAATAGTTGAATTAGGGGTAAGGAGACATGCTGAATCCGATTATGAAATTTATTTTCTCGCCGGACAAATAGTTCACCCAGAATCCGGCGAAAACCGGAATATTTGTGAAAACTAATATGAAGTTGATTGGAGGTTTGACTTAGGGGCAAGTAAACGTGCTGACTCCGAATACGAAAATTATTTTCTCGCCGGACAATTAGTTCGGCCGGAGTCCGGCCAAAACCGGAGAATTTGTTTAAAGTAAAAGTTTTATTTAAATTTGATAAGATGTTCGATTTGCGGGTAAGTAAACATTCTGAATTCGCACATGACAACCATTTACTCACCGGACGTATAGATCGCTCAGAATCCGGCTGAAACCGGAAAATTTGTCTAAAGTAGAAGTTTAATTGGAAGTTGATTAGAGGTTGGATGTAGGGGTAAGGAGACATGCTTAATTCGTTTTTGAGCGTTTTTTTCGCCGGACAAGTAGTTCTGGAATTCCGCCGAAACCGGAAAATTGGCAGAAGTAAGGCAGGAAGTTCCGATCTGCTTCGTTAAAATAGATATGACTTAAAGCTGCTGAATCCATATCTGAACTTGGTTTTCTCCTATGATTAGCTATTTTGCCTTAATCTTTTTCTAAATTTTAATTGGCGAAGACTGGATCTGGCGAAGACAAGACCCAATTGTCTGGATCAAATTTGAACTTTTGGGATCCCATCGAAACCTTTGGTCTTGTTGACTTGGCTACGACGTCTCCTTCACTCGGTGACGTTGGTATTTTCTTAAACTCTTTAAAGTCACCTAGTCTTTCCAAAATAAATATCCATACAAGGTTTAAACTATAAAGCTTTAATTACCATTCTGTAAATTTTCTGATAGATTCACATAAATTCCTCTTATGTAGCGTTTACACGGATAAGAAATCCCGTCCGGTAGAAAGGAATTCTGGTCGACTCGAAAGGACTCCGTTGGTGAAGACGACTAGAAAAAAAGTCTAGCGGGACTAGGATCCTTTCATGATGAAAGGAATTCCTGTCTACTTGAAAGCGGAACTGGTAAAAAGACAAAAAAAAGTCTAGCTAGCCTTAGAGAGCAGCAGTCATCAGTACTGATGTCAAAAATGCTCTCAAAACAATTTTGTTTCCGTGTGAATTTATTTTTGTCAGATTTTCTGGTGAATTTATTTTTTTCCCTCTGCGTGCAAACATAATCTTTCGGATTCTGTTCAAGTTTTCCTGTACTTGTAAACGCTGCATTAAAGAAATGAAAACCATTTCCAGCATGCTCATTGTCATGTGACATTGATAGAGTTTTGTGTAGTAGGCCTATGTTGTGAGTGTAGGATGACTGCTATGAAGGATCTGACCCGGGCGGTAGCTTCATTTTCCTGTAGGCCTATCCCTAAGCTACCTACCCCCTCTCCTGTTTGCACTGTAATACCCACGATGGGCAAGACGCAAGAGAAATTAGTAAAGGTCCTGGATATTCCACCTTATGGTAAAATATAGTGACACGTATTCGCGCGCGTTTCTTCCAGGAATTGGAGGTTTTTTTGCCTCCGAATTTCGAAGTGATTGGTAGTCCGGTTCATTACTTTTAAATCACATTGACGACCAAATGGCAAAAAGACGGTAGTAACATTGCCTATATCTATGCTTAGTTCATGTTAACTGTTTTTATTTTTTCTTGGCAGGAAGCTCTGTGCGTTTGACAGATGGAACGACGTACGAGTTCACATTGCAATGGACAATGCTCTAATAATGAGTGATGTAGGTTCGTCTCTTTTTAGTTACCCTTACAAGTAATTTTTGTAGAGTGTCGTTTTTTGGCATTTGCAGCCTTCGCAGCCAATCGCCACAGGTCGAAGGGCTTTTCGAAGGAATTCGCGCCCGGCCAAAAGACGAACAAATCCGAAAGGCCTATATTTGGAATTTCCCTCCCTCTCCACTCCAAAATACCTAAAAGGACCCGTCGTACCTATATGCACTTCTTATGCTCTACATGTAAAGAATGTAACCCGTTTCAACCAAAAAATCCTAGCGTCCCTGTATAACTCCGTTGCAATAACCTAATTTCTTTACCTAGCTCCCTTCTGGCGAATATTCTCAACTAGTGAAAAAAATAAACTCGGCTCCACCTTCTTTAGATTCTCTAAATACTTACTTCGTCTCCCCCCTTGGACAAGAAATACCAAAATTATCAAATTATATAACATAAGAGACCCTGAGCTTGCCATTGCTAACCTTATCAACAAGTACAACTCAAAAATCCAGTCCCACCAAAATTCTCAGGTTCAGTTGTAAATCAGAGAGTTTTTCAGTTGCACTTGATGATTTTTTTTCCTTATGAAAGTGTTCCGTTCTTTTTCTTTTTGAAATGATGGGTGATAAATAAATAATGCCAGTGCAAGCTAATTACATAATTGGATAAATTGATGCTGAAACCCGGGGACCGAAATTTCTTGTTACAATCTGAGCCCGCTAAAGACACCTCACTTATCTTTGCACTTGTCACGATTCAGTCGTTTGCATACGCATTATGCTCCCGTGCTCGAGTATCATGCCATTTGTGCGTGAAACTGGTTTTCTGAATTTTGCCAAGTTTTTGCTAGAAGTCAATGGGTCTAGGAAAAGGCTTAAAACAGTCATAGCCATGGATAATAGTTTGCTCAGATAGTTTTAAATACTGGAAATAGTGTGGCGTGTGCTTTAGGCCTATGCCGTCTGGAGAGCATCGCCTTATCTAAAAGCTTGCAGGATTTTATGAAAAGCGACCGGATATCTTGTACTACAGTGGATCAACCCTTTATAATCGATCGATTGGTCACGGTTTTATTGTATTAGGCTAGTGCATTACTCCATAAAACAAGTTTGGGGGAGGGAAGCAGAAGTATGTTGTTTTGGACGGTTGCTTGAAATAGAACGGCTTAGCATTCTACGTCGTGGTAAAATACGAACCCAAAACGTCAACTGAGATTTAGCCTAAAGGAACTACTTTGACCACCAAAAGCTGACACCAAGAGCGTGTTCCACCTCGTATCAATAGTAACTATTAGTTACTAAATCCGTTCAAACCTCACGAAAAGTTACTACGCTGACCGTTCTAGCCTTCTCGAAATAGTAACTAATAGTAACTATTTGCTTACCACGCTCGGGAGCGTCGTAAGCGTAGTAACCACAGATCTCTGTCACGTGATTGGTCGGATTCGCCCGTGGCATGATATTCTGCTGGAAAATAGAAAAATCGTTCCAGCCTTGACGACAGAAAGGAAGAATTTGTGACGTCATGCGTAGTAACTACGGTAAGTAGGATGGAACATGTTCCAAGTGGAGCACAATAGAGGGATCGCACCCTACCGAACAAAAACGGTTCGGTATCACTCAGAGCTGGTGTACTCGGACTCTGGACTCGTCTCGAGAAGGTCTCGAGACGCCTTTTCAAGGACTCGGACTCGTCTTTCACGGAGCTGTCCATCTGCCAGAGTTGTGGAATCGGGTCCTGTACTCGTCTCGAGACGCCTTTTTCAAGGACTCGGACTTAGATAGATAGATAGATAGATAAATCTTTTTATTCGCCAAAAACTGATCATGGCTCACGCCAAATTTGTTTGGTATAGTCATGGATATAAATGAACACACACATAATAGGCCTACGCATATACGGCTACAACGGTCATAAATAACATGGTAAATTTAAACTAGCAGCTCAGCTTATGCTTCGAAGGTTATGCACAGAGCACAGAGGCTATGGGAAAAAAATAAACACAAACAAAAAACACAAACCAAATAAATGCTTTGCAAACCTCTGGTGTGCACATTTAATCGGCTGCAGCTTTTCAACCGTAGTAGCTACCTTGCGAGGGAGCCTTTTTGACAGCTTTTCAGAAGGGAAAAAATTTTGGGAAATATTTTTTGACTTGTCTCGGACTCGGATTTGCTGGACTCGCAGCAGCTCTGGTATCACTTATTGGCAGTACTTACCATTAGGAAGCCAGGCTTTGACAGCGAAAACCGACCAGTATTATGCGAGGCTCGTGTGGTAAAATTTGTAAAGTTCAAAATCTCATTTCTGATTGACCTCTGCCCCATTATTGTTATTAAAAAATTAAGAAAGGGTCTGAAAAGTTCCCGACAACTTGAAATGTTCAGAATAGTTACTAAGCGCCAATAATTCAGACTCAGAGTCGAAAATTCTGTGCCTTTTAATCCTTTATTTTTCCTTTGGCTGTTTTCGATGAAGGTGCAGAAATATCCGTTTTCGTTGGATAGGCTGCCATCTCCATGGCGCCGTCTAAAGTTATCCAGCGTTCGAAGAAGCATGTAGACTACTGTAACTTGGTCTGACTGCCATCTCTTGTTGTGCCGGAACGGTTCCGATGCCAGAGGGAGAATCTTAGAGAGTCCTGTATGTAGATATTACAAGTGAACTGAAAGACAAAAATGCTCCTCAGACGGGATTTGAACTCAGGACCCTCTGCTTACAAGGCAGGCGCTCTTACCATTCATGCTACCGAGGGGCTTGTTAACAGAGTTCGCAAACCAATACAGTAGTCTGGTAGAAGCCGGCCATAGTAACAGTGATCCCGCCCGAAGGCAAGTTCATCTAACCAGTTCACATCCATGTCAAAATTAATAATATTACTTTATGTAGAATCGCTTAAAGGGGTTGCTACTTGCTCACATTCATGTCAAAATCAATAATATTACTTTATGTAGAATCGCTTAAAGGGGTTGCTACTTAATTACCCCTGTCATTTTTTCCAGAAGCCATCGCCACAACCCACATAGATGACCTTCCCAACTTCATAGACATGGGGGAACCCAACCCATCCAACCGTTTAAGCACGTGGCGACCCGTTTTAATCGTGCTACCTTTGCGAGTTGGGCTCCACGAAGTAAATAAGGTTTATATACCCTCCCTGAAGGCCTGTTTCGAACAGGAACAGTCAGTTGGAATGATTGGTGGAAAGCCAAACCAGGCCCTGTATTTCATTGGGTATGTGGGTAAGTAGGCATTGATTTTATTATTCGAAAAGACGCGGTGAAGCTCGAGTGCGGGTTAAAACCGTCACAGTCAGTCCTAAACCTGTTTTTGAACACCTGTTTTTTTTTTTTAAAGTTTAACTGAAAAGCCAAGTTATTTTTGTGTCATTCAACTGAATACACTGAATTATTTGGATTCTGCAAAGGGATTTTTTTATTTTCGACTATCTGCTCCAGTTACGACGTTCAGAATATCTACGGCCGTCCCTACAACGACAATTGTACCATGATCTTCAAAGCTATGCTAACTGAAAATTTTTTGAAAACTGAGTTAACTATATATTCGCCAAGGCGCGATATCGTCTCCACCGTTATTCAACAATAGTGTCCTTGAGGCTCAAAGCTCGGTAAAGATGAGTTGTATTTTTCGCGGTATTGATGTTTCGTTGCTAAATTATGCGGATGACATTTTGAATCTGAGCAGATCTCTCTCTCGTATTGAAGAAAACTATTGTATTTTGGGTAATGAGTATTCCCGTATCGGCCTTGCGTTCAACCCTGGTAAAAGTGAAGTGCTTGTTTTTAATGGTAAATCGTCATCACGGTCGGTTAGGTTTGAGGACCAGGAAATATGCCCATCCGAGGTACTTATTTATCTAGGTTTGCCGATTGCTTCAGATTTAAAATCGACACGTGCGGGTCTGATTTCCGATCTATCTACGAAAATTCGAAAAGCGTATGGTACGCTCTGTAGGACAAAGGTGAAATTTAACCGGTTGATTCGAGGACGCCTTTATACCGCTCTGGTTATCCCGCACATTCTCGCTCTGTCGCCTTTTTGGATACTTTTCACACTAAAGGAAAAGAAAGCAATAAGAGTGATTTATTTCAAGTTTGCGAAGTTTTTGCTTGGAGTACCTCTTTGGACGAGAAATACTTCACTAATTGTTAAATACGGTGTTCTTGATTCCACGGATGTCATCAACATCCGTAGAGAAAAGTTTCTTCAGTCCCTGGACCCCCAGCACAGCCTGCACCAGGCTTTTCTAAAGTAGGCTAGTTGTGCTAGTTCTTTGTTTATTTGTTAGTTAGTGTGATTCGTTTTGCCTTTTTTTTTCTTCTTTTTTTTTTCTTCCCTTCTTATACTCCATTTGTCACATTTTGTGTTTAGTGGATAAATAAAATCATTCATTCATTCATATCATTGGAAAGAACATAGCTGATTTGGTATTCTGTTAAACTGTGGTAAGTGTTAGATGACGACATGAGCACCATCTAACAGGTAGATTAGTTTTGACTTTCTGAGTTCCTACTTTCTTCATGCAGATGGCATACACAAAACTGGGCCCAAAAATTGTGAAAATGTAGGTAGCACAGTTTTGAAGAACACGGTACAATTCTATTGTGTCGTGGGAAATTTAAATCGCAACACAAACGCGGAAATCAGTGGGCAGTGGTGAGATTCATGAAGATTGCATAGTGCCCGAACAAAAGAAAATCATAAATCTTTCTAGTAGGGCAAACAACAAAAATACAAGTGCATAGAGGTACCACAAAATACACGGAAATTCCACTATTTGAAAATCGATTATTCGATTATATAGCGGAACAACGAAGTAACGCATTTTCAGCGGGTCTTCAGCCAATTTAAGTGAACAAGTGATGGGTAACTAGATTGTCCTATCCTAGCCCTTTTCGGTTAAACTTTAACTGAGTCGTCGAATCTAGCCTCGGAAGAGCTCCTTCACAAGGACTTAACATATACATTATTATTATTGTCGAAAACTGGCACACAAACAAATTGGAAAGAAAACGTTTGTCACAACATCACTATTTTCTCTGGTCGCGTTTCTGTGGTCGCGCTTTGTCCAGCGGACGAAGTATAAAATACCTACCTCATCGACACAAATTAAAGACAACGTGACTAAGAGCGTGTTCCACCCTACTAACAATAGTAACTATTACTTACTATTTCCGTTCCATCCTCACGAAAAGTTACTACGCTGACCATCGAACCTTCTCGAAATAGTAACTATTTGCTTACCATGCTCGGGAGCGTAGTAAGCGTAGTAATTACGCATCTCTGTAACGTGATTGGTCGGATTCGCCCGTGGCATGATATTCTCCTGGAAAATAGAAAGATCGTTCCAGACTTGACGGCAAAAAGTCAGAATCCATGACGTCATGCTACGGTAAGTAGAGTCGAACACGCCCTAAGTTGTTAGTTTGTTAACAGCAGTTACGTAACGTCTGAAAGATACCCTTCGACTCAAGTGCCATATAGCGATCGTAATGTCTGTCGGTCTGTTCTGTCCAACTTTTGCTAGTTTGTGCGCTTCCACATGAGTTAGGACAATGAAATTTAAAGGCCGTTAAAGGCTGCATATTTGGAATCCCTCCAGGATGGAGCAAAGTACTCGTGGTCAAAACAGGTTAAAAATATTTTGGATAGTAGTGGTTTGTCTCATTTTTGGTGTGATGGAAAAGGGCCTAGTGCAGGAAATGGTGTGAGTATTGCTAAGGAGGTGGAGGTTAGGTTACATGACCAGGAAATACAATTGTGGCAGTGTGGGGTGGAGGCATCTGATTCATTGTGGTTGTACGCGAGGGCCAAAGAGACATGGGGGGAGGAAATTTATTTCAAGGCGGGGATTCCAGCAGATCATTTGAGGTTGTTAATGAGTTTACGAGGTGATTGTCTACTTTTAGGAATGCGTTGAAGATATTTCGGTAAGGTAAGAGTGTTGTCTGGTCCTTACTTTTGCCCAATGTGTGGACATCGAAAATATTTTTCACGTAATGTGCGTATGTCCTGAGCTTTCAGATCTTCGTGGGGAAATTTTTGGTGTTAGTAATTGGGGGGAGGATTGGTTGGTAAAAGTAATGGGAAGTAAAATATTTGCTGATATTGAAAAGTTGGGAAGATTCCTTTCGGTTTCGATGAACCACAGAGAAAGATTCCTGTAATGGAATATGTAAAATAGTTAGCATTTATTTGGTTTGTGTTTTTTGTTTGTGTTTATTTTTTTCCCATAGCCTCTGTGCTTTTAATGGAATAAATCTTATCTTATCTTATCTTATCTATAAAGGGACAGACCCATAATGCTCAACGAAGCTTTGACCCGGCATTAGAATTTCTGGATTCAGCTCAGGATTTCTGGTCCAGTTGTAAAACTCAGACTACATCGAAGCCAGGTCTTATTGCTCTCGGGAATGCATAATATCTCGCATAAAATATCCGATCACTCGTGGGAGATGTTGAAGGGAAGGGGCCCGATTAAAAAATTGTAGCCTGCGTAGTTGTATGGTATTAGTACGAAAACCTTGCATGTAATACTATGTAATAGCAAAGAATACTATCATTTAATGTGCCTCAGTCTTATGTAGTAGTATCCAGTAGCATCCTGTCTTGCCATAGTAACATCCAGTCTCGCTAATAGTACCATATAGTAGTATGCAGTAACACGGTAGCCTTGAAGTAGAAGCATGTAGTAGCATCGTTAGTACTGCATGCAACTTTTTCGTACTACTTCATAGTACTATTTTGAGATAAAATTTTCATCGGGGGAATCAGGGATCTTGGCACCCGTGTAAGTTGCGAACGGGTGATGCGGTTTTTAACGACACTTGATGGCAGGGGCATCGGGCAGCAGATGCCCGAAATGTTCCAGTCTACCGTCGAAATTGCATCCGACTTCGACTCCAAAGTTGGAAGATACAAAGGTCATGGGTCGTAGATGTAATTTGAGGTCCGGATCCGGCGTCGGAGGGGGGGGGGGGGGTTGGAGGGTGGATACCGGGCATTTTCCGGAATTGCTCCTATTCGAATGAAACTTGATGGGTGGTAGGAGCAAACGCTCTAGAATTGACATTTATGTGTCCGAACACGATCCGGCCTCGGTGGGGAATATGGAAGAAGTACCGGATATTTTCCCGGAAATGGTCCAGTTTGAGTGAAACTACACTGGTTGTAAGAGAATATGCCTTATGCGTGCCTACTGTGTTTCCAAACCGCATCTGGCCGTGGTGAAGGGGGGGGGGGGGGCGAAAATCATGTGGCATGCCGAGGGACCAAACGAGTGGAATGGTAGGGATGAAACTTGGAAGGGGCAAGGTCCATATGACCTAGCTGAAATGCCATATGACCTAGGTCCTGACCGGATCTCACTTTATTGGGCGATGTTGGAGGGATACCGGGCATTTCCCGGGAATGCCAATTTTTCGAGTGAAACTTGATAGTTGGTAGAAGATACCCAGATTTATACCCTCGGATTTCTTTCGCGTATAGCCGTGTTGTAGCTTATAAGCGACCGTTGGATCGGCGGATTCTGACCCAGCTGTACAATGCAATGGCACTACCCCACTATCTGTACCTAAGTCCTTTTTGGAGGATATTCCAAAAGGAAGATAAGAAAAAGTTGCGGTCTACATATTACAAATATGCGAAGTACCTCTTACGGCTTCCACCATGGACTAGTAACCGTTTTGTGACAAGTCGGTATGGGAATATCGACCCTGATGAAGCGATCATAGCTCAGATCGCCAGGTACAACTCTGGTATTGTTGCTCATCCTTGGGCAACTATCTGAGGCAATAGTTCTGTCTTGTGTATTTAGATATCCATTTTGTTCTTTGTTTTTCTTGTGTTAGTGTATTCTCTCGTAGTGTGTTTTTCGTTTTCTTTGCATCTTATACTCCATCTGTTTTCATTTGATGGGAAATAAATATAGACATACATACATACATACAGATGTGCCATTTGTGGGCTGAACCGCATCCAGACACTGACTGGGGATTCGGAGACTTTTCGACATTTCGCTCTGTAGGGACCAAAACACTGTAGTATTTTCCGAGATTTTACCATATTAATTGTCATTCCTCCGTAATAAGTGCCATAGGAGCTCGTAGCTCTCTTTGTATATCTTGCCTCTGTAGCCTACTAGAGGAAGTATTTATAATTTCCGCCGGTTCGATGTGTAAGCGTCATTTTTTTATGCCACTGGCGTCTTCGATGCTTTTATGCCATTTGAGCCTTCAAGCGTTTTCATAAAAATGGTAGCGTAAATTATCTTACCGAATGAAATAAACTCCGGCATCACCTCCCTTAAATTACAACCTATTTAAGCACAACGCTTACTAGAAATGCTCGTTTTACTATGAAATGGATCAATAAAAACGTTTTCCGAAAATACCATTATTTTCCACCTTGATTTAGCTATTTTCTTGTTAGCGCTTGTCGAATCTATCCAGCCTTCCTGCTCTCCGACGTGGCGGCTAGGCGCAAAACATTTAAAACCTGAACGCGCCGTGGTTAACAACTGGGAAAACTAAGCGAATAAAAGAATTCAAAGAGTTCGTTGAAGATTTCGGTAAACTTCGCTTTTGTGACGGGCAAAACTCGGCACGGCCTAAAAGCCGCTAAAATTCGTAGGGACAAAACGAAACAATGGAGAAAGGTGGGGATTTTAGAAGCTTATAATTCCATAAGGGAGCTAGGTATATTGTAAAAGGCAGAATAAGCAAGAGGGGTGCTTTAAAGATACAAAAAGAAGCTAAAATGTATCCCTATTGGCGCAGGGCTGACTATTTATTGACTAATTTTTGTATTTACAGGAGATGAAGTAGTGTTCCTGGATCCGCACGTCTGTCAACCTTACGAAGCCTTTGACTTATCTGAAGAATTTGATGATTCGACCTATCACTGCCCATCCTCGGGGAGACTGCCAATGGTTTCCATGGATCCCTCTGTTGCAGTGGTAAGCTACCCCTTCACTCCTGAATGGAAATGAAAAACTACCCTTTGTAGAGACGGGCCTCGGATTGGTTGGACAGAGAAACAGAGAGGACCAATCACGCGTCTTACAATTTTCATGAAAGATTCACGCCGCTCTCAGTTCAGTCCAGTTTTATTTCAACACCAATTACGGACTAGCCGAATAGCAGGTGGTAAAGTCAAACATACATTAAAACTAAACAAAATTATCAGCATATACTAGAAAGTGGTTGAATTACATGAAAAATACCGAGAACAAACAACATAAAAAATAATGATTGGGGCAATAGACAACGGGGGGTAAAATAATAACCTACTAATTTCTATTACGTAGGGAAACAAAGGAGGGGCCAAAACTATTCTTGTCTCCAAGGGCCTAAGATGTGATGTTCATAGTTATTGACAAGGGACTTCCTCCGCAATCGTAGTTTCATAATATCAGAGGGATGCGCAGTTTCGACAAACATAATATACTCTCTGGCGACATTACAGAATATTTTCGTTGTGACCTTTTAAGTATTTTTAGTATGTTAGAAACGTGACACTTACGTATTTTTCTATTTTCGTCAAAAATATCATACCGCGGGCTGATCTGGCCAATCACGCTACAGAGATTCGTAGTTACCACGCTTACTACGCTCCCGAGCATGGTAAGCAAATAGTTACTTATTAGTTACTATTTCGAGAAGGTTTGAATGGGCAGCGTAGTAACTTTTCATGAGGTTGGAAAAACAAATAGTAACTAATAGTTACTGTTGTTGGAATGGTGGGACACACTCTTAAAGGCTCATAAAGCAGTTTGTCTGTAACGTCAACAGATAGAGCGTGTTCCACCCTACTTACCGTAGTAAAAAAAAACCCATGACGTCACGAATTCTGGCTTTTTGCGTCAAGGCTGGAACGTTTTTTTGTTTTATTTTACAGCAGATCATGCCACGGGCGAATCCGACCAATCACGCTATGGAGATGCGTTGTTACCAGGCTTACTACGCTCCCGAGCATGTTAAGCAAATAGTTACTTTTAGTTACTATTTCGGGAAGGTTGGAACGGTCAGCGTAGTAACTTTTCGTGAGGATGGAAAACTAATAGTTACTATTGTTAGAAGGGTGGAACACGCTCATAGTGTGTTTTCTCATAGCTGTCGAAATTGAGCTTCCCTGTGAAATTTATCATGGAACTTATAACAGTGTCGCATAACTTCTCGGCGATCTTCTTATCTTAGTCCTCCTCGGTTTCACTAGATGACGCGCAAATACGATATAAAGAGCGTGTCCCACCCTTCTAACAATAGTAACTATTCGTTACTATTTCCGTCCGTTCCAACCTCGTGAAAAGTTACTACGCTAACCGTTCCAAACCTTCTCGAAATAGTAACTATTTGCTTACCATGCTCGGGAGCGTAAGCGTGGTGACTACGCATCTGTGTAACGTGATTGGTCAGATTCGCCCGTGGCATGATATTCTGCTTGAAAATAGACAAACCGTACCAGCCTTGACGGCAAAAAGCCAGAATTCGTGATGTCATGCGTAGAAACTACTTTAAGTAGGGTGGAACACGCTCAAAGTAGATGGAGCCCTGTGCACTCTGCTTTGCCCCGTAGACACTTCTGTCGGCCTCATTGGAAATAAAATGAAATGGACATCCATGAATTAATTACTTAATTCTGTGTGACAAAATAGGTTCCATTCATCGTCACACCAGACGAAAGACAAAAGTCAACTGCGACTCACCGGATAATCAGCCACTTCGTACTTAAAGTCTTTGATTCATGTGTGCCGAAAGGTGGGAGACACCATCATTATTCGATGGGTCGGATTATTACGAACACAGTGTTACCTTTGCTTTCCCCAAAATCCTCACGGTAGCCAACGTTATCCGCAAATTACTTGAACACAATTCACTCCTGAACGCCAATCCGCCATTGCTAATTAACTATTCATTGATCTCCTGACGCTGGTTAAAAGATTACTAGAACCTTCGAGAAGATCGAGTGGCGTGTAAGAGGACTAAAACAACTAAGTATATCACCCTGTGGTCGTTTAGATATGTCGGAAGAAGAAATCATCGGCCAGTTTGACACTTTTCTGGATAGGAAGCTGAATATTATTTAGGTCAGTTGCAAAATCTTCAAGAAATCACTGTAACGAATTTAGTATAATTTACGGCGTTTGTTCATTGTGATCTAGCTTACATCCTTAATTCTTTGGACTTACGGGAATTAACAAGAAAAAACAGAAAACAAAATACTTAAAGAAGTCGATGATACAAATAATTAGTTTGATTTTTCTACAAATTTTCCGTATGCCTGCCACAGTAACAAGAGCTGTAAGCTCATATGGCACTTGCATGGGTTAAGATGATTTGATTGATCAAAAGTAAGTTTCGACTTTGCGGTTGAGATGCGCACTGTAAGGGAGCTGGAACTTCATTTGTAAGCGAAACCCTTAAGGCAAAAATGCTAATGGGCTGATGGGCATCATGAAAATGCATATATTGCTTAAAAGTATTTTTTTACTTTGCGGTCAAGATTGGTACTTTAAGGAATAATCGGATTTGGGAAGTAGCAATTTCTAAGCAAATGTTGTTGAGTCTCCAGTATTCCAGCGAAGTTTCATCGTCCTAGCACATCTGGAAGTACCTTAACGCGCGATCACCGGAATCCCAGACCCCCCCCCCCTCCTCCAATCCACCCACAATACCCGGAGCCAATCCGGTTCTGTAAATTATTAATCCAGAGCATCTGTTTGTCATTCCCACGAAGCTCGATCCAGATCACATCAGTCTAAGCGGGTCAAGTATTTTCCGCCCTCCCCCCAATAATTGCCGGATTCGGTCCGGAAATGAAAAAGATCACCAGAGAAAAATGTCCTCTGTTTAATTTCACTCGAATCCGATCACCCGTTCCAAAGTTACGCATGACTCAGTACTCCGGATTCCCCTCCCTCAACCCCCCCCCCCCCCCCCAAGATTATCATATCGAGGATTTTTTTTTATTCCAAGTCAGTCTGACCGGATCAATGATATGCCTTCCAAGTTTCGTCGTGAAAATCCCCCAAAAAACGGAATTCCGGGAAACCCCTCCTCCCCCCCCCCCCCCTCAAGTGTCCGGATCCAGTCAAATTATGTAAAAGATTTACATGGACCAGGTGTTTGTTCTTCCCAGCAAGTTTCACTCCGATACCATCATTCTAACCGTTTCTCGAGATTTCCGGTTCACCCCCCCCCCCCCCCCCAGCTCCCCCACGGTGCCCGTAGCCAATCCGATTCAATAAATGACTTACCTAGAGCATCTGTTTGTTCTTCCCACAAAGTTCCATCCCGATCACTCCATTCTAAACGGGTCACGTATTCCCCCCCCCCCAATAGTTGCCGGATCCGGTCCGGATATGAAAAAGATCATTGGAGAAATGTCCTCTGTTCAGTTCTTAAATTTCACTCGAATCCGATCACCCATTCTAAAATTACGCATGACTGAAAATTTCGGATTCCCCTCCCTCCACTCCCCCCCACGATTATCAGATCGACAAACTTTTTATTTTGAAATCAGTTTGATCGGGTCCCTGATATGCCTGCCATATTTCATCGTGAAAATCCCCCAAACCACCATCACCGGAATTCCGGACCCCCCCCCCCCCATAAGTGTCCGGATCCAGTACAATCGTCTAAAGGACTTATCTAGAGCAGATGCTTGTTCTTCCCAGCAAGTTTCACTCCGATCCCTCCATTCTAACCGTTTCTTGAAATTTCCGGTCTCCCCCCCCCCCCCAATTCCCCCCTGGCTACCGAATCCGGTCAAGACTTTAAACGGGACATTACAGATATTTATTCTATTCAGTTATGAAGTTTCATTACAATCCGATCACCCGTTCGAAAGTTACACACTTCTCACTTTCCCGGATTCCCTGCCCTCCACCCCCCCCCCCCCCCAAAAAAATGGTCGGATCAGAAAACTGATTATTTCTAAGTTTGTTTGGTCGGGTCTCTGATATGCCTGCCAAGTTTCATGGTCCTAGCACAACTGGAAGTACCCTAACTCGAAAAAGTTTGACAGAATGCCCTAAATTTTCAAGTTTCCAGCGCCCCCACTCCCCCGCATATGGTCGGATCGGGAAACTGATTATTTACAGGTTAGTTTGGTCGGGTCCCTGATATTCCTGCCAAGTTTCATTGTCCTAGCTCATCTGGAAGTACCCTCACTCGAAAAAGTGTGACAAAATGCCCTAAATTTTCAAGTTTCCAGCGCCCCCACTCCCCCGCATATGGTCGGATCGGGAAACTTATTATTTCCAGGCTACTTTGGTCAGGTCCCTGATATTCCTGCCAAGTTTCATTGTCCTAGCTCATCTGGAAGTACCGTAACTCGAAAAAGTGTGACAAAATTCCCTAAATTTTCAAGTTTCCAGCGCCCCCACTCCCCCGCATATGGTCGGATCGGGAAACTGATTATTTCCAGGTTCGTTTGGACGGGTCCCTGATATTCCTGCCAAGTTTCATTGTCCTAGCTCATCTAGAAGTACCCTAACTCGGAAAAGTGTGACAAAATGCCCTAAATTTTCAAGTTTCCAGCGCCCCGCACTCCCCCGCATCTGGTCGGATCGGGAAACTGATTATTTCCAGGTTAGTTTGGTCGGGTCCCTGATATGCCTGCCAAGTTTCATTGTCCTAGCACATCTGGAAGTACCCTAACTCGAAAAAGTGTGACAAAAAACTTTGACCGACCGACAGACCGACAGACGGAATTGTGATCGGTGTATGGCACTTGAGCCAGAGGCTGCAAGTGCCATAAAAATGTTTTGTTAGATCCATAGTCAAACTATGATCTCAGCCTCCCCATGTCGGGCGCTTCCGACCCGCGCCGCTAGATGACCCAGCGGTCGGATCGAGTCGTGGCTTCATCTCGGGTCTTGGGTGGGGGGTTCTAGACGTTGCAAGTGCTAGAATGCTTATGATATAACTCCTTCAAGGGCCTCTTGGAATTCCTGCTGACATTAATGTGACAAAATACTTATTTTACTGGATTGATCTCGTCCCTCCGCTGTTACCTGAAGCTTTGTGTAATAACACTAATATAACGTTTGTTACCCAAAACAAAGATTTCTTTTTGGATGATTTCAAAAAGCGCAAATCCGGCTGTTGTCGGTTTTTGCAGAGCTACCGTAGTATCAGATGATAGTAGATAGTATCAACCATGATATCTGCAAGAAACGCAACTAATGACAACGTAATAAACTAGAATCTCTTCTTTAATTTTCTTTCCTTCTTTTTTTTTTCAAATGTAGGCCTACTAATATTTCCGTTCTGGTGGTCAGTTTTTTATTTATGCAATTGTTTGAAATTATGTATGATTGACGAAATTATGTATTATTTGTTCCCAGTTTATACTCTTCGGTTTGGAAGGATCATAAACAAATGATATGCATATTAAACACCCTGCGCACTAGCAAAAAAGGTGAAAAAATGCATTAGAATTTGAGCGTAAAATTGTTTTCAAAAAAAAAAATGTTTCCTGTTACTGTAGGAAGAAGATAGAAACATGCATTTGCATTTAGCAACATACTTTTTGTGCATACAAACTATCAAAGACTAATAAGGAGTGCGAGAAGAGATTTGTCCTTATAACAAAGTATGCCATTTTTCCCGTCTTCTTGGCCTATATTCTGTCGACGCAGCGGGGAAAACCCGGATTGATTTTACAGCAGATTAGTTGACCCTGCAACCGGATTACCAAGTTAATTGAATGGGTAATTAGCGCTTTGAAATCATATTCACTGGTATAAGATGAGGAAGCATGAAGGCAACACCATGAGTCGTAGTTTAGCTTTTGAAGTGAAAACATGAAGACCTTCTTGGCGTTTGTACTCGCGATGGTCGCCATTGCTTCAGCTGGGCCGGTTAAAACATCAGCGTCTGGAACCGTTTGCGAGAAGAGCAAGTTCCCATACATGCTCCCGGACGCTAGCCAGTGTGATCGTTTCGTCCGCTGTGACAATATGGTTGCCACCGAGGAGCTCTGCGAGGACGGCTACGTCTTCGAAGAGCAACAGCAGAAGTGCGATCTTCCTTTCCACGTCGACTGCACTAGACGTTCTACCCTCCAGCCCCCTCAAGGCTTCGGCAACTGCTCACGTCTCAACGGAGTCTTCGCTGTCCCGAACACTTGCGACCAGCACTTTTTCTGCCGAGCCGGACAAGACATGCTCGTCCAGTGTCCCCCCGGCCTCATCTACGATGACAAGAAAGGCGTCTGCGAGTTCCCAGATGTCGCCATGCGCCCAGGGTGCCTTCCGGAGGATTTCCTTGGCTTCCGGTGCCCAGTGAGAAAAGAAGATGAGACCCCAACCTTCGGCGACCACGAACGGCACCCCAAGCCCAGTGACTGCCGCTTCTTCTTCCGGTGTATGACGAATGGAATGCCGCGTCTTGGAGGATGTCAGGTCGGACAGGTGTACAACCCAGCCACTGCTTCTTGTGAGATCCCGAAGAATGTGAAGGGGTGCGAGAACTACTACAAGTCACTCGGCGACTGAACTAAGTTTTATTTCCAAGAGTCAGTTTATATATTTTTTTATAATAAATGTGTCTTTCGTAAATCGAAATAACTGAGTCTAAAAAAGTAGCGGTGCACTTGAGGAGGATCGTGAATAAAGGGGGCGGAAATTGTTATTTTTTCTTCTCAAAGATGATCTACGAAAAACATTCGACCTAAGGTGGTTTCTCGTCAAAATAGTCGCAAATAATCTATCTAGTAAGTAAGTAAGTAATTTATTTATAACCCGCCATTTCGAAAAGGCGGAGTAAATGACAAAAGTAAAGAAATTAAACAAAAAGAAAACAAAAACTAAATATAAGAACTCCTACTCTGACCTCTTCCCGATTTTCTGTAGAGTTCTGCAAGGTACGCCTTTGGGTCCGCTGCTGTTTCTAGTTATGGTTAATGAGCTTGCAGCATTGATGGATGACCGTTGGAAATATGTAGATGACTCTCTCTTTTAGAAGTTTGCCGTCGAAATGTGAAAAGTAAAGCACAACATATCATAGATGATATTTGTGATTTTCAGGGAAATACCGCATACAGTTTTGACTAACCGCATACCGCAATTATACCCCGAAATGGCGAGAACGGAATTTCAGCATTGGTGAATCCAACTTCATAATGTAGAAGGATATATTTTAAGATAAGCACAGCGCAGGAAACGGGGAAAACTGGTTTCAGAAGGGTCTACCCACCAAACTTCAAGCACAAATTTTCACGACGTTGAGAAAGGATTGTGAAATTACATTTTTTGAGAAAAATAGATGTATGTAACTTTGAGCGATTTATCAGTGATTAGCAGAGCTCGGTATTGTATCCAGTCCAGAGCATCCGATTGCACGCGAGTCAAACCAAAATGCCATACAGGACACCAGTATTCTAGGACTGCACGAATGAACGAGAAATAAATACGCCCCTCATAAAATTCCTCTCAGATTAGTTCTTTTTTGGCCGCTAGGTGCGCTATCGTAAAAAAACAATGACACGTTACTTCTTTGTGTACGTTTATCGAGGTTTGTTTTGCTATTTTCAATTCCTCTTAGGTCTAACCATGTTTAAAACTGTTTAAAATGCCTCTTCCCCTCTTTTCGCTTTACCCAACTTTGTTCTGTCAAGCGTCATCAAGTTTGTAATTTCTGGCTTCCGACTTCAGTGCTGAGTGCTGACTGACTTTTCCACGGGGCTAATGCGCGACTCGATATGAAGCGAAAGCCTAATCACTTATACACACGTCAGATAACTTATCCCCCCATCTCACGTGTGATTGTTATTGTTCCTCTAGCACGTCTAGCGGCAATTCGTCATCGGATTTTATGAAGGACGTATGCGCAGTAGATGTTTGGATGGGACACCATAGCTGCGTTCTTTGTCACGGGAGTTCTCACCGGTGGTCTCCGGTTTTTCTTATAAGCCGTTTTTGCATCCACCGGTGACTTCTCACCAGTCTTATAATCCGTTTTTGAACTAACCAGTGTCCGGTTTTATCTCACCAGTGCGGACTAACCAGAACCTGCTCTGGAGTCCGGCTTCAGCGAGGAGCTAGCCAGTTTTCATCAACTCACCGGTGAACCAAAAAAACGCGGTTTAAGGGAAGAACCGGACACCGGTGACTAAACACCAAAGACAAGCCCGGAGTGCAACGAACGCAGCTCATGTCGGGAAAGAAGTTTGATTCCCCCGAAGGCCCATGTTGGCCTTCTTTAAGATGGAATCTGTGTGCTTTTTGGGATCCCAAAACGTAAGTGCAGGGGAGGCTACCTATGACTTCGTACAAGTTGTCCGTCTGTCTGTCTGTCAGCGCGATAACTCACGAAGGGGTTGAGATATTTTCTTCAAACTTGGTATGAGGATCCGTTGGGTCAAAGTAGAGGTCAAGTTCGTAGATAAGCCCTGTAACCCCATATTTAGGGGTGGAGGAGGGGTTTCAAATTAAAGGACGAACAAAAATGTTTTTAAAAAGCTAATGAGATAGTCAATTTAGGGACAAGGAGACATTCTGTTCCGTATCTGAAACTAATTTTCTTGCTGGACAATTAGTTCGTCCGGAATCCGGCCAAAACCGGAAATTTTTTAAAAAGTAAAAGTTTTATTTGAAGTTGATTAAATGTTCGGTTTAGGGGTAAGAAGACATTCTGATGAGCTGAAATCACAAATTACAGTCATTTTCTACCCGTACATATAGTTCGCCCGGAATCCGGCCGAAACCGGAAATTTGTTAAAAGTTAAAGTTTATCTGAAGTTGACTAGAGGTTCCATATAGGGGTAAGGATATATGCTGAATTCGTCTTGAACTTTTGCTGTTTGCCGGACAAGTAGTTCACCCGAAATCCGGCGGAAACCGGATATTTGGCAGAAGTTCGGCAGGAAGTTTCGATCAGTTTCTATAAGTAGATATGACGAATAGGGCTGATTCCAACACATGCTGATTCCATACCTGAACTTAGTTTTCTCAGATGACTAGCCATTGGCATTAGTCTGTTTCTAAATTTTAATAGTAAAAATGTTCAAGGAGTTTGAATAAGACCGGATATCTACAAGACGCAATTGTCTGGATCATATTAAATTTTTGGGATCCCATCGAAACCTTGGTCTTGTTCCACTTCATGTCATCCGTGATTTGTACACCCAGCAGTTTTACTCCTTTAATATGTTGCGAACCTGAGGGTTGGAGGACAAAATTCGGGTACACATATCTATGTATGACTGTCTGTCTGTCTGTCTGTCCGTCCGTCTGTCAGCACGGTAACTGTCGAAGGGATGAGATATTTTGAGGAAACTTGGTGTGAGGATTCTTTGGGTCGAGGGACAGGTCGAGCTCGAAGATGGACTCTGTTGCCCTACATTTAGGGGTGGGGGAGGGGTTCAGATTTAGGGGCGAACAAATTTTTTTTTCGACAGCTAATGAGATAGGTATGAGATACGTGACCACGTATCTGAAAATCATTTTCTCGCCGGAAAAGTAGTTCGCCCGGAATCCGGCTAAAACCGGAAAAATTTGTTAAAAGTATAAGTTTTATTTGAAGTTGATTAGATGTTCGATTTGGGGTAGGAAAACATGCTGAATTCATATATGATAATCATTTTCTACCTGGACATATAGTTTACCCTGTATCCGGCTGAAACCGGCCAATTTGTTAAAAGTTAAGGTTTTATCTGAAGTTGATTAAATGTTCGATACAAGGGTAAGGACATGTGTTGAATCCGTTTTTGAGCTTTATTTTTTGCTGCACAGGTTCGCCCGGAATCCGGCCGAAGCCGGAAATTCGGAAGAAGTTTTGATAAATTTCGTCAAAGTAGATATGACGTATAGGGGTAAACTTACATGCTGAATCCCTATCTGAACTTGGTTTTCTCAGATGAATAGTCATTGGCCTTAATCTGTTTCTAAATTTTAACAGTAAAAATTTTCCAGGAGTCTGGCGAAGACCGGATATCTACAAGATCCAATTGTCTGTATTAAGTATTAAATTTTTGGGATCCCATCGAAGCCTTTGGTCTTTTTTGAAAATTGATTGTTAGGATCACTGATTTTTCCATGTTTCCAACCACCTGGTCCAGTGTTGCCACTAGACCGTCACCGCTCCGCTGTGTCGGCCCCAACCAAAAATGCGGTATCCCCGAAAGGCGCGAAATTTTTTTTATTTCTGAGAGAGCAGGTGTCAAAACATTTCATTTAATTTGAATTTGGCGTTTCTGAAGCGACAGGCTTTCTATCCGTCAATGTCAGTGCGGTCAAATCTTGCCGTAAATGAGAGAAAACATGTGCTAGCTATGGCATTTGTGGTACCTGCGGGCTGTTCTTCTAAGTTTTCAACTTCGGCATTCGTGCAACAACTATATCTTGGTGAAAACGGAGAAACTGGTGTCCTGTATGACATTTTGTTGTGACTCACGAGCAATCGGATGCTCTTGAGAGGATATAGTACCGAGCTCTGCTGATAAATCTCTGAATGTTCCATACATCTATTTTCTCAAAAAATACAATCTGACAACCCTGTCTCAACGTTGTGAAAATTTGCGCTTGAAGTTTGGTGGACAGACTCCTCTGAACCCAGTCCTTCGCGACATCCTGCCCCCTGACTTTGCTACAGTGAGGGCGAGGCCTCAAAGACAAGCTTCCGAACCAGTCCCTACCCTTCAACCAGTTTTTTTGACGACATGTAAGATACCACAAGTTTTGTACCCTCCTTTGTTTCCCCACGTAATAAAAAATAGTAGGTTATTGATTTACCCCCGTTGTCTGTTACCCCAATCGTTGTATTTTAGATAGTTTGTTGTCAGTATTTTTGTCTATAATTTGAATACCTTCTATTCTGGTTCTGTTCATTGTTGATTATTTTGGTTAGTGTAAAATTTATGTTTGACTTTACCACCTGCTATTCGGCCAGTCCGTAATTGGTGTTGCAGTAAAAGGAAATTGAATTCAGCCGACTGAGTTATTCTCTCACAACTACTCGGAACAACGATAGACGGTTACATTGCATCCCAAAAACTTGATCCCGAATAAATAGTACGCAAGGTAGGAGGTTACACTCCATGCCGCTTGATATCGGCCTTGTATCTTCTTACAAAAATTATTCTAGGACAATTGGTCACAAGATCATTGCTCACAGACATCAGAGGGTAGAGTTCAATCAATCAATCAATCTTTATTATTCGAAAAACATTCCTTACGGTATTAACCAAAAACTAATATATGTTCTCTCGTCAAACATAACGATATACAATTGCGCTTTTAATATAGTCATTAATAGTCAACTATACAATAGTTACACAAGAACAAGAATTGCAACAAATTAAAGCGCTAAACTTCAATAAATAACACAAACAAGAGCTGTAAGCTCATATGGCACTTGCATGGGTCAAGATGATTTGATCGATCAAAAGTAAGTTTCGACTTTGCGGTTGAGATGCAGACTCTAAGGGAGCTGGAACTTCATTTGTAAGCAAACCCTTGAGGCAAAATTGCTAATGGGCTGATGGGCATCACGAAAATGCATATATTGCTTGAAAGTATTTTTTTTACTTTGCGGTCAAGATTGGTACTTTAAGGAATAATAGGATTTGGGAACTAGCAATTTCTAAGCAAATGTTGTTGAGTCTCCAATATTCCAGCTAAGTTTCATCGTCTTAGCACATCTGGAAGTACCTTAACGCGCGATCACCGGAATCCCAGACCCCCCCCCCCCCTCCTCCAACTGCACCCACAATAACCGGAGCCAATCCGGTTCTGTAAATGATTAATCCAGAGCATCTGTATGTCATTCCCACGAAGTTCGATCCAGATCACACCAGTCTAAGCGGGTCAAGTATTTTCCGCCCTCCCCCCAATAATTGCCGGATTCGGTCCGGAAATGAAAAAGGTCACCAGAGAAAAATGTCCTCTGTTTAATTATTAAATTTCACTCGAATCCGATCACCCGATCCAAAGTTACGCATGACTCAATATTCCGGATTCCCCTCCCCCAACTCCCCCCCCCCCCCAAGATTATCATATCGAGGATTTTTTTATTCCAAGTCAGTTTGACCGGGTCCCTGATATGCCTTCCAAGTTTCGTCGTGAAAATCCCCCCAAAAACGGAATTCCGGGAAACCCCCCCCTCCCCCCCCTCAAGTGTCCGGATCCAGTCAAATTATGTAAAAGATTTACATGGACCACATGTTTGTTCTTCCCAGCAAGTTTCACTCCGATACCATCATTCTAACCGTTTCTCGAGATTTCCGGTCCCCCCCCCCCCCCAGCTCCCCCGTGGTGCCCGTAGCCCATCCGATTCAGCAAATGACTTACCTAGAGCATCTGTTTGTTCTTCCCACAAAGTTCCATCCCGATCCCTCCATTCTAAACGGGTCACGTATTTCCCCCCCCCCCAATAGTTGCCGGATCCGGTCCGGATATGAAAAACATCATCGGAGAAATGTCCTTTGTTCAGTTCTTAAATTTCACTCGAATCCGATCACCCATTCCCAAAATTACGCATGACTGAAAATTTTGGATTCCCCTCCCCTCCACTCCCCCCCACCATTATCTTGATCGACAAAATTTTTATTTTGAAAGTCAGTTTGATTGGGTCCTGATATGCCTGCCAAGTTTCATCGTGAAAATCCCAAAAACCACCATCACCGGAATTCCGGCCCCCCCCCCCCCCATAAGTGTCCTGATCCAGTACAGTGGTCTAAAGGACTTATCTAGAGCAGATGCTTGTTCTTCCCAGCAAGTTTCACTCCGATCCCTCCATTCTAACCGTTTCTTGAAATTTCCGTTTCCCCCCCCCCCCCAACTCCCCCCCTGGCTACCGAATCCGGTCAAGACTTTAAACGGGACATTACAGATATATATTCTATTCATTTATGAAGTTTCATTACAATCCGATCATCCGTTCGAAAGTTACACAACTTCTCACTTTCCCGGATTCCCCTGCCCTCCACTCCCCCCCCCCCCCCCAAAATGGTCGGATCAGAAAACTGATTATTTCTAAGTTTGTTTGGTCGGGTCTCTGATATGCCTGCCAAGTTTCATGGTTCCTAGCACAACTGGAAGTACCCTAACTGGAAAAAGTGTGACAAAATGCCCTAAAGTTTCAAGTTTCCAGCGCCCCCACTTCCCCGCATTTCGGATCGGGAAACTGATTATTTCCAGGTTAGTTTGGTCGGGTCCCTGATATTCCTGCCAAGTTTCATTGTCCTAGCTCATCTGGAAGTACCCTAACTCGAAAAAGTGTGACAAAATGCCCTAAATTTTCAAGTTTCCAGCGCCCCAACTCCCCCGCATATGGTCGGATCGGGAAACTTATTATTTCCAGGTTACTTTGGTCAGGTCCCTGGTATTCCTGCCAAGTTTCATTGTCCTAGCTCATCTGGAAGTACCCTAACTCGAAAAAGTGTGACAAAATGCCCTAGATTTTCAGATTTCGAGCGCCCCCACTCCCCCGCATATGGTCGGATCGGGTAACTGATTATTTCCAGGTTCGTTTGGTCGGGTCCCTGATATTCCTGCCAAGTTTCATTGTCCTAGCTCATCTAGAAGTACCCTAACTCGGGAAAAAAGTGACAAAATGCCCTAAATTTTCAAGTTTCCAGCGGGGGCATATGGTCGGATCGGGAAACTGATTATTCCCAGGTTAGTTTGGTCGGGTCCCTGATATGCCCTGCCAAGTTTCATTGTCCTAGCACATCTGGAAGTACCCTAACTCGGATAAGTGTGACAAAAAAATCGGATCGACCGACAGACCGACAGACGGAATTGTGATCGGTATATGGCACTTGAGCCAGAGGCTGCAAGTGCCATAAAAAGATGATAAGAATTTATAATTTCGCGTTGAAAAACTCATAAAGGAGGGGACAAGACTTCTTTCGTACCGGCGCATGAATTGCCCGAATGGGTTGGATCTTAGGAACTGGTTTGTGCTGCCATTCTCTGTTGCCTTATGCGGTCGGGAATGTGGGGAGTTCGTCTCATCTTAGATAATTTGCCTATTGCGAATTGTCCTGTGACGATTTGTCTGTAACGAATTATTCTTTGAGCAGTTTTCGCCGATAAAACGGAGAAATGATGATGGACGGAAAAAAGAGCAGGGCGACTTGAGCGCCAGAAAACAACGTAAATAGATTTTTTTTTATAGTGTTTCTTCTGCAAAGACCAAGAAGATTTCCAGCGGCTGTGTCAGAATCTTCGAGAGAAAGTGCTTCCATCTTCCGACTCGTCTCTGTTTGAAGTCGCTGAAGAGCGACAGGCGAGCGTTCACAGTCTGAGCTTCAGGCGGGTCAGCGCAAGGACACCCTCTCCTTACCGAAGTAAGTTGGAGCCTTTCCAGGTTTCAGTTATAGGTCTACCCGACTGTCCGACGATAGAACCTCCCTGCGCATCCACAGTGGTGATGCGATATGAACGACTGGCATAGTGATGCGGATAGACGATCAGGTTACCCCGGCCGGATATTCAGCGCAGTTGAAACAAGATCAAAGGTTTCGTTTGTTTCTGACGAATAAGCTTCTTGCAAACAATCATCTGGAGCGTTGATATGCATCGAAAACATCGAAACTCGAGAATGTTAGGGGGGGGGGGGGGGTTAATGAGCCGCGTCAATTCTAATCTCCGAGTTTAAAATTGGAACAGCGGTCACAGAAGCATGTTGGATTAGTGTTAATGGTACGACAATCCAACAATTTTTGGGGGAGTGGAGGGAAGGGTAATCCGGAAATTACTGAATTCCTTGTGACGGGCGGTCCGATTCGAGTGAAACTTTATGGGCGATAAGAACTGATGACCTAGGCATGCGAAACATGTGTCCGAACCACATGCGGCCATGGTTGGAGCAGTTGGAGGGGGGGGGGGGTGAAATTTTTTGACATGCACAAGACGAGTGGACCGAATGGGATGCAAGTTGGACAGTACCGTGTTTATGCGGCCTAGATTTGTTATTTGGCGTCCGGATCGGATCCGGCCACTGTAGGAGGATGAAGCGAGAAGCGGAAATTTGCAGATATGCTCCGGTTTGAGTCAAACTTGATAGACGGGAAGAGAAGATGTCAGAGATGCGACGTTTATGTGTCCGAGTCGTATTCGGCCGGGGGGGGGGGGATTGTGTGTCTCGCATGTTGGTCAAACGAGTGGAGCGATTTGAATGTAACTTGGAAAGTAGAGAGGTCATATGCCGTCGATGACATATTTAGGTCCGGGCCGGATCCAAGCACGGTGGATGTGGGGTGATCAGAATTTCCGAAAAAATCCTCAGACTCGGCTGAAACTTGATAGAGTAAGACAAGATGCTTTGAATGATCCATTTATGTGTCAGAACAAGATTCGGCCGCGGTAAGGGGGGGGGGGGGGGGTACCGGAAATAGTGTGGCATGTCTAGGAATCAAACGAGTGGAATTAAACTTGAAAGGTAGAAAATCCATTTGCCCTAGATGATCCGATGCGATGCCAGAAAAGGTCAGACTCGAGTGAAACTAGATATCCGATTCTAGTCCCAAACCTAGGGGGATTGGAGGGGGTATTTGTGACGTTCTCATCTACTTTCTTGCATCATCTACTCGTCACAACTGCCATACGAGCTCGTAGCTCTTCTTCTATGCTTGTAGTCTTTGAGAAACGAAGCAGAGTTTCAGCGAAGTATGTTAGAATATTGGGATAGGAACCGCATCTACTGTCGAATGGGGGAACTTTGATTTCTGGGCTTTTGACATAACTTTCTTTTCGGCCAACGGAAAATTCCATCGCCTAGATTTTGCGAGTGATTGAGTTAAAAAAAATTGAGCTGACCACTGAAGAAGATTCCGTTCAGTAGACACACAGTCAGTCATCGGTGTACGTGCTTGGGAAATACCCAATAAGTAAGGTTTTTAAGGAATTTTTAAGGAAACAATGTATGAGACAAGCTCGGAATAATTTTGCCATTTTTGTAGTGTGTACACTGTCAGGAGTTTCGTAACAGGTAACACATGCGTAGTTCATAGCAGACAATACTAGCAGACGATTACAAGTTTGTTTCCTTCCCCGACGTTGACCCAGTGGATTGACAGGCTGACGAGGACCCTTGCCAAGAAGGGCCGAAATATCGCTGATGAAGAATCGTAGCTGACGTATCCGTTGTAAACATTGTTTGAATAGACAGTACTTGGGATGTAGTCTGTAGCGATTGTGAAAAAATGTTGTTATTATTAAATGTTATTAATTTAAATGTTGTTAAAAAAATGTTGTTATTTTTAAAATGTTATTAAATTAAATGTTGCGCATAACAAGCACTGCCAGGAAAAGCCGAAAAACCGCCCAAAAAGCGTCTGCAGACTTTTCCGATAATGACGGCAGACAATAAAGTCAGTAGATGCTTTTTCGGGCCTTCCTGGTAATGCTTGTTGTGCGTAACGTTTCAAAATCACAACAGATTACGCCCCAAGTGTTGAGCGTGTCCGAAAGCTCGGAAACGAACGAAAATGCTGAATTAATTCAGCATTTTATGCAGCATTTCGCTTTCGGACTTAAATTTTCGCTAAGTTAATGCAGCATTAATTCAGCATATAATTCATCGAAAAATTCAGCGAAGATGCTAAATTTTACGCTGAATTTTCAAGAAAAAACTTGGGAGCTGGCGATTAAGGCTAAATTTCGAAATTAGAAGTGTCAGAGAAGAAATAAAGAACGTGTCTGAAAGCTTTTAGTGCTGTAAATGCTGCATTTAATGCTGCATATAAGGTAAGAGCTTTCGGACGAAAATAAAAATAAAAATGCAGCATTAAATGCAGCATTTACAGTCCTGAAAGCTTTCGGACACGCTCGTTGTCTCTTGAAACTGCGCATCCTTGTGTTATCTGTTATGAGACTTCTAAGTGTAGTTTAGTTTGTCAACGTCATCCCAAGAAAGGCTGGCCAAACAAGGTTCACTTTGATATCAGTCTTTGAAACATAAATGGACCCCTTGTTATGTTTTTTGTTTTCTTTTTGTGTCACTGTAGTCGGTTGCCAACATATTTTGATGGTCCTTATATTGCCGGGTGTCTTTGGTAATTTTGCTTTAAATTCGAAAAACAAGAGCTGTAAGCTCATATGGCACTTGTAACTGTATGAAGTAGGTAGGGGCTTTGTCAAATTGATCGGGTCCCTGATATGAGGGTTTCGTCTTGAAAAACTCCATCACAGGAATTCCGGAAGACCCCCCTCCACCGCCCAAGTGTCCGGCTTCAGTCCAGTTTGTGGGTCGATTGTGGCTCGAAAAGTGTGTTTCCGCGGCCTTTTGTGCGGCCCACAAGTGTGTTTCCACGACCAACAAGATTTTCGTGGCTCGCTTTGTGGCTCAAATTCGACGAACAACTGGCGAGGTGGTTGTCGATTTTGTGGCTCTATTCTGGCGGGACACTCAAATTAAGCAGCAAAATAGTGTCTAAACAATAAAGCTAACTACTTTTTCAAGCATATAGGCTTAAAACTGAGAATACTTTATGTACAACATGGTAAGGAAATAAGCCTGGAGTTCTATTTATTGAGATTTTACATGAATTTTATTTCTATTCTCCGATATTTGAAATTAACGATTTATCTAGAATAAATGCTTGTTCTTCCCAGCAAGTTTAACTCCGATCCCTACATTCTAACCGTTTCTTGAGATTTCCGATCACCCCCTCCCAACTCCCCCATAGCTGTTGAATCCGCTATCATAATTTGAGATGAATCATTTGATAAAAAGTACTTTTCGACTTTGCAGTTAACATGCGCACTTTAAGGGAGCTGGAACTTCATTTGTAAGCAAAACACTTGAGGCAAAATGATAATGGGCTCATGGGGATCATGAAAATGTATATTCCGTATAAAAGTATTTTTCTTACTGTGCGGTCAAGATTGGTACTTTAAGGAATATTCGGATTTGGAAAGTGGCGATTTCTAAGCCAATCTCGTCGAATGTCTAATATTCCAGCCAAGTTGCAGCGTCCTAGCACATCTGGAAGTACCTTAAATCGTGATCATTGGAATTCCGGACCCCCCCCCCCCCCCCCTCAAACTAAATATTATTTGAGCCCAAGCTGACTTTGAAACATATATTCAAATAAAGTATATCAACGGATCCGTTGTATACATTATTTGAATATATCCCCCCCAAACTCCCCCCACAGTCGCCGGAGCCAATCCAGTTCTGAAAAAGATTTATCCAGAGCATCTATTTGTTATTCCCACAAAGTTCCATCCCAATCTCTAAATTAGCCAGTCATGGATTCCCCCCCCCCCAACTATTGTCGGATCAGGTCCGGACATGAAAAAAATCACCAGACATGTCCTCTGTTCAGTTGTTAAATTTCAATCAAATCCGATCACCCGTTCCAAAGTTACGCGTAACTCAATATTCCGGATTCCCCTCCCTCCACTCCCTCACGACTATCGGATCGAGTATATTTACAAGTCAGTTTGATCTGATCCCTGATATGCCTCCCAAGTTTCATCGCGAAAATCACCAAAACTGGCATCACCGGAATTCAGGAAAACTCCCCCCCACCCCCCCCACCCCCAAGGGTCCGGATCCAGTCCAGTTGTGTAGCAAGTTTCCCAGCAAGTTTCAATCCGATCCCTCCACTCTAACCGTTTCACGAGATTCCCGGTCTCCCCCCCCCCCCAACTCCCCCATAGCTACCGAATCCGGTCGAACTTCAAATGGGACATCAGATATATGTCCTTGATTCACTAATCAAGTTTCATTCCAATCCGATCACCCGTTCGAAAGTTACCGTTCATTTGTACGGTTGCCCGTTCGAAAGTTCATTTGTTAATTATTGTGGTATTAACCCCTATGGAACGGGCCATGGAGCTTTGTAGGAGTCGAAATTTATTTTGTTCCTTTATTTTGAATTTAATAAAACCTGAACTGAACTGAACTGAACACACTACTCAATTTCCAGATTCCCCCGCCCTCCACCCCCCCCCCCCAGATGGTTCGATCGAGAAACTGATTGTTTCCAAGTTACTTTGGTCGGTTCCCTGATAGGCCTCCCAATTTTTGTCGCGAAAATCCCCAAAACTGACATCACCGGAATTCCGGAAACTCCCCTCCACCCCCCAAGGGTTCGGATCCAGTCCAATTGTGTAAACGATTTATCTGGGGCAGATGCTTTTTCTTCTCAGCAAGTTTCACTCCGATCCCTTAATTCTAACCGTTTCTCGAGATTCTGCCCCCCCCCCCCCAACTCTCCCATAGCAACCGAATCCGGTCCGGACTTCAAATGGGACATCAGAAATATGTCCTTTATTCAGTTATAAAGTTTCATTCCAGTCCGATCACCCGTTCAGAAGTTACGCACTACTCAGTTTTCAAGATTCCCGCCCCCTCCACTCCCCCCCCCCCAGATGGTCGGATCAGGAAACTGATTATTTCCAAGTTAGTTTGGTCGGGTCCCTGATACGCCTGCCAAGTTTCGTCGTCCTAGCACATCTGGAAGTACCTTAACTCGAAAAAGTGTGACAAACTGTCACACGCTTAGTATTGGGACAAACTGCCCTAAATTTCTCTGATTCCTCCGCCCTCCACTCCCCCGCAGATGTTCGGATCGGGAAACTGATTATTTCCAGGTTAGTTTGGTCCCCTGATATGCCTGCCAAGTTTCATCGTCCTAGCACATCTGGAAGTACCCTAACTCGAACAAGTGTGATAAAAAATCCGGACCGACAGACGGAATTGCGATCGGTATATGGCACTTGAGCCAGAGGCTACAAGTGCCATAAAAACAACTTCACAAAGTCGTAAAATTCTCTGCCCCTTAGCCTTCTACTATCCCGTGTCCGGGTTCGAGCATATTTTTCAGCTTAAAGGACTCATCTTGCTTATTCTGCCTTTTATAATATACCTAGTTCCCTTATGGAATTATAAGCTTCTTAAGTCCCTACTTTTCTCCATTGTGCCGTTTTGTCCCTACAGATTTTTAGCGCTTTTTCGGTCGTGCCGAGTTTTGCCCGTCACACAATGCAAAGTTTGCCGGAATCTTCAAAGTCCGTTAACAACTCTTTCCCACATAATGCTATGAGAATCTTCTGTTTTTGACCTCTTTTATTTGCTTAATTTTCAAACTTTTTAACCATTTAAATTTTTTGCGCCCAGCCGCCGCGTCGGAGAGCAGGAAGGCTGGACAGAGTCGACAAGCGCTAACAAGAAAACCGCCAAAATCAGGTGGAAAGTAATGGTATTTTCGAAAACATTTTTCTGAGCCATTTCATAATGAAAAGATCATTTCTAGTAAGAGTTGTGCTTTAAGGTAGATAGCATACGGAGACTTCAATATTGAAAATCTATCCAAGTCCCGCATTTAACTTACTGCAACTTCTGCTTTGAGCCCTTGATGCCCGGGTCACATTCAGTCACATATGTACGTAATTTGGTCGTTAATTTGGTTAATACCCACTGTTACGTTTCATCCTGTTCCAACCTGGAATGAAGAAGCTCAAGACATATTACAACCATCATCACTCAAAGGTAAACAAAACTGGCTAAAGTCAGTGACTCTGGTCTGTGATGGGTCCAAACATTCCAAAGATACGTTTCAGAATGGCGGAGATAGATTTTTCCATCTCGACTGTCTCACGTTTTCAGCGTCTTTTCTTCCCAATTTCGACCGTAAGAAGGTCGCATTACCGGCGTTATTACCAGGTGTGACTATAGTGGGGCCCGGGTATAAACTATTTTAATTATTGCAGGTGAAGATGACGGACTAGCTGCTCACGCTGCTTCAGACGACGACTTTGAGCTCATTGAGTGACCAGGCTACGTAAATCATTTTGCCATCTTGTTAATTTGTTCCATATACGAAATTTTCGGTCCGTTTTCCGCTTCGGTTTCATTTCATATTAAACGATTAAAGTTGAACCGAATAGGGCCGAGACCTAACACTCGACGCATCACATGTTAGGCTATGGCTTTCCTACCTGTTGTTCCGTACCTAGGATTCCCATTAGTTGCGTTTTTGCAGATACTGGTATCTGTTACCACGGTAACTGAATCTGCTATTAGTCGTTTTTGCAGTTACCGTGGTTTCTGATACACGGTTGCTCTGCAAAAACGACTATTGACGAAATTGCACTTTTGGAAGTCATCCCAAAAGAACAAGACCAAAGGTGTCGATGGGATCCCAAAAATCTAACATTTGATTCAGTACAATTGGGTCTTGTCTTCGCCAGATCCAGTCTTCGCCAGGCTAATCATCAGATAAAACCAAGTTCAGATATACCTCTATAAGCCATATCTATTTTGACGATACTGACCAAGACTTCCTGCTTTACTTCTGCCAAGTTTCCGGTTTCACCCGAATTCCGTGCGAACTACTAGTCCAGCAAAAAAAGAAAATTCAGAAACGAATCCAGTGTATCTCCTTATCCCTATAAAGAACATCTAATCAACTTTCAATAAAACTTTGACTTAAAAAAAATACCGGATTCCGGACTACTTATATTTCCGGGTAAAAAACAATTGTCATATACAGACTCAGCCTCTCTTCTTACCCCTTAATCTGTCATCTAATCAAACCTTTTTTTTAACAAATTTTCCGGTTTTGGCCGGATTTCGGGTGAACTAGTTGTTCGGCGAGAAAATGTTTTTCACCATCGTGTTCAGCATGTCCTTTTACTCCTAAATCGAACATTTAATCAACTTCAAATGAAACTTTTACTTTTAACCAACTTTCCGGTTTTCGCCGGATGCCGGACGAACTACTTGTTCGGCAAGAAAATGGTTTTCACCATGGTGTTCAGCATGTCTTCTTACCCCTAAACTGAACATTTAATCAACTTCAGATAAAACTTACTTTTAACCAACTTTCCGGTTTTGCCGGATTACGGACGAACTACTTGTCCGGCGAGAAAATGGTTTTCACTATCGTGCTCAGAATGCCTTCTTACCCCATAATCGACTATCACATTAGCTGTTTAAAAGTATTTTGTTTGTCCCTTAATTCAAACCCCCTCCCCCACCCTTAAATGTAGGGCTACAGAGCCCATCTACGAACTTGACCTTACCCTTGACCCAATGAATCCTCACACCAATTTTCATCAAAATATCTCATTCCCTTCGGAAGTTATCGTGCTTACAGACAAACGAACATTTTTGCGATGTAATAGGTATCCCTCCACTCAGGGACGTCCCGAGGGGGTGTGTGGGGGGGTGCAGCCCCCCCCCCCAGAAAGCCTGTGGGGAAAAAATCCGGTAAATTGTGACTGGTGCGGCGAAGCCGCGCCAGTTAAAATTTGTCAAATTCACCTGGACTTGATGATTTTTAGGGAATCTACCGGATTATTGCTCAGGGAACCTACCGGATTTTGCTCATGGAATCTACGCTAAATCTTTCACAAGGAATCTACCGGAACTTGTCTCAGGGAATCAACCGGAATTTACCCCTCGGAATCTACGAAATTCGGCTAAGGGAATCTACCGGAATTTGTGTGAAATCTTTCATAAGAAATCTACCGGAATTTACCCCTCGGAATCCACGAAGTTCGGCTCAGGTAATCTACCGGAACTTGTCTCAGGGAATCTACCGGAATTCACCCCACGAAATCTACCAGAATTCGGCTCAGGGAAGCTACCGGATTTTGCTCAAGGAATCTACGCCAAATTTTTCACAAGGAATCTACCGGAATTTGTCTGAGGGGTTCTACCTGAACTTAAGGAATCTACGGAAGCTACCAGAATTCAGCTCAGGGAATCTACTAGAATTTGTGCGATATCTTTCACTAGGAATCTACCGGAACTTGTCTCAGGGAATCTAACGGAATTCACCACACGAAATCTACCAGAATTCAGCTCAGGGAAGTACTGGATTTTGCTCAGGGAATCTACGCTGAATCTTTCGCAAGGAATCAGCCGGGATTTGTCTGAGGGAGTCTACAGGAATTTACCCCACGTAATCTACCAGAATTCGGCTCAGGGAATCTACCGGAATTTACCCCACAGAATCTACCGGAGTTCGGCTGAATGTGAATCCAAAATCGCCGACAGCTTTCTCGACTCCTTTCCGGTGATACCGGTGAACCAAGAAGAGTTCAACAAGAGCTGTAAGCTCATATGGCACTTGTAACTGTATGTAGTAGGTAAGGGCTCTGTTAGATTCAACGGGTCCCTGATATGCCTGCCTGCCAAGTTTCGTCTTGAAAAACGCCATCACCGGAATTCCGGAAGGCCCCCCTCCACCCCCCAGTGTCCGGATCCAGTCCAACTGTGCGAACGATTTATCTAGAATAAATGCTTGTTCTTCCCAGGAAGTTAAACTCCGATTCCTCCATTCTAACCATTTCTGGAGATTTCCGATCACCCCCTCCCAACTCCACCATAGCTGTTGAATCCGCTATTATAAGTTGAGATGAATCACTTGATAAAAAGTACTTTTCGACTTTGAAGTTAACATGTGCACTTTAAGGGAGCTGGAGCTTCATTTGTAAGCAAAACCCTTGAGGCAAAAATGATAATGAGCTCATGGAGATCATGAAAATACAAATTTCGCTTAAAAGTTTTTTCTTACTTTGCGGTCAAGATTGGCACTTTACGGAAGTCGGCTTTGGAAAGTGGCGATTTCTAAGCCAATTTTTTCGAAAGTCTAATATTGCAGCCAAGTTGCTTCGTCCTAGCGCACGTGGAAGTGCGTTAACTCGTGATCACCGGAATTCCGCCCCCCCCCCCTCAAACTCCCCCCACAGTCGCCGGAGCCAATCCAGTTCTGAAAAAGAATTATCCAGAGCATCTGTTTGTTATTCCCACGAAGCTCCATCCCGATCTCTTCAGTATAAAACTGACAACACCGAAATTCAGTGAAACTCCCCTCTACCCCCCCCCCCAAAGGGTCCAGATCCAGTCCAACTGTGTAAACGATTTATTTGGGGCAGATGCTTGTTCCAGCAAGTTTCAATCCGATCCCTCCATTCTAACCGTTTCTCGAGATTTCCGGTCCCCCCCCCCAACTCCCCCATAGCTACCGAATCCGGTCCGGACTCCAAATAGGACATCAAAGATATGCCCTTAATTAAGTTATCAAGTTTCATTCCAATCCGATCACCAGTTCAAAGGTTACACGCTACTCGATTTTCCAGATTCCCCCGCCTTCACCCCCCCCCCCCAGATGATCGGATCAAAAAACTGATTATTTCCAAGTTAGTTTATTCGGGACCTTGGTATGCCTGCCAAGTTTCATCGTCCTAGCACATCTGGAAGTACCCTAACTCGAAAAAGTGTGACCAGCTGCCGTAAATTTCCCAGATTTCCCCGCCCTCCACTCCCCCGCAGATGACTGGATCGGGTAACTGATTATTCAAGTTTAGTTGTGTCGGGTCCCTGATATGCCTGCTAAGTTTCATCGTCCTAGCACATCTGGAAGGACCCTAACTCGAAAAAGTGTGACAAAAAAACCGGACCGACCGACAGACGGAATTGCGACGGTATATGGCACTTGAGCCAGAGGCTGCAAGTGCCATAACGAATTAGCCTTGTTTCGACGTGATGTAGAAAGTCGCCGGGAGAGCCTCGAAACAAACAAAAAGTTTGAAGATATATTCGAGGTCTATCGTCAACTGAAAGACGTCTTACCACTAGTATGGAAAGCGTTCAAGCTGGCTAAGACAATCCCTGTTACCTCAGCAAAAGGGGAAAGAATTTTTAGCAAGATGAAGCTGGTTAACACCACCTTGCGTTCAACAATGGCTGACCAGCGTCTTGAAATGATGAGTGTGAAATTGGATGTGTTGAGGATAAATGGAAAATGGTTAAAATGCGTCGAATAAATGTGTAGGGTGTGTTGAATGTCAGATTTTTGTTTTGTTTTAAGTGTTAACGAGCCTTTTTTTTTTGTTTACTATTGTTTACAATACGTAATCGAAGTCAGAACACGACAGTATTCTAGACTTTCTGCAGAGATTGTCACTACGAGAATTTTCTTTAAAACCTCGAAAAATTCCGGTAAAATTCTGAAGCTGCACCCCCCCCCCCGATCAGGAAGGTATCGGGACGCCCCTGCCTCCACTTACGTTTTGGGATCCCAAAATCTGATATCCAGTTACACCGCTAAGTGCTAAACTTATTCCTCACCAACTTTTACAAAATTTGATGAAAGTGAGATGACTTTTCAGATACCACGATCAGTTACCACGGACGGACCGTGGTATCTGATAATCAGATACCACGATAACTGCAAAAACGCCTTTTGACCGTGGTATCAGATACCACGGTAAATGCGAAAACGACTTTAGACCGTGGTATCAGATACCATGGTATCTGCAAAAACGCAACTATTGTGTTGTCGGGCCGATATGTTTGCTACGTCACTGAATGTAGATCTTTGGGTTTCTTCGTCAATGAGCATTTGAAGGATGATAGCCTACTCACCTCCTTGACCTTGCCCACTGTGCTTGTAAGAGAGGGAACGTTTTAATATGGACCTTTGGTTTTGTGAACAGCGCAATTAAGATTAGGCTGTTTAAAACGTATTGCTACCAGTTCCTTGCGTTAGCTTTATGTCATAGTTGTACCAACAGATCGTACTGTAATCTGGAGGCGTGTTACTAGAGAATTTTTAGGCGTCTGGGGACCCGTGACGTCATGCATAGTAACTACGGTAAGTAGAATGGAACACGCTCTAAGCTTGTTCACTACAACTTATCGGCTATTTATTATTATTATTAATAATAACTTATGCCCATATAAGATGGAGTTAGAAAAAAAGGAAACAACAAAAACAAGTAAAAAATAGACAGTGCCATCAAATGAACCAGTTCTACACACTGAAAAATACCTAAGGCCTCACAAATATCCAACAAATGATAGTAGAGAGATCATTAGGCGTCCCACGATATTTAGCATTGCATAGTAATCCGCCCAGAAGAAATAAGCGAAGTTGCTCCACACAGCCAATATTTACACATGTGGTATTGTAATGAACTATTTCACGCTGATATACCATCTTACGCCAATGGGTGCAGACAGGGTGCAGAAGATGTGCTTTATCTTTATTTTCTCGATCTCAATAACAAGGGGCAAGTGATTTACTTTTCAAAACGGACATCTCACAAACACCTCTTTGCGAAACAGAGCCAAATAATTACTATGGGATACGGTAATATAGTGAAATGCTTCAGGAGTTATATCATAAGCATTCTAGCACTTGCAACGTCTAGAACCCCCCCACCCAAGACCCAAGATGAAGCCACGACTCGATCCGACCGCTGGGTCATCTAGCGGTGCGGGTCGGAAACGCCCGTCATGGGGAAGATGGAATCATAGCTTGACTTCGGATCTAACAAAATGTTTTTATTGTAGCAAGCATATGGAAAATGTGTAGAAAAATTAAACTAATTATTTGCATTATCGATTTCTTTAAGTATTTTGTTTTCTGTTTTTTCTTGTTAATTCCCGTAAGTCCAAAGAATTAAGGATGTAAACTCGATCACAATAAACAAACGCCGTAAATTATACTAAATCCGTTATAGGGATTTCTTGAAGATTCTGCAATTGAGCTAAATAATATTCCGCTTCCGAGACCCAAAAATGTCAAACCGGCCGATGATTTCTTCTTCCGACATACCTAAACGTCCACATGGTGATATACTTAGTTGTTTTAATCCTCTTACACGCCACTCAGTCTTCTCGAAGGTTCTAGTAATCTTGTGACCAGCGGCAGGAGATCAATGAATAGTTAATTAGCAATGGCGGATTGGCGGTCAGGAGTGAATTTATTTGTGGATAACGTTGGCTACCGTGAGGATTTTGGGGAAAACAAAGGTAACGGTTTGTTTGTAAAAATCCGACCCATCGAAAAATGATGGTGTCTCCCACCTTCTCGGCACACATGAATCAAAGACTTTAAAGCACAATGGACACTTCTAATGCTTTATTTTGTATTAAATGCTCCACAAAAAAACATTTCCGACTTCCTTTAGAAGGCGCTACGAAAATCGGCCGTTTTCTTGTTATCCCTTTTCTTTACCTCTCTGGCATTTCGGCGATCCCAATCTTAGGAGCTGGGGTATCGTGGCAGGAAATTCAAAAACTCCCAGCAATGCTTGATAGAAAAGGATATATTTGAGATGTCACCAATAAGTCAAGCCGCAGATGCAGTTTAACTGATTGTTCTAGTGTTTCATCAGAAGTTCCATGTTTTAAGTGCCTATTAAAAGTCTTTCTTTGTGGAATAGTGTTGTGAAGCATAATTAACTTGCTTTATAAAATGTAGAATATGCAGTAAGTTTAGAAAAAAATAACGTAGCTACAAAAATCATTAAAAAACAAATAGCCTGTTCAAATCTGAATTAGACAAGCTGATTTATGCATGAAATAAAGATCTACTAAGTGTTTTAAGAAACATCACTTTTATCTTTGTCCAAGCTAGTAAATTGAGCAAGGACTGGCCCACAAAATTACGCTTTGAAATATCACAGAGAGGAAACTGCTGAAAAAGCTGTTGAGCTAGGGGGTAAGCATTGTTCCTAGGTTGTTACAGAGTGGGATTGGGGTAGTTTGATGTGCCCATTGAACTTTAAACTTTAGCTTATAGGCCCATACTTTACTTTATATTCCCGATCTCAGTTAAACGGGGTAACACACGAGCCTCGTTGTTGTTGCAATAGTGCTGCCGCATCGCTGCTGCAGCACTTTTTTGCTTCTGCACAAGATGCATTTTTTAATTCACTGCCTGCAACATTTCTTCTTGGTTGAAGCAGCACCGTGCAGGGAAGCACGGACTTGGTCGGTAAGCAAGTCTGCGATCCTTGAGAAGCGCTGCCGTCTTCCTCGGAAGCACTACAATGCAAAATCGAAAAAAGAATCAGCCCGGAAGCGGCCGAGAAGTGGACCTGAAGCGTGCAACAAAAACGAGGCTACGGTATTCTAATGAACTACTTCCCGCTGATGTACCATATGACACCTGTGGTTCAGGAAGAGAGTAAGATGAAACAAGGGGTAAGTGATGACACACTTGTCATACCGGACGCCCTCTAAGCCCCTCTTTGCAAAACAATTCGCACAACTATTTATTTTCCATAGGCTACGGTAATATAATGAACTACTTCATGCAGAATGACCATCTTAAACTTTAGCCTACATATTTGGCTTTATTTGCCCGATCAGCGTAAGTGGTCTCGCTTTTTTCACAACGGTAACCTTACAGGCACCACTTTACGAAAAAGTTTGTTATTGTGTGGATGTAAAGTCTGTTTAAGTATACGTGGGTTTTGTAAAGTCTGTTTATACGTGGGTTTTTTAAAGTCTGTTTAGGTGTACGTGGGTTTTGGTAGACTTACTGGTCCTCTAGTTGGTTGCCCCTCCGGTCAAAACAGTCGTTTTTTCTCGACCTTTTTTTCAATACTGTCATTTTTTTCTTGAAAACAGTCGTTTTTTGCTTGAAAACAGTCGTTTTTTCCTTGAAAACAGTCGTTTTTTCTGCAAAAACATTCGGTAAAAATTACCAGCAAGTCGGTAAATGCCTTGCCCCCCCCCCCAAAACATTTTGGCTAGTAACGCCTCTGGTCATAACAGGACCTTAACGGTGAGCAGTTTCATTGATCCCGTTGGCCGTTGATGTCTGTGATTTTGTTGTCTTTGCACTGTATTTTCCGGTCCATTTCTGTGACTGCCACTAACTTGTTTATGAAAGAATCTAAGCGCTTTTAGATGCTAGGTAGTCTACGGCTGACGCTTAAATCCGGCAAACTTTTTATGACACGCTCGGCTAAGCGTTTCTAGAGGTTTACCACTCAGTGGCGGGCACTTTTGCCCGAAATAGTTAGTTATCCAATGTTCCACTCCATCAAACTTTGTGATTAAAGACCTAATCCAAACATTCTGTTTACCTACTCTTACTGATCGCAAGCCAACAGTTTATTTAGATTTGAACTTGATTGCCGGTTTGCTGTTTTGGTTCCAAAAAAAACACGCAGAACGTCTTCTTTTCCAGATGACGAAATTTTCCACGTTTGGTTAGCAAAGAATTATAAGACTTTATTGATTATTTTTTGTATGTCTTCAGAAGTACCAAACTGGTCTTGGGCTTTTAATTTATTTGTATTTGTAATAAACAGTTGGAGCATTAGATGGAAGTTATTATTTTGATCCTTGGCTCCCTACGTGTCATAACGGCTGTCCCGGAAAATCGGCTGAGATTTAGTCCAGACCGAATTTTTTCAAACCTAGGAAATTTGGTGTTTTGTTTTTAATTTGTTTATTGTTTGACGTTTTTTTTATGCTTTTGAACATTCATAGTGATAGTAGGAATGGTTAGCATTGTGTGTGGTAGAAAGACCATTTTTTGTGGTCCGCTTTAAACATTCATTCAGCCCAAGCCGAATAATGTTTGACAGTGCTAAACAAATGAGTCAGCTGAAACATGTTCCGGCGATGTCTCGACCCTTCTTGGCAAGTCCAAGCTAAGAAAATGAACCTGCAATCACAGGCAGAGGTGTTACTAGCCAAAATGTTTGGGGGGGGGGGGGGCAAGGGTACTGTTTTTGCAGAAAAACGACTTTTTTGACGAAAAACCGACTTATTTTCAGAAAAACCAACTGTTGTTTGAGAAAAAATCTACTATTTTTACGAAAAACCACTGTTTAAAAAAGAAATAGACAAATCAGCTGTTTCCAAGAAAAAATGCTGTTTTTACGAAAAACTGAGGCGCTTCCGCGCCGACTCGGTTATTTTTTACCGACTGGCCGGCAACTTTGGGGGGGGGGGGCGTCCCTCCCTCCCATACGTGACGCCCCTGATCACAAGTAAATCGCAGCTGACGCATAAGTTGTACGCAGTCAAATATTTTCAAACCTCGTTCAAGCTGTTACTAGTTGCATTTCTGATCGAAGTTTGAAGTTACCTTCAAACTCAAAGGTCTCTATTTAAATAGTGTTTTGGTCACCGGTGACAGTTTCTTCGTCCTTCAAACTCTGACCGTCAAACTTCGTGAGTTAGCAAGTTCGAAGTTTGCTTGAATCGTCAAAGAAACGTCGACCGGGCAAGGGGTGCCGGAGTCGTAAAAACACTAATACTCTATATGACGAAGTCCAAAACACGGCAGTGATCCTTAGGAAGAAGGAGTAAACGTCTCTGTAACGACTCAAACTCAACAACTCGAACCCTGTGTCAACCAATCACGGCGATCTTTGGGAGCAAGTGTGATACCGCTTCCGGCTCCTCCGCTAGGTACCCGGCAATTTTGCATCGGCAAGGAGAATTATTCATCAAGAGTATTAAGCAAACTGTGAACTTCGAAAAAAGGAAATTAAGCGAACGGCTAAAGCATTGTCCTAATAGGTGTTGTAAGGTGTACTACGGCGTATAAAGCTTATTACAGATTCCTCTTTTCCTCGGAGTGCGCTGTAATAAGGTGAATAAGGAAAATAGACTAGCGCTCTATTCTGGCTTATGCAGGGCCAATCAGATCGCTTGGTTGGTTCCGCCAGCGGGCCGAGGAAAGAGCAGCGTCGTCAGGTTGCCACGGGAAGCACTAAAGTTCTACTTTGGTGGAAGCTGAAGAAACAACTTTTCTAAAAAATAACACGTTTTGTTCTGTTGCGACTGCTTACTGCTAGTTCAAGGACTTGTGCTGTCCATCCGTAGATTTAATTGCTTTTTACAATATATTGGGCGACAAATTGGACTGGTGTACTTCAAGTAACACTAAGAGCACTTTTCTGATCTTTAGAAACTTGAAAAACTGTATGAGCGTGGCAACACTGCACGCTGCATTGATAAGAACCTCTCTGGTTCGTATTTGAACGGGCGTGTGTATTAAGACGTAAACGTCGCGTATAGCGTTATTCAGCTTATTACACCTATTAGGACAATGCTTAAGCGAACGGCGAACAAAACTTCGATCAAAACGCAACTATTCTACAACAAGAAATCGTTTTTGAGGGATTACTCACCGTGTCTTTTCACAAATGACATAAATAACAGAAACAACCACTTTATTCTTAGCTTAGTTGAGAACAAATACAAAAAAAATGATAAGGTAAATCTCTGTGGGGACTCAAAAAAGGGGTTGCAAATGAGCTGAGAAATGAGTGAGGATAACGGACCGGCCACAGCGCATCCAGTGTTAGAAACACACCGAGTGAGCAAACACTCTCAAAAAAATAAATACATAAAAAAAATGCTGAAAACATACAGTAGAGAAAACGAGCTCACGTGCAAACAAGACGCAAGAGGGCACGAAGTGATGTCAAAGATAATTAGATTTGACGAATTATGTTTTTTTTTTACAAATCTACAAAATGTTTCACCGGGAGTTTCTTATATACATTGTTATCCACACATTACGATCTACCACGGAGCCACCAGCCAGGCTTCATTATTATCAATTTTGACTAGATTTGGTGAGTTACTTTATACGTACAAATCTACAAAATTCCACCGGGTTTTCCTTATATACATCTTTGCCTACTCACATTAAGGTCTGCCAAAGATCTACCCTTTGCATCTGCGACAGAATAGCTTGTCCTCGAATGGTCATCACCGATAAATCTCATGTCACCACCAGATTGTATGTTGATCTGGCGGACCAACCTTCGTTGCTGTTCCAATCAAGAACAAATAAAGAGATAGAACTGCTGTCTCCCTATCTCGGTCATACAAACACGCTGAGTCTAGTAAAATACGGTTGACTCCCGACGTAAACGAGCGGAGGTTACTAGCTTCGCGCCACATCACGTTTCCTTAGTTCTACAAAGAGCTATTTCGCTGCTAAGTCACTGAAGAGGAAATCTAGCAGTCAAAGCTGATTGGTTCTATGGACGCGCTCCAGAGCGGGTCGGCGCGCGGAGTATGCCTCCTGCTAGCCTCCTTCAGTATTTCTTGTACGATAAGCAACGGTGAAGACGGAAGAGGAGTAAAAGGGTATCAACATGAGCTCAAAGCTAGAGTAAATACCTCTAGGTCGGCTCAATTTTGTCGGGGTTTTCATAGTCGCTGCATGCGACTAAAGACAGAAGTTCTATCTGATTATTTGTTCTTGGCCCAATCATCCTTGGGTATTCTTCGGTCAGGACCAGTAAGAACTCGGAGTATCCTTGTCTAGTTATCAACCCCAAAAACAGCCGCTTCCGCATGTGACTTATAACTACACAGGACATTGTCAACTAGCAACACGATAGCCGCTTTGCCTGAAACTAAAGTTACTCTTATAAAGCCACGTTTCAATAACTGTTCAAAGGGCAACCAATGAGGAATCACATTTGTTTCAAAAGCCAATCACATCACTGTTTCCTTGGCGGTTTGGCATAGTCTTCTTTCGTCAGGTCGACCACGAGGGCCGTAACATTATCTAGCGACCCACGACTGACAGACTGGTAGGATATACTTTTCGTACCCAAATATGGCTCATTTAGCCTACTGCTAATGAAGGACGTAGCTTCTTCGTTGCTGAATGCATCCCAGAGACCGTCAGAGGCCAGTAGGAGGAACTTGGGTTGATGGTCAGTCAGGTCGAAGGTCAGGATATCCGGGTCGGCGATCACAAGTTTTCGATCTTTCAAAGGGTAGTCCCCCATGGCACGAGAAGTGGCAAGAATACCCGCAACTCTCCATACCCCGTTGAATGAAATGAATCCACCGGCTTCTTTGATCCGCTTGTGTTCCTTGAGCTGAAAATACAAGAAAAGTCGGTAAAATGGCCACCAGATGAGATGAGGTAAGACCAGCTACGTCGTCAATGACTCAGTCACGGCAGACTCAAACCAGTCATGGGAATTATAACGAAGTAGAATGGGAAAACCTTGAGTAGGATTTTGGAACAAAATGTATCAGATCACAGGGGGAGGAATCAGCAGGGGCGTCATGACTCCCCCCCCCCCAATGTTCTAGGCCAGTCGGTAAAATGCCGTGTCGGCGCGAAGCGAAGCGATTTTTCGTACAATATTTCGTATTTTTCTTGGAAACAGTCGATTTTTGGGATCCCAAAACGCAAGTGGAGGGATACCTATGACATTGCAAAAGTTGTCCGTCCGTCCGTCTGTAAGCACGATAACTTTCGAAGGGAATGAGATATTTTGATGAAACTTGGTGTGAGGATTCTTTGGGTCAAGGGTAAGGTCATGTTCGTAGATGGGCTTTGTAGTCCTACATTTAGGGGTGAGGGTTCAAATTAAGGGGCAAAAAAAACATTTTTAACCAGCTAATTTGATAGTCACAGCTTCTGAGGTAAGAAGACATGCTCAACACGATGGTTATAATCATTTTCTCACCAGACAAGTAGTTCGTCCGGAATCCGGCAAAAACCGGAAAGTTGGTTAAAAGTAAAAGTTTCATTTGAAGTTGTTTAAATGTTCGATTTAGGGGTAAGAAGACATGCTGAACACTTTTGTGAAAAGTATTTTCTATCCGGACAGCTAGTTCGCCCGGAATCCGGCAAAAACCGGAAAATTTGTTAAACGCGAAAGTTTTATTTGAAGTTGATTAGATGACAGATTTAGGGGTAAGAAGAGACGCTGAGTCTGTATATGACAATCATTTTTTAGCCGGACATATAATTCGTCCAAAATCCGGTTCTAACCGGATTTTTTTTATAAGTTAAAGTTTTATATTTGAAGTTGATTAGATTTTTTTTTATAGAGGTAAGGATGGTTTCTGAATTTTCTTTTTTTGCTGGACAATTAGTTCGCTCGGAATTCGGACGAAAGCGGAAATTTCGCAGAAGTAAGCAGGAAGTTTCGGGCAGTATCGTCAAAATAGATTTGGCTTATAGAGATATATACGATGATTAATTAGCCTGGCGAAGACCGGATCTGGCAAAGACAAGACCCAATTGTCTGGATCAAATATTAGAATTTTGGGATCCCATCGGAACCTTTGGTCTTGTTTTTAAAACAGTCGGTTTCTCGTAAAAATAGTAGTTTTTCTTACAAATAGTAGTTTTTCTTAAAATCCGCCGATTTTTCGTCAACACAGTCGTTTTCTCTCAATAATAGTCGTTTTTATCTGCAAAAGCGGACCAGCCAGTCGGTAAATATCTTGCCCCCACCCAAACATTTTGGCTAGTAATGTCTCTGGGAATCAGCATAATGATGTTAAGGCGTACTGCTTTGACCGTTAACCTCTAATTTATAAAAAAAAAAAAAGTAGAGATGAGTCACTTTAATCAGAGCACAACATGCCCACCATGCAGGGATCTTATTGGCTCCCAAGCGCGAATTAAGGTACAACAACGACATCTGTAACGTCCTATGTCAACTAGGGGTTGGTCGAAGGAACTACGCTACGTTGTGGAATCTCTTATTGAAATAAATGCGTTTAGTTGGAAAGAATTACTTTCAGATTGAGTTTGAGTCAGTTTACTCAAGCAACGTTTTAGTAGTACCAGCAAAACTAGATTTTCCGTCTAAACAAGTTTGCGGATCAAAGTCATGCGGTCAGACTGTGTTGAAGTTATATAATGACCCCCTTTAGAAGCGTAGTTTTCCTTTATGGACTAAGTACTTAGGGAGACGGGGACGCCTTTTCAGTTTGATACACTTGAACATACCAGAACTTACTAACAGCTAAAAGGAACTCCGGGGCTCTTTCAAAGTTGGATTCCTCGTAAAAATGGCCCCTTGAAATGCGGCTGTTCTTCCTCAATATTATCTTGAAGGAGTAGCTCCGCACTCTACCCTATGGCCATCTTCGTTTTGTGGGCTGCCAAAGTTCCAATATATTTGTGGGAAAACCAATAAGCACCCTCTTAGTATCTTGGGACGAAAACCCGTTATGCGCGTGTTCGCGAGGTGGGAACCGAACAGACCAACCGTGTTTTCGCGATAAGCTAAAAATCAGTAAGCTATTTTCTCGAATTAAACAAGACCAAAGGTTTCGATGGGATCCCAAACATTTTTTAGTCACTGGACTTCTTGATCCAGACGATCGAATCTTGTAGATCTCTGAGTCTTCGCCAGAACCCTTTAACATTTTGCTATTTATCCATAATCCACCGCTTGAATATGTATAAAAAATTTATTTTTACTATTTGGGAATTTTGGGAACTTACGGCCAAACAACTAATCAGGTGAGAAAACCAAGTTCAGATATGGATTCTGCAAGGATTTTTACTCCAGTATCTCATCTCTGATCGACTTTAGAAAGTGGCACAGTGGCCGGATCGGGGAAATGATTATTTTCAAGTTAATCTGATCGTGTCCTTGATCTGCCTGCCAATGTTCATCGTCCTAGCTTATGTGGCAGCGTTTCACGAGACTTCCGGTTCCCCATCCAGCTAACCCCCTCCCCCAGTTATCGGATCCGGTCCAGATTTGAAATTGAATATCTGAGACACTTGTAAAGTTTCATGCACGTCCGATTACCCGTTCCAAAGTTATGCATGTTACTAGTTTCTAGATTCCCCATCTCTCCATTCCCCCAACGATGGCCGGATTGGGGAAGTGATTGTATCCAAGTCAATCTGGTCGGGTGCCTGATAAGCCTGCCAAGTTTCATCGTCCTAGCTTATGTAGAAGAACCCAAACTAGCAAAACCGGGACAGACCGACAGAAATTACGATCGCTATATGGCACTTGAGTATACTCAAGTGCCATAAAAATTCATCTGTTTCTCCCGATACCACTAAACCATTTAAGGACTCCCTGGAGCCGAGAAGACGCATTGCCAGCACAATAAAAGGAAATTGAGCATTAGATATATAGCCCAAAGGAAATCCTCGAATCCCTAGGGCGATAGACCGTGGGAACCGCTGTGGGTCAACGACCTTAATTTCCAGAGAAAACTGTGTTCTGGCTTGGGAACTTGTTTAGAGCGCAAGCAAATGTAATAGGCCTGTCTTCACTGATAAAAGAATCTTGCAGTATTTGCTACTGGGATTAATATTGTCTCTACTGAGATAAGATTATTTCTAATTCGGATGAAACTTATCCCAGTAGAGATAAGATTAATCCCAGTAGCAAATACTATAACAGTTAATCTTAATCCTTACTTGGAGAAGCTTTTACAAGGTTTGACGCCAAGCTGACCATTCATTACGAAAGAAATGGAAAACCGATTTTCGGATTTTTTTTCTTGATCAGCTAGTTATCCCTCTAAGATGATGTGCGAGGGATAAATATAATTTCGGATATTTCGGTTGCATTTCGGGCAAACTGTCCTCAGCGAAAAAAACAAAACTAAATCATAAGATTCAACACAATACCAACAGAAAAACGTTGTGGAACCAACAAACCATAAAACGACATGTAACTAAAAACCAGAAGAACGATGCGGATTGAACGACATACAATCGCAAATAAAATAACGAATATTAAAATGTGCGTGTTAAAAGTGAATATGTACAAATCTGTGATTATTTTACAATTCCGAGTTCTGCGTCTATATACAATTTACCAACTATTTTTACAATTATTCCCTGGGAAAGCGCAGAAGCTTTCACCCAGCATTTACACAATGAAGGGGGATGGGAGACGGGCAGTCCTACAGGTTCATTAAAATTTCGGGAGCTTAGAAATATAAAAGGATGGAACTTGCATGGAAAAGAAATTGAATTTGAGGAGAAAAGAAAGTCTGCACAACTTCCCCGGGCGAAAGGTACCAATGAGACATCACCATGGCATTAAAGCGTCCCCGTGAAAAGAGTCAAAGCAAACAAAAAACATGAGTAAGTAGCTAATTCTAATTCTGTAACCAAGACCTCGCAATCTTTCAAAGCGGATTAATCGGCGACCATGGCACGGGAATAAGACATTCCTTTTCTTGAAGAATTTTGTAGTATTTAATTATATTTAAATAGTGGTTCCCAACCTTTTCCATACCGCGTACCCCTAATCAAGGGTCGAAAAGGTTGCGTACCCCCTTTTTTAGAACGTGAAAAGAAGATGTTTATTATCGTAAATTATTTATATATATACAAAAAAATGAGGCACATGAGACTGCTTTGTAGCTATAATTTTGTCAAATCTCGACTCGATGTCAGAAACGGTAACGGCAATATTTTTTCCAGTCAGCCTGTTTCTGTGTTTGGATTTTGGTGTCTTTCGTGCTTTTATCAAGCTGCATCGCAAACACTTTCGTTAGCTTAATTCTTAACCCTGAGCAGCTTATAATCAGTCGCGTCTCGCACGGGTTGGAAACAACCCTCCCACAAAAGTGGTAGGCCATAGACGTTTAAAAAGAAACGAGTCGGCGCGAAGCGCCGCGATTTTTCACAAGAGCAATTATTTCTTGGAAAAATTCGGTAAAAATGACCAAGCAGTCAGTAAAAATACCGTGCCCCCCAAACAACTTTTGGCTACTGATGCCTCTGTGCGAGGCAAGTTTTGAAGGTACAGAGTGAACTGATTTTGTTACCTTCGCGTACCCCTTGAAAGGGTCTCACGTACCCCTTTGGGTACGCGTACCACCGGTTGGGAGCCACTGAAATAATGTATATAATGGATACGTCACCTACGATACTTCATCAGCGATATTTCGGCCCTTCTTGGCAAGGGTCCTAGTCAGGCTGTCAATCTTCAGGGTCAACGTCGGGAAGGAAAAGTATTTAATTATAATTTAAGTATTTAATTCAGTATTTAATTTTGTCTTTTTCTGTATATTTAATTGATCTTGGTCAACTAATCTCTTTTTTGTTTTTTATTTGACTGCAAACTCACGGCCTTATATACAAAAAACCTAATTTGAGTTTTAATCCTTGGATTCCCAACAAAGTTCAGAATAAATGAAAGGTATTCCAAGGGCAGAGAAACATAACACCAAAGAGTAGCGCCAAGACTTGAAAAAAGTGACACATATTCGAATAGCAGCGACACTAGCACCACAAGCGATCGAGACCGTCCTTACTTAAACTATCAGTCGTGCTCCAGCGCTGGCTGTGATAACTTCATATCAAGAATACAGCGAAAAGAGATACAACCTCCCCTGTTTCCTCGATGCATGCAGACCGCATCTTAGCTTTACTGGAAATTTCTAAGCCCGCAAGTTTGTCTCTCTTTAAATACCGCAGGCGTAGTGGGCGGCGCTACGATTGTAGCCCGTTTTCAAAGCACTGAAAGGATTGGTCTTGGAGCTACTTCCTAGTCAGAGCAAAATAATACTAGTGAGTAGCCCGCCAAGACTTAAAAGAAGTGACACACACTGGAAAGCAGCGACACAAGCACCACTAGCGATAGTCAACGTCCCTACTGAAACTCTACCAGTCGTGCACCAGCGCTGGCTGTGATAACTTCATATCCTGTATACAGCGAAAAAAAGATACAAACCCCCCTGTTTCCTCGATGTATGCAGACCGCATCTAAGCTTTACTAGAAATTTCTAAACCCGCAAGTTTGTCTCTCTTTAAATATCGCAAGCGTAGTGGGCGGCGCTACCATTGTGGCCCGTTTGCAAAGCATTGAAAGCATAGGTCTTGGCACCAGAACAAAGTAACACTAGGAGTACCGCCAAGACCTGACAAATTGACACACACAGTAATAACAGCGACACTAGCATCACTAGCGATAGAGAACCTCCCTACTGAAACTCATTCAGCCGTTCACCAGCGCTGGCTACGTAGCATCATGTTCTGAATATAGCAACAAAATAATACAGCCTCCATTGTTTACTTGGTGTGTGCAGACCTCACCTTTGCTTTACTAGAAATGCATAAACCCGCAAGCCTCAAATGCCGCAAGCGTAGTGGGCGGCGCTACGAATATGGCCCGTTTGTAACGCATGGAAAGCATAGGTCCTGGCGCTACTCCCTAGTGTTATTTTGCTCTGCACAAGGGCCATGTCCCGAGTCTGTCCTACTGACCTGTTGAGGCTTGTGATCAAAGGAGAGGGGTATCACTTTCCCTTTGGAGTCGCACATAACTCCTCTGGAGTCTCCCACGTTCGCAACAAGAAGCTTTTTCTGGCGTCGATCCAGTAATGCAATTAGTAAAGTTGTTCCTGAGAAAGACAGACAATTAGTGGAAGTTAGAAACACTCCAGCTCTATCGCCGTTCGAGATCTGAAATTCAGACAAGAATGCAATATTTATTTATTTAACTAAATCAATCAATCAATCAATCAATCAGTTTATTTCTTGCCAATATCATCATAAGATAGTTTGGACGCGTCACAAAGAAGACAATGGTACAAATCTCACAAAACGCACACTTGAGATTAGGCAAAAGGTATTGACAATTATAAATAAATAAACTAAATCAAAATCAAAAATATATTTACAATTTCAAATCTTACATTTACAGTTTAATTCAATCAGCAGTCAATTTCTCTAAGCTTGTCTTCATTAAAATTCCGAACGAAACAAGGCACAAACGACTTCTCATAGCGGCTTGTCCTGCAAGGAGGCGTTTGTAGCTGCTCCACTTCACTCAGCTTTGATTTCAGTCTTGTATTTAGGCGACTGCTTGTCACAACTTTGTCCATGAAGTCTGGCAGAATGATTCGATGTATCGGGGAAGCAAGACATTTCTTGCCAGAGTCCATCAGTGGGCAGCGCCTGCGGCTGGAAAGCGTTTGCAGTCTTAGCGTTTCCAGACTTCACTTGTAGTCCTTATACTGGCTACCCAAGATGATCTTGCAGACCCTCTTTTGTAATGCTTCAAGCTTGGCCAAAAGGGCCATTTACATCTTCAAACAACAACAAAAAACAAAATTAACAACAACACACTTTAATACATTGTGTATAACACAGAATATGGGGACTTCCATGCAACGGGAAAAGACGATTTCCGCATCACCCGCGGTCCACAAGTTACCGAACATTTCCCAAAATACTCAGATTCGAGTGAGAATTAATGGGTGGTAGCCTACCAAACAAATCTGTTCACGGTGGGGAGAGTGGGAGGGGGGGGGCGTCTAGGGAAGAAAACAAGAAGAGCGATTCGTACGAAAACCGGACGGTAAAAGTTCATCTGCCCTAGATGATCCATTTGCAGGGTCCTTGCCGGATCCGACTTCGATGAAGGAGGGGGGAGTTAGGGAGGCGGATATTTCACGGAAAAACTCAGATTCCAGTGAAACTTGGTGGGTGGTATTACCAGATGCCATAAATATTCCATTACTTACTACGACCGAATCCGATTTCGAGGCGGAGAGGGGCCCGGAAATTTGGTGGCGCGCTTAGGGACCAAACAAGTCGAGCGATTTGGACGGCAATTGGAAGGTAGTCTACAACGCTCATATGCCCTAGACGATTTTTTGGTCCCGGACAGATCCGAGGTAGGTGGGGGTAGCCTAGTTGGAGTGGAGTCAGATACTTCCCACAAAATTCAAGATGCAAGTTTTACCCTTTTGAATGTTCTCTCATTGCTTCCAAAAATCATGGACAACAGGGCCCAACCAGCGCACGACGTTATCCACTGCTTCCTGGCCGAAGATTGAAAATTAAGTGTCTTTTTCTGTGTGTTAATGAAGTGTTTTATTTATTTCTTCATTTACTCCGCTTTTTCAAAATGGCGAATCATAAATAAATTACTTACTTACTTACTTACAAATGATCAGATCCGAGTGAGACTTGATGGATGGTACGAGCAGATGCTCCAGATGTCCCATTTTTAGGTCCGAAACCACGTGCGGCGACGATGGTTTGATTAGATGGGGATATTTTGTGACGTCGTCATTTACTTGCTTGTACCCCTTACTCGTAACATGTGCCATATCAGCTTTTAGCTCTGGTGTCTTCTATGACGGGTTCAAAACAAAATAACAGAAGTATTGTTACCAGCGATGTTACTAGTCTTTCTCGCAGCTTTTAAAAGAGCCCGGTCGCAGGCCATGATTTCGTCTTTTAAGATTTTTGGGGGTGTAGTTAGAGGGGGGTTTTCGTGAGATCTTGGAATCACTTTTCGACGAGCGAAGCGCATCGCGAAAACTGTGGGAAAGCGATTCCTGGAATAACTTTCCACTTTCCAACTGGACTGATCGCGAAAACGCATGGAAAGCTAATGTCGCCGAGAAAATGTTGAATACAAACTTTTTCGAATAAATATGGTTCGCTTAACGGTTTTTTTATTCTCATTTGTTCCATCGAAGTCACCTTAATTACGATTGCCATTTTTTTTTATTTATTACTGACACTGTTTTTTCTCCACACCTTTGAAATTCCCGCCGAAACATTCAACTTTCCGCGGAGCTTTCCCCTAACCTCGTGGACTCACTTTCCCGGAAAGCTGCTTCGGTTTCCAAAGCGCGAAAACCTGGTTGGAAAGTTCGGCAACTTTCCGAAGTAGCGCGAAAACCATTGGAAAATGATTCCAACTTTGCTTTCCAGCTCGCGAAAACCCTCCTTAGATGGCGTGGTCATTTACTTGCTTGTACCACTTACTCTGAACAAGTACCATATGAGTTTTTAGATTTAGTTTATTCTACGACGGGTTCAAAACAAAATAACGTAAGTATTCTTACCAGCGATGTTACTAGTCTTCCTCGAAGCTTCTAAAAGGGCCAGGTCGCAGGCCATGATTTCGTCTTTCATGATTTTTTGAGGGTTTTGTTAGATTAGATTCATCAACTGAATATTTATTTTTGACGTAAGGCGCCGTTCCCCGAGGACTCCACTTGAGGAGTCCCCGCGTTTTTGTTTGTCCCGGGGACTTACTCCCCGTATTCTCCCCACGGACGGGGAATGCTCCGATTATCATCACTGTCATCAAAAAGGACTCCCTTTCAGATTCGGAGGGGAATCAATTTTTGCTAGTGTTTGTGCAATGTAAAATTAATTAAAAACAATCAGAATAAAAAAAAAAAAAAAAGTGGATCTAGACTAATTTTGTCAACTGCATATTTTTTTTTCCAACAAAATCCATTTTTGGAAGCATTCCCCGTGTTCTCGCTGTTTCTGTCCGCGGAGTCCGCGTGGGGTGACTCCCTCTATTCTCGCCGTTTCCTTCGAACCCCACAGGAGTCCTCGGAGAACGGCAAAAATACGCCTGTAGTCATTTACTTGCTTGTACCACTTACTCGGTGAAAGTACCATTTGAGCTCTTATATTCCAGAAGAAGGGTTGATTGGAGACATTTGTTCATTTCTAAAATTGTTCGGTACTGAAATAAGGACAGATGCAAAATGGAGCAAAAATCATAGCTTGGAAACACTATTTCGTATTTGGATTGGGTTTTCTGCAGGCAATGTTAACGGAAGTCGAACAGATATGGATGATACTTGGTACTCTTCATTCAGGTGTCCTTTAACAAAGGGTTCAAAACAAAGTAACGGAAGTATTCTTACCAGCGATGTTACTAGTCTTCTTCGCAGCTTCCAAAAGAGCCAGGTCGCAGGCCATGATTTCGTCTTTTAGGATTTTTGCGAGAGATATCTCCTTTCCTTCAATATACTTCCTGAAGTCGTCCGGCTTTTCGTCTTGTTTCGGAGTCGATAAGCCGTTTGCTGGTGTCCCTGTGGACTGGAGGCTTCCGCGGCGATTGCCGTTCAGATCTGGAAAGTATAGCCTACAGCTGTACCATCCAATACGCAAGATGAATAGAACACGTACGAAAGCGTCCGCACCCCCCCCCCAGTCAACCACAAACCCCTGATTTTTGGATACCCTATGCCAAACGCTGGATATGTCTAACGTTTGGCATACCCTATGCCTAACGCTGGTCGCTGGATACACTATGCCAGGTGCTGGATAGTGTAACCCAGTAAAATATTGATGACTTGAATGAAGCTAAAAAATCAACCAATCAGAACTCCTTTATATTGAGGTATGTAAGGGCTAGGTTACCGACAGGTATCCAACGTTTGGCATTAGGGTATCCAGCGTTAGGCATATAGGCTATGTCAAATGCTAGACATACCCAGCGTTTGGCATAGGGTGTCGGCCAGCTATTAAGGGTGGTTTGGTGTCAAAGCTTACCATCACTCTTCATATCTGCACCACCGGAGAGCCTCCTTGCCCTTTTTCCAGAGGGGGTCTTCTGGATTTTCGGGCTGAGAGGAGGTTTGGACGCTGGCTTAGACTTCTCTTTTTCCTTCCCATTATTATTCATTTCTTTCTTGGTGACATTCCGGTTCTCATCTGAAATGTAGGCTTTCAGTAAAACCAACCCTTGGCAACAGCATGATGATGATTATGGCAAAATTATTTCCGAACTGTGGGGCACAAAACGTCTAAAATGGAGCACAAGAAAGGAGAAACACGAAAGAGAATAAAGACAAAAACATCAATAGATCTAAATTTGCTAGATACATATAACAAATCAACTAGATTACATTATCAATCAATCAAATCAATCAATCAATCAAGTTTAATCCAAATAGCTAAAAGCTAGAAGAGTATTACAAATTTACGAAATACAAAAACACGAAATAAATTAACTAATACACTTACAAGATATGACCAGAAATAAATGATGGGATGAAAATACGTAAAAATTGGGCAAAAGAATTAGCAGGATATGGAGAAAACTGGTTGCCAGTATTCCTCTACGAACGGAAGACGGGAGGGGAGGGGGGGATAGATGGGCCACCTGTGGACAACACATTATCTTAGCTCCAAATTTGTTTGAAAGAGTATTTCTACGTTCAGTTAATTTAGGAACGTCAAGTTTAGTGAGAGCCTCTTCATATGAAATATTATGGTCACCCAGAATGATTCTCACTGCTCTCTTATGGACATTTTCCAGGCGATCAGAAAGGTCTGCAGAAAGAGAAGAATGCCAAACCGGTGAAGCATATTCTAAGTGAGGACGGATATAAGTTTTAAAATAACAGAGGAGGCATTTAGTATCCAAACCGAAAGATTTAAGGGTGGAGAGGGATATAATTAAAAAGTTGGTTTTACGGATAATATTGTCAACATGAGATTATAGATTATACATTATAGCAGTATGTAAACCGTGGCTAGTGCCCAAGCCCCCGCAAACCAATTACGCAGGTCTTAATTAACTCTGCTGAACTGAACCGTATTTTGTCGCAACATGGGAGTTTCTAATCCAGAGCAGCAATTTCAGTCAAAGGACCCGTCGTACCTATAATGCCAATTCAACCTACTTCGGGAATTGCATTCATTAATTCTCAAACCTGGAAACGATTCACATTCATTCCACGATTCACGATTCTCTATGCGCACTATGCTTCCGAAGAATGTTCGCGTATCATGCTACTGATGCTTAAAACCGGTTTTCTGAATTTGGCCAATTTTTGCTAGAAGTTAGTGGGCCTGGGAAAATGCTTACAACAGCCAAAGCTGTGGATAATTTGTTAAAAGCAGAGCCTAGTTTCGATGACGACCTAGTTTCCCACGAAGTTCGATCCAGATCACACCAGTCTAAGCGGGTCAAGTATTTTCCGCCCTCCCCCAAATAATTGCCGGATTCGGTCCGGAAATGAAAAAGATCACCAGAGAAAAATGTCCTCTGTTTAATTATTAAATTTCACTCGAATCCGATCACCCGTTCCAAAGTTACGCATGACTCAATATTCCGGATTCCCCTCCCTCACCCCCCCCCCTCCCAAGATTATCATATCGAGGATTTTTTTTTATTCCAAGTCAGTTTGACCGGGTCCCTGATATGCCTTCCAAGTTTCGTCGTGAAAATCCCCCAAGAAACGGAATTCTGGGAAACCCCCTCCTCCCCCCCCTCAAGTGTCCGGATCCAGTCAAATTATGTAAAAGATTTACGTGGATCAGATGTTTGTTCTTCCAAGCAAGTTTCACCCCGATACCATCATTCTAACCGTTTCTCGAGATTTCCGGTCTACCCCCCCCCCCCTGCCCCCCCACGGTGCCCGTAGCCAATCCGATTCAGTAAGTGACTTACCTAGAGCATCTGTTTGTTCTTCCCACAAAGTTCGATCCCGATCCCTCCATTCTAAACGGGTCACGTATTCCCCCCCCCAATAGTTGCCGGATCCGGTCCGGATATGAAAAAGATCATCGGAGAAATGTACTCTGTTCAATTCTTAAATTTCACTGGAATCCGATCACCCATTCCAAAATTACGCATGACTGAAAATTTCGGATTCCCCTCCCTCCACTCCCCCCACCATTATCAGATCGACAAAATTTTTATTTTTATTTGTCCCTGATATGCCTGCCAAGTTTCATCGTGAAAATCCCCAAAACCACCATCACCGGAATTCCGGGACACCCCCCCCCCCCCATAAGTGTCCGGATCCAGTACAATGGTCTAAAGGACTTATCTAGAACAGATGCTTGTTCTTCCCAGCAAGTTTCACTCCGATCCCTCCATTCTCACCGTTTCTTGAAATTTCCGGTCTCCCCCCCCCCCAACTCCACCCTAGCTACCGAATCCGGTCAAGACTTTAAACGGGACATTACAGATATATATTCTATTCAGTTATGAAGTTTCACTACAATTCGATCACCCGTTCGAAAGTTACACACTTCTCAATTTCCCGGATTCCCCTGCCCTCCACTCCCCCCCAAAATGGTCAGATCAGAAAACTCATTATTTCTAAGTTTGTTTGGTCGGGTCTCTGATATGCCTGCCAAGTTTCATGGTCCTAGCACAACTGGAAGTACCCTAACTCGAAAAAGTGTGACAAAATGCGCTAAATTTTCAAGTTTCCAGCGCCCCCACTCCCCCGCATATGGTCGGATCGGGAAACTGGTTATTTCCAGGTTAGTTTGGTCGGGTCCCTGATATTCCTGCCAAGTTTCATTGTCCTAGCTCATCTGGAAGTACCCTAACTCGAAAAAGTGTGAGAAAATGCCCTAAATTTTCAAGTTTCCAGCGCCCCCACTCCCCCGCATATGGTCGGATCGGGAAACTTATTATTTCCAGGTTACTTTGGTCAGGTCCCTGATATTCCTGCCAAGTTTCATTGTCCTAGCTCATCTGGATGTACCCTAACTCGAAAAAGTGTGACAAAATGCCCTAAATTTTCAAGTTTCCAGCGCCCCCTCTCCCCCGCATATGGTCGGATCGGGAAACTGATTATTTCCAGGTTCGTTTGGTCGGGTCCCTAATATTCCTGCCAAGTTTCATTGTCCTAGCTCATCTAGAAGTACCCTAGCTCGGAAAAGTGTGACAAAATGCCCTAAATTTTCAAGTTTCCAGCGCCCCCACTCCTCCGCATATGGTCGGATCGGGAAACTTATTATTTCCAGGTTACTTTGGTCAGGTTCCTGATATTCCTGCCAAGTTTCATTATCCTAGCTCATCTGGAAGTACCCTAACTCGAAAAAGTGTGACAAAATGCCCTAAATTTTCAGGTTTCCAGCGCCCCCACTCCCACGCATATGGTCGGATCGGGAAACTGATTATTTCCAGGTTCGTTTGGTCGGGTCCCTGATATTCCTGCCAAGTTTCATTGTCTTAGCTCATCTAGAAGTACCCTAACTCGGAAAAGTGTGACAAAATGCCCTAAATTTTCAAGTTTCCAGCGCCCCGCACTCCCCCGCATATGGTCGGATCGGGAAACTGATTATTTCCAGGTTAGTTTGGTCGGGTCCCTGATATGCCTGCCAAGTTTCATCGTGAAAATCCCCAAAACCACCATCACCGGAATTCCGGGAACCCCCCCCCCCCCCCCATAAGTGTCCGGATCCAGTACAATGGTCTAAAGGACTTATCTAGAACAGATGCTTGTTCTTCCCAGCAAGTTTCACTCCGATCCCTCCATTCTCACCGTTTCTTGAAATTTCCGGTCTCTCCCCCCCCCCCCAACTCCACCCTAGCTACCGAATCCGGTCAAGACTTTAAACGGGACATTACAGATATATATTCTATTCAGTTATGAAGTTTCACTACAATTCGATCACCCGTTCGAAAGTTACACACTTCTCAATTTCCCGGATTCCCCTGCCCTCCACTCCCCCCCAAAATGGTCAGATCAGAAAACTCATTATTTCTAAGTTTGTTTGGTCGGGTCTCTGATATGCCTGCCAAGTTTCATGGTCCTAGCACAACTGGAAGTACCCTAACTCGAAAAAGTGTGACAAAATGCGCTAAATTTTCAAGTTTCCAGCGCCCCCACTCCCCCGCATATGGTCGGATCGGGAAACTGGTTATTTCCAGGTTAGTTTGGTCGGGTCCCTGATATTCCTGCCAAGTTTCATTGTCCTAGCTCATCTGGAAGTACCCTAACTCGAAAAAGTGTGAGAAAATGCCCTAAATTTTCAAGTTTCCAGCGCCCCCACTCCCCCGCATATGGTCGGATCGGGAAACTTATTATTTCCAGGTTACTTTGGTCAGGTCCCTGATATTCCTGCCAAGTTTCATTGTCCTAGCTCATCTGGATGTACCCTAACTCGAAAAAGTGTGACAAAATGCCCTAAATTTTCAAGTTTCCAGCGCCCCCTCTCCCCCGCATATGGTCGGATCGGGAAACTGATTATTTCCAGGTTCGTTTGGTCGGGTCCCTAATATTCCTGCCAAGTTTCATTGTCCTAGCTCATCTAGAAGTACCCTAGCTCGGAAAAGTGTGACAAAATGCCCTAAATTTTCAAGTTTCCAGCGCCCCCACTCCTCCGCATATGGTCGGATCGGGAAACTTATTATTTCCAGGTTACTTTGGTCAGGTTCCTGATATTCCTGCCAAGTTTCATTATCCTAGCTCATCTGGAAGTACCCTAACTCGAAAAAGTGTGACAAAATGCCCTAAATTTTCAAGTTTCCAGCGCCCCCACTCCCCCGCATATGGTCGGATCGGGAAACTGATTATTTCCAGGTTCGTTTGGTCGGGTCCCTGATATTCCTGCCAAGTTTCATTGTCTTAGCTCATCTAGAAGTACCCTAACTCGGAAAAGTGTGACAAAATGCCCTAAATTTTCAAGTTTCCAGCGCCCCGCACTCCCCCGCATATGGTCGGATCGGGAAACTGATTATTTCCAGGTTAGTTTGGTCGGGTCCCTGATATGCCTGCCAAGTTTCATTGTCCTAGCACATCTGGAAGTACCCTAACTCGAAAAAGTGTGACAAAAAACTCGGACCGACCGACAGATCGACAGACCGACAGAAGGCAGACCGACAGACCGACAGACGGAATTGTGATCGGTATATGGCACTTGAGCCAGAGGCTGCAAGTGCCATAAAAACGGAGACATAAATGAAGAAGCACTCTAGAATTTCAGATCCACTTTACTTTTTGTACTTTTTGGGACTTTTCGACACTTTCGAAGTACTAATAATAATAATAACAAGAGCTGTAAGCTCATATGGCACTTGCATGGGTCAAGATGATTTGATTGATCAAAAGTAAGTTTCGACTTTGCGGTTGAGATGCGCGCTCTAAGGGGGCTGGAACTTCATTTGTAAGCAAAACCCTTGAGGCAAAACTGCTAATGGGCATCACGAAAATGCATATATTGCTTAAAAGTATTTTTTTTACTTTGCGGTCAAGATTGGTACTTTAAGGAATAATCGGATTTGGGACGTAGCAATTTCTTAGCAAATTTTGTTGAGTCTCCAATATTCCAGCGAAGTTTCATCGTCCTAGCACATCTGGAAGTACCTTAACGCACGATCACCGGAATCCCAGACCCCCCCCCCCCTCCTCCAACTCTACCCACAATAACCGGAGCCAATCCGGTTCTGTAAATGATTAATCCAGAGGATCTGTTTGTCATTCCCACGAAGTTCGATCCAGATCACACCAGTCTAAGCGGGTCAAGTATTTTCCGCCCTCCCCCCAATTATTGCCGGATTCGGTCCGGAAATGAAAAAGGTCACAAGAGAAAAATGTCCTCTGTTTAAATATTAAATTTCACTCGAATCCGATCACCCGTTCCAAAGTTACGCATGACTCAATATTCCGGATTCCCGTCCCTCAACTCCCCCCCCCCAAGATTATCATATCGAGGATTTTTTTTTATTCCAAGTCAGTTTGACCGGGTCCCTGATATGCCTTCCAAGTTTCGTCGTGAAAATCCCCCAAAAACGGAATTCCGGGAAACCCCCTCCTCCCCCCCCTCAAGTTTCCTGATCCAGTCAAATTATGTAAGAGATTTACATGGACCAGATGTTTGTTCTTCCCAGCAATTTTCACTCCGATACCATCATTCTAACCGTTTCCCGAGATTTCCGGTCCACCCCCCCCCCCCCCCCCCCAGCTCCCCCGCGGTGCACGTAGCCAATCCGATTCAGCAAATGACTTACCTAGAGCACCTGTTTGTTCTTCCCACAAAGTTCCATCCCGGTCCCTCCATTCTAAACGGGTCACGTATTCCCCCTCCCCAATAGTTGCCGGATCCGGTCCAGATATGAAAAAAATCATCGGAGAAATGTCCTCTGTTCAATTCTTAAATTTCACTCGAATCCGATTACCCATTCCAAAATTAACGCATGACTGAAAATTTCGGATTCCCCTCCCTCTACTCCCCCCACCATTATCTGATCGACAAAATTTTTATTTTGAAGTCATTTTTGATTGGGTCCCTGATATGCCTGCCAAAATTCATCGTGAAAATCCCCAAAACCACCATCACCGGAATTCCGGGACCCCCCCCCCATAAGTGTCCGGATCCAGTACAATGGTCTAAAAGACTTATCTAGAGCAGATGCTTGTTCTTCCCAGCAAGTTTCACTCCGATCCCTCCATTCTAACCGTTTCTTGAAATTTCCGGTCCCCCCCCAACTCCCCCCTGGCTACCGAATCCGGTCAAGACTTTAAACGGGACATTACAGATATAAATTCTATTCAGTTATGAAGTTTCATTACAATCCGATCATCCGTTCGAAAGTTACACACTTCTCAATTTCCCGGATTCCCCTGCCCTCCACCCCCCCCCCCCCCCCCAAATGGTCGGATCAGAAAACTGATTATTTATAAGTATGTTTGGTCGGGTCTTTGATAGGCCTGCCAAGTTCGATGGTCCTAGCACAACTGGAAGTACCCTAACTCGAAAAAGCGTGACAAAATGCCCTAAATTTTCAAGTTTCGAGCAACCCCACTTCCCCGCATATGGTCGGATCGGGAAACTGATTATTTCCAGGTTAGTTTGGTCGGGTCCCTGATATTCCTGCCAAGTTTCATTGTCCTAGCTCATCTGGAAGTACCCTAACTCGAAAAAGTGTGGCAAAATGCCCTAAATTTTCAAGTTTCGAGCGCCCCCACTCCCCCGCATATGGTCGGATCGGGAAACTGATTATTTCCAGGTTCGTTTGGTCGGGTCCCTGATATTCCTGCCAAGTTTCATTGTCCTAGCTCATCTGGAAGTACCCTAACTCGAAAAAGTGTGGCAAAATGCCCTAAATTTTCAAGTTTCCAGCGCCCCGCACTCCCCCGCATATGGTCGGATCGGGAAACTTATTATTTCCATTGGTCAGGTCCCTGATATTCCTGCCAAGTTTCATTGTCCTAGCTCATCTGGAAGTACCCTAACTCGAAAAAGTGTGGCAAAATGCCCTAAATTTTCAAGTTTCCAGCGCCCCGCACTCCCCCGCATATGGTCGGATCGGGAAACTTATTATTTCCATTGGTCAGGTCCCTGATATTCCTGCCAAGTTTCATTGTCCTAGCTCATCTGGAAGTACCCTAACTCGAAAAAGTGTGACAAAATGCCCTAAATTTTCAAGTTTCGAGCGCCCCCACTCCCCCACATATGGTCGGATCGGGAAACTGATTATTTCCAGGTTACTTTGGTCGGGTCCCTGATATTCCTGCCAAGTTTCATTGTCCTAGCTCATCTGGAAGTACCCTCACTCGAAAAAGTGTGACAAAATGCCCTAAATTTTCAAGTTTCCAGCGCCCCAACTCTCCCGCATATGGTCGGATCGGGAAACTGATTATTTCCAGGTTCGTTTGGTCGGGTCCCTGATATTCCTGCCAAGTTTCATTGTCCTAGCTCATCTGGAAGTACCCTAACTCGAAAAAGTGTGGCAAAATGCCCTTAATTTTCAAGTTTCCAGCGCCCCGCACTCCCCCGCATATGGTCGGATCGGGAAACTGATTATTTCCAGGTTCGTTTGGTCGGGTCCTTGATATGCCTGCCAAGTTTCATTGTCCTAGCACATCTGGAAGTACCCTAACTCGGATATGTGGGACAAAAAACTCGGACCGACCGACAGACCGACAGACGGAATTGTGATCGGTATATGGCACTTGACCCAGAGGCTACAAGTGCCATAAAAACGGAGACACAAATGACGAAGCATTCTAGAGTTTCAGATCCGCTTTAGAAGATCATCTGTACTTTTTTGCATGAGCTAGGGAAATCACAAATATGATTAAAAAATATGAAATCACAATTCATTGGCGCATCCAGTCGATTACCTCTTAATTTCCTCTGATGTATTCCAAAACTGAATGTACTAACAGCTAAAGACGTCAGCAGGTAATGAAAGCCTTTGAAGTGCACTTAACTAAGTGAGCCATAAAGAAATTGAATCTTGAGGTTACTGGAGAAAATGGCGCAAGTTCTAACGAATCACATGCTTGAGCTATAGAACACAGATTCTCAAAAGGTTCGGAGTTTGGTTAAATCTGCAACACAAATCCTGGCGTCAATCTAGCGCCGAGTGGAAAGAGCAAAACGATGTAAAACGTTTGAACTAACGCGTACGAACTAGGAACGCGAACTGCTCCGCGAGGGGGCTTTAAGGGTCTCTCTTGATTTTGCAGCCAGCTCCAGCATTATAGCTGAGTTTTTTTTTCGTCATCCAGTTAACCGACCTACAAGATTTCCCACTATAAGTCGTTTTCTTCCTTCGGTTAACCGACCTAAGTTTTTATAAGCTGTTTTTCTTGGCTCCGTTCGCCGGTCGGTTAATCGACCTGTGGACTGAGACGGGAGCTCCGTCCAACCGACCTACGCTCTTGTCACGGCGCGAAATTCAAAATTCTCATTGGAGAGATAGGCGCCGGCGACGGGAAGAGGCCATTTTTTCTTATAAACCGTTTTTTAGAGCTCAGTCGAACTGACCGGCGAGACGAAAAAACGGTCAATAGTAGCAAATAGGTAGGTTAACCTAACCGTAGGTTAAGCGACGCTGGAGGATATCTATATTCAGAGAAATTTTAATGGTGCCACTGAACTCGTGAAGGTCAGATAAAAAGTTCGCATTGTTCCTGACCCTAAGAAGTCACAACGTATGTCACTTACCTTTTTCTTTATTTTCTTTCTCTTCCGCAGAATTATCCTTTTCTTCTACATTTACCCCTTGTTTCTCTTTTGATCCCGACGGCTTTCTACGAACAAGAGTCTGTGGCTCTGCTTTATTATAATTCCCAGAAGACAGGAGTTTTCCAACATCTTCAAGTTTCTTCTGAATACCGTGTAAGATCCTTTTCTGGATAAAGTCAGCGGCGAACTGAAAAAGAAAATGGGTGACATCCGTTGCAGCTAATGTTCGAAGGCGGGTTTTGCATTAACGCAGGGAACAACGGCAAGGGCCCATAATAAGTTGTTCGTACGGGAAAATAGTTGTGGATCACAGATTCGAATTACAGCGTCATACGTGCGGTTAAGCTGCACACTTTAAGGGGTATTTGTAAGCATACCCCTTGAGGCACAAAGGATCAACGGGCTCTTGGGGATACCTGCAAATGTACCGTATCCAGTCTGCGCCTTAAACAGAATATAGGATATGTGTTCTTGTCAGATATCATGGTTCATCCAGATCGGATAACTCGTTCGAAAGCCATGCATATCACAAGAATCGGATTCCCTCTCCTTCCACTCCACCTGAATTTTTTCAAATTCAAATTCTCAATCAGACCCTAGGGATGATAAAACGATCAGTCGCATCCCGCAAACCAACTGTCATGATGAAGCTCTACAAAGCTTTGGTCAGGCCCAAGCTGGAGAGCGGCAACGCCCTCGCCTCACCCTATTACAAACAAGACAAGAAAATAATCGAAGGTGTCCAGAGGCGAGCAACAAAATCCATCCTAGGCCTTAGAGCACTACCCTATGAACAACGACTGCAGAAACTGAAGATCCCGACACTTACTTCCCGGCGGAAGAGAGGGGACATGCTACTAGTCTACAGAATCCTCGACTCTAGTTGTCTCCCCTCCCTCTTCGCCCCCGACAACCACTCACGGACTAGGGGCCACTCCCGGAAACTGTCCAGAAGGTCCAACACCTCTCGTGTTCGCCAGCACTTCTTCAGTAACCGAGCTGTTCCTCTATGGAACAGCTTGTCCGAACCAACTGTCACCAGCGAAACACCCGAAGGTTTCAAAAAGCGACTTGACGAGGACTGGCGCGGGCAGCCCTGGAAAAAGGACTGGTGCGCCCCGGAAGCAGCAACCAGAACATAGCACCATCGTCATCCGCAAGCTACTCATCGGGATACAACATCCTTATTGCTTGCAAGTGCAATTTAAGGTAATTTAAGTGATTCTTACAAAAATTCTTCATTGCAAAAAATAGAATAGGAAAATGTCAATTAAAATTCACAAACATACAACTACATAATACACTATTACTTTACATAATCTTCATCCAATATAAAATTTGGTTTCTTAATTTGGCCCATAATAAAGTATTAATACTATATACAATTTATACAATATTACATACAATTGATGGTCGGATCTGAGAAATGACAATTTAAATGTCAATCTGTTGTGCTGACGACGAGTTTCATCGTCCTAGCCCATCTGCAAGTGCTCAGTAGCCTGTACACAAGACATTTAAGGGGTGTGCTCTTGCCACCTGTAACGCCCCAATAGAATCAGCTAACTCGTTCCGGAGTTATGCATGTCACAGGAATTCTGGCACCCCTCCAACTCCCATTGTGTTCGGATCCGGTACGGTTTAATAAATGATGCATCTAGGACTGCTTGTTCTTCCCACTAGAAAGTGTCCAATCTTCTTTTATTATGTTTTAAATCGTTTGTTCTGGCGGTACTTTCTGGTGTTACGGTCCGTGTGGTAACTTTTGTATTCTGAACGTCTCGCTCTTGGTCTAATAGTCTTCAAGACTGAAATTCACTACTGTAAACCGATATATGCTAGTCACATTCATTTACAAATAACGATAACGCCCGACCGACCGATGGAAAAGCCATCAGTATATGGCACTTGAACCGGAGGCTGCAAGTGCCACAACAAACAAGACCAAAGTTTTCGATGGGATCACAAAAACTGAAAATCGGGTCTTGTATATTTCCGGTCTTCGCCAGAAACCTCCGACATGTTCTTATTTATCAATATTCAACTATTCGAAAATGTACAAAAAATTATACCGTTTTGGTGTTATTTTTTACACTCATCCGATGAGAAAACCCAGCTCAGATATTGATTCAGCGTACACGTTAACCCCTATATCTCATCTCTAATCGACTTTACAAAGTCTTTAATTCCAATCAAATTTCTCGTATTAGCTGTATTCCGAGCGAACTGTATCCAGAGCCTCGTTTTTGTTGCATGTCCACTTCTCGGCCGATTTTTTGTACATCCGTTTTTGCACTGCAGCGCTTCTGAGGAAGACGGCAGCGCTTCTCGAGAATCACGGACTTGCTCATCGACCAAGTCCGTGCTTCCCTGCAAGATGCTGCAGCGCTTCCGCTTCTACCAAGAAGAAAGTGAATCCAAAAACGCATATTGTGCAAAAGCAAAGAAGTGCTGCAGCAGCGATGCGGCAGCGCTATTGCAACAAAAACGAGGCTCAGAGCAAAAGACTTGGTGACATTGATAGGCGAACCAAGAACCTTTCGATCCAAATTTCTGAGTGATGGCAAATGTCGGCAGAATTACTTGTCTGACGGGAAAATAAAGTTCTAGGGATGGATCAATCGAGTGTTCTCACCCCCGATAAGAACCTCCTATCGAACTGAGAATGAGCTTATGTTTGTACCAAATTTCCGGTTCGGCCGGATTCCGGGTAAACTTATTGTCCGGCGAGAAAATTAGTCTCAAATCTAGATTCAGCACGTCTCCTCGCCCTATATCGACTATATCGTTAGGTTTTCAAACTTCTTGGTAGATTTCCGGTTTCGGCCGGATTCCTGGCGAACAACTTGTCCGGCATGAAATAAAATTCCAAACTAATTCAGCATGTCTCATTACCCCTGCTTCGAACCTCTAATCAAACTTCAGATAGAACTTTTACTTTTAACAAATTTTCCGGTTCTGGCCGGATAGACCGACAAACTTTACGAAGTCATAGGTATCCCGTCACTAACGTTTTGGGATCCCAAAACTAAAGAAAAAGACAAATATTCAGCTAGTGTACAGAGATCCGAAGAAGTAAAAGAGGAGTTAAAATTTGGCAGTATATAGCCTATTTATTTCTTCCAATAACTGAAGTTTCCCTATCATTTCTGCTTAAACTTCGCCATGCTTTTCTAGTATGAGATATTTCGCATCCTATCAAGAGGTGGCTCATTTTCTATTACCAGGGGCGTCACGACTGGGGGGGGAGGGAGGGGGGACTCTCCCCCCCAGTGTCCTCGGCCAGCCGGTAAAAAATAACATAGTCGGTAAATCCCTTGTCCCCCCCCCCAAACATTTTGGCTAGTAATGCCTCTGCCTGTTACTGTTTTCGCTGTGTCATGTAGTGACCAGGTCTAGACTAGACACATTCCATTCTTTGAGTGAATCTGCATCCTGAAGCAACAGCTGTACAAGTTCATGCGATTAATGAGAGAATTGAATAGTTTTTAAATTTGGAAGAACTCGATAAATTATTTTATAATGATTGGCGTTTACAATTATGTATAGAGCGATGGCATGCCACCATTTTTTCGGGGGGGGGGGGGGGGAGAGAAAATGTGCCATTTGTGGCCTGGTTTAATCCAGAATTTTGGGTTTTGGCCCACGCCTACAATAAAATGACGAGGTTGGCCTTTGAAAATTATGTTCATTTGTGTTCTTATTTCCCACATTCACTTCGTAAGAGATTAGTATCCTGTGTCACCTCCGCCCGGACTGCACTGTGAAGAACGAGCTGGCAAGGCGGCAGGAACTGTTGTGTTGACGCTTTAATTCGGGATGTTGGCTGACCTTAGGATTTTACAGAAAGAAGAGATACAGTTGGGTTCACAATAACCGTTCCTATCGGCTTTTAAAGTTTAACTGAAAAGCCAATATATTTTTGTGTCATTTAACTGAATACACTGAATTATTTGGATTCTGCAAAGGGATGCTTTATTTTCCACTATCTGCTCTAATTATGACGTTCAGAATATCTGCGGCCCTCCCCACAGCGTAAATTCTACTATGACGCGGGAAACTTTAAGCTCAACACAAACGCGACTTTTCAGTGGGCAGTGGCGAGATATGTGAAGACTGCTTAGTGCCTGAACAAAAAAAAAAAAATCATAAATCTTTCTCGTAAGATACAACAAAAATGCAAGCGCATAGAGGTACCACAAATCACACAGAAATTCCACTATTTGAAAATCGACTATTCGTGAATAGCGGAACAACGAAGTAACGCATTTTCAGCGGGTCTTCAAGCGAATTTTAAGTGAATAAGTGATGGGTAACTAGATTGTCCTATCCACGAACTTTCGGTTAAACATTAATGATTGGTTTTGCTCTCATCAATCAATTACGTAGTTCATGTAGGGGATGAAGTCCAGTTTTAACTTGCCAAGCATGCTTAACCTGTCTCCGTCTTGGCTGGCAAGTCTGAAACATCGAATGTTTCTGGAAATACCTTCAAATTCAAATTCATTTTATTTTACCTTAATATTCTTGTCGGTGAAAAAAATAACAGCGGAAGTCAGCAACAATTTAAGATTTTACTTTATCATTTTTACAAACTTTTGCCTGACTTTACCAATAAGTGTACTCACAGAGTATTTGTTTTTGCCGTATTCAACAACACTACTTCTTCTTTATTATTACATTCACCTTAGGCTTAAGCTCTTAGCTTGACGCCATAAATACGATGAAAACGTTACCGGCTAAGAAACGTGCAAATCCTTCCCAGCTATTTATAAGGTTCAATTTTGTCCCGTCAAAACAAAAATAAATGCATGGACTGCCAAAGCAGTGTCAGATCGGAAAGGTTTCAAACAAGCCATTCTGGAATACACAACAGAAAAAGGCGACACCATAGCCTCGTTTTTGTTGCACGCTGCAGGTCCACTTCTTGCCCGCTTCCGGGCTGATTACTTCTACATTCGTTTTTGCACTGCAGTGCTTCCGAAGAAGACGACAGCGCTTCTCGAGAATCACCGACCAAGTCCTTGCTTCCCTGCAAGGTGATGCTTCAACCAAGAAGAAATCGTGCAGGCAGTGAATCCAAAAACGTATCTTGTGCAGAAGCAAAGAAGTGCTGCAGCATCGATGCGGCAGTACTATTGAAACAAAAACGTGGCTCATGTGTCCTTGGTATAAGACAGTCCACGGACCTCAAACTCGCAGACGTTTTTGTCGCCATGGGAGAAGGTTAGAACTTCCACAGTGTTGATTTCATGCTTCGTTTCGTGCCTGGCAGCGCTCTCACACGATGTCAGTGTTTCTAATCCATCTTCTACAGGAAAAAGGATTCGACAATCCGTACTTATTGCGAAACTTGGAACGCGACAACTTTTTGTAAGCCTTTCGGGGGATTAAGCACTCGATTAGGTCAACGCCCTACAAGCAAACCTACTTTGGCAGGAACTATGACAAAAAACGAGAGACGCCGACGACAAACGGTCTGATAAAAATCTGGCACTACTAATGATGATTTCAAGTCATGGATAGCTGATTGGTTAAGGTTGTCCAGGGCGTCCACGCTCGGCAATCGACGGAACCGTTCGTGAGGTTCTCCAAGACTAGCAGCAAACGACCTAAGACGTATTCTCGTCGTTCCCCGAGGACTCCACTTGAGGAGTCCCCGCGTTTTTGTCTGTCCCGGGGACTCGCTCCCCGTATTCTCGCGAGTCTTCGCGGACAGGGAATGCTCCGAATTATCATCACCATTATCAAAAAGGACTACCTTTCAGATTCGGAGGGGAATCAATTTTTGCTGGTGTTGGTGCAATATAAAATTAATTAAAACAAGCAGAAGAAACAAAACCAAAAATAAAGGGGATCCAAACTAATTTCGTCAACTGCATATTCTTTTTTAGAACAAAATCCGTTTTGGAAGCATTCCCCGTGTTCTCGCTGTTTTCTCTACACGGAGTCCGCGTGGACTGTGGAGTGACTTCCTCTATTCTCGCCGTTCCCTTCGATTCCCCAAGGAGTCCTCGGGGAACGGCGAGAATACGCCTCTAGCTGCAGAAAGGGTACCTAGAGGTAAAGTGTAGGAAGCGCTCAGTGGTTTGCCCCAACCGCGCACAGCCATCTATGCCTTTAAAGTTTAACATGGGACAGGGGGATGACGAGGGGGGTGGGTCATAGAGAAAGCGGTGAAGACTTGGCAAGAGAGAGTTGAAGACAACGCGGATTGCCGGGATACGGCATGGAAGTGGAGGAGAAGGTGACAGAATAGGACACGGCGAAGGCCCCTCGCCAAAGACCGATATACATGACAAGACTTTTGCACGACCGTCGGCTGCTATGGCCACGAAGAGTCGCACAGCTTATGTCCTGACACCAAGTACAGCAACTCCAAGTACAGCAACTAAGGAAGACCCGATAACGGCATGGAAACCAAATGACTGAGAATGCGACGAAGACACTGTTAAGATGTTCAGCATAAGGCTGGGAGGGGGGAGGATGACGACAGAATGAGGGCAAGGGGAGGACACACGATGAAGACCAATAGAGCACGACCAATAAATTGTGAGGGCAAATCTGTTGTGTATTAAGCGGAGTTTCAAAAAGTCCAACCTTCAGAGTTTTACAACCCAGTATAAGACGATGTTACGCCCAATCGTTGAATATTGTCCATCGGTCTGGTATCCGACGAGGAAGCCTGACTCGCAGCTGGTCGAAAGGGTTCAAAGACGCGCGACCAAATTCGTACCGTATCCGTGATATTTACCATACGAACGCAGACTGAGAAGCCGTGATCTTCCTTCGTTGCAATTCCGTAGGGATAGAACTGATCTGATTAATACGTTTTTACCCTTTCTGAAGCTAGAGGCGTATTCTAGCCGTTCTCCGAGGACTCCTCGGGGAATCGAAGGGAACGGCGAGAATAGAGGAAGTCACTCCACGCGGACTCTGCGTACAGAAAACAGCGAGAACACGGAGAATGCTGAATAATGACTAATATAGACTATTCATTATTCAGCTACCAGGCAGAATTCCTTGAAGGTTTACCACCTCGTGTGATTCCATGACAACTCGCCACAAGACAACTCACCATACCGACAACTGTGAACCGACAAGTCGCCACACAGACATGTCGCATCACCGACGACTCGTCACACCGACAACTCGCCACACCGATAACTTGCCACAGCGTCATTTCGCCACAGGGATGACTCGCCACAGAGACGACTTGCTACACGACCAACTCGCCACATCGACAACTCGCCCCAAAAATATTGTTTTAGGTAGAAAAAAAAATTCCAAAAATATGATAGACATTTAGCTTCAGTTGACCCAAGGGAATTTGGGTCCTCAAACTAATTAACCCTTTCAATTTTTAATCCGCAATAATAATTCTATGTCGCAGTTAAATATATACACATAGCGGGCAGGAATTCAGTGTAGTATTAAGATGTCCCGACACGGCCTTGTGTCAAAAAAAAGTGGGTCAGTGTACTTTTGTTAACAGGGCTTCCAAGGTTTGGAACAATTTACCAGAGGAAGTGGCCACTACTGGGACCAAGTTTTATGAAAACATGTATATGTGTAAAAGAGTTATCAAATCTGGATGTTCTTTGTTTTGTGTTGTATTAGTATTTTTAGTATTTATCTATTTTTTTGCCACTTGAAGTGTGTTTATGTTTCTTGTATTATGCGACAAGCCGTATGGCTTACTCCTTTATTGAATGAAATAAAATAAATAAATAAATAAAATAATAAATAATCATCCAGAACCAACCAAGACAACTAGGCATTTCGTCACACTATGGATTAAACGCCCACAACATGACGACGAATAGCTGCAGACGGCAAAAGCCCAAGGAAGACACAGCCAGAATGCCGAAGACAGAGTAGGGTAAGTTAGATGGCATGGCATACAGTCGGCAAGGTTTAACTAGGTATGCCTGGTTTATCGGTAGCAGTGTTGTAACAAGTAATTCAGATTTGTACTTAAGTATTAGGTACTTCCAAATTTTGTACTTAAGTATCAAGTATCAAGTACCAGACCACAATTGTACTTAAGTAGTACTTGAGTTTTAAGCACAGAACTTGTACTTAAGTAGTACTTCAAGTACTACTTAAGTACAACTCTACTAGCACTATTTCTAGCTCAGTCATATTCAGTTGTATGATGGAAAATAAAAGAAAGTCATATAAATAAAGGAATTTGGCAGTTTAAAAAAATAACTAAATACCAAGAAAGACATTAGGGCTACGCTTCTTTGAACGTTTGTCAGTTTTGAACAGTGCCACTTGTTTGCACTTGACAAAAGTCATCTACCAGTCTACCAAAGTAACTAATTACGGGCTTCTAGAAATTCCTCAACGGGTGTTTTTTCTTTTTCCATTTAGTTAGAACTGCACTGTTCTAGGTCAAGAAACATTCAAAGAAGTGTGCCTGCTTAAGACTAATGATATGTCTTCTGGTGGAGATGCTGGCACTGAGAATCTACTTTTAGCATTTTTTGCCGATCCTGAAATCGAACTACTTATGAGTCTTGAAATTCCCTTTTCTGAAAAATCCTTTTCTGTTAAAAAAAATTCATTCGATCGAACCGGAATGTACTTGGGAGAGTACTCGAAAGTACTTAAGAATGTATCGGTACTTGAGAGCTTCAAGTACCTATTTATTTTACTTAAGTATTAAGTACTCCAGGAAAAATGTACTTAAGTAAAATTCAAGTACCTTGATTTTGTACTTAAGTAGTACTTGAAGTACAAGTATTTGATGTACTTCCCAACACTGATCGATAGTCACGACCATACATGACCAAGAACGCGCTGGGTGAGTCCAAACAAGAAGAAGAAATACAATTCCCCATAGGGCAAGTCATTTTCGTAAGACGACAACTTCCGAGACTAGTCGATTCAAAGGCAATGGAACTGCCGCTTGGGTATTTAATGCACATAGAGGTCGAAAAAAGACGCATATCGGAGGAATCACGCTTGTGCTGGCATCAGGTTCTCGTTCTAATTCAGGACATAAGTCCTGTCGGCACGAAGTAAGGATATTCTCACGTTTTATGAGTAGTGAACTGAAAGACAAAAATGCTCCTCAGCCGGGATTTGAACCCAGGACCCTCTGCTTACAAGGCAGGCGCTCTTACCATTTGAGCTACCGAGGGGCTTGTGAACAGAGTTCGCAAACCACTACAATAGTCTGGTAGAAGCCGGCCATAGGAACAGTGATTCCGCCCGAAGGCAAATTCATCTGACCAGTTCACATCCCCATGTCACGGAAATTAATAATCTATGTCATATTATATTCTGACGACGAAGGAGAAGAACCACATACTGGATCCTGCAGCACTCATCAATACACACTGCAAAGACAAAGATTAAAGAGAGGTCGGCCGTCACAGAAAGAGGAAGTATAGGGAACAAATGACGTATTTAATGTTTCGGTTCACGCTGAGAACCTGAACTCATAGGCCCTTGCCCCCCCCCCCTTCATCCTTGAAACGGCATTGCCGGAATTGATTCTTTCAAGTAGCGACGACACGAAAAATTCTACTACTGCCATTACCTAAGCGTCCTTACGCTTTTAACTTGCCTATTGGAACTTCCCTAATCCTAGTACGTCAATGTAGCTTTCAGACAATTTGCCTAGCAAAAAGGCCAGGGCATAGAGATCCAGGACCCCAGGCAGTTAACAGAGTCGCTGCCTAGCGGCGGCGGGAGTGAACTGTGCGGGGTGCAACAGATGGCACCACCGCAACAGTACAGTTGGTAATTTAGGAAAAGACAAACGTTGCTTTTACTTATTTTTAAAGTTTAAACGAATAGGGCTGAGATCCGACAGTCTAGTTACACTCAACTTATTTACTTAAATAGGGCTGAAACCCCGATAAATATGCGTTACTTCGTTTGTCCGCTATCCACAGACAATCTATTTCCTCAAATGAACTTATTCTTTCAGATCTGGAGTACCTCTATGTGCCTGTCCCTCTATGCTTTAAATGTTCAGCAACTACAAAGGTAAGCCATTGCCAAAAAAAAAACAGTCACAAAACACAAAAAAACATATCTTATTACCACTCTCCTACATTTTCATCTGTGAATTTAGCTTAGCTAGCTTCGAGCCTGTAACACATGGAAATGCAGGCGTCTGGGTGACTTTTGGGTTGTCGTGCAAGCAGCGCACATTCTGAACGTTATTACTAGGGCCCCGGAGCGAAAAATACAAAATCCCTTAGGCGAGTCAAAATAATTCAGTGTATTCAAATATTAGATGTAAAAATAAGCTGCCTTTTCAGTTAAACTTTGACTTCCGGAAATATACAAGCAAACTTAGAAATGAAATAGACACGTACCAACTGCACTTTTTCACACATTAATTACCGCTTCGGCCCCTGGCCCCTCGGCAGCTTCCTGTTTTGTATAAGCAGAAATTCGCACAGAACACTGTAAAAAGTTTCTGCGAGTGCGGATTAAGCTAACTGCAGTATTTGCTACTGGGATTAATCTTTTCTCTACTAAGACAAGATTAATCCGAATTAGAGATAAGATTATCTTTTTAGAGACAAGATTAATCCCAGTAGCAAATACTGCAAGATTTTTTTTTTATAGTGAAGTTCAAACTATCTAAAAATTAACTGTCAACTAACAGGCTTAGGCTACCCAGTGAAAAGTTGTCTACTGACAGGTAACCCGCAATGAAGGTGATGGAAAATAGGAACTATTATATAGATAGATAGATATTTTAACTGATCTAACTCGTAGCGCCGACATGGCACTAAATTTTGACAACAAGTTTTGTACTAACAAGTTTTGACTAAAAGTTTTATAGTTTTGACTAAAACCATTATATTAAATGTAATGGTTTTAGTCAAAACTTGTGAACTGGTCCAACAGTTGTGAGCTCGTTTTGTTTCTTTACAAATCTAAAATCATGACTAGCTTTCGTGGATTTATTTCCGCTTCTGTAGCGTTTAAAAACCCGCTAATTAAGTTGTGAATCTCAGCAAAAAGTGATATAGGAGAACGGAAGAGTTGGAGCGAAGAATATGGGGTATTCCCGGGAGGGTTCAGCTGTTCTGGGAAACTGGACAACTGAACGCGAAAACTTTCCGCTCCCAAACAAGCCCTTTCGAAACTTTTGATTTACGGGCCTGGAAGTAGTGTCACAGTTGGCAGGGAACGACGTTGATCTCTACAAATTGTTTTTAACCTGGTCGAAAGGATAAACGGTTCAGACAAAAAAGGTCCTTCCACCATGATGTCGGTTAACTTGATTACGTTACCTTTTATATCATAGTATTTTCGATTTTATTTTGTTTTCTTTATTTATGTTACTTCGTAACGTTGTTAACGTTGTTTGCTTACTGATACCTCAATTGACAGGGAATGAGAAGAGATTCAAGTATAATGGAATAACAGAGACAATAGTTGATATGGTTGCAGCGTTATCTGACCCATATGGAAATAATTCAAGTCACTGTATTATGGGACATTTTTCCAATCGTAAACAATTGAAAACAACTGGAAACGATCGTAAATAACTGTTTCCAATCGTAAACAACTGTTTCCAATCGTAAACAACTGTTTCCAATCGTAAAAAAAAAAAATTGTTTACGATCGTTTCCAATTGTTTTCAGTTGTTTACGACTGGAAAAATGTCCCATAATAAAATGACTTGAATTATTTCCATACGGGAGAGTCTGAATGTTGCGTTAAGACCAAAAACAATACAACAAGATTTGTCTGTCCTTCAACTTCAAGGCTGTATAATCTCCCACTTTCTCTTATAAGCATTATGGATTATGCCCCGAGATTCGACTAGGGATATGGTGTAAAAGTAGTCAATGGGCAACTGTTCGATCCAGACTTCGCGGACGACAAAGACTTGGAGAGTCTAAAAGCCAGGCTTCACCTTCCAGATTCTCAAGACCAACATTTTTCTTTTCTAGTGGAGCATTTCACCCTTTGTTTTGAGTCTGCGATAGCCAGTTTACTTTAATATCACTGAAGCCACCTAAAATGAACAATGCACAATTCGGGTATTTACACCGTACCCAGTCGGTGCAGTTTTGCAAGTAGTTTACTAGCTCTTTACGGAATGGTTCTTTCGGCGGGTAGTATACTACACCGTAGATTACTGATCCAAATGGCCTTTTTAGGGCAGGTGGGCGTGTCCATACCCAAATGACCTCCACCGATGCTCTAGGAATTGGGATCTCTAATAGACGATTTTTCATGCTGGGTTTGCAAAAGAAGCCAACACAACCACCATGACTGACTGGACTCCCTTCTTCGCCTTCTCCAGGTGCGGTATATACGTCGTACGTATCAACTGCAACTGTGGCAGCTGAGGCTACCCAAGTCTCTATCACGGCTGCAAGGCCGATATTATCCCTGTAACTCAGCTCCTCCGGTTTGCTGCCTAGACCTTGTGCAATTATAAGTAACAGGTTGGCAATCCTTCTTGTCTTCCTATTTTTCTTTTGGCCGGATATGGTGGGTTTACGGTAGACTCTTCACGTAGTGTTAGTGGTGTCTGATTTGTTGGCCCAGTAGTGTTTTGTTTTTGCAGATTGGTGCAAGAAGGGAGTACATGTTCATTTTTAGTTTTTTCTCTTCTTGGAGCATTCGTAACCGGTTTTGCGTAGCTGAAGACTCTTGGTACGTCTCCGGACTGGATTGTTAGGAGCTGTTTTTTGTGATCTAGGGTTTGCACATGTGTTGATGCGTTCTTCGGGTTGGGATGTTGCGACGTGTCTGTAGCCGAGGCTATAGAACGCTCGCGTCTTCTCAGCGGTCATCTTCACGTTGTTTGGCCTCGACGGGAGGTGTTGGGTTAGGGTGGGCGCCGTCAATTTTTTTGGACGGAGAAAGAAGCAGCTGTCTCCGAATCAACAGTGACCTCTTTGTTAAAGCACAACTCTTACTAGAAATGATCTTTCCCATATGAAATGGATCAGAAAAAATGTTTTCGAAATTACCATTACTTTCCACCTGAAACTAGCGATTATCTTATTAGCGCTTGTCGACTATATCCAGCCATCCTGCTCTCCGACGCGGCGGCTGGGAGCAAAAGATTTGAAAACTGAACGTGCCTTGGTTAAAAAGTGGGAAAACTAAGCAAATAAAAGAAGTAATAAACAGAAGATTATCACATCCTTGTGTGAAAGAGTTGTCAGTGGACGTTGTAGATTCCCGGCAAACTTTTCGTTGGGTGACGGGAAAACTCGGCAAGACCGAAAAATCGCTAAAAATTCGTAGTTCCGAAACGAAACAATGGAGAAAGGTGGGGATTTTAGAAGCTTATAATTTTATATGGGAGCTAAATATATTATAAAAGGCAGAATAAGCAAGAGGGGTCCTTTAATAACGGCACTGTGTTTTTTGTCGCTTCCTCCCATGGACGCCACAAATGGCAAGGACGCCTCCTGCGTCTCAGTTGGATTACACAAGGGTTGCGTATAAAACTGCCGACAATCCTACTTTGGATACAGGAGAGACGCCTTCACCCTACCGGAAAAAGCTTTGATCACCACCCCACTCCCTAGATCCCTTCTGGCTTCACCCCTCAACTGCGTCGTCTCCAGGAGCAGCTGCATACCTTGCGACTTGACGCAAATATAAGCATTAGTGAGAAAGTAAGGATTGCTTAGTCCAGAACCGAGGATTGCTTCAGATTGTCGGTCGTACCAGAAGTCCAGATATTTTCCGATAATCACAAGCGACTGATGACCCGACACAGCTTCTATACCTCATGGTAGATGGCGTTGCACCGTTGCGAAATTCCATGTCCATCTACTCACATTTAGCTTGTTTGTGCTGATGACAACGCGTTCCAGCGACGACGATTGTTTCATGAACTCGTTTGTGCCGTTTTTTACAGAGATTTTTAACAAAGTGAATAATTAATGTAATATATTTTTATTTTATTAGTGTATGACCAGCGTAATTTAGAATCTTCTGACGAAGAAAGCTATGAAGTTGGTTTGTCAACAAACGATTTGATTTGATTTGACTGATTTGACTCCTACAGGACAACGTTTTTACGGTCCATTACGAAGAGATTGCATCCTACCCGACGTAGATGGATATTTCTCACCATCACCAGAACGATAAAGAGAAGAACTTAACATGGCGAGGTATAGGACTTTCAACTTTGAAACTAAATTATGGACGTTTGGTAAATATTCTTAGCTTGAGAATACCTTGCTCATGTTTTCCCAACCTTTCTCGATTCGCTAAACACAGTTTTAGAACAAAGTATCACCGGAAATATCTTCTAAGAGACTGCTATTAGTGCTATTAGTCTCTTAAGAGACTGCTGTTAGTGCTATTAGTCTTTTAAGAGACTGCTATTAAGTTTTGCTATTTCAAAAGCAGTCTCGCATCCTATTTGTCGGCTATGACGCAAAGATGAAAAACCAGCCAATGGGACGCGAGATTTGATTTGTCGTAAAATTTGAAGCCTTCTAAAACACATTTCCGACTAAACTTTTTTCGAAAACTGCGTCTAATCAATAAAAAAAGGATCGGAAAAGCCTTTCCAAGTACTTCAGGCTTAGGCTGTTGAAGTTTTGTTGTTGTTGTTTTGTGTTGTTGATTGGAGCTTCCAGAATTTCTTCTCTACGCTGTCGAAGTTGAAAGTCATATATACCTCGCAATGTTAATTTTTTTAACTGTGCCATTTCTGTTTTCGTCGGGTACGGTGCACTCCATCCACAGATAGCGGTAATTCCTTACCTCACCACCATGGCCATCATACACAGCATACATCCCGATACCAGTATCCCCAATTGAATCGATCAGGGTGAATCGGTCTTCCATTCGAGGTCGCCTTCCTTGTATTGCAAAACAAGCTGCGTTCGCTCCCTTCTGCTCCCATTTATCTGACGATGCTGTTACAGTAGGGGTTGAAGCTATCCCAGACGAGAGGGATGCGGTTGTTAAAGGGATCCGTGACACAGGCGCTGCCTGGCGGAGGTAGACTGGAAGGAATATATTATCATAAAGAACTGGAAGAAAATAGTATCTTCAAAAAGTATAATAGTCTAAAATAGTGTACTGAAAGAGAAAGAGCGTGTTCCAACCTATCCCATAGTTACTACGCATGACGTCACGGATCCTAGTTTGTTGGCGCCAAGGCCAAAATACAGGTTTTTATTTTCGGCAAAATATCGTGCCGTGGCTGATCGGACCAATCACGCCACAGAGATCGTAGTTACCACGCTAACTACGCCCCCGAGCGTGGTAAGCAATTAGTTACTATTAGTCACTATTCCGAAAGAGAAGGTTGAAACGGCCTTCGTAGTAACTTTTCACAAGGTTGGAACGGAAATAGTACCCAGTAGTTACTATCGTTAAAAGATGGAACACGCTCAGAAATGTCGGGATTTGAACCCAGGACCCATTCACTTACAAAGTGACCACTCTACCAATTGAGCTATATATAATATATATAATATTCCCCTAAGTAATCTGATTGGCTAGTACCCTCAAAAGTTGAACTGATTTCAACTTGGGGGCGAGACTAGCTGGTATCCGAAACTGGCCCCAATATCAATTGCGAACGGCAGAAACCCAGCTAATTCTCGGCCTCAGAGCGATTTCCGGAACTGGCTGGTACTGAGTATTAGCTAAAACCAGGGACCCATGAATTTCCTGTAATGACTCGCCATTCAGGGGGCTTGTCATTTCCTATGCTTCTATGTTGCTATGTTGCCCGAGCCTCGCCTAGTTTCCTAAAATTCCGCTTGGGTCGAATCGGCGTTCTTGCTCAGATAGACAAAATTTGATGGGACTATTCAGCATGCCACCAGGTACCTAAGCTAGGACAAATGATCCAGGATGCTCTTCCATTACAGATAAATATTTCTAGATCAGCACAACAGTTTTGTCTATCTGGATAGTTGGGTATTTTATCCCCGTGGGTATTTCTCGAACTATCTGACGCTCGGTCAAGAGTGCATCAGAAATCTCTTATTGACAAGCCCCCTGAATGGCGAGTCATTACAGGAAATGTATGGGTCCCTGCTAAAACCCGTTGTGAATGGACCTATACCAGAACCCACTGTCACGGTACAAGTCCGGTTTTATAAAGCGCCATTCAGGTATGTTTGTTGGTGAAGGTCTTCCATCTTTTGGTGAAGTGATGCGGGTATCTGCACTATCACTTCAGACACGAATTCTGCGCGCTGACAATCCTCTCCTTCTGGGGATGGCGAGTTCGCATATGCGGCTGAGCTTGCCAATTTGGCTGTCGTGGGGTACGCTACTTTATTGTGTCTTCTCGCCAGGTTGATGTGTTGAAATTTTGTTTTATTTTATTTGTAGTTTATATTTATGCCAGTGTTTGTTACTTATTTTGTCATTTGTTCGACCCTAGTTGGTCGGATTGAATAAATATAAATAAAATAAAAAATATACATAAAGTACAATCGATATCACAGAACAGACTAAAAAATTGATTTAGGCGTCATGATTAAATATCCTACGAGTATGTCTATGTTTGCTCAGTTTGGATACTGAATGTTGTCCCCTTGTTTTCATCGATTTATATTTCTTCGTGTCTTTTGTACAGTAATGAATTCAGTATTAAATCTAGCCTCCAAAGTAAAACATCGTTCGCTCACTGAGCGTTTAGGCCCCGCCTCCACAACTGGTAACCAATGGCCTCCCAGTTCACGCTACAAATTTAAAACCAAACCGTCGGTCGGCGTCATCGACGTGTCCGAAAACAAAAACACGGTTTCAAATGATCGAATAATGGTAGATGGTATCAAAGACTACAAAAATAAAGGTTTGAATAATGGAATAACGAAACTTTATTAATGTCAGAAGGATATAGAGTAGGCTAGCGTAAATAGAGAAGCAAAAAGAAAAAAGGTTTCACCTTCACAGCTAAACTATAAGTTCATCCTATTTATTCTTATATTTTAGTGTCTGCTTCATATGTTTCAGAGATTCCACAATAAGGTCTAGTTTCTGGATTTCGGGATATATGGAAACAATAATTTTTTTTTTTTTTTAAATCCCCAACTGCAAAAGCGCTAGAGCAGAAAGAGAGACAAATTCTCCTCCCACACCGCAAAGAAAAACAAGACCAAAGGTTTCGATGGGATCCCACAAATTTAATATTTGATCCGGACTATCGGGTCTTCCAGTCTTCGCCAGACTCCTTGCATGAGCACTTTACTAATAAGATTTAAAAACAGATTAATCTCATTGGATTTTAAAAAATATTTTTTTCGCCCCATAATCTGAAACCCCTCACCCTCCCCTAAATATGCAGCTATCATCAGAATATCTGATTCTCTTCGACAGTTATCGTGCTGACAGACGGACGGACGGACGGACGGACAGACTGACAACTTTTGCGACGATCAGATTAGATTAGATTATTTTATTGCTAAATTACATAATAACCAATCATGATAGGTAACCGCCCATGAGAAGACATAAATGGACTGGCACTGGGCGGTTACCACAAACTCCTTCAACTTAACTTAAACAATAGCTTAATTTCATGTCAACATTAATTAATCAATTTTTTCCCATAAACCACACAAAAGAAGAAAAAAAAAAGAAGAAGTCATAGGTATCTCTCTACTTACGTTTTGGAATCCCAAAAAGTGTAAGAATACTGGTCGCACAGACGGTGTTACTTTAGTACGGTTATGAAAAAAAGGATGGAATCGTCGGCGGGAGACGAGATAATGTTTTCTACGAGTGAATAGGCACCAAGGTTTTGTGATAACATATCAGGCAATTTCCAAGGTACACGAAGGTAGGCAGCCAGTCTGCAAACCCTAGCAAATTAATCAAGAATTCCCATAAAAAATATATCAAGATATCTCAACTTATGGATTTCCGATGTCACTATGCGAATAACACAAAAACAATGCAAAATTTTACTGAAACTTCACCTCGAATTAGCGCCGGAGGAACTCTTTCCGGCATACCACCAGTCAAGAATCCATAAGATAGAACTTAGGAATGATGCCACAGCTACAGCTTTGTGATTGCAGGAAAATACACCAGCAGTTTGGCAAAGAACACTAATGTCAAAGGCAGCGTTTTCACAGCATCTCAATTTCTCAACTAGATTCGAAAATTCACAGCTACACCCGGAAAAAAAAAGCTGCCACTGTAAACCGCTATTTGGGACCTAGAGCTGCTAATCCGGCAATTCACTAACGAATCCAGATACAAATCTGGAAATCTGAATAGGCTACAGGTCTGTATCTGAAGCAGAGCTCTTCCAAATCCGAAAAACTGTTTCCACCCTACACTACTGTTTGTGATCTACCGATTCTGCAATTCACAGGCAGCTGCAGACATTGTCGGTCACACCCGAAAAACTGGGTACCGGTCTATACCCAAGCTCATTCGAATATTCGCACCGGAAGATATAGTAACCGATCCACCTAACATCCACGTTTCTACTTATTTAATAAACCTATTTCAACTATACAACTTGCAGGAACTTCTGCACTACCGCAACAAAGCCTGCAGCAGAACTAAACACGAATAACCGCGGGGCGCTTCCAACAAAATCAAGGCTAGCATGCTACCTCTTTTACGCCGAAATATCGTGAGGAGTGGTACAGTCAGTTGAACAGCAAAAAGTAGCGAATCGCGTGAAACGATTGTTTCGCTGTGGCTATATATAGCGGAAAGAGTTAATGGAGAGAATGAGCAGGTTAAGCGGTCTTGCACGAAGCGGATCGTGTTCTAAAGTCGTTAAGCTACTCTGTCAATATATATGCAATGCTTAACAATGTTCGGAATTAAGTACTAGCAGGCAGCAATAACTCTGAGATTGTGTCTGCTTTTTCTATCATTCTGGGGAACCCGGAAATCAAAAACTGAATCTCCGGGAATAACACTTCTACGGTAAGTAGACGGTGGCTCGCAGACGCCGAACAAAAAGAATCTTTGATTGATTGGTTGACTGAAACTTTTTGCCCGTAAAAGTGGGAAAACACAAAGTAAGTACCAATAAATTAAAAGAAAAGTAGAAACACGAAAATACCAAACTACAAGACCAAAGGTTAAAGCGAGGGGTTGCTCACTCCGAAAATGGTTGTACAGTGGTGCCCAGCCGGTACCCAGCGGTGCCCAGCCGGTGCCCAGGGAGGGTGTACAGTGGTGCCCAGAGAGTGAGCAACCCCTCGGGTTAAAGGGGATCAGAAAATTATACTATTCTGAACCCGGAGGGAGCGATCGGCAATTTAGTTGCTGTTTGAAGCAAAGATCCTATCAGTAGGTCAGTACAATACAAATACAAAGTCTGAGAAGTAAACAAAAGACACGCTGAAAGTGCAGGAATCAGTGGTAGACTGTCAACAAGCAGCACTTAACGAACAGCTGACCACTAGTCGATACTACTTGACAAGACTCATGGGGCTTATGGGAGTGGCCTATCTTCCTCGGTCTCAGTTTCTTTGGTTCGAAGAACGGTATGCAAGGTCGAGGGAAAGAGGTTGAAATTTTTTTAAATGTTTGCTGATCTTTCTAATACAGACAATCGGGTCTTGCAGATGTTCGACCTTTGTCGAACCTCGTAGACATTTGATAATTATCGTATTAGAACACTGAACCAAATATATTAGGTAATACATTTTTTTATTTTATTTTTATCAGACTCCGACCAGCCTATCCATCTGAGGCGAGAATAAATAGTAGCCTATGTCATGCTAACAAACGAGCCAATAAAGTTTACGGGGTCAAGGGTGTCCAATGACTGGAGTTTTAGGTTCCCAGAAAGTAACGTAAAGTACTTAGCCAACATCACTAGAAAAAGTGGACACAGAAATGAGTAAACTCATTTAGGATTTACAATCTGTCTACAGAGCTCAAGGCTTGAAGTGCGAAAGCGAGAAGTCGCATCAACTCGACCAAAACGAGCAAAATAAAAAAAATAATCTGTGCGTTTTGGCAGGGAATCTAAAATTTTTCCATTCCGTCTATTAAATTAATACAAAATCCTCGACAATGAAGGCGAAGCTAAAAGCCTAGACAGCGCGCATTTGCGAGGGCAAATCCGGCGCTGTTTACCGGAAAGTTTTAGCTTCACATAGTTAAAATTCTCAGTCGAGTTTTCCGCTTCCCTTACAGAAAATAATCTTCTTCTGTGAGCACCTAGATCTGAGGTTTCAACATACCATCAGGGTGAGGGGTCGCAAACTGCAGTTCCTCTCATGCTTTCCGGTACAGTCATCAATTCCGACCAGGAAAACCTTATCGTCTATCCTAGGTTCACACTGCTGCTTCGTATGCGACACGATTTTTTCTTTGATGTTCCGACGTGCGACAGGATCGCATGCACGTTCCCACCACCACGCAGACGCAAAAGGAAAATGAAATTTTTCGTCGAGATTGTTCTGCAAAAGGACAAAGGAGCTCTTGAGGAAACGACCTCTGAAGATGCTGGGAGATTATCCATCTGAATACCCACCCACTTATTAGGAAATTTTCAGTCAAACCCTTATATCATCTTGCTCAAAACAGGTTAACAAAAGTCTATTCAGATGATGCTTTGCATTCAGCCATCCTAGGATTACAGTCAGACAAGGTAGAGCAATGAAAATTAACTAATCTTTGTTTTTTCTTTTCTTTTCCCTCAAAAATGGCATGCGTTATGTCGGATCAGTTGAAATAATTCAACGCATCCGACACTGCGAGAAAACGCAAGGTTCTGCTTTGCTTGTCGCATGATTTGTGTCGTATACCGCATGATACAGAATTTTGCGCGAAATCGCAGCAGTGTGAACCAGGGGTATCCACGCGTTCAGGAAAGGTAGAGATAACGTGAAGTTTCGAGGATACAGCAGCCATTAGGAACACACAATACCACCTACCTATCGGACAAACTAGCGGACCCACTCGCAACCGGTTGGTACACTAGGGCAGGTGTTAACGTTGGGCGATATTCGATATCGATAACGATATGTCGATATATCGCAACAAATATCGATATCGATAATCGAAAAGTAAATATCGATATCGAAAACGATATTTGTTCATTCATAATTATTGTAAATAATCCAACATAACCTACAATTATGTATCCGAAACTGGAGCAATATGTTTTCCGTAATTCAGTTCTTATTTATTCGGAGTTTGATATGATGCAAGATTGATATGAACCACAATTTTGTTAATAAATTTTGGCGAAACGAGACGTATCCTCTAGAGAAACATGCTAAAGAAATCTCGATATCGATATACTGAATATCGAAAGTGAAAATATCGATATATCGATTTACTGAAAAATCCAAATATCGCCAAACACTAGCAGGTGCGAAAGGGAAAGCAGACCGCATGGTCAGACAGGACTGGAAATCCAATAAACAGCCTTGAAAGTTGAGATAGTTTCATGAGATAGTTAGCTGAGATAGTTGAGATAGTTAGCGCAGGTGCAGAAGGGAAAGCAGAACGCATGGTCAGACACGGCTGGAAATCCAATAAACAGTCTTGAAAGTTGAGATAGTTTCATGAGACAGCTGAGATAGTTAGAAAAGGTGCAAAAGGGAAAGCAGACCGCATGGTCAGACACGGCTGGAAATCCAATAAACAGTCTTGAAAGTTGAAATAGTTTCATGAAGTGAAAATAATTAGAGCAACACTGTCATCCAATGTGTCAGGCATTTAAGCTTGTGAATCATGTTTCTACGAGCTGAAATTTTGGAGCAGAGATTGACGCCACTGATGCTGAATCCATCAACAGCTCTAAGTATACACTATTAGATAAGACTTCCAGCTCTACTCAGGACGATGATTCACGACATTTAGAGGCTAGTCTTTTTGATGATACAGTATAGTTTTATTAAAAATTCTTACCGATAAAAGCCTTGCGTAGAATATCTGCTTGTTTTCTGTAGACCACCAAAAGGGCTACAGCTATGATGAGGAACAGAAGCTCTGCTGGTAAGAACTTCGTGTAGCGGTAGTAGCTCTTCAAGGTCCGACTAGATGGCAGCAGTTTCGCGCAAAATTTCTCAGCAATCTTGAGGTGGGCAAGGAAGGCGTCATAAAGTATTGCGGATTCCAACATGTCGTCCATGCTGGAAAAAAGAAAGGCAAATCACAGTTAATTAATAATTAATTCTCAAACCCAAAACGGTCACACAAACCATCAAATTGGCTATGCAGCAGCGAAACTAGCCCCCCCCCCCCCCCCCCACGAAAAATCCTGTCGGTAAATCGGAAGTGTTTATCGGTCCCTTTTATCGTTCCGTTTCTGATACTGATAAAAGCTCCGTCGGTAAATCAGGAAACTTCTTGTTGGGAAATCGGCAGCGTTTGTCGTTGTGGAGACGGTGCGCGGATTCAGTTTTCGGTAACGACAAGGGATCTGAAAAACTCTTTCCAATTCTGGCTCAGATACCGACAAAAGCTCTGTCGGTAAATCATGAAACTTGTTGTTGAGAAATCGGCATCGTTTGTTGCTGCGCGGATTCCGTTTTCGTACCGAAAAGAGCCCCGACAAACACTTTCCTCATTCCTGATACAGACAAAAGCTCTGTCGATAATCAGGAAACTTCTTGTCTGTAAATGGGATTTTTTTGTAGGTGAGATGATACCTACAAAAGCCTTGTCGGGAACTCAAGCCGATGATCGGATCGGGATCCTGATTTCTGTTGCTTTTCATTTTTCGATACGGTCACCGGGAAAAGTCTTGTCGATAAAATAGTAACTCTCTTTTTCGTTCCGTTTACATCTGGAATGGATAAAAATTTTGTCGTTAAATTCAATAATTGTGAACTATTCGTCACTGCGCAGACTTTTTGATATAAGAATTGAATATAAAAATTCTCGTCGGAAAATCAGAAAATGTTTTGGCTAAAGGCAGTAACAAAAGCTTTGTCATTCCTTTCTGTTCCTTGACGGGAAACCGAACCGGCAAACCTGTTTCCTTGTTTTGTTCCTCTGTGATTTTATATTCCCCACCCACAAACTGCTCTTTTGAGTTGATTTGGCTGTAAATGGTACACGAAATACGGGAAATGGTACAATTTACTAGGTGACTCAAATTTCCATCAGTGATACCGCCACCAACTGTGCTCACCAAGGTTGGATCAGTCCAAAATCTCTGAATAACACACCTAGCTCACATGGCCGCAGTATTGCCCAGTTTCATCTCAATCGCTCAACCCGAAAATGTTCGGGGTCACCCCTTAATCCCCACACAAGAGGTTCGGGCGCATAAATGGCCCATATCGTTTCACTCGATTCGAAGCATTTCCGATTTTTTTTTTTCAGTGGGCCTGACGGTGCGATACCTCTCACTTCCATCCCGCGGACGTTAGATCCAGTTCGGGCCTCAAACTACATGCCTAGGTCCCATGAATCTTGTACCTTTCAAGCTTCATCCCAATCCCTCGATCCGTTCGGCCCCGACGCGGATTTAAACATTTCCGAGACATCCTATAGCTGCAACACGGTCCTCGGATGCGGATGAATGGAACATCTTGGTCAAGTTTCATTCGAATCCGAACACTTTCTGGGTCACATGAACCCGTTTGGTTTTTTGAGGCGTATCCCAAAATTACCGTGACCCCCATCGTTCACTCACAGTTGTCAGATCTGATTCGGACACAGAAGCAGCAAATCTAGGGCATCTGCTCCTATCAGCCGTCAATTTTCAATAAAATCGGATTGCCCGTTCACTTCACCTGTAGTTTGATCCAACGCATCCTGATTCCACGTTTCAAAAAAATATCTCAACCTCTCTGAGAGTTGTCATGGTAACAGACGGACGGGCAAACTTTACGAAGTCATAGGCGTATTCTCGCCGTTCCCCGAGGACTCCTTTTGAGATGTCCCTGCATTTTTGTCAATCCAAGTGGAGTGACTCCCTCTATTCTCGCCGTTGCTTTTGATTCCCCGAAGACCCCTCGCGGAACGGTGAGAATACGCCTATTGGTGCCATGTCACTAAAGTTTTGGGATCCCAAAAAACCGCTAAGTTTGCAAGCAATACGGTCGGTATAAAAATGTGCTCGTTTCGCCACTGTGGCTGTATCGTTACTTTCACTACGGTTGGTTTATGTTCGTGTCCACAAACAAGATAAATCTTCACAACCATCACGAGGAGTCATCATCAGCATAGAAAATCTGTATTTCACTTGAAACTGAGCAGGAAACTCAAGGTCCAAAGCAGGAGCCGGGTTCGTCGACTGAAATCAGAACAGAGACCTTGCCCCAGAACAGGGATCCTGATTGAATGAAGAAGAAAACCAAAAGAACATGGATGTTGCCAGTCGTTGACTCTACTTCATTTCAGATCAAATTGTCGACTGATGCAGTCTTTTTGCAGAACGGGACGTGTTTTCCCAAGCTTCACCATCAATCTTGAAAGTTCTATTACACGTCTCCGTCTAGAGACTAATAGACCTGAGCGTTTGGCAAGGTTCCAACTATATTACGGTTTTGCGACGTGGTCCTCGTCTGTGTGGGATGAAATATGTCTTGATCTTTGTGAAGTTCTGCAGGTTCGTAGTCGCTTTCATAATATTAGTGTCCGTTCAAACAAACTGAAGGCTAACATAAATATTCCTTGACCCAAGCTGACTCTGAAAATTATTTTAAAAAATGCATAAAACGGATATGTCAGCTACGATGCTTTGGCAGCGATATTTCGTCCCTTCTTGGCAAGGGTCCTCATCAGGCTGTCAATCTTCAGGGTCAACTTCGGGGAAGGAAACAAACCTGCAACTGCAGACAGCGTCGCTGAGATATCCGTTTTATGTACAGGATAACTGAAAAATCTGAAAATTACGAATTCAAAGTATTTCGACGATGAAGCGCACTAAAGACTTCGCACAAAGTATAACGAAACATCGAGGTAATTCCCGGCCTATCTCAGCTGAGTAAAGTGTTTTTCCGCGACACAATGATGGGCCACACACTTCTGAGTGTTTGTCGCGGAAACACGATTGTGTGCCACACAGTCGAGACACAAGTTGAAACTCACGGCAACGCCGTTTCGTTTTTTTTTTCGGTAATTTTAAATGTCTGAAAACAAAAATTTATATAAAATCTCGATAAATAGAACTCCAAGCTTTCGGCATGACCATTCCGTGCAAAAATGATCCTCAGTTTCATATCTACATGCTAGAGAAAGTTTTTAATTTATTGTTTTGACATTATTTTGCTGGTAAATTTGAATTTTCCGCCAGAGTTGAGCAACGAAATCGACAATCACCTCGGCAGTTGTTTGTCGAATTCAAGCCACAGAAATCTTGTTGGTCGCGGAAACACTTGTGGGCCGCACAAAATACCGCGGAAACACTCTTTTCGAGCGACAAACTGTTTGTGGGAGCACGGGAAAACGCCTGCAGTCTTGAGGAGTTTCCTAATCAAATGTTAAATTAGATGGTTGCCTCTATTCCGATGCAACTACTTTGAACAAACAAGTTTGTGAAAGGTCATGCCTAATAACAGGAATTCGTCGGAGAGCGAAGCCACCGCAGCAGCTTCTAACGACTATCTAGCAACGAAATGCCAAGAAGTGCCGAAGGCGAAATTTTTCAAATCTTTCTGTTTTGTAACAAAACTGACTATTTCCCTAACAAAGTTCAGATTTTAACGAGGCCCAAACCAAGAAATTCCCACCCTTTCAGTAAACAGAGCACTATTCAAAAAGCTCCGGCAAAATTTTGCAATCCTTTATGTTCAGAGTAGCCCTATTATATTGCAAAATATAAACTTAAAACTTCTCTTACTATTTTACAAAATAAACAAGCTGGGATTAGGTGGAAAGGGCACTGAGTGTTTGCTGACCCTCTCCCCTTCCTGCGCTTTTAGAGTGTGCCCTTCCGGGGTAGCGCCCCCACTGGAGTTTCTAAGGGAGCCCTCAGCTACCCAGGAACAAATCAAAAAGTGATACTCGACGCAATGTTAAAGAACACCTGAATGAAGAGTTCCAAGTACCATCCCTATCTGTATGACTTCCGTTAACATTGCCTGCAGAAAACCCAATCCAAATACGAAATAGTGTTTCCAAGCTGTGATTTTTGCTTCATTTTGCATCTGTCCTTATTTCAGTACCGAATAATTTTAGAAATGAACCAATCAACCCTTCTTCTGGAATATTTTTTAACCAGTTAAGCCCAAACGTATATCTAGAAGAAATTCCAATACGATCCGGCCAGCGCTGTACAAGATTTGAATGAATTGCGGTTTTTGTCTTGGAGTCTGCATGTGCAAACCTCCAGAAACGAACATCCCTATTTTGAAAACGTCACGTTCACGAGAAGAATGCTCTCCGTGGCCATGTCTGTAAATGCATTCTCGATGGTGTGTTCAAGTGTGGTTTCATTGTTCAGGTGTCCTTTAAAGAAACGTTTCTCTAAATTCAGACTTCAGACACACAACTGACCAAGGCTCAAACGCTCGTTTAAGACAACCGATCCTCGAACAATGGCTATCACCTCGGATTAAAGGGCTGGATTATCATGATTGAGGACATGTCGCAATTCTGATGAGAAACTGACGGCTATTTTTCTGTTTTTCCTGGGTAGCTCTGGACCCCTTGGAAGGCCGGGGGGGGGGGGGGTCAGCATCCCCCCACCCAAATGACGCCCCTGCAGTAAAACTTGTGTTCATCAACTGCAAGTGAGTGGAAAGAAATGGGTGAAATTTTACGCAAATGCTGCTTTTTTAAGTTGCTAGCCCTCAATTTAAATCTGGTGCAATAGGCCGTTTTGTAATAACCTCAACGGAGAACGAGTTTAAAACTCATTCAACGGAAAACGGGCTTATAGGCAGAACGGAGAACGGAGAACGGCGCAAGGAAAATGTAACAACACAAAACGAAAGTTGGGCCTCCGGTTAACTAGCTGACTGTTTAAAATAAATTACAAATTATAGGTAGCGTTCCAGTGAAGTTATTACAAGTTACGAAGATAAGAGGAGGGGCGAGCACCGTATTGTGGTAGGAAGATAATAACAACGCGAACATACGTCATCACTCTTACGGGAGTTCCTGCAGAACCGATAGTTACCATCACTTATGATGCTCGGACCATCATAAGTAAATTGTAACGATCGTAACAGTAGTGGAAGACATCCCGATGAAAAATTTGTAGCCTGCGTAGTTGTACGAAAAAGTTGCATGTAATACTATGTAATAGCAAAGAATAATATCATTTAAAGTGTCTCAGACTGGTCCAATCTTAAGTAATGGTATCCAATAGCATCCTGTCTTGCCATAGTAGCATCCAGTCTTGCTAATAGTAGCATGTAGTAGTATGCAGTAACACCGTAGCCTTGAAGTAGAAGCATGTAGTAGCATCAGTTAGTACTGCATGCTACTTTTTCGTACAACTTCGTACTGCTATTTTGAGATAAATTTTTCATCGGGAATGAGTGGGAGGAACCAACTAACTTATTACGGCGGGCTCTGGAACGGCAATACTAACAAGAATAGTAACGATCGTAACTAATAATAAGTCGCTAGAACGCTACCTCAATCTCCTCTTGGTAGTCGTACCATTACAAATAGGCGAGATCCTTATTGGTTGAATTCTCAGATGACGCATAGATGGTTGTCCCTGACGAACTCTAACACAAGTTATTACCTTTAATTTTATTGGCACTTCCAGCGAGATAAGGTGGCGTGATGCTCTCGCTGGTTGGCGGCTTGATTGTTAGATTGTTGTTGTTACATCGGCTCACTGGCACTCCAGTGTAGCCGACATTCAGCATTTCACCAGTACTCATCCATTTTTTCAAGCCATCAAGGGTAGCAGCGTTGATAGTTTTTTCGGGAAGGGCTGTTCCAGAGTGGTACACTCCGTACAGAGAAAAAACTGTGCCGCTCGCGTCGTTTACAGCTGGTAAGTTGGAGCTTCTTGGAATGGCCTCCTTGGAATGGACATTCCTTGGTTGGTAGATGTTATTGTCACATCGGCTCACTGGAATCCGAGTGCAGCCGACATTCAGCATTTCACCAGTACTCGTCCATTTTTTGAAGCCATCAAGGGTAGCAGCGTTGATAGTTTTTTCGGAAAGGCTGTTCCAGAGTGGTACACTCCGAACAGAGAAAAAACTGTGCCACTCGCGTCGTTTACAGCTGGTCAGTTGGAGCTTCGTGTTAATAGCCTCTCGTCGACTTTGATTGGGAGCTCTCAAATAACGCAGGGATAATGTTGGAGTCTGACAGCTTTTTTTACCATCAGGACGTCGCCACGTTTACGTCGATATGAGAGGCTGGGAAGCTGCAGTACCCTCAACCGTTTGTGGTTCCGTTGGTGTGTTCTAATTTTTTTAACTGCGGGGACATCTTAATTGCTCTTCTTTGTACTCCCTCTAAGGCTTTGGCATCCATTTTGTGGTGGGGTTATGCAACGATCATGCCGTACTCAAGGTGGGGTCTCACAAGCGAGGTGTAGAGCTTCTTGATGATTCCAGGCTTCCTAGAGGAGACGGTCTTTTTGACAAGCCCTGCTCTGTTTCCTTTAGCGACTTGGTGGCGAGTGTGGGGATGAAATTTAAACTGGTTGTAAACTGTGACGCCCAGGTATTTTTCTTCCTCCACACTTTCTAGGTCAATGTCAATTTCTGATGTATCTTCCAAAATCTTTTCGTAATCGTAAATTGGTTTCGAATTTTAATGTTCAGGATAGTATCAATACACTTTTTCGTTCGCATTCAAATCTATTTTCCCTCCACAAACATCCTGCCCTCTCAGCCCATGAAATGATTAACCAGTTTCATTCCTGGACCCGATTAATGTGCTTGTCAATGTGAAATTTTAAGTCTATTTAGTGTGTTTTTATCTATATGAAAAGAATGTTGTCATGTTTATTTACATTGTTTGTCTAAGCGTTTTAATTTGTATATTTTACTTTGTGTATTTTATTCATACTCCGCTGTCACGCAAAAAGCGGGTCACAAATAAATAAATAAATAAAAATAAATAAATGTGGATTTTGGTTATAATCAGTATATAAGTTTGTCAATAAAAAGAACTTGAACTTGGATCCATCCGACATGGTGTATGTATGTTGAGGGTTCTTAGGTCCAAGCTGAAGTACTTTACACTTCGCAGCATTGAACTCCAAAAGCTACAGAGATGACCAGTTGGAAAGAACATCAAGGTCAGCTTGCAGTTCGGATTTTTGGTTGATGTTGGCAACAGGACCGAAGAGTTTTGAGTCGTCGGCAAAGAGTGTAAAGGTGTTTTGTACAACAAAATGTAAAATGTATACAAAACAACAGGAAATAAATTAAACGCAAGGGGAAGAAGGATGACTATCAACTGTTAGCGTGAAGATTATTGTAGCTCACGCTTAATGATGCAAGCCTTACTGACTTGACCTTGGCTACTAAAAATGAACTCGACCGTGGCAGAGACGCAAAAGCTCGCACTCGCGGCAACAGGTCACCAGATTATCGGTTGGCAAAGGGTTAAATGCGTTAAAAATGCATCGGTACATCGGAACATACCGTCGGAAACTAGTGACCTGGTAAAAATCCAGTTGTAAAGCCGGTACCTAGATATAAATCCAAGGGAAAGTGTAGGATAACTTGCCTTCATCCTCATGCTTCCGGTCGAGCGGAGAGCAACAAAACAGGGGATCATGACCTGTCACTACGTAAGGTTAAAGTATCAGTGACATGAACAGCGTTTACCAGCTTGTTTTGACGGCTACCATCTACCCTATCTTTCACCCAAAACGATCTCTTTGTCCCAACAGCCTTACCAACAATTTCTGTTCAAAACAAGTTACCACACTGTCAGAAGTTTCATAACAGATTGCGCATAACACTTTCACGAATAACACCTTTTCACTTAGAAATAAAGTGTTATGACGAATTAAGTTTACACTATTTCGTGCCTAGATCTGCAACAACACCTTCAATTGGTAAAAGTACTAACGGGAACGAAAGAAACATAACATATAACATCCCAAAGTGTTATCTCTTGAAACCGCGCATCCTGCTGTTGTCGTTATGTAACTTCTGACAGTGTAGTATTTTTACCTATTGAAGGTGTTGTTGGAGATCTGGGCACGAAATAGTATAAACTTAATTGGTCATAAAACTTTTTTTCTAAGTGAAAAGGTGTTATTCTTGAAAGTGTTATGCGCAATCTGTTATGAAACTTCTGACAGTGCATCTACCGTCGAAACAGGTCCCGCGCATTCTAGAACAAGACAAAGCCACGCCCTTTTTTACCGCAGCCTGCGGGGATCAGGGGCATAAAAGCTCTAGTAAAGCAGAATAAAAATCAATTATTAGTAATACAAAAAAAGTAGAAACCAAAGGCTCCACATCTGGGAGCCTTACCCGATGAAAAATTTGTAGCATGCGTAGTTGTATGTATTGATATGTAATAGTACACAATACTATCATTTAACGTGCCTCAGGCTGGGCCAATGTTAAGCAGTAGTATCCAATAGCAACCTGTCTTGCTATATTAGCATCCAGTTTTGCTAATAGTAGGATGCAGTAACACGGTAGCCTTGACATAGAAGCACGTAGAAGCATCAGTTCATACTGCATGCTACTTTTTCGTACAACACAACTTCATACTACTATTTTGAGATAAATTTTTCATCGTGTATGCCCTGATTCGACAGGATCACTCATCCTGTAAGCCACTAAGTAATGGGATTCAAAACCTTTTGGGGAGTACATTTTACGAGAGAAGCATGTCTCAACTTTGGTTCATGCTGGGGAAGCTCAAACATGAGTTCAAAGGCACAGAAAACTTGACTACGCAACTTTCGGCCATCAAACCGACCTGGGGGGCCTAGATAAAGATACAGGGACTTATTGTCGACAGGACCCCCCCCCCCCCCTTCTTTGTTATTTCGAACCCCCTCCTTAGTGTTCCCAAAACTAGCTGGCAGGTCCTTGCCCCTCATGCACTGTAAAATTTCGCCTTTGGCCGTCGATAGTAGTCAAGAGGTCGTGCGTTCGATTCCTACTCCCGGTACACAAACCTTTTGCTTCTTCTTTCTACTAACTCAAAAGTCGAATTCTCGGAGACTGCAATGGTCGTAGCGAGAATTTTTCTTACTCTCAATATCGACTCAGGGTAAATTCTTGATATGTCAGCTAGCTCCCCGAGTCAAGTTTTCTGTCCCTTTAAGGCAAAGAAACCTACTTGAAAACTCATTTATGTGCTCTGAGCTCCACAAAACATTCAGTTTTTCGGGATGTCAAGAATCCTAGTATCCACAATTAGAACTGGTCCCAGGAAACTCCGGTAACATCTCTTCGGAGGCGAACCGAGCCAGAATTCAGGTACGGAGCAAGCGTATGGAAGCCCCGGGAAATCTCTCCATAATTCCGTGGCAAGCGGACAAGTGTGTGATGATCAATAACAGGTTGCCAATGGAAGGCCATTGTAAGAATGCCAAGGCCACGAGTGTGTGAACGTGACAAGACAAGCAAACAAGAAGCGGGCCGTCTTTCTTCCGTGGCTGTACCGATGCAATACAACGGCTTGTGCAAGCGAGAAGGAGTAGACGGAAGGGAAAATGGCACAGCGTTGCCAAGTTGACCTTAGTAAACAGAATTTTGTTTTTTATATGAACGTGACAACCAAAGAAGAAGCGGACCGTCTTTCGTCCGTGGCTGTGCCGACACAGAACAACGGCTCGTGCAAGTGAGAAGGATTAGACGGAAGGGGACGTGGCACAGCGTTGCCAAGTTGAACTTAGTAAACATAATTTTGTTTCTTAAAAGTATAATATACATATTCGATATATATAATTATGTGTATACCTACAGACAGTATACTTCGTCATCAGAAGCAGTTTTATGCGGGTAGCTAGTCGTTACGACATCTTTAAAGGACCCCTCGCACTATTTACTCTTCAACTTTAAGTATTTTAATGTATTTTTAAAACTAGGCTGTGCTTTCAACAAATAACCCACCGTTTTGGATGTGTAAGACCTTTTCCGAGACCCGTTGACTTATAGCGAAAGCAGGGAAACAATTTACATAACCGGTCTTTCTGATGGAATAAACTTCTCGCAGACAACCGTCGACAGCGTGATACACATCGAAGGTAGCAATACACGGCAAGTGAGAAAATGAGCGTGGTTTTGTTAGAGGGGTTAGAATGTACCGTACGAAATTGGGGTCTCCGGGTTAACAAACACATGGAGTGATTACTGAAGTAGGTTGCGGTAGTAAAATAGGTAAGACAGGTCCTTTAACGAAGAAAGGACGATTCCTAGAAGTGAAAAAACACCGACAAAAACGAAATAACATCGTTTATTCCACAACATTACAAAAGTCAAATCAATAGCCTAACGAAGAAAAATTTTAAAGCACAAAAATAAATGAAAGCTTAGTCATGACGGGAGTCGAAGTTCGCGTCGCCTGGTGACCGAAGACGCATCCACCCAACCGAAAATACGCGCAGCTCGACTTCCGACTCTAATGGAAATTCCTATCTAACCATGTCGGAAAGAATTTTCTAATCCGTTCCGGGAGGAGGTGTCACTTAGGAAACCGGCTTCTATTCGTAGGTGTGGGCCATTTACGGCCTCAAAATGTTCAGATTCCGGCCCCAGGCGCATTTCGCACCACCCTACGAATTTCACTTCGCTTGGCCAGAAACTAAATAAAAGGTCCAACTCTTCTCCGAGCTAGACATTGCAAAAAAAGGTAATTCTTTTCTCGAAACAAAAAACCCACTCTGTAACAGCAGAAGAAAGAAAGATGTATCCTTTGAGCCTTGGGACTCACATCTTGGAGATCTTTTGGAATAAATGAAATAGGCCAAGGTTTTTGCGTAGCAAAGCGAAATTCGCACAGGGAAGCTAAAATCAATTTCAGTGGGAATCAGTAACCCGAACAGTTGTGTTTCTGACAATGGTTGTCAGGCGGGAAAAAAAATTAGTTCAGTATTTGTTAGCCCTTCCCTAGTAGCCTATACGACGTCTATAAATTACAAAATTACAGTATTGTTAGGAAATTATGGGATGGATGACTTAAACAGGAAGTAGATATTTAGGAAGAGTAAGCGGGGTTATAATTTCTCTATTATTTCCGTATTATACGTTTGAGGCTGTATGTACGACATATCCGCGGTGGTTACATTTCAAATCTGCTTTTGAAAAACAGCAGTTTTGACCGCCCTGTTTTATATAATAATAATATAATAATGTACTTTATTTCTGTAACAGCTTGTATTCTATATGCTAGCGTTGGATCGTCATTCACGCAAATAACACATGACACAATTACATAAATAGACATGTCATTACAGCTTATGACTATCACTTAACTTAACTAGGATTAAAATATTGGGTAAAATAGGGTACAAAAGGTTTCAGATAACGATCAGTCTAGTGTATGAGTGGTCTTACTAGTCTCTGGGAAGCAGCGTCCCTCTGTATTTGTCACGTATTGGGCCTGCTATTTGCTAGGGTTTCAAAATCAGGTAGAATGGCACGATGCTCTTTTTGTTTTAGTCGCTATTTCTCATTTTCGCGCTTTAAACCGGATAACTCCGTGGCTAAACCAATAATCTAGGAAGAAGATTTTTTAGACCCGATTAGTCCCTCTTCTTTTTTTTAATGTTTTTATTTTATCTTGTGCATTTACTACATTATTGAAAGCTCAGTGTATTTTTTTCTTTTATTTGTCTGTACTGCGCTATTTTCCTCTTCTTAGGCGCGTAAATAAAATTTCATTCATCGTCATCATAGCCTACTGGACGCACCCCATATCTACTTGTTTTACGTTGTCTTCGCGATGAAGCAAATTCCATGACAAAAAAGGCAGTTTTCTGAACACGTAGAACACCTTCCTTCTTTTGGCCCTGGTGTCACTGGTAGAATAATTCTGCGATCGGTTCCTTACCAGTAATCAGGGGCGTCACGACTAGGGAGGGAGGGGGGGGGGGGGGGGGGACGACCAACCCCCTTGTCGGGAGAGAAAATGGTTTTCACCATCGTGTTCAGCATGTCTTCTTATCCCATAATCGACTATCACATTAGCTGTTTAAAAATATTTTGTTTCCCCTTTAATTTGAACCCCCACCCCTAAATGTAGGGCTACAAAGCCCATTTACGAACTTGACCTTGCCCTTGACCCAAAGAATTCTCACACCAAGTTTCATCCAAATATCTCATTCCCTTCGAGAGTTATCGTGCTAACAGACGGAAAACTTTCCCGAATGTTGTCGGCCAGTCGGTAAAAAAATAGCAGAGTCTGCGCCACAATTTTTGCGTAAAAACAGTCAATTTTTTCTTGGAAATAGTCGATTTTTTTTAAAAAACAGTCAGTTTCTCGTAAAAATAGTCGATTTTTTCTTAAAAGTAGTAGTTTTTCTTAAGATTAGCCGATTTTTCGTCAACACCGTCGTTTCGCTCAATAATTCTCGTTTTTATCTGCAAAAACAGTCGACAAAAATGACCAGCCAGTCGGTAAATATCTTGCCCCCTCCCCCAAACATTTTGGCTAGTAACACCTCTGCCAGTAAATACAAAATCTAAGCAAAAAAGTTGAGACATATAATTATGAAGATGATAAAGCGAGATTTTTCGTTAATGTCTGGTAAAAAGGGCCCAGCTTCGTAGGCGACAGAATGTCATCGGTTTTTGCGGCCAAAAGTCACAGGTTCCGTCAGAGAAAAGTGACAACACTGATCGCACCTTCTCTGACTAACTGTGCAATCGGTCACCAGGCGAGGCCACGCAGCGATTTCCGTAAACGAGAACTCCTTCGTTTCCCGTCAGAACCTAGCTTCCAGAAAACAACCTCGCAGCAAATTCGCCCGCAATTTCAGAACCAAGAACAAAAACGTGCAGCTGGACAACCCGGAGATAAACAAGGTTCTTTCGTCATCCAACTTGTCCAACCCTTCACATTTTCAGGCAACACTAAAGGATAAACTTTCAGTCCTAAATCTGCTGGATCTTTTAGCGGGATTGAACATTTGCCGACAATGCTGCACTTTATCGCAAAGGTTCTTTCAACTGTTCAAAACACATGCTGTACTCCGGCAGCGATGGTTCACTTTTATTTCAGCAAACCGTTATATCGATGATTGTTAGAGCCCACACTTCGCAGTCTTCACGTCAGATGGCCACTCGAATTTGCAGGAAGGTCGACTCACTTAGCTGACTTGATCCCTCCCACAAAGCAGCGTTGCGTGATACCGACCACAAAACCATGGGACTTCAAGTAATACAAAACACAAATCCTAACAAAACCAATGTCATCACCTGACTACTCCTGTATTTATCAAAGAACAGAGTATGTATAATGCATGTTGGCTTTCTAAATGTATTAATAACAAGACCAAAGGTTTCGATGGGATCCCAAAAATCTACCATTTGATTCAACAATTGGGTCATGTCTTCGCCATTCAGTCTTCGTCAGACTCCTTAAATATTTTTACTGTTAAAATAAAGTTCAAAAATGGATTCAGCATTCTCCTTGCCCCGATACCGAATCTCTAATCGATTTCAGAAATAACTTAGAGCTTCAACCAAATTTCCAGTCTCAGCCGAATTCGTGATGAGCCATTTGTCCAGCAAGAAAACTAAGTTCAGATATGGATTCAGCGGACCTCCTTATCCCTTCAATGAATATCTTATTAGCTCATAAAACATAAATGAAAACCCTCCTCTGCCTATAAATATAGGACTAAAGGACCCACCTACGAACCTGACCCGTACTTTGCCAATGAATCCTCGTACTAAGCTTGAACAACATATATCAACCCCTCCTAAGCTTGAACGACATATACCAGCCCCTTCAAACTTCGATTACACTAGCTCTCTCCAACATTCATAGGTTATGTCATCATCCACGAGCAGAGCTATACTAGTGTGAAGAAAGGGGAGGGACTGCTACAGCCGAAAACTGGTCGACAAATTTTGTGTCCGGTTTTTGCCGGATTCCAGGCTAACTACTTGTCCGGTGAGAAAATAACTTTCAGATTCGGATTCAGCATGTCTCCTTCCCAAAATCAACTATCTCAATAGCTTTCCAAAAATATTTTTTTTGCCCCTTAATTTGAAACCCCTCCAAACCCTCAAATATAGGACTACAGAGTCCATCTTCGAACTTGACCTGTACTTTGACCCAAAGGATCCTCCCACCAAGTTTCATCAAAATATCTCAATCCCCTCGAGAGTTATCGTGCGGAAAGACGGACAACTTTTGCGATGTCATAGGTCTCCCTCCACTTACGTTTTGGGATCCCAAAAACATAAACCATAGGCTATTCGTTCGTATAATGTTCATCTACCTTTCATACAAACAACATTTAAATCCGTATACAGTGTTTAACCACATTTGCGTATTACAATTTTCTCTCGTTAGTCCCCTTTGGTTTTGATGAGGAAATATGACACTGCACATCCGTCAAAACTGTGGCTATTTTCTTTGGATTTTGAGCATTATTACTGTCTCTTGGTGGTGTGGTCGGTACCTTCCCGATGAAATTTATCTCAAAATCGTAGTATGAAGTTGTACGAAAAAGTAGCATGCAGTATGAACTGATGCTACTACATGCTTCTCTGCCAAGGCTACCGTGTTTCTGCATTCTACTATTGGGAATACTGGATGCTACTATAGCCAGACAGGATGCTACTGGATACTACTGCTTAAGACTGGCCCAGTCTGAGGCACATTAAATGATAGTATTCTTTATTATTAATATCAATACATGCAACTTTTTCGTGCAATTGTCATACAACTACGCAGGCTACACATTATTCATCGGGAATGGAGGTCGGTAAGGCGCAAACTTCCTAAGCTAATCTTCTACTAGCGCCAATATGGATCCGCCTGAATTTCCAGGTGAAGACGTTTGTAGAAAGCTCTACGTCGGGTCTCAGCCTCATCAACTGAAGATATGTACATGGTCACTTTACTCGACAAGGATAACTCACTAGGATGGAAAACAAAGTACTTATCAGTATCTCATCCAAATCCTTTAAGCGACCGTGATGTCATTTATAGAGGCGACCACACTAAACTGATACTTCAATGTCTCTTCGATATTCTTGTAAATGTTGAGATCGCTACTCTCGGCGAGGTTGATGAAGGTGACTTTTTGACCATGGGAAAAAGCTTCCAACCTACAACAAAGACGAAATAAAATAACAGCACCGACAGCTTTCTTTCTTTCACCCTAATGAACAAGAGCTGGAAGCTCATATGGCACTTGCAAGGCTGGGTCATATGGAAGTGATAGTAAATTTTTTGTATGGCATTTGACCTTACTCAAGTGCCATATAGCGATCTTTTTGTCTGTCTGTCTGTCGGTCTGTCCGCATTTTGCTAGTTTGGGCACTTCCACATGACCTAGGACGATACAACTTGGGCACGCGTTTCAGGGACCCTACCGGATTAACTTGGAAATAATCACTTCCCCGATCCGACCATCAATGGAGGAGTGGCAAGATGGGGAATCCGGAAATTTGTAACATTCATAACTTTGGAACGGATAATCGGGCGTGCATTCAACTTGACAGGTATCAAGAACAAGTGTCTTGGATGTTCATTGTCAAATTGGGACAGGATCCGATAACTGGGGGGGGGGGGGGGGGGGGCTGGAGGGGGACACCCGAAATCTCTTGAAACGCTTTTTCTTGTTTTTGTCAAACCCCTACCCCTTTCTTCACACTAGTATAACTCTGCGCATGGATGAGTCATTCTTTCTTCACACTAGTATACCTCTGCTCGTGGATGAGTCATTATTTGCTTAAATTCGTTCGGAGAGAGCTAGAGCAATCGAAGGTCGAAAGGGTTGGCATAATATGTTGTTGAACCTTAGTAGAGGTTGATATAGATTAAGGACTTCCACACAAGCTAGTACGATGAAACTTCGCAGGCATATCAGGAACCCGACCAGATTAACTTGGAAATAATCACTTTCCAGATCCGGTCATAGTGGGGGGAGTGGAGGGATTGGAAATCCGGAAACTATTAACATGCATAACTTTGGAGAGGATCCGGACCAGATTCGATACCTGTGTGTGTGTGGGGGGGGGGGGGGGGGGCTGGAGGGGGGCACCGGAAATTTTCTGAAACGCTTCCACATAAGCTAGGACAATAAAACTTGGAAGGCATATGAGGGAACCGACCAGGTTAACTTGGAAATAATCACTTCCCCGATCCAGCCATCGCGGGGGGAGTGGAGGGATGGGGAATCCAGAAACTAGAATCATACATAACTTTGGAACGGGTAATCGGACATGCGTGAAACTTGACAAGTGTGAAGAACAAGTGTCTCAGATTTTGAATTTCAAATCTGGCCCGAATCCGATAACTGGGGGGTGGGGGTAGAGGGGGGGACCGGAAATCTTTTGAAACACTTAGGGTCGAGGGATCGGGATGGAACTTGAAGGGAAGAATGAGCATTAACCCTAGATACTTTATTGACAAAATAGGACCAGATCGTGTCGTAGTTGGAGGGTGTCGGAGGGGGTTTCTTGGAATTCCGCGGTGATCACGAGTTAGGATACTTCCAGATGTACTATGACCATGAAATTTGGCAGACATTTTTGGTACTCTCCTAGGTCGACTTCAGAATAGTTCCTTCCCCGATACGATGATGTTGGGGGGAGTGGAGGGATGGGGAATCCAGCATCTAGTGACATGCATAACTTTAGAACGGGTGATCGGACGTGAATGAAACTTGACAAGTGTCAAAAACAATTGTCTCAGATGATCAATTTCAAGTTCGGAACGAATCCAATTACTGGGGGGGGGGGAGCTGCAAGGGTGCAAGAAATCTCGTAAAACGCTTATAGTCGAAGATCAGGATGGGACTTGGAGGAAAGAACAAGCATAAGCCGTAGAGACAATACTGACAAAACAGGACCATATCTTGTCACAGTTGGGGGAGTTTGAGAGGGTTTTCCACAATTCTGGTCATCACGAGCTGGGGTACTTCCAAATGCGCTACTTGGCAGTCTGTGCTATGACCATGAAACTTGGCAGGCATGTTAGGGACTCTGTCCGATTGGCTTAAAAATAGTCCCTCCCCCGATCCGATCATCGTTGTGGGAGAAACAGTTATCAGTGAGTGGAATAATCATTTCAGATTTAGTTGATCAAGCCGATTTTGTGATGAAATGATTATCGGGAGAGAGATGCAGCCTTGACAACTGCAAACCGTATCTGACAAACATGCTAACTGTTCTTACAAGTGCCATATGAGCTTTCAGCTCTTGTTTTATTTTTTTTCGGTAAAGATGCGCCAAACTTGCAACGCTGAGTCAGAGGATTGCTCGTCAAAAGTTTTTTTTCACTTTTCGGTTAAGATGCGCACTTGAGGGTGCTAAAATTTAATTCCTGAGCGACACCCATGAGGCAAAAGGGATCATGTGCTCATGTCGATCGTGAAAAAGTAAATTTTGCTTAAAGAAATTTTTTGCACTTTGCGGTAAAGATGAGTTCTTTAAGGGATGGTCGGATCGGAGAAGTGACGATGTCTAACCCAATGATGTCAAATTTCTAATGCTCCAGCAAATCATCCTAGCACATCTTGAAGTACCTTAGCTCACGATCACCGGAATTCCGGACACCCTCCCCCCCCTACAGCTCCCCTATCCCCTCGGTACCCGAATCCGGTCCGATTCTGTCACTGATGCACCTAGGACTTGTGCCTGTACTTCCCAACAAGTTCCTTTCTGATCGCTCCGGTTCTTCCCTCCGACCCCCTCCCCCCAGTTCATCCGATCCGGTCCTTAACTAAAACGGGACATCTGAGACAAGAGGTCTTTCAAGATATCAAGTTTCATTAAGATCCGATAACCCTTTCGAAAGTTATGCACGCCACTAATTTCCGGATTCCGCCGTCTCCCCTTCCCCCCACGATGGTCGGATCGGGCAAGTGGCTGTTTCCAAGTTAATCTGGTCGGGTCCCTGATATGTCCGCCAACTTTTATCGTCCTAGCCCACCCGGAAGAACATTAACTACGGATCGCCGGAATTCTGAAGCCCCCTCCAACTCCCCCATGGTGGCCGAATCCGGTCCAGTTCTGTCAGTGATGTATGTAGAGCTTGTGCTTGATCTTCCCACCAGGTTTCATCCCGATTGCTCCACTCTGACAGTTTCACAAGATTTCCGGTTTCCCCCTCCGACTCCCCCCCCCCCCCAGATTCATCGGATCCGGTCCGGACTTGAAATGAGACATCTGTGACACGAGGTCTTTCCAGATACCAAGTTTCAATAAGATCCGATCACCCGTTCGAAAGTTATTCATGTCCCTATTTTCCGGATTCCGCCACGTCCCCCTCCCTCCACGATGGTCGGATCGGGCAAGTGACTATGTCCAAGTTAGTTTGGTCGAGTCCCTAATATGCCTGCCAAGTTTCATAGTCCTAGCACTTCTGGAAGTACCCGAACTCGAGAAGAGTGGACCGACCGACCGAAAAGTGATCGGTATATGGCACTTCAGCGGAGCTTCAAGTGCCATAAAAAGTATCTTTTTTTCCTCTCTACTTAATGTATTTTGGGTTTTTATGGCACTTGCCCTTCGGCCAAACGCCACATCGGTCCCACGATTGCGAGTTAGGATACTTCCAGATGTGCTAGGACAATGAAGCTTGGCAGGCATATCTGGGACCCGATCAGATTGACTTGGAAATAGTCCCTTCCCCGATCCGACCATCGTGGGGGAATTTCTGGTGAATTTTCCCGTAAGCGACGAGTAGGCCTTTTACGGCAGGACTATCTAGGGACGAACAAGTAGTGGGATGTGTTGGGCCAAAAGACAAACCAAGCCATATCCGAAGAAGAACAAGGAAGAACCGCAGTCCCGCTCACAAGCATGAGTATAAAACACAAAGTAAAATACACATATTAAAACACTAAACAAAACAATGTAAATAAACATGACTACATTTATTCAAATAATGTTTACAACGATTATTTATTTGTTATTTATTTTTATTTGAATAAATGTTTCAAAGCCAGCTTGGGCTCAAGGAATATTAATCATGACTAAATTCTTTTCATATAGTTTAAAAACACTATATAGACTGAAATAGACACTAAAGACTGAAATAGACACTACACTAAATATATGGGCTATTAAAACAAATGAACTCGCACTTAGACGCATTTACTGATGGACCTATATTATTTAGTTCATTACCCGATGACAAATTTGTAGCTTGCGCAGTTGTATGATAGTTGTACGAAAAAGTTGCATGTATTGATATATAATAGTAAAGAATATTATCATTTAACGTGCCTCAGAATGGGCCACTCTTAAGCAGTAGTATCCAGTAGCATCCTCTCTTGCTATAGTAGCATCCAGTCTTGCTAATAGTAGCGTGCAGTAGAATGCAGTAACACGGTAGCCTTGACATAGAATCATGTAGTAGCATCAGTTCGTACTGCATGCTAATTTTTCGTACAACTTGATACTACTATTTTGAGATAAATTTTTCATCGGGTAGTCAATATACTAAGTTGAACAAGCAACCCACGACGAGTCCGGCTAACAGGGACGTCGTCGACATGCGCAATGTGAGACAGACCAATGTCATCATAAAATACAACAAGACCCAAAGGTTTCGATGGGATCCCAAAAATCTAATAACTGATCCAGACAATTGGGTCTTGTCTTCGCCAGATCCAGCCTTCGCCAAACTAATCATCAGAGAAAACCGTGTTCAGATATAACTCTATAAGCAATATCTATTTTGACGACACTGACCGAAACTTCCTGCTTTACTTCTGCCAAATTTCCGGTTTCGCCCGAATTCCGAGCGAACTACTAGTCCAGCAAAAAAAAAAAAAATTTCAGAAACAAATCCAGCGGATCTCTTTATCCCTATAAAGAACATCTAATCAACTTTAAATAAAACTTTAACAAAACATAATCGACTATCACATAAGCTGTTTAAAAATATTTGTTTGTCCCTTAATTTGAACCCCCTCCCCCACCCTCAAATACAGGGCTACACAGCCCATCTTCGAGCTTGGCCTGTGCTTTGACCCAAAGAATCCTCCCACCAAGTTTCATCAAAATATCTCAATCCCTTCGAGAGTTATCGTGCGGACATACGGACGGACAACTTTTGCGATGTCATAGGTATCCCTCCACTTACGTTTTGGGATCCCAAAAACACCTGAGGAGACGCAGGCACGACGCAAGTCCACATTTAAAAGTACAAGGATACAACACAGCCCCTTGACGAACTCCCTTATTGATTTACAATTCACAATTAAGTTTATTTATCCCATACATATCTTTTACAAACAAAAAATAGTGCTGGACATGTCATTACAAATAAAAAGATCAACCAAGGGATATATTTACAATGGTAACCTATGATTTGTATATACAATTCACGGTTTAAAATACAATTCTTCAAAATACGAACGCGAATTAAAATGAAAAGTACAACAATAATTCGTCATAAATGTCACTACTGTTATACAATTCACGGTTTAAAATACAATTCTTCAAAATACGAACGCGAATTAAAATGAAAAGTACAACAATAATTCGTCATAAGTGTCACTACTATTCTAGTATTTAAACAAAAAATGATTGTATTGATATGACTGAAAAAATAATTTGTAATGGATCAAATGTTTGGCGATTTCAGGTTAATCGAATTTCAGAATTAGCATACGAAAAAGACAGCAAACGGACTAGGGTCATAACGGAAATATTATGTAACGATAACAGACAACACAGAGCCTTGGCAAACTCCCTTATTGATTTGTACTGGATCAAATGTTTGGCGATTCCAGGTCACACGAATTTCAGAATTAGCGTACTAAAAAGACAGCAAACGGTCTAGGGTCATAACGGAAATATTATGTAACGATAACAGACAACACAGAGCCTTGGCAAACTCCCTTATTGATTTGTACTGGATCAACTGTTTGGCGATTCCAGATTAACTGAATTTCAGAATTAGCATACGAAAAAGACAGCAAACGGACTAGGGTCATAACGGAAATATTATGTACTGGATTTGTACTGGATCAAATGTTTGGCGATTCCAGGTCACACGAATTTCTGAATTAGAATACTAAAAATACAATAAACGGTCTAGGGTCATGACGGAAATATTATGTAACGATGACACAAAGGGCGTTATCTGGTATCTGCTTGAACTGCGCATCCTTGCATAAATGTTATAAAACTTCTGACAGTGTGGTTGGCAACGCCAACAAATGTAGATCTGACTGCGAAAACCAGCTTTTCTGGCTTTCCCACCTATTCATTTCACCCAACTGTCCCAACGCTACTTCGTCCTCTACTTTGTCAAGAAATATGATAAAAAGTTTTGAACGTATAACTTGCCGTCCCAACTTTTGAATCTATTAATCCAATCGTCCCCAGGACAAGAAACAGCTACCTCATACAAAAGTTCCGTATAGCTGGTTCTCTGCGGCTGTTCTGAAATCCACCAACGGAACGAAGCATAATTGTAATTACCCATGGAGCTCCATGATGTTTCGGTTTACTGAATTTTAATTACTTTTGGTTGTTTTTGTAGTGTTGTTTCTTTCTTCTTTCATTTCTCTACTATACTCCGACTGTAGGCTAACTTGAGGGTTAAAACAACATTAAATTAAATTCAGTTATATTCCCAACAAGCAAAAATATTTGCGACTTGTAATAATAAACCTATTCTAATGGGCGCGATTTGAGAAAAGTTTCAATATCTTGACATACGTGGACTACTTAAACGCACTTGCCTCACTACGTCCTACGTCCACAAGCCCCTCGGTGGTCCATAGACAGATCGATAGATATCGCTTTTATTCTTTTCGAACTATCGTGGTGAAATCCAAATTTGTCGAAATCGCCATATATACATGCAGACACTCATATATAAATATGTCAACGTCATATATAAAAGTAAACACTAAATAATATCAAAAAATTTACGTAAGACGGTACAAACGTCTTTTCATACCGTACATGGTCACATTTTACGTGCTGGAGTTTTGGGATCACCACTGAGGCCGCTCTTGCAGGTCGTTCGCGAGCAGTACTGAACGGTGGCGGAAGTAGCCTATTTACTTATGGATAGGGTGCTCAATGATTTTCTTACTGGAAGCCATGCACAGTTTCAACCTACGGGACTCAAGTTTAAATTTCTGAAGGAGCTCATTGTAAGGAATTTTGGGGGGTCGTGACATAATTAGTAGGGCACGTTTCTGTATTTTTTCGATCCGATAAGCCTGGTCTTCAGTAAGGTCAAAGTGCCAAGCCTCCACAAGGTATTCTAGCCCCGAACGTGTAAAAGAAACATAAAAACGGAGCAAATCTTGTTCAGGGAACCTATTTTTAGCAAGAAATTTCTGCATATGAAGGCCGGTGTGTCCACGCTCTACCATTTCCTTCGTTTGGAGTTCCCATTTTAAATCGTTTGATTTAATTAGACCGAGGAGTTTTATTTGGTTTACACGCAAAGTATCTGGAATAGGAGGTTCAAAATTGGCCCTTCTTTCAGGAAAGAAATTGTAAGAATTGAAGACTTCTTTTCATTCACAGCCATGTCTGAATTTAAAGCTTCGGCCTGTATCTGCGAAATTATATTGGACGCTTCACTACTTTGTCCTTTTTCACATATTTCAATAAGAGAAAGATCGTCAACGTATTTCCATCTTTCTCGTCTGTCAGAAGCTGTATTGTTAATCATTACAAGAAAAGTCCAGTCGTTAGCGCAACCGCAAATCAAAACCGAAGGTCAAATCCCGCTCGAAGAGCATTATGTATAACAGTTCACTATCCTACTTACAAGAACAAATAATCTGATAGAACCTCTGTCTTTGGTCTCATGCAGCGACTATGGATACCCCGACGAAACTCAGCTGAGCGGAACAAACAGGAGGCACGCTGATCCGACCGGAGCGCGTGCAGAGAACCAATCGGCTTTTACTTCGAAATTTTCTTCTACGCGGCTTCCCAGCGATGTAGCTATTTGTAGAGGTAACGAGACGTGATGTGCCGCGTAGCTCTTAACCTCCGCTCTTTTGCATCGGGTAGAGTCAGAGTATGGGAAAATATTCGACTCGGCATGGTCTTTAAGGGATGATCGGATCTGGGAAGTCACAATTTCTAAGCCAAGCCTATCGTTCCAGCCAAGTTTCACCGTCCTAAACATCTGGAAGTAGCTTAACTCGCGAAAATCTGGACCCCCTCCAACTCCCCCCATAGTGCCCGAACCCGGTCCGGTTCTGTCACTGATGTACCTAGTTCTTGTTCTTCTCACCAAGTTTCTTCCCGGTCGCTCCACTCTAAGCGTGTAACAATATTTCCGGTTCTCCCCTCCCCCACCCCCACAGACATACGTCGGATCCGGTCTGGACTTGAAATGCGACATCTGAGAAACTAGGTCTTTCCAAATATCAAGTTTCATTAAGATCCGATCACCTAATCGAAAGTTATACATACTTTAAGTTCATGATTCCCCCTCCCTCCACTCCCCCCCACAATGGTCGGATCCGGGAAATTACCATTTCCAAGTTATCCGGTCGGGTCTCTGATATGCCTGCCAAGTTTCATCGTTCTAGCCCCCCTGAAAGTACCCGGATCACCGGAATTCGGGAACCCAAGTCGTCCTCCCCCCACAGTGCCTAAATCCGGTCCAGTTCTGTCAATGATTCACCTATTGCTTTTGCTTATTCTTTCCACCAAGTTTCTTTTCACCCCAATCGCACCACTCTAACCGTGTCAAAAGATTTTCGGTTCCCCCCTCCGACCCCCCCCCCCCCCCCCCCCATTCATCGGCCCATGAGAAAGAAAGACACCAGGCAAAAGTAAGTTTTTTTTTTCAATACTGCTGCCTCTGAAAATAAGTACATACATTTCGCGCCGTACCCTATGAAAGGGATCAGAAAAAATGTTTTCGAAATACCATCACTTTCCACCTGAAACTAGCGATTCTTTTATTAGCGCTTGTCGACTATACCCAGCCTTCCTGCTCTCCGACGCGGCGGCTGGGGGCAAAACATTTGAAAACTGAACCTGCCTTGGTTAAAAAGTGGGAAAATTAAGCAAATAAAAGAAGTAATAAACAGAAGATTATCACCACCTTATGCGTGAAAGAGTTGTCAGTGGACGTTGAAGATTCCGGCAAACTTTTCGTTGAGTGACAGGAAAACTCGGCAAGACCGAAAAAGCGCTAAAAATTCATAGTTACGAAACGAAACAAGGGAGAACATTTTAGAAACTTCTAATTCAATATGGGAGCTAAGTATATTATAGAAGGCAGAATAAGCAAGAGGGGTCCTTTAAGAAAAAGAAAATGACATAACTAATCAACGAAACGCTAAAAACAACTGAGAATGGTTCAGTTTAATAACCGATTGGCCATGCAAAATACATATCTAAAATGAAAACTACTTCTGTAACAAATGCTACGATGACCATCGCAAAACATTTATAAATTAGTATTGCCGCCCAATTTTCCGGTCTTAGCCGGATTCCGGACGAACTACCTGTTCGGCGACAAAATAAGCTTCAGATATGGATTTAGCATGTCTGCTTGGTTCTACATCGAAATAGGCACTATAGTTTGGTTCTAGATCGAAATGGGCACTATAGTCACCCCTAATGTCGAAGCTTCATCGATGTTATTTATTCCATATGATTTTCGTATAATAATTTAGTTGTTTTAGAAACTAAATTGGGCACAATTCAACACGCGTAATTTCTGTTTTCATGTCTCTGTATGGTCAATTGACTATTTAATAAACTACGGTATTCATAGCGGTTCTTATTTACGGTACTCAGTAATCCACTGGGTCAATACGATCATCAACACCATCACCATATGCAGAAAACAACTCAGATTTGTGCAAACAAGATATAAAAGGGTCTTGCCTATGGTAGTAGTCGGTAGCATCTTTGACTCCTTCATTTATGACGAGGTCTGGCTTCATCTTTCCAAAGGTATTGACGTATATCGACGTCAGAACACATGAGGTTGAGTAAGATGAAAAGGCTTCAGCGGATTCAAGGAACATTTCTCTCGTTTGCTAAACAAAGCAAAAGAACTAAATCGATACATGCTATAAAGGTACCATGATCCTATTTTGTATATTGCCGTTTGCAATTAAGAGGGCGGGGGGGGGGAGTGCTCTAAGGTCCAGTATTCCAATGTTCTTCTAACGCTGTCTGCCTAACCAAAATGTCAAAGAAATCATCTACCGGGCTGAACGAAATCTACAGATGTCGAACAAGACTGCAAAGATTGTCTGCAACGACCACCAGGACCATGGCCAGAAAACTGTTCCGGGGGTAAGGAGAGAGGACCAGAGGCGTTACTAGCCAAAATGTTTTGTTTTGTTTTTTTTTTTTGGGGGGGGGGGCTAGGTATTTACCGACTGGCTGGTCTTTTCTACCGAGTATTTTTGCAGAAAAAAATGATTTTCAGAAAACTCGGCTATTTTTAAGGAAAAATCTACTGTTTTGACGAAAAATCGAATGATTTCATGAAAAAGTCGATCGTTTTTACGAAGAGATCAACTGTTATTACGAAAAACGACGGCACTTCGCTCCGACTCGGTCATTTTTTACCGACTGGCCGACAACATCGAGGGGGGGGGGGGGTCAACCATCGTGCCCCTCCCCCCCCCCCTTTTTGACGGGGTAAACAATCCTGGATCTCGTTTCTATATAGAGGTATGCTTATTTATAATAGATTAGGGAAATCATAAATATCAGCTAAGAGACAAGTATTTCAGCTCATCTTTTGAAATAAAGGTAAAATTCAACTTCTCGTAAAGTGAACTGTTGTTCCCTTTCAAATGTTTGTTTCTTCCGTTGGGATACTTCGGACGGTAACGAAAGTAATACAAAACTTTTTACGTCGAAATTTTCTAGGCCCCCTTACCTGGCCGCAAGCGAGTGCAAAAGCAAAAGAGCAAATTATTATAAGGATAAAAGTGTGGGGCTTGGACTAGACTCTACTTTACTTAAATCACACCTCTCACTTACTACTATTTATGTTCCAGTCTTCTGAACTGTATGAATACTGTAAAACTAAGCTCTACTTTTAACAAATTATCCACTGTTTCGGCCGTTTTATGCCTTTTCTCAGGTCCATGAACTTCTAGCAAGAACTCGGCAAATTTCAGATAACCGGTTTTACTCATCAACAGCATGATACGAGGGCACTCATAATGCACGCGGAAAATAGTGAATCGCGGCAAGTGCAAAGATTAGTGAGGTGCCGTTAGTTGGTTTAGAATGTGACATATGGAATTTGGGTCTCCGGGTTTAAAAAGTAATGGATGCAGTTATGGAAGTAGGCTGCATTGGCATTATAGGTACGACGGGTCCTTTGGATCGTTGTTTGCACTCAGCTTTGTGGATAAATTTGCTAGGGCCGAATACTCTATATGACTAAGTCCAAAAAACGCCAGTAATCTTCAGGAAGAACGAGAAAACGTCTCACTAACGACTCAAACTCAACAACTCAAATCCTGTGTCGATCAATCACGGCGATCTTTGGGGGCAGCTGTGATACCCGAGGTGAAATCGCTTCTGGCTCTTCCGCTAGGTACACGGCGATTTTGCATAGGCAAGGAGAGTTAGTCATCAAGAGTATATTATCGTAGTCTTCGGCACCATTCGAAGTTTGGCTACGTCCAAACATACCTCTATTGTATACCCAATAATAACTCGCCATTTGGTGGAAGACGAGCTAGAACCAAGCTGGGAAAACACGAAAGGAACACAGGGGAAACTCTAGACTATGGCTTCTTCTGCGACAAAACTGAAAGCCGGTAAGTCGATCGTTTAGTCCAAGCCTGGTACCAAGGGTGATTATTCATGACACCAAGAACAAATAATCAGGTAGAGCCTCCGTCTCTGTAAAACGACCATGCGGAGTCGAATATTTCCCCGTACCCTGCCCGATGCAAACGAGCGGAGGTTAGGAGCTACCCGGCACATCACGTTTCCCTACTTCTACGAATAGCGATATCGCTGTGAAGCCGCTCAGAAGAAGATGGAAGTAGACGGGTATCAACTCAAAGCCAGACTAAGTACATCTAGCTCCGCTCAGTTTCCTCGGGGTATTCATAGTCGCTGCATGGGACCAAAGACGGAGGTTCTATCGGATTATCTGTTCTTGGTGATACGAGACATGATTATTTATGTCATTATATTTCTAAAATAACAAACACGAAAGGAATTTTTGACACGGTATAGAGGAACTGCATCGGTTGGGTAGCTTCTTCGGGAAGCAGAATCAAAGACCATATAAACCATATTTTAATCATCATTACAACTCGATTTCAGAAACAAGACCAAAGGTTTCGATGGGATCCAACAAATTTCATAAAAATTTTGTCTTCTTACCCCATAATCAACTATCACATTAGCTGTTTGAAAATATTTTGCTGGCCCCTTAATTTAAACCCCCTCCCCCACCCCTAAATGTGGGGCTACAGAGCCCATCTACGAACTTGACCCAAAGAATCCTCACACCAAGTTTCATCACAATATCTCCTTCCTTCCAGAGTTTTCGTGCTGACAGACAGACGGACAACTCTTGCTATGTCATAGGTATCCCTCCACTTACGTTTTGGGATCCCAAAAAGGTGTTTGAGAGGAGGAAAAGTAGGGATGGGTTAATCATTGATAATTAAAGGTGTCCGATTTGTCTTATTGGAGAAGACACTGTTGCCCACTTCCTAGGGCAGTGCCAGGAGTCTCCTCTACCTGATCGGTTTGGGGAAGGGTTGCTCTTCCCTGGTATATTGAGATCGACTAAAGACAACGTTATTAAAGCGGTGGTAGAATATGTGAGTGGAAACTTAAATAGGAGATGTGTAGTGGGATCATTCTTTTTCAATACATTAATATATCTGTATGTCGTGTTTATAAAAATCTGTGTATGGCCCATTCGAGGCTAAATAAACACTATTCTATACTTACAGCAAACAGGTGCTTCACTCCTTTGGTTCTCAGTGCTTCTGAGTAGAGGCTACCGAAGTCTGGTTCACACACAACCACAATTCGTTTTCTCTCAAATCTCTGAACCAATTTGGCTAGGTTGTTTTGCCAAGTTGGAAGGTTCAAGCAATAGGTGGGTATGGTGGTGAGCAATTGTGGGATTCCTGAAAATATTTATTAATTTTTTTTGTTTCCTTCAAGACCCGATGACAAATTTATCTCAGAATAGTAATATGAAGTTGTACGAAAAAGTAGCATGCAGTACGAACTGATGCTACTACATGCTTCTACACTGTAAAAAGTTTCTCTGTGTAGTTAACTGCAGTATTTGCTACTGGGATTAATCTTATCTCTACTGAGACAAGATTAACCCGAATTAGAGATAAGATTCTCTTTTAAGAGACAAAATTAATCCCAGTAGCAAATACTGCATGATTTTTTGTACAGTGTTTGTCAAGGCTACCGTGCATGCTACTGTTGGCAAGACAGGATGCTACTGGATACTACTGCTTAAGATTGGCCCAGTCTGAGGGGACATTAAATGATAGTATTCTGTACTATAATATATCAATACATGCGACTTTTTCGTATAACTATCATACAACTACGCATGCTACACATTTTTCATCGGGGAGCTAAAACATCATATTCTCAGATATAGGCCTATTATTTTCAAGTCCGGAAAAGATCCGGCCTCGGTGAGGGGAGTTGGCTACCGAAACTTTTCAGAAAAGTGCTTCGATTCAAGTGACACTCGGCGGATGATAGGAGCAAGATGTGGTATCTATTTGTCCAAATCGCACGTAGACACGGCGGGGGAGTTTGAGGGGGGGGGGGGGGCGTTAATCTGGAAAGAGAGATAGAAACCATCGTGGCATAGCTAACTTCATATTATTACATGTAAAAACAACAAGAGCTTGAAGCTCATATGGCACTTGCAAGGCTGGGTTAGATGGAAGTGATCGTCAAAAGTATTTTTTTCACTTTTCGGTTAAGATGCGCCAAACTGGCTGGGTCAGAGGATGGAAGTGATGGTGAGAGGATGGAAAAACTAATTTCTAAGCAAAACCTTTGAGGCAAAAAGGATCATGCGCTCATGGCGATCATGAAAAAGCAAATTTTGCTTTAAAATATTTTTTTTATTTTGCGGTTAAGATGAGTTCTTTAAGGGATGGTCGGATCAAAGAAGTGACGATGCCTAACCCAATGATGTCAAGTTTCTAATGCTCCAGCAAAGTTTTATAGTCCTAGCACACTTGGAAGTACCTTAACTCACGATCACCGGAATTCTTGACACCTCCCTACAGCTTCCCCCCCCCCCTTGGTACCCGAATCCGGTCCGATTCTGTCACTGATGCACCTAGGACTTGTGGTTGTACTTCCCACCAAGTTTCATCCTGATCGCTCCACTCTATGCGTTTCAATTTCCGGATCTCCTCTCCGACCCCCCCCCCCCCCTCCCCCCCAGTGGGGGTCCCAAATGGGACATGAGGTCTTTCAAGATATCAAGTTTCATTTAGATCCGATAACCCGTTCCAAAGTTATGCACGCCACTTATTTTCGGTTTTCGCCGTCTCGCCCCCCCCCCCCCACGATGGTCAGATCGGGCGAGTGACTGTTTCCAAGTTATTCTGGTCGGGTCGCTGATAAGCCTGCCAAGTTTTATCGTCCTAGTCCACCTGGAAGTACATTAACTACGGATCGCCGTAATTCCGGACCCCCCTCCAACTCCCCCCACAGTGTCCGAATCCGGTCCAGTTCTGTCAGTTATGTATTTAGAGCTTGTGCTTGTTCTTCCCACCAAGTTTCACTCCCATCGCTCTACTCTGAGAGTTTGACACGATTTCCGGTCCTCCCTCCAACTCCCCCCCCCCCCCTAGATTCATCGGATCCGGTCCGGCCTTGAAATGAGACATCTGAGACACGAGGTCTTTCCAGGTATCAAGTTTCAGTAAGATCCGATCACCCATTCGAAAGTTATGCATGCCCTTATTTTCCGGAATCCGCCACCTCCCCCTCCCCCCACGATGGTCGGATCGGGCAAGTGACTATTTCCAAGTTAGTTTGGTCGGGTCCCTAATATGCCTGTCAAGTTTCATCGTCCTAGCACTTCTGGAAGTACCCTAACTCCAGAAGAGTGGACCGACAGACCGAAAAGTGATCGGTATATGGCACTTGAGCACGCTGCAAGTGCCACAAAAACTATGACTTCGCATTAGACACTGATGTGAAATGAGGATACGCATAGAAACCAAACGGAAGGAGATAACCTATAGTGATGAAACTTGTACTTTCGTCGGACCGCTAGCTGTGCAGCTCTTCCTTGTGACAACACCTCACGGAGCAAGTCTTTTTACGACGCTCCATCTTTCGTGAAGGGCATCGAGAGATGAACACCGTAAATAGTTTTTCCGTATAAAGATTAAAGTTAACTTCAGTATTTGCTACTGGGATTCATCTTATCTATATTTGGTATTAATCTTATCTGCGCACAGATAAGGATAATCCGAGTAGCAAATACTGCAGTTAACTTTAATCTTTATACGGAAAGACTTTTTACAGTGAAGCCAGGAAGGATCAAACCTCGACATGATATCTACACTAAAAATCTTGCAGTATTTGCTACTGGGATTAATCTTGTCTCTACTGAGATAAGATTATCTCTAATTCGGATTAATCTTATCCCAGTAGCAACTACTGCAGTTAACTTTAATCCTTACTCGGATAAACTTTTTACAGTGTATGTTCTATTATTTCTGCGTTTATTTGTTCAGCTCGCAAAGCGACATATTTATAGAGATAAATTATACAAAGGGCTTTTACAGTTGCAAATCAACCAGGAGGAATTTTTTTTGCAATTAGCAGTCTAGGACTCTAGTATCCGAGTCACATAGATCGTTCAAGTTCCACATGGCGGGTCTAACCGAAAAACCTGGAAAACCAAAGACTTAAAGCACACCTTGCACTATTTGCTCAAAACTATTTGAATACTGTGAAACTAGGCTCTGCTTTTGACAAATTATCCACGGCTTTGGCCTTTCCCCAGGCCCATTGACTTCTAGCAAAAACTCAGTAAAACTGAGATAACCGGTTTTACGCATTAATTGTATGATACGCGAACACTCGTCAGGAGTATAATGCGCTTGGAAAAAAGGGAATCGTGGCAAGTGCAAATATTAGTGAGGTGTCGTTAGCAGGAACAGAATGTAACATGTGGAATCTGGGTTTCCGGGTTAAGAATTAATGAATGCAACTACGGAAGCAGGCTGCATTGGTATTATAGGTACGACAGGTCCTTTAATACTTTGCAGGGGAAATAGCCCTTGAGACAGAAACAATAGTAGCCTAGTAGTAGTAGTAAAAATGCTCCCAAGCGGGGTTTAAAATAAGTAAGTAAGTAAGTAATTGTTGTTGTAATTCTTTTTTTTTTCTAATACCCCGATTTCAGCTTATTGCTAGAAAGTGGTAAGGGTCTATCTAACGTGTGTGGTTTTTGCGGAAAGTGTGGACCTTAGTCCGGTTTGATCAACATGACATTACATTTTGGAAATCTCAGCAGAATTCTTGCCTGGGGACCAAAAAGGATGTTTTTTGCTTGTAATCCAGCCAGAGCCTAAGGTGTGTGAAGTGAAGTGGAGCGGAGTTGTATAGCCTATGTTAGAGAGGACTACCTGAAGTTATGCAGCCAAGCTTTCGTTTCATCAAACCATGTTTCTGCTTTCGAGTGGAAAGCTCTGTTCTAGCAGGCAAGCAGAAAGGCACCAGTTTTCAACTGAAGGACTAAAACCTACAAATGGTTAATATGAACGGCAGTTCCCCGGCCGCACAGTCAAAATATCTTCTTTGAGCTTCTTGAGCGATAAACAGAAAAATCTACAGAGTAAAAAAAGTGGCATTTGTTCATGAGGGTTCCTTCTGTTCAGTTCATGAGGGGCTAGGAAGTAGTGCAAATTGGTGCACATTCTATTTGATCTCTATAAATCTGAGGGTAAGAAAGTTAGTCTCTATGGTCTATCACTGTCACTTGGAATAAAGTCTTTGAGGGGTTTGCAACTTCAGTGGTTGGGTACACACTCAGCCAAAGAATAGGCGGAATCCAATTGTGAAACGAGTCAGGGATTAGTCTCAAATGGCGCATCTAAGTGACGTGATCTTAGAATCGTCCAAATCATATCGATATATCCCCTCATTTGCTTGGTCCCTAGGTACATCACATCCCCTCCCCTAACTCCTCCAATGTGTCCGTATGCGATTAGGACACATTTAGATATATATATTTAGAGAAACTGCTACTTCCAGCAATATGTTTCAGTCGAGACGGATCCGTACACTCAGCTTTTGACTCTCCAAGTTTCATCCGAAGATGTTAAAAAATTTCCTGTCCTCACCCTCCAACTCCCCCACCGTGGTCGGAGGGTATTTCGACACAAAAATTTGATATTCATTTGCTCTTACCATACACCAAGTTTCACTCGAATCGAAGCGCTTAAAACTCCGTACCTTTCACACTTGGTTTCTTCTACTAATTTTAGTTTCTTTCATCCTTAGTAAGTTTTTCTTTACCATTAGTAGGTTTTTCTCCAGTTTTTCTTCGAAAACTTCCATTTCTCACTAAAAAATCTGATGCGCACGCGTCGACGCAACGCAAGAATCCGGTCCGGACCACAAAATAAAACATCTATAGGACCCATGACCTTTATACCATCCAAATTTCGGTCCAATCCTTGAACCCGTTTGATCCCTATGGGATCCACCCTCCAACTCGCTCGATCATGATCGGACACGGATAATCTCGGGAATCTACTCCTACCACCCATCAACTTTCATTGGAATCGGTTTCACCCGTTCGCAACTTACGGGAGTCATACAATCCCTGATTCCTCCTCCCCCCGCCCCGACACGGATATTCGATTCGAGAAAAGAAGTTTTCCTTGAGCATCGGCTTCCTTTACACGCACGCCAAGTTTCTTCGTCGAAGCTTATGTAGAAGTGCCCAAACTAAGAAACGCTGGGTACATCTACCATTTGGCATAGCCTATCCCTAACGCTGGATATCCTTTGCCAAACGCTGGATAGCTGTTGGTATCCTAACCTTGATCTACCTCACTACAGATGGATTCTGATTGGTTGATTTCTGAGCTTCACTCAAATCATCAATATTTTATTGGGTCCCATTATCTAGCATTTGGCATAGAGTATCAAGCGTTAGGCATAGGGCATACCAAACGTTAGATATACCAAGCGTTTGGCATAGGCTTTCCCAAAATCAGAGGTTTGTGGTAGACTGGACAGACCGACCACCGGACAGGCATTAATATCACTATATGGCGCTGGAGCCGAAGCCTTCAAGGAACATAAGAACTTGGAGAAAGTTTGGTTTACAATTGTAGAGTTACATTTCGGGTGTGTTCCAAGCTCCTACTATTAGCTACAAAAAGCTACGACCGTCGTAAGGTACAACCTGTGTAGCCCTTTATGCGACTATGGAAAGGGAAGGACGATGCTGGAAATCAACAAAAAAAAACAACGAAAATGGGGTTTGTAATGTCACTCGCTAGTACCGTGCGAGAATAGTCGTAATTGTTATTCGCAGGTATTGGTGAGTGGCTCACTGTCTTTGTTTTAGGCTTTCAATTCTTCCAATTTTGTTTTAATTTTCGGTTTCTTGTTGGTTTTCTGCTTTGTTTTGGTTTTCTTGGCTGTTGATTTTTATCATCGTTTCAGCATTTTCCTCGAAATTTTCTGTCTGCGCTGAAGAAGGGAGGCGGTTGTCCTCCCGAAATATTCACCTTTTATTTCAGACTATTCGTTGGCCTTTACAAAACCCCATTTTCGTTGATTTCTTGTGATATGTCCGGCCAATGTGGTTTACGAAATTATCTACGATGCTGGAACGAGGACGATATCTTTTAGGAGCTATTTATAGGAGGTTGTAACACACCCTAGACAGTCGATGGAGAAATACTAACCGCTAACTCGGATGGTGGGTGCGGTACGGAGTTTCACTACCTGCGGCGCCATCCTGGTTTTCTTCTGGAGGAACGAAGAAATGTCCTCATTAACTATTCCGGCAGTTGCAACAATCTGACGCTCTGTTGATATGAGCTTTAAACATTCTTCGATTTGGCTGCTTTTTGAGGAGTCCATCATATCGTCCAGGTTGTACAGCGTCACGAAGCGAATAGAATTCCCTATAAATAAGAACATATTATTAGAGGCGTATTCTCGCCGTTCCCCGAGGACTCCACTTGAGGAGTCCCGCGTTTTGTTTCTCCCGGGGACTCACTCCCCGTATTCTCGCGAGTCCCCACGGACGGGGAATGCTCCGATATCATCACCGTCATCAAAAAGGACTCCCTTTCAGATTCGGGGGGGGGGGGGGAGGGGGATCAATATTTGCTGATGCTGGTGCAATATAAAATTTATTAAAAACAATCAGAACAAACAAAACAAAAAATAAAGTGGATCCAGACTAATTTCGTCACTGCATATTTTTTTCAAAATCCGTCTTGGAAAGCATTCACCGTGTTCTCGCCGTTTTCTGTATGCGGAGTCCGCGTGGAGTGACTCCCTCCATTCTCGCCGTTCCCTTCGATTCCCCGAGGAGTCCTCGGGGAACGGCGAGAATACGCCTTAGGTGCTTAGAAAATGGCACGGCAGCCCCAATGCAAAAGAGAAACATCGAACTGGGTCTAAAACATCAGGAATGGTAGCTAGGTTGCTATCAAGTATTCAGAGTGGACTAGTTTTCGGGATATATTGAATAGGTTCAATGTGCGGTTCGCAAATTTCGGTAGATCTGGGCATTAATTTTAAGATGCGATCGGTAGGTCAAACAGACGCACATGCAACAAGACCAAAGAGTTCGACGGGATCCCAAAAATTGAATATTTACTGGACTTCTTGATCCACACGATCGAATCTTGCAGATTTCCGGTTTTCTCCAGACCCTTTAAACATTTTGACATTTACCCATAATTAACCGCTTGAATGTGTACGAAAAAAATGTTACCGATTGTTTGTTTTTTTTTAAACGGCCAAGCAACTAATCAGATGAGAAAAATAAGTTCAGATATGGATTCAGCATGCATGCTTACTCCAATAATTGTTTTGTTGAAAATTAGTGATTGTGGGAGATCGGCGTAGACCTTGAGGTGAACTTTGAGGACGGAGCGGTAAGTAAAAATAAAGTTCTTCAATTGTTTTCTTTTATTTTATTGTAATAGTTAAGAGACTCGTTCATTTGTTAATTATTGTCGTATTAACCCCTATGTAACGGGCCATGGAGCTTTGTAGGGGTCGAAATTTATTTTGTTCCTTTATTTTGATTTTAATAAAACTGAACTGAACTGAATACCTCATCTCTAATCGACTTCAGAAAAATCTTTTATTTTGACCAAATGCCTCGTATTTTAGCCCTATTCCCGGCGAAATGCATGCAGGGCTAAAGAGCTGGTGACATAAAGAGGCGAGTCTTTCAATCGAAATTTTCGGGTTTTGGAGAATTTTTCCGGTTTATCTGTCAAGCAAATACAGTTCAAAATTGGATTCAGCGTGTCTCCTTAACCGGATACCGACTCTCTAAGCGACTTCAGAAACAGCTTTGAGCTTTAACCGAATTTCCGGTTTCGGCCGGATTCCGGGTGAACCACTTGTCCGGCAAGAAAACAAAGTTCAGATATGATTCAGCGTGCCTCCTTACCCATTAAATAACTATCTCATTAGCTTAAAAACGTATTTTTTACCCTTAATTTGAAACCACCTCCCCCACCTCTAAATATGGAGCTACAGGACCCATCTACGAACTTGTCCTGTACTTTGATCCTGTAGAACCTCATACCAAAGCTTGAACAAAATAGCTCAACTCCTTCGAGCCCACGACAGGACTGCCAAGACTAAGACCTAAGAGAAATTGTATACGCAACCGGCCCCCAATCTCCCTCCGCCATCATCTGTAGACTAAACAAAGAGTTGCGTTGATTTCGGCACCAACGCAATAAGGTTTTCGCCTTGTATGGATAAAGGGGTAGGGAGTGGTATCGCAACCTGTTTTTTCCGAACATCAGTCGATAAAAATTCATCGAATTGTTCACTAGACAGTTATCGAATGCCTTTTTGACCCACTAAATGCTGGTTCGGTCTTTGGAGACAACTGAACTAATCGCATACTCTTTTCGTTCATATTTAGTGTGTTCGGAAGCTGCAACAGCATATCTCGATCCTCATCCTATAGCGACTATATCATTGGCTTTCTAAAACCTCACGCTAAATTTCCAGCATTGCCGGATTTCGGGCGAACTACTTTTCCGGCGAGAAAATAATCTCCATAATCGGATTCAGCATGTCTCCTTACCCCTAAATCGAACCTCTATATAATCAACTTTAGGTTAAATTTTTACTTTTCACAAATTTTCTGCTTTTTCCCGGATCCCGGTTGAACAACTTATCCGGCCAGAAAATAAATTCCATATTCGGATTCAGCATGTATTCTTACCTCAAAATCTTAGTAGATAAAAAAAATTTGCACCTTAGTCTGAAAACCCTCCCACCCCTAAATATACAGCTATGCGGCCCATCTACGAATTTGACCTGTACTTCGACCCAAAGGGTCCTCCCACGTCAGGCTTATTCCTCGTCAGGCTGTCGGTCCTCTGGTTCAACTTCGGGGAGGGACACAAACCTGTAATCATGATTACGGGTTTGTTTCCTTCCCCGGGGTTGGACCGGAGGATTGACAGCCTGACGAGGACCCTTGCCAAAAAGGGCCGAAATATCGCTGACTTTACTTATTGCTGCGTTTAGCAGAAAACTAGATCCACGACAAACAAACAAAAAACGGAGGGGGGGGGGGGGGACTGATGCCTTACTAATACAGACCTATTTTGCATTGTTCACAGGTCCCACAAGGCAGTGTCTTAAGTCCTTCTCTTTATAAGATTTACATTTGTGATACTGACACATACTGACACAGCTGTGATAATAGTAATAATCTTCATTCGTTCCCTTTATCACAATGCACTAACATGGTTATCGTCAAACAAGAATACTGATACAACCTTGATACAGATATTGTACCATACCTTGATCTGTGATACTGATACAGCCGTGATACTGATACAACCTTGAACCTTGTAAACAGATTAATTAAAAAAAAAAAAAAAAAAAGGTCCTCCCACCAAGTTTGAACAAAATATCTCAATTCCTTCAAGAGTTTTCGTGCTAACAGACAGACGGACGGACGGACAACTTTACAAAGTCATAGGTATCCCGTCACTTACCATTTTGGGATCCCAAAAAGTCAAACTTTCGCATGCAAATCTCTGAAGGTTCGCGCAGCCCATGTGCCGATCTTCTGTTTCCCTGTTTTCGGACGGGAGTGCGATCCGTGATGGGGGAAAAAACCTTCAACGCTTCAGGTTAACAAACTGCACAAGGCTACACTTTTAAAAGTTTCTCCGAGTAAGGATTAAAGTTATCCGCAGTAATTGCTACTGGGATTAATCTTTACTCTACTGGGATAAGATTAATCCGAATTAGAGATGATCTTATTACAGGTTTGTTTCCTTCCCCGAAGTTGAACCAGAGGATTGACAGCCTGACGAGGACCCTTGCCAAAAAGGGCCGAAATATCGCTGATGAAGAATCGTAGCTGACGTACCCGTTGTAAACATTGTTTGAATAAATCTTATCTCAGTAGAGACAGGAATAATCCCAGTAGCAAATACTGCAAGATTTCTTTTTTACAGTGTATAAACCGAATAAATCTGTCCAAACAAATCTGTTTAAGTGTAACTGGGCCGAAACTTTCTGAAAGAAAATGCGGATTCGAGGAAAGAGCTGTTCCCGAGGGAAAGCCCAAGGGCTTGTGAAGCTTAACAGGAAATGACACAGTGGAAGCAGAAGCTTCAGGTGAGGTGAATCGAAATCCAAACTTCTCTTAAAAACTCGAAAGACTATATTAATATTCGGTCTACATGGGCAACACCAGTAGACAATGTATTTAAAGCGATGCGCGGCGTCTTCGGCCGTTCGACCAAAGGTCAACCATTTTCTTCTCGCCTATCTGTTTAGTGCTCTAACAGCACCTACTCACTGCGTAAGCAACGCCACTTTGGGTATTTTTTATTGATATGTATCACTACCACGCGTACTACATTCAAGGGACGCTAAATTTGTGCTTGTCAAAACACGGGGTGTTTGTCTAGCTTTTGGAAAGCAAGGGATAGAGGATGTTGTTTCAGTTGACAAGTTGTATTTTCAGTGGAAATCTGATTGTGACAAGGTCCCGATGAAAAATGTGTAGCCTGCGTAGTAGTATGGTAGTAGTACGAAAACGTTGCATGTAATACTATGTAATTGCAAAGAATACTATCATCTAATCTGCTTCAGACTGGTACAATCTTATATAGTAGTATCTAGTAGCATCCTGTCTTTCCATGGTAGCATCCAGTCTTGCTAATAGCAGCATATAGTAGTATGCAGTAACACGGTAGCCTTGAAGTAGAAGCATGTAGTACCATCGTTAGTACTGCATGCAACTTTTTCGTATTACTTCATAGTACTATTTTGAGATAAATTTTTCATCGGGGTATGGACCTAGGGCATAGGCTGGTTGCCTAAGAGAGTAAGATGTTCTATCATTTTTTCAATATTTTTTTATTTTATTTTTTATTTTTTTTCTATAATGTTTTAAGTGATTCTTTTGTTTCGTCTTGCTAAAAAAAATGTTTTTTCATTTATTGTGTGCATAGTTATTATACAGATATTCTTTCAGCCGAGCTGACTGCTCGGCTACATTTTACTAAGCGATATTCCGGCCCTTCTTGGCAAGGGTCCTCTTCAGGCCCAAGCCGCTCAAGCTGGAAAATGACCTTTTGGAAAAACAATTAAAGATTCTTCCTTAAAGCCTGAAAGGACCCTTGCCAAGATGGGCTGAAATATCGCACTAATAAAATGTAACCGATTTATCAGTTTTGCACCGTCAAATATGAGTTATTAAAGGTTAACTTCCGACATCGAGGTTGATATCGGAAAATAACAACGAGACGGCCATTGAAAATAACCTGTTCGAGCCAAAGGCGAGGCAGGTTATAACAAATATCAGCCGAGCGCAGCGGCAATGGCCGTCGAGATTGTTATTCCGATTTCAACCAAGATGGAGGTATGTTAACTACTACAACTTTTTCGAACAGGTATCAACAGTTACAATCTGCTTTATAACAGAAAGTCATGTTTTTTTCTATTTTAACTGATGAAGTATTCCCTAAGAGCTTGGTCAAACTACACTAGGCTTTTTTCTTCGCAGAATTCGGCACCGAAGTATCTGTCGACCACTAGATCCAAGAAAACGATCTTTTCGGGGTTGTTAAAAAAAAATCAAGAAAATTCACCAGATTCTGAATATTGTTGTTTCAAATCCTCACGGGTAACAGCACAACATTTTACGAATCTGCGCAAAACAGTAGACTCTGTTCCTCAAATCTGTGCCGTTTTTGAGCCTAGGGTGACCAGGGTGTAAATACATTCCGACTTTGCTTTTAGTATGTTCACACGCGTTTAGTATATTTGATAACGACAGCTTCGCAGAAGATTTGATCGCTTCGCTCAAGAAATTTGAAATCAGGCGAAAACGTGCTTTTCGATGACAGTGTTGCCACTGGTCGCAGAATTCTGATATTTGTCACATATTCTGGACTTCCTCGAAAAGCGAGCCCGGATTCTGCGACCGGTTCCTCACACCTTGACAGTTAATACAGAAATGAAGCTTAGGCATATAATCATAAAGACGATAAATCGAGATTTCTAGCTAATAGTTGGTAAATAAGGCACAATTTCATAGGCGCCAGAATGTAACAAGTTTTTGCAGCCAAAAGTCACAGGTTCCTTCAGAAAATGGTGGCAACACTTGGTATCACGTGGTCTTTGAAAATTGTATTATTTTTCCTCACTCAAAGAGAGTTTTAATTGCTCATTAACTACCTTTTTGGAAAGTAGGATGTTGTTTCAGTTGAGAAGCTGTATTTTCAGTGGAAACTGGATTGTGACAAGGTATGACCTAGGGCTAGGCTGGTTGTCTAAGAGAGTAAGATGGTGTGTCATTTTTCAACATTTATTTTGCTTGTTATTTCGTTTTTTAATTATTTGTTAAGTATTTTTTGTGTTTTTTTTACTGAAATTATTGTTTTAATTTGTTTTTTTTTGGAGGTCAGCTTCTACTTTTCAGTATCTGAGGAAAAGTGCTCGATGAATTCAGTATTTGAGGAAAAGTGCTCGATGAACATCTACGGAGGCTGATACGGTTTCGTATCAGCCTCTCTGGAGAATGATACGAGGTCGTAACAACCTCCACAGAAGTACTTGTCATAATATAACTTCCTGTGGGACATAAGAAGATATACATTGCATACCTGTTCGAGAAAAGTTATTACATAGTAATATGTATATAACAATAAATGTGTATATATAATGACTTTTCTCGAACAGGTATGCTATGCATATCTTCCTGTGTCCCACAGCAATTTGTATTTTGACAATTACTTTTGTGGAGGCTGATACGATATAGTAGCATCCCCCAGAGAGGCTGGCACGAAGCCGTATCATCCTCCGCAGATGTTCATCGAGCACTTTTCCTCAAATACTGAAAAGTAGAAGTTGACCTACAAAATGGATGTAAACCATTAATTTCAACAATCCCTTTGGGGCTTTCTGAGCAGGTGCTGCAGAATCTTTTGTATAAATTTGTAAAATAAAATTTAATCTAATCTAACCTAATCATTCTTACCTAACAAGTTCTTCTTCATAAGCCTCAGAATCCTCAATGGCGTTCCAACAATGATCTGCTTCCTCACACCCAAAGTTAAAGCCGAAACCTCACTGTCATACGGTACATAATCGCTGCTCGCATGTGCAGTGAGGTTGATCCACCGGACAAACTCCGAAATCTGGTGGTGGAACTGATCAACTAGAATGGAGGTGGGCGCAATCACCAAGGCTTGGAAATCGAGACATCTTGGGTCGAGAACGTGAGTCAACGCTGTACAGACAGCAGATACGGTGTGCATACCTGATAGGAGATCTATATTAGCTGAGGGTCAAAGTAAGGTCAGTGAAGTCAAAGGACGTTTCTTAAGCATTGTCCAAATAGGTGTTGTAAGGTGCATTACGGCGTATAAGGCTTATTACAGATTCCTCATTTCCTCGGGGTTCGCTGTAATAAGGCGACTAAGAAAAATGGAGCTCGGCTCTGTTCTCCCTTATGAACAGCCAATCAGATCGCTTGGTTGGTTCCGCCAGCGGGCCGAGGAGAGGAGCAGCGTCATCAGGGTTGCCACAGGAAGCACTAAAGTTCTACTTTGTTGGACGCTGAAGAAACAACTTTTCTTTAAAAGAACACGGTTTATTCTGTTACGAGTGCTTACTGCCAGTTCGAGAACCAATGCTGTCCATCCGTAAATTTAATAGCTTTTTACAATATATTGGGCATCAAGTAAAAGGAAACTCGAACAAGAGCTGTAAGCTCATATGGCACTTGCATGTGTCAAGATGATTTGATTGATCAAAAGTAAGTTTCGACTTTGCGGTTGAGATGCGCGCTATAAGGGAGCTGGAACTTCATTTGTAAGCAAAACCCTTGAGGCAAAACTGCTAATGGGCTGATGGGCATCACGAAAATGCATATATTGCTTAAAAGTATTTTTTTTACTTTGCGGTCAAGATTAGTACTTTAAGGAATAATCGGATTTGGGAAGTAGCAATTTCTAAGCAAATGTTGTTGAGTCTCCAATATTCCAGCGAAGTTTCATCGTCCTAGCACATCTGGAAGTACCTTAACGCGCGATCACCGGAATCCCAGACCCCCCTCCCCCTCCTCCAACTCCACCCACAATAACCGGAGCCAATCCTGTTCTGTAAATGATTAATCCAGAGCATCTGTTTGTCATTCCCACGAAGTTCGATCCAGATCACACCAGTCTAAGCGGGTCAAGTATTTTCCGCCCTCCCCCCGATAATTGCCGGATTCGGTCCGGAAATGAAAAAAGGTCACAAGAGAAAAATGTCCTCTGTTTAATTATTAAATTTCACTCGAATCCGATCACCCGTTCCAAAGTTACGCATGACTCAATATTCCGGATTCCCCTCCCTCAACTCCCCCCCCCCCAAGATTATCATATCGAGGATTTTTTTTTATTCCAAGTCAGTTTGACCGGGTCCCTGATATGCCTTCCAAGTTTCGTCGTGAAAATCCACCAAAAAACGGAATTCCGGGATACCCCTCCTCCCCCCCCCCTCAAGTGTCCGGATCCAGTCAAATTATGTAAAAGATTTACATGGACCAGATGTTTGTTCTTCCCAGCAAGTTTCACTCCGATACCATCATTCTAACCGTTTCTCGAGATTTCCGGTCCACCCCCCCCCACCCCACCCAGCTCCCCCGCGGTGCACGTAGCCAATCCGATTCAGCAAATGACTTACCTAGAGCATCTGTTTGTTCTTCCCACAAAGTTCCATCCCGATCCCTCCATTCTAAACGGGGCACGTATTTTCTGCCCCCCCCCCCCCCAATAGTTGCCGGATCCGGTCCGGATATGAAAAAAATCATCGGAGAAATGTCCTCTGTTGAATTCTTAAATTTCACTCGAATCCGATCACCCATTCCAAAATTACGCATGACTGAAAATTTCGGATTCCCCTCCCTCCACTCCCCCCACCATTATCTGATCGACAAAATTTTTATTTTGAAGTCAGTTTGATTGGGTCCCTGATATGCCTGCCAAGTTTCATCGTGAAAATCCCCAAAACCACCATCACCGGAATTCCGGGACCCCCCCCCCATAAGTGTCCGGATCAAGTACAATGGTCTAAAGGACTTATCTAGAGCAGATGCTTGTTCTTCCCAGCAAGTTTCACTACGATCCCTCCATTCTAACCGTTTCTTGAAATTTCCGGTCTCCCCCCCCCAACTCCCCCCTGGCTACCGAATCCGGTCAAGACTTTAAACGGTACATTACAGATATATATTCTGTTCAGTTATGAAGTTTCATTACAATCCGATCATCCGTTCGAAAGTTACACACTTCTCAATTTCCCGGATTCCCCTGCGGATTCCCCTCCCTCCACTCCCCCACCATTATCTGATCGACAATATTTTTATTTTGAAGTCAGTTTGATTGGGTCCCTGATATGCCTGCCAAGTTTCATCGTGAAAATCCAAAAAAACACCATCACCGGAATTCCGGGACCCCCCCCCCCCCTCCATAAGTGTCCGGATCCAGTACAATGGTCTAAAGGACTTATCTAGAGCAGATGCTTGTTCTTCCCAGCAAGTTTCACTCCGATCCCTCCATTCTAACCGTTTCTTGAAATTTCCGGTCTCCCCCCCCCAACTCCCCCCTGGCTACCGAATCCGGTCAAGACTTTAAACGGGACATTACAGATATATAATCTCTTCAGTTATGAAGTTTCATTACAATCCGATCATCCGTTCGAAAGTTACACACTTCTCAGTTTCCCGGATTCCCCTGCCCTCCACCCCCCCCCCCCCAAAATGGTCGGATCAGAAAACTGATTATTCCTAATTTTGTTTGGTCGGGTCTCTGATATGCCTGCCAAGTTTCATGGTCCTAGCACAACTGGAAGTACCCTAACTCGAAAAAGTGTGACAAAATGCCCTAAATTTTCAAGTTTCCAGCGCCCCGCACTCCCCCCCATATGGTCGGATCGGGAAACTGATTATTTCCAGGTTAGTTTGGTCGGGTCCGTGATATTCCTGCCAAGTTTCATTGTCCTAGCTCATCTGGAAGTACCCTCACTCGAAAAAGTGTGACAAAATGCCCTAAATTTTCAAGTTTCCAGCGCCCCAACTCCCCCGCATATGGTCGGATCGGGAAACTTATTATTTCCAGGTTACTTTGGTCAGGTCCCTGATATTCCTGCCAAGTTTCATTGTCCTAGCTCATCTGGAAGTACCCTAACTCGAAAAAGTGTGACAAAATGCCCTAAATTTTCAAGTTTCGAGCGCCCCCACTCCCCCGCATATGGTCGGATCGGGAAACTGATTATTTCCAGGTTCGTTTGGTCGGGTCCCTGATATTCCTGCCAAGTTTCATTGTCCTAGCTCATCTAGAAGTACCCTAACTCAGAAAAAAGTGACAAAATGCCCTAAATTTTCAAGTTTCCAGCGCCCCGCACTCCCCCCCATATGGTCGGATCGGGAAACTGATTATTTCCAGGTTAGTTTGGTCGGGTCCCTGATATGCCTGCCAAGTTTCATTGTCCTAGCACATCTGGAAGTACCCTAACTCGGATACGTGGGACAAAAAACTCGGACCGACCGACAGACCGACAGACGGAATTGTGATCGGTATATGGCACTTGAGCCAGAGGCTGCAAGTGCCATAAAAACTGTATCAGCGTGGCAACAACGAACGCTACATTCATAAAAACCTCTCGGATTCCTATCTGAACAGGCATGTGAATTAAGACCTAAACATCCAGTACACTATAGCGCTATTTAGCTTACTACACCTATTTGGACAATGCTTTAGAGAAAGAGAGACAGAGTTTACTGAAAGGATAATTACACATAATACATATGAGCCACCATAGAGAACACTGGCCTGTTTAAACGGTCTGCCAAAACAAGACTAACAAGACCAAAGGTTTCGATGGGGTCCCAAAAACTTTAATATTCGATCCAGACAATTTGGTCTTGTACATATACGGTCTTCGCCAGACTCCTTAAAAATTTTTACTATTAAGGTTTAGAAACAGAAGAAGGCCAGTGGCTAATCATCTGAGAAAACCAAGTTCAGATATAGATTCCGCATGTGTGTATTTATCCCTAGGCTATACGTCATAACTACTTTGACGAAACTGACTAAATCTTCCTGCCTTACTTCTGCCAAATCTCCGGTTTTGACTGGATTCCGGGCGAACAACTTGTCCGGCAAAAACTAAAGCGCAACAACGAATACAGCGCATCTACATATCCCTATATCGAACATCTAATCAACTTCAGATAAAACTTTAACTTTTAACAAATTCAGGTTTCAGCAGGATTCCGGGCGAACTATATGACCGGGTAGAAAATTATCGTCAAAAGCGGATTCAGCATGTCTCCTCACCCCTAAGTCGGACATCTAATCAACTTCAGATATGACTCTCACTTTCAACAAATTTTCCGGTTGCGGCCGGATTCCGGGCGAACTACTTGTCCGACGAGAAAAAATTTTCATATAAATGCCAGCATGTCTTCTCCCCAAAACCAAGCATCTAATCAATTTTAAATAAAACTCTTACTTTTAACAAACTTTCCGGTTTTGGCCGGATTCCGGGCGAACTACTTGTCCTGCGAGAAAATGGTTTTCATATTCATGTTCAGCACGTCTTCTTACCCCTAAATCGGCTATATCATTGTCTGTAAAAAAAAACTGTTCGCCCCTTATTTTAGACCCATGAATAATGATACAGAGCCCATCTACGAACTCGACCTCTCCCTTGACCCAAAGAGTCCTCACAACAAGTGTCATCAAAATATCTCATTACCTTCGAGAGTTATCGTGCTCACAGATGGACGGACAGACGGACAACTTTTACGAAGTCATAGGTATCCCTCCACTTACGTTTTGTGATCCCAACAAGAGCTACGAGCTCATATGGCACTTGTTACGAGTCGGCGGTACAAGAAAGCAGATGAGAACATCACAAAATTACCCGCCTTCCAAAAATGCGGTTCGGAAATAGAAATAGGATATTTAGTTTCACTCATTCCGAGCAGCTCCGGCATCGTCTCGGATTATCTGTAGCAAATGCGCATGACTGTTCAAATTTCCAACTTTCAGCCCAATAAATCCACTCGTTTAATCCCTAGACGTACTACACGATTTCCGGTACTCCCTCCATCTCCCCCTACCGTGGCCGAATCTGGTTCGGACTCAAAACGGATCATCTAAAGCATCTTCTTTTATACCATCTATCAAGTTTCACTCGAATCTTTGCATTTTGGGGAAATTCCGGTACCCCCTCCCTTCACCACCGTTGTCGGATCCGGTTCGGACCCTAAACTATGCCATCTAAAGTAAATGCTCTCTCTACATTCCAAATTTCATTTAATTAGATGCACTCTTTTGACCCCTATACGAGCATCAAAGTATCCGTCAATCTCCCTTCAACTCCCCCCACTGTGGCCGAAGAGGACTTGGAAACATAAACGTCGTATGTCTTAATCCCCTCTTCCCGTCCATCAAGTTTTACTGAAATCGGAGCATAGCCTATCTGCTAATTTCCGGTACCCCCCCCCCCCCCTACCTTGACGGAATCCGCCCCGGACGCCAAATAACAAATCTAGGCCGCTTAAACTCGGCACTGTCCAACTTGCATCTCATTCGGTCCATCCGTTTGGTTTTTGTGCCGCCCACCCACCCCCCAGTTCCCCCAACCGTGGTCGCATATAGTTCGAACGCATGTTTTACATGTCTAGGTCATCGATTCTTATCACCCATTAAGTTTCACTCGAATCAGACCACTCGTTCGCAATTTGCAGAAGTCAATTTCTATATTTCCTTCCTTCGCTCCCCCAAAAATGCTCGGAAATAGGAACGGAAGTCTCCGGGGGTATGTTGTGGCAGGTTCTTATGTCAATTAAGTTGAGTCATTAATATGCCTGCAAAGTTTCGTTGTCTTAGTACATTTGGAACTATTCTAACTCGCGACTACCAGAATTCCAGGACACCCCTTCCAGCTACCCCCACAGAGCCACGAAACCGCCTGGCTCCGTCAATTTCGTATCTAGGCCTAATGCTTGTTCTCTCCATTAAGTTCCGTCCCAATCCCTCTGCTTTAAGCGTTTTTTTAGTTTTCCGGTCCCAATCCCCCATCCTCCCACAGCTAGCGGACCCTACCCGGACTTGACAAAGAACATCTGAGGCAATAGCTCTTTCCACCGCAAGTTTCATTCAAATCCAATCACCCGTTCAAAAGATATGCATGTCACTAGATTTCGGACTCCCCGTCCATCCACTCCCCCCACGATGGTCCGATCGGGGAAACGACTTTCTCAAGTCAATCTGTTCGGATCCCTGACATACCTGCCAAGTTTCATCGTCCTAGCACATTAGGAAGTATGCCGAACTCGCGGGATCGCTAGAAATCCTGCCCCCTCCCAACTCCCCCACAGTGCCCGGATCCGCTCCGGTTATGTCAATGACGTATCTAGGACTAGTGCTTGTTGTTCCCACCAAGTTTCATCCCGACCCCTCAACTCTAAGTGTTTCTCAAGATTTCCTGTTCCCTCCTCGAACTCCCTCCAGTGCCATCGGATCCGGTCCGGATATAAAGTGGGACGTCTGAGACACAAGTTCATCCTCAATATCAACTTTCATCAAGATCCGATCACCCGTTCGCAAGTTAAAAACACCTCAATTTTTGGCTTCCCCCTCCCTCCACTCCCCCCCCCCCCCCCCTAGATGGTCGGATCGGGGAAGTGACTATTTCCTATTCAATCTGGTCGGGTCCCTGACACGCCTGCCAATTTTCATCGTCCTAGCACATCAGACAGCACCGAACTCGCGGGATCACTAGAAATTCGCCCCCCCCCCCCCAACTCCCCCAAAGTGAGCGGATCCGTTCCGCTTATCTCAGTCACGTATCTAGGACTTGTGCTTGATCTTTCCAATAAGTTTCATCCGGATCTTTCCACTCTAAGCGTTTTCCAAGACTTCGGTTTCCCCCTCCAACTCCCCCCAATGTCACCAGATCCGGTCTGGATTTAAATGGAACGTCTGAGACACGAGGTCCTTCCATATATCAAGTTTCATTAAGATCCGATCACCCGTTCGTAAGCTAAAAATAACTCATTTTTCCTAATTTTTCCGGATTCTCCCTCCCACTCCCCTCCAGATGGTCAGATCGGGGAAGCGAATATTTCTAATTTAATCTGGTCCGGTCCCTGATGAGCCTGCCATGTTTCATCGTCGTAGCTTATCTGGAAGTGCCCGAACTAGCAAAACCGGGACCGACAGATCGACTGACGGACAGAAATTAGAATAATAATATAGCTTCAGAAAAAAGGCTTTCGCCTCTACAGGGGTTTTGACTGAGAGCATGAACATTTTAGTTGACATCCTGACTACGCTTTGACATCCAAGTCAACCACAGAAGACGTGAATTCTCCTGTTAATATCTCAACAAAATCAAACGCAAAAAATCGGAAAATTTTCCGAGCTCACAATGAATTAACTTTTTATCGTCACAGACAGAACCACACCGACGATTTCACCGTTTCGGGATCGACACGAAAAGGGCGACATCTACCAGTTGACGGATGCGAATCCCCCCCCCCCTCTCTCAAACGCGATGCATATCGCGAAGCTTAGACAAAGCGTAGATGCCGCTCATCACTCTCTACTTGGGACGTGTAACTGAAAACAAATCTGCAAATGAAGTACTCTATTCTATCCTCCCAAAAGCGTCCTTCAGCACCATATTAGCCAATCTTCAAAGTGGCGCTAAGTAAAGAAGAAACATGATCGTTCCGTCAAAGAATCTAAATCGGAAGCATTCTGGCATTTGCAATATCTAGGTCACCCCCTACTTAAGAACCCTTATGGTCAAGCTAAGAAAAGATCGTAACAAGAAAACAGAAGAACACATTTTAGCTGGAATACGAACGAAAAGTAAAACGTACAACTAAATAATTGGAGGTATCTAGTCATTTCAGTAATTTGTTTTAATAATTTTAAGCAGCACTAGTTATGGGCGGGTTATGGGCGGGTAGGGTTGAATGACTCGTTATCATAGAGGGTCTATTCAGTTTCTATTGGTTGGGAATATTTTTGTTAAACTTTAACTGAAAAGGTTGGGATAGGACAATCTAGTTACCCATCAGGTTATTCACTTAAACTGGCTTGAAGACCCGCTGAAAATAAGTTACTTTGTTCCGTTCCGCTATTCACGAATAATCGATTTTCAAATAGTGGAACTTCCGTGTGATTTGTGGTACCTCTATGCACTTGTATCTGTGTTGTCTGCCTTCCCAGAAAGATTTATGATTCTTTCTTGTTCATCACTAAGCAGTCTTCACCAAGCTCACCACTACCCACTGAAAAGCCGCGTTTGTGTTGAGATTAAAATTTCCCGCGTCATAGTAGAATTTACGTTGGGGGGACGGCCACAGATATTCTGAACGTCATAACTAGGCAGATAGTGGAAAATAAAAAAAACCCTTAGCAGAATCCAAATTATTCATTGTATTCAATTAAATGACACAAAAAAAGTTGTTTTTTCGGTTAAACCTTAGAGCTTTACTGAAAGAAAAGGTAGCCCACAGTTACGTTAATAATAATCATTTAAATTGACCAATTTCTATTTTCCGCTTCAGTTAACTTTTAAGAGGATGAGTACTGGACGTCTTTGTCAATGGCAAATTAATAATGATTAAATAAAAGTTTACCCGCATGGGGCTGACAGCTTACTTACACATAACTTATTCACTTAATTACGCCTGAAAACCCGACCAAAGTCGGTTAATACGTTTGTCCGCTATCCAAAGATAATCGATTTCATCGATGAACTTCTTTCTGATTTGTGGTACCTCTTTGCGCCTGTCACTCTATGATCAACATACTTACAAACTACAAAAATAAGCTATTGCCAGAAAAATTAATACTGGAAGATTCCTTGCATGACATTTCTTAACATCATTGTCTTACTTTCTTCAAACATGGCTTTTTCCGGGCTTTAATCCTGGAAATGCAGGCTTTTTTTTTAAATTCAAATTCTCCGCGTCTGGATGAATTATCACAGAAAATCAACGAAGAAAACAACGAAAATGGGGTTTGTAAAGGCCAATGAATACACTGAGATAAAAGGAGAATATTTCGGGAGGACAACCGCCTCCCTTCTTCAGCGCAGAGAGTGGCACTCGCCAGTACTGAGCGAGAACATTCGTAATTGTTATTCGCAGGTATTGGTGAGTTGCTCGCTGTCTTTATTACGTAGTGTTGTGTATTGTGTGGCTTTTCCTTATTTTTGCTACTCCATTTTTTGTGTATTTATAATTATGATGGGTAATAAAATTATCAAGTAAATAATTAAACGGATACGTCAGCTCAGTTCTGTACTAGCGATATTTCGGCCCTTCTTGACAAGGGTCTTCTTCAGACTCAAGCTAGAAAGTCGAACCTGTGATTACCGGTTTCGCTTTTCTAGCTTGCTTGAGGAATGATTTGCAGTCTGCTTTGGCTGAAAGAATACTTACGTTCTCACGTAACGCTTTCACGTACGCTTCCAATTCTTCCAATTTTGTTTTAATTTTCGGTTTCTTGTTGGTTTTTGGGATGGAGGTATGACTTCGCAAAAGTTGTCCGTCTGTCCGTCCGTCCGTCCGTCTGTAAGCACGATAACTCTCGAAGGGAATGAAATATTTTGATGAAACTTGGTGTGAGGATTCGTTGGGTCGGCGGACCAGTCGAGTTCGTAAATGGGCTTTGTAGCCCTACATTTAGGGGTGGGGGAGGGGGTTCAAATTAAGGGGCAAACAAAATATTTTTAAACAGCTAATGTGATAGTCGATTATGGGGTAAGAAGACATGCTGAGCACGATGGTGAAAACTATTTTGTAATTGGACAAGTAGTTCGCCCGGAATCCGGCCAAAGCCGGAAAGTTTGTTAAAAGTAAAAGTTTTATTTGAAGTTGATTAGATGTTTGATTTAGATGTAGGAAGACATGCTGAAGACGATGGTCAAAACCATTTTCTCGACGGACAAGTAGTTCGCCCGGAATCCGGCCCAAACCGGAAAGTTTGTTAAAATTAAAAGTTTTATTTGGAGTTGATCAGATGTCCGATTTAGGGCAAGAAGACATGCTGAACTTTAATGTGAAAACAATTTTCTTCCCGGACATGTAGTTCGCCCGGAATCCGGCCAAAAACCGGAAAATTGTTAGAAGTTAAAGTTTTATTTCTAGCTGATTAGATAACCGATTTAGGGGTAAGAAGAGACGCTGAATCCGTGTGTGACAATCATATTTTACCCGGACATATAGTTCGACCGGAATCCGGCTGGAGTCGGAAAATTTGTTATAAGTTAAATTTTTATTTGAAGTTGATTAGATGTTCATTATTGGGGAAAGAAGATACCCTGAGTTCGTTTTTGAGCTTTCTTTTTTCGCCGGACAAGTAGTTCTAGAGTTCGGCCGAAACCGGGAAATTGGCAGAAGTGGCAGGAACTTTTCGTCAAAACAGATATGACTTATACGGGTAAACACACATGCTGAATCCATATCTGAACTTGGTTTTCTCAGATGATTAACTATTTGGCATTAATCTGTTTCTGAATTTTAATTGTAAGAATGTTCAAGGATTCTGGCGATGACTGGATCTGGCTACGACAAGACCCAGTTGTCTGGATCAGATATTGAATTTTTGGGATCCCATCGAAAAGTTTGGTCTTGTTTCCTTTGGTTTGGTTTTATTGGTTGTTGATCTTCATCCTTGTTTTGGCATTGTTCCTCAAAAATTTTTCTGTCTGCACTGAAGAAGGGAGGCGGTTGTCCTTCCGAAATATTCGCCTGTTATCTCAGTATATTCGTTGGCCTTTACAAACCCCATTTTCGTTGTTTTCTTCGTTGATTTTTCGTGATAATTTATCCAGACGCGGAAAATTTGAACTTAAAAAAAACGTGCATTTCCAGGATTAAAGCCCGAAAAAGCCACGGTTGAAGAAAGTAAGACAATGATGTTAAGATATGTCATGCAAGGAATCTTCCAATATTAGTCTGTTTGGCAAGGAGAGCCTTGTTTTGTTGCACGCTGCAGGTTCACTTCTCGGCCGCTTCCGGGCTGATTCCGGGCGTTTTTTGTAGTAAGGGTTCCCTCCTCTTGGTGTACATACCGTCTTTTTTAGTGATATTTTGTGTTTATTTTGTTTTCCTGCCATGGCCCCATGGGCTTTTTTGGAAATAAATTCATTATTAGTTTTTGCACTGCAGTAGTTCCGAAGAAGACGGTAGCGCTTCCCTGCAAGGTGCTGCTTCAACCAAGAAGAAATCGTGCCGGCACTGAATCCAAAAACGAATCTTGTGCAAAAGCAAATATGTGCTGCAGCAGCGATGCGGCAGAACTGCTGAAACAAAAACGAGGCTCAGGAGAGTGGAATTGGGAAGCACTAAGACCGGATACTAACTAGGTTTGACTTCAGCGATGACGTCTTCCCCCTCCAGACACGGGATCAAGAAATCCATAAAGGGCTCTGGATTGAAGGGGCATTTCTTCACATATCCTGCCAGGCACGTGTGGACGTGAATGTCCAACCGAAGGCTTTGCAACAACTGCAAGATAAGATGAAATGTTAATAATAAAAGTTTCTCGCGCGCATAGTACGTTGTGCTCAAAGTGAGAACTCAGTCTTATTCATAGGCGGATATCTCTTGTACTGTAAGGAGGGGAACTGGAACAGTATGCTAAACAGCTGCACCGTGTGCGGAAACCTTTCTTCGAAGGAACAGCGCTGGTAAACGCGTTTGCCCTCCGATTTTCTCTCCTGAATGTAGCACTTCCACCTGGTCGTACTGTTGCCAAATTTCTTTCGTCTCATCTTTTAGACTCGCAGAAGTTCTCACGTCTCATATTTTCCATTGCTGACGGAACTACTTCCGGAAACAGGATGAGAGGTTAACGAGCACAAAACATGGAACTCTGAAGTGCCGAACTTATAACTTCAGGAATCTGGCTTTATTTCAGCTTCGATCCTCAACTCCCGGTCAGGGTAGAAGTCCATAGAACACGACCGAAAAAATTGTGATGCACTATTTTTTACTGTGTCGGAATGATTCCTCGTGTGTACAGGCCACTCACTGGTTTTAGGAAGCAAGCTGTAATTCAGTCCACGAAAGGGCAGGTGTGGTAGGCCAGGCACACAGAGATATGACAGATTGTGGAACTGCAGCTCTACTGCGTCATCCCAGAAGAAATGTGTAAACCGCGCACAATACATGCATACCCCAAAAACTGTGTGAGCAATTATTCCTCCTGTCTGGGATCCCAAAACGTATACCTATCACTTCGTAGAAGTTGACCGTCTGTCCGTCTGTAAGCACGATAACTCTGAAGGGAATGGGATATTTTTGATGAAACTTGGTGAGGATTCTTTGGGTCAAGGGAAAGGTCGAGTTCGTAGATGGGCTCCATAGCTATATATTTAGGGGAGGGGGAGGGGTTTTAAATTAAGGAGCTAAATAAACTAGTTTTTAAAAGCTAATAAGATAGTCGATTTAGGGGTAAGGAGACATGCTGAATCTGAATATGAAATTTATATTTTCGCCGGACAAGTAGTGAATCCGGAATCCGGCGATGTTCGACTCTATGGTAAGAGGATTTGCTGAATCCGAATATGAAAATTCTTTTTTGGCCGGACAAGTAGTTCGCCCAAAATCTAGCATGAAATTTTATAACCCGATGATATAGTCGATATAGAGTGAGGAGACACGCTGTTGCAACTTTCGAACATACTAAAGATAAACAAAAAGTATATACGATCAATTTAGTTATCTTCAAGGTCCCAACCGGAATTTACTGGGTCAAAAGGCAGAATGCACCCCGACAACTGTCTGGAGAGCATTTAATGAAATGTATCGACCAGTTTTCGGAAAACACCAGTCCCTACCCTACCCGTTTATCCACGCAAGCGAAAGCTCTATGTCGATGACGACATGTCATATCGATGACAAAGCAGATACATGGAAGTCTGTCGTGTCGTGTCGGGTCGGGGGTCGAAGGGGTTCAGAATATGTTGTTCAAACTTCGTATGAGGATTCACTGGCAAAGTACAGGCCAAGTTGTAGATGTGTCCTTGAGATTTTTAGAGGCAGAGGAGGGCTTTTCAAATTAAGGGTAAAAAAAGGTATGTTTTGTAAGCTAATGAAATTGTCATTTAAGGGGTAAGGAGGCCCGCTGAATCCATATCTGAACTTAATTTTCTTCCCGGACAAACGATTCACCCAGAATTCAGCCGAAACTGAAAATATGGTTGAAGCTTAAGTTGTTTCTGAAGTCGATTAAGATTCGGTATCGGGGTAAGGAGACATGCTGAACTGAATTTTGAACTTTGTTTCCATGACAGAGCAAACAGCATTTGGATTGAATGGTTCTCTCAATGTCACTAGCTCTTTTGCTCTGCATGCAGTTCGCCGGGAATGCTGCTAACATACGAAGAATTTTGTCAAAGTAAAGGACCTTTCTGAAGTCAAATAGGATGATATATTGGAGTAAACATCCTTGCTGAATCCATATCTGAACTTTGTTTGGCCGTAAGTTGCCAAAAACTCCAAAATGGTAACATTATTTTTTGTAGATATTCAAGCAGTGGGTTATGGATAAATAGCAAAATGTTACAGGGGTATGACGAAGACTCAGAAACTTACAAAGCCCGATTGTCTGGATCAAGAAGTCGAATAAATATTACATTTTTGGTATCCCATCGAAACCTTTGGTCTTGTTCGGATAGAGATGAAGGTTCGACATAATAGATGAATTGGGGAAACAAGAAACCAAACTGACGAGTAGCAGTTTATGTTGGGAAGGTTTTGCTTTTTTCAAACATGCTACCAAACTTCAAAATCACTCCCATGCTCAAATATAGATGGCCCTCGAGCTTGGAAATATACTCATCATAACTATTCTGTTAGACAACATGTTTGATAGATACTTCCACACGGAAGACTGTGTTGATCTGTTTTTAACTGAAGGGGCTATGCTTTCCCGTCACTGGGAAGCCACATCTGTATTTCCGATCATAACTGTCCAAGAAATTATTGATCGGGCCCCATACTTTCACAAATCACTTTTCACCTAACTGCAACAGAATGCTGAAGCTCTGCCGCTTTTTCCGTTTCCATCTGTCGCGATTTCTTGCTCTGGATGCTGAGGAGCAGCAAGATGGGCTCCCGGGACGCTCCGCAAGTTTTCTATTGAGACACTAGAACTCAATGGCAGAGCGAATGTTCAGCATCCAATATGCAAACAGTGAGTAGTGGGCTCATAATGGCGTTGGTTCGGTCTAGTGACAGATTGATACAAAAAAGTTGTGTAGTGTTCAGTTTTGTTTTGTAAGATTCATTTAACGTATCGTCTGCTCCGCACCATTCTTTAAAGTGCTGTTGTGTTTCAATCAATCAATACGTCTGTTAGTTAAAACATACAGTTATATGTTCAATTCTCTGTGTGACTAAATGTGTTTATGCACGTCCTTTTATTTATCCGACATACAGTGCCTTTCTTTTGTTGTATGACGTTGACGTCACAGATGATGAGTGACACGTTTCGACCTGAACTTACTTCCAAAGTGGACTGACTGTTGCACAAACCGCACAAATTCGGTAGGCTACTAAGTAGTATTGCTAACAGTGGGCTAACTTGTTTTAGAAAAAAGTTTTGAGAAGAAACATTCATTCACAGAACGTCAGTCTTCCAGACACTGACACTGTGCTGGACTCTTGAGAGCTTGGATGATAGGCAACCTCGACAGTTGGTGTCTTACGCACCAACTAAAAAAAAAAATACAGTACGACATAACTAACCTTTTCTGGTCTTCTCTTAGCCTCTTCTTGCATTTTGGCTAAAACCGGTTCCATAATCCTCTGTCTCGTCTGCGGCATCAATCCCACTTGAATCAAAGCACCCTTTGCTCCTGCTTTAGTTCCGCTCCCTTCGGACTTCATTGTTCTCAGAGAAGGTTTCACAATAGCCACTGTTTCTCGGTGAGGAGACACACGGCGAGCACGCTTGGTTTCACCATTATCATCACTTCGCTTCTGATCTTCGCTCGTTTCTTGACGCTTCCGACTCGAGTCTTCGGACTTCCGGTCAACGTATTCCTGTTTCCGGCTGTCATCCGGAACTTTAGGTTTAACGGGCACTGGCTGGGATCCAACACTGCTAGCCACAGCAGACTCTTTGGGATTGGCACTGTAATCCGGAACCAGGGACGAGTTTGACGTAAAACTCGACCCAAAGCTGCTTGTCAGGACAGACTGTGTCGGATTTTGGCCGTAATTCATCGATTGGGACACGGTAGGCATAAAGCTAGGCAGAAAACTGCTTGTATCGTAAGCAGGCTGCAGACCACTCATCACGAACACAGAAGGATCATACGGAGGATGCGAAATACTAGGCACGAAAGTGGGCATAAAACCATTTACAAAATTCATTTGCGGTTGACTTGCGAAGTGATTTACTCCGAATTCCTGGGCTGCCATGGATGTAACTGGCGGAGGTGCAGCATAAGGGTTATACAAAGGAAGCGTTCCTCCAACATTAGGAAACGTAGTAGGGGGAGGGACATTTCCCACTAGGGGAACCAAATTATCCTCCTTCGCCGGAGGTGGTCGATTGTACGGCCTATTATCGCTGCGATCTCGGGTTAAGACTTGAATCGGAACTTTCTCGGCACTTCGCGAAGCTCTATCGCGCCGTCTATCACTTTGTTTTGAGCGGACGGGAGATTCCCTCCGTGGTGTAATGCGCTTCCTATCTGGTGAGTGCCTGCGGCTTGCCGAACTTCTCGATTCCCTCACTGGACTACGCGAGCGTTTGGGCGAGGAGCCCGCTCTTCGCAGGGGTGATACTGACTTTTGTCTTTCCCCTCTTCTGGAATCACTAGTTCTCGAATTGTGTCCACGTTCTCCTCGACGGGGAGGGGAATCTCTAGCAGACCTTCTAGGGGGAGAAATTAGCTTTCTTAACTCTTTTGAAGTTGGGCTGGATCTTCTGCTATCTCGTGAGGGCGGGCTGTGTTTCCTAAAACCTCTCGCTGGATCTCTTCTGGGAGAGGTTTTCAACGCACGATCTCTGCTTCTTTCACGTACAGCTCTTTCATTGTCCCTTTCACTCGGCCTTGCTCTCGAAGGACTTAGTCTTTTGCTCCCAATGACATCACGATCACCGCGGTGGTCTTTACTTTGGTCCTGAAACGAAGCAGCAAATCTATGTGAACGAGACTTTAGCTCGCGTGATTCTTGCAGTCTCACTGGTGCAATGTTTCGTCTGGATAATTCTTCAGTTTTATATTCACTCCTTCTATGATCCCTGGAAACATCCAAGTCGTGATTTCCGACAATTCGTTCACCCGACTCTTTGCTTTTCGGTCGGTCCGAGTCTTCTCTCACAATTCTTACTGGTTGAACCACCCTATTTCCTGTCCAGGCGCTAGACTGTATTTCTTCCTTCTGTTTTGTGGTAGGTTTCCCATCCGTGGACGCTTTAGGCTTCTCCTTAGCACCAGACGGTGCAAGCTTTCCCTCTGTGCCATCAATACTTCTTCGTTTATTTTCGAAAGTTGTAGGGAGATTAGCAGGCCTCTCGGGAGACAGCTCGATATCAATCGGTTTCGGCTCTGATTTACTGGGTTTATCCAGCGTTTCAAGCTCACACTGCTCATCTCCTGACAGGGACAACTGGTCGAAGAGTCCGTCTAAAATTATAGAAAGTTGACAACACAAAAATAAATCACGCTAATTACAATTATAGAGTTTAACGCACAACGGTATGACGGCTATGAAAATAATAAAAACAATTAACATCGAAGAAAGATAACTATACCTGCTAGTTCAACTTTGATTAGCTTTCAAATTAGCGAAAATGGCCCACGACAGGGCTAAGACTCGAACAACGGCCACCAGATGCTCCAAAGTCGGCGACTATGTACATAATAATAGCCAACATTCTGCGAAAACTCATGGAGTTTCCAAATCAGTTGCCAGCAAGGATACTGGATATCGCACTTGACCTGGCAACAGTGTCAAAAACATCGACAGCAGACAAAAATGACTGTTTTTATGTTCTGTTTCACTTCTGCTTTTTAAACTGACTTTCTCCTGTTCTTGAAACTCCGCTGTAGCGTCAATACATTTGTATTTCCACGATTCAAAAGTAGCACCCCTCCCCCCCCTCACGTTTCATGGATATTTCCGGCCAAAAAATAACACCAGTGATTTAATTGGGTTCCTCCATATGCCAACAATAAAGAAAATCAAAAGGAAACGTGGATGTGTGTCGGTGCTCCGTTCTGGTCCGGCTGTGCATGGCTATATGAGAGTGTTGTCATTATCAATGCGTGAAAAGTGACTTAAATCGCACAGAAAGCCAGATGGACACTCGATACAGTGCTTTGAAAAACACGTTTCTCTTTCCTTCGTGTTGAGTGTTTTTTCTATTGTACTACAGTGCTCTGACGACTGACAGCGTGTAGAAAATACATTATTTTTTTACTAATAAATGTGCCCACTGATGAAAGGAAGGTCTCTGCGATAACGTCGTGCAGAGTCTGTCGGTGTGACGTCAGCTATAAGCTCTTCTCTTCACAATGAGACAAGCTGCACACAGGCGAACAAGATTGCCTAAAGGTATCGGCGTTCTATACACAGCGATGATAGAGCAAGTACTAGTCTTACACTTCTCTCCGTAAGGGCTCCTGAACAGCCGAGCAGGAAAACGAACAGGAGGATCCGAGTGGACCCGGTTTTGCTCTTTTGTCCAATCCAATCACTTTGTAAACTACTGTCTTCAGTTGGTCACTCCAGAGGACATCACAACAACTGTATGAGTGGAGTTCCAACACAACGACGAGTTTTAGGACACCGATGGGGCTGGGTGGCCTATCGCGTTCCGTGTGGAAACTAAGAAAGTGCTTTTCTGGCTTGAATCAGCAACGGATGGAACTTGTTCGTTATCCATTTAAAGCATGACTGATTCATCTGTAACCAAATGTCTCAAAAGTTCCAAGACCATATTTCATAATATTGTTACACTTGATGTTTAGTTACCAAATCAATCATACTGAGAACAGATTTTTAAATCGTATAAGGAGTATCAAAACAGATTTTAAGAAGATACACCAACCCAAGGGATACGAAACTGAGTTATTAAGAACAAGTATCATATGCTTGAAATAAATTAACTCTCACTTACGATTCAGTGTTGGGAAAGGAAGGCCAGTCTTATCAGAGTCACTAATTAAAGTTCAATGGGCGGATCAAACAATCATGATACCACATTACCACCCCCAGAATACAATGTTACATCAGACATCAGAAGATTCCTCGACAACTTATTCGCTAATATATCGTTACGCCGTTTTTTGCTGACTGCCATACTCCGATTTACTAGCTTCGACAAATATAAGGGGAGTTTATTTTTCTTATCCATTCCTTGTTACTATAAACTCCGTATTATTTGTATTGTTAACAAATATTCATTTTAACGGTGTTAACCGAGAATTCCTTGTAAGCTCTGGAATCTGCTGCAAGTAGGACGGTCATATTTGTACATTTTTGGCAGTGTTGTAACTTTACATCCAGGCAAAACTTTCCGTCGGTACTACAAACAACAAAAAGTTTCATCAGATCACACTGGAGCAATCTGCCAGCTATAGAGACGGTTTATTTTAGCAGCCATGGCACTCACTCAGCTCTAAAAAACGATTGATTTCCAATCCAAAAATGCAGAGCCTCTGGGTCCAACGTTATCGTCGGTCCCTTTCGGCCTTTCTTTTTGGGTAGGACCGATTACCACTGTAATCGCCTCTAGTAGTAGATTTTCTTCTCCAGGATGACGTTGACTAGGGCTTTGTAGATTTGGTACCCGGTCTTCTTCGGGAATATCGTTGCTGTGATTGTGCTGATGGAGCTGGGGATTTTGAGCTCGTTGCATAGGACCTTGAGTTGCGACGTCATCGGGCTGGTACTTCTGCACTGGAACAGGATGTGTTGCAGGATTTCTTCATCCGCACCGCAGTTTCTGCATTGTGGCCGTACATGGCCGAGTCTTTGACTTTCCGCGCCTTGCAGTACCATGCTCCGAGATCGTCTCCGCCGATACGCCGCAGAGTCAATGACAAGCGATAACAAGAAAACGGCTTATTTTTGAAGCGCTATCTTGTGGAAGTAAGAAATGTGTATGTGTGAGGCATTTATAAAAATTAAAGCATAGTCAGTGCCCATTGTGCCGGACAGATTACACAGAGGTTATGTCAAACCCGAAATGAAGAGTATTAAATATTCCTTCAGCCCAAGCTGACTGCGAATCATATTTGATGGTGCAGAACGGATACGTCAGCTGAATTTTTAATTTTTATTGGAGCTATATTTCGGCCCTTCTTGGCAAGGGTCCTCTTCAGGCTCAAAACCACTCAAGTTGGAAAAATGAACTTGTGGGAAACACCGAAACACCAAACGAACTTGTGTTTCCCACAAGCTCGTTTTTCCAACTTGAGCGGTTTTGAGCCTGAAGAGGACCCTTGCCAAGAAGGGCCGAAATCTAGGTCCAATAAAAATTCAGCTGACGGGTTTTGCACCATCAAATATGAAGTGTATTCTTCTACAACAGGTTAGTTATGTAGAGAGGTAATGATGTCGTAATATCTTTATTTCTTTCCTCTTATTTCATTAAATATTTCTTCAGCCCAAGCTGACTGCGGATCATAGTTAACAACGCTATACGGATACGTCAGCTGAATTTTATTAGACCGATATTTCGGCCCTTCTTGGCAAGGGTCCTCTCAGGCTCAAGCCGCTCAAGCTCGACTTCAAAAAGGCAGAAATATCGCTCTCATAAAATCAGCTGACATACCGTTTAGCACTGTTTACTATTACTGCATTATTACAGTTTTTTCTTCTCCTTTTTTATTTTTTAATTACTCCGCTAAGCCTTGTGCTTCTTGATGGGTAACAAATAAAGCCGTTGGAATTAAAACACCAAAGCATTTAAAATATACAACTTACCGTCATCTATCTCGACTACCTCCTCCGCTTGTATAGTCGAAGTTGCTGGCATGACCTTTTTTGGCACGATGGTTGTACTTTCGGGATAAGCCACTTCTTTTCCTAGTTTAAAAACTGAGACTTGGACACATATTTCAAGGACCTGTCGTACGTATAATGCCAATCCAACCTACTTCCGTAACATCATTCATTAGTTCTTAAAGCACGACTCTTACTAGAAATGATCTTTTCCCTATAAAATGGACCAGAAAAAAGGTTTTCGAAAATACCAGTACTTTCCACCTGAAACTAGCGAATCTCTTGTTAGCGCTTGTCGGTTATATCCAGCCTTCCTGCTCTCCGACGCGGCGGCTGGGCGCAAAAAGATTTGAAAACTGAACGTGCCTTGGTTAAAAGTGGGAAAACTAAGATTATCACATCCTTATGTGTGAAAGAGTTGTCATCGGACGTTGAAGATTCCGGCAAGCTTTTCGTTGGGTGACGGGCAAACACGGCAAGGCCGAAAAAGCGTTAAAAATTCGTATGTACGAAACGAAACAATGGAGAAAGGTGGGGATTTTAGAAGCTTATATTTCCATATGGGAGCTAAGTATATTATAAAAGGCAGAATAAGCAAGAAGGGTCCTTTAAAGGAAACCTGAATAGTACCAAGTATCATCCCTATATGTATGACTTCCGTTAACATTGCCTGCAGAAAACCAAATCCAAATACAAAATAGTGTTCCCAAGCTATGATTTTTGCTCCATTTTGCATCTGTCCTTATTTCAGTACCGAACAATTTTAGAAATGAACAAATGTCTCCAATCAACCGTTCTTCTGGAATATTTTTTAACCAGTTAAGCCCAAACGTATATCTAGAAGAAATTCCAATACGATCCGGCCAGCGCTGTACAAGATTTGAATGAATTGCGCTTTTCGTCTTGTAGTTTGCATGTGCAAACCTCCAGAAACGAACATCCTATTTTGAAAACGTCACGCTCAGGAGAAGAATGATCTCCGTGGCCATGTCTGTAAATGCATTACATTCTCCATGGTGTGTTCAAGTATGGTTTCATTGTTCAGGTGTCCTTTAAACCCGGAGGTCCAAATTTAATATGCTACATTCTGAACCCGCTAACAACACCTCACCATCTTTACACTTGCCGCGACCTACTAGTTTCCGCACTGGGCTCCGGACGAGTGTTCGCGTGTCATGCTACTGTGCATAAAACCGGTTTTCTGAATTTTGCCGAGATCTTGCAAGAAGTCGGTGGGCCTGGGAAAAGGGCAAGGCCGTGGATATTTTTTTTTAAGCAGAGCCTAGCTTTACAGTATTCAGATAACCTTGAACATACAAAATAAATAGTGCGAGGTGTGCTTTAAGGGGATGAGGGTAGTGTTCGTTTGTTGTATTAACTCGGGTTAAAGAGTAGTACAATAAGATATCGCTGAAACAATGTGGGACCGAAGTATAAATATCATAGCGCAATCGGTCTTATACTAGTTCAGCGCTCCAAGCGGATTAGTCTCTCCTTACCCCCACTTACCCCTTCCCAGTCTCATCATCATCCATCACATATCTGAGGCGGAGCGCGAAGCGCTGTGCCGAGGCGTCCAACCTCTCAGCCACACCATAACCAACCACACCCAAAACATCTGGGGTTTTAGAGCCGTAGCTACGTTAAACAAGACCAAAGGTTTCGATGGGATCCCACAAATTTAATCTCTGATCCAGACAATTGCGCCGTGTAGATATCCCGGTCTTCACCAGACTCCTTGAACGTTTATACTATTAAAATTTAAAAGTAGATTAATGCCAATGGCTAGTCATCTGAGAAAACCAAGTTCAGGTATGGATTCAGCATGTGTGTTTACCCCTATACGTCATATCTTTTCGCGAAATTGATCGAAACTTCCTGCCCTACTTCTGCCAAATATCCGGTGGCAGGATTCCGGGTGAACAGCTTGTCCGGCAAAAAAATAAAACTCAAGACAGATTCAGCATATCTCCTTACCCCTATATCTAACCTTAATCAACTTCAGATCAACATTTCCCGGTTTTGGCCGGATTCCGGGCGAACTATTTGTCCGGGTACAAAATGATTGTCATATGTATGTCAAACTCGAAAGTAATAGGTTTCTGGTCCCGTTTTCTCTCACATTTCCACTGTTCGGAAGCTGTTCTGATTCTCAAACGGAATTCACGTACCCTACTTTTAACATTTGCTGAGATTCGAAGTACTTTTGGCAGTGTACAGAATCAAATTGGCTCGTGGCTTGTTTGATCTATCGCACCCAAGCCCTGCCTCGCCGAGTTACCATAACTCCGGGTTAACCAATCGCACATCTTGCAAATGCGATGCTATAGTCAAGGATGGGCAAATCCGACCATGACAGGATCGAATCCGAATCCAGGGCTAGGCATGAATCCCGATTCCGAATCCAAATTCACCATTTCATGCTGAGAATTCGGATCCAGATTCAAATCCGACCTTAACAAAAACCGAATCATGTAGGTTACAACAAAGATTGTGCGAGCTCATCATGAGGTTTGGAAAAGCACTGCTTTCAAACCCAACCCATCGAAGACATCTTACCCGCAGACGCCCCACCCGATGAAAAATTTGTAGCCTGCGTAGTAGTATGGTAGTAGTACGAAAACGTTTCATGTAATACTATGTAATAGCAAAGAATACTATCATTTAATGTGCCTTAGACTGGTCCAATCATATGTAGTAGTATCTAGTAGCATCCTGTCTTGCCATAGTAGCATCCAGTCTTGCTAATAGTAGCATATCTGGTAGCATATATTAGTATGCAGTAACACGTAGCTTTGAAGTAGAAGCATGTAGTAGCATCGTTAGTACTGCATGCAACTTTTTCGTACTACTTCATAGTACTATTTTGAGATAAATTTTTCATCGAGCACCAAACAGCAGAACCAGACAGAAACTCAAACTGGCCCCTACACGTGCGCGGACAAACCGTTATTCTAATTCGTTTGTGCCCTTTTTTACGTCTATGTTTAACAGTGCCTAATTTTTGTATGTAATGTTTTGCAACTACAAATTAGCCAAGAGCTACGAAAGTTGTATAATAAACCGCTCTCTCTCTCTTATAATTTGAAAATCAGATAGTCGGTACAAATCAGGTACCATAATCGGATATCGCGATAGACTGAGGATGGTTGGTGGTGGAGATAAAAAAGATGGATGGCCTAAGCCCACTAAAAATTGAGGAACGGAAACTGGAAGGATGTAGACTAGAAATTTGAGCGGATTCGTAAGCTTGAGGGTCTGGAATTCAAATCCAGCCTGACAAGCAGAAGATTCGATTCCAGAATCGAATCCGCTCAAAAGGACGAATCCTGGATTCGAATCCGAATACAAATCCAGATTCGCCCATCTCTCGTTATAGTAACATCTTTCCTACAAACCTGGTGTTTTATCCACGATTACGACCGGTGACCTTCCGTTATCGCAGAACAACTTCTCAAGAACTCCCTGTCCTTGGCTGGAAATGGCAATCCATTGCTGCACCTGTGCGTCTCCAGTTATGAAATCCAGCACGGATTCCATAGCCGTGTGAAGTGTGGGCATTTTTTGGTCAACGTAAGTTACCAAGGGTTCGTACATTATGACTGTTTTGACGTTCTCCAAGTCTAAAAAAAAAAAAATAAGTGTTGAACGGATGGAAAGATAGGAACACCATCTGGCAGGCAGAAACTTCCCACAAACCTTTTTATTTGTAACCCGCCAAATGCACAAGAGGCGTATTCTTTTATTTATATTTATGTATAGATATATTTATACGAATCGTTTAAATGTAACCGCCATAAGTAATGATAAATCAAAAAGGGCTATCATTTTCGTTGACGTCCTATGCTATTCGTTGTAAAAGAATATTTGGAGAATATAATGAATTAAAAAAAATTACTAATTCTAGCCGTTTCCCGAGGACTCCTCGGGGAATCGAAAGGAACGGCGAAAATAGAGGGAGTCACTCCGCGGGGACTCCGCGTACAGGAAACAGCGAGAACGCGGGGAATGCTTTAAAAACGGTTATTTTTTCAAAAAAAAATACGCAGTTGACGAAATTAGTTTTGATCCACTTTATTTTTGGTTTTGTTTATTCTGGTTGTTTTTAATTAATTTTATATTTCACCAACACCAGCAAAAATTGATTCCCCTCCGAATCTGAAAGGGAGTCCTTTTTGATGATGGTGATAATAATCGGAGCATTCCCCGTCCGTGGGGACTCGCGAGAATACGGGAGCGAGTCCCCGGGACAAATAAAAACGCGGGGACTCCTCAAGTGGAGTTGTTCTTTTTACGTAGTAAGTTTTTACGAGTAAGGATTAAAGTTAACTGCAGTGTTTGCTACTGGGATTATTCTTTTCTCTACTGAAATAAGATAAATACAAAGTAGAGATAAGATTAAACCCAGTTTATCCATATTTGCCCCACAGATTAGAACTCAGCTGTTTTTTTTTGTTATGTATGTAGGCTTCCTTGTCCAAATATTATCGCGATAAACTTATCGTTATTTCTGTGTGTGTGTGTATTCGTTTGTTTTTGTTTACTTAGCCTAACTAGTATTTTATTAAATGTTCATAAAAATCATTTTATTAATCGTGTGCCATTTGTGTATGCCAATGGCATGTCTGGTAACTTCCTTAACTCTAGTGCAATTACCGTTGCAACTAATTTTACCTTAAGCATTGTGCAAATAGGCGTAATAAGCTGAATAGCACTATACGTGATGTTTACGTCTTAATACACACGCCTGTTCAAATAGGAAGCCAATAGGTTCTTATCGATACAGCGTTCGGCGTTGCCACGCTGATACAATTTTTCGAGCTTCTAAAGGTCAGAAAAAGTGTTTTAAGTACACGAATACAATGTGACGCCCTTTATATTGTAAAAAGCTATTAAATTTTAGGATGGAAAGGCATTTGTCCTCGAACTAACAATAAGCAGTCGTAACAGAACAAAACGTGTTCTTTTGAAGAAAAGTTGTTTCTTCAGCTTCCAACAAAGTAGAACTTTAGTGCTTCCCGTGGCAACCCTGACGACGCTGCTCCTCTCCGCGGCCTGCTGGCGGAACCAACCAAAACGACCTGATTGGCTCTACATAAGGGAAAATAGAGCCTGGCTCTATTCTCCTTATTCGCCTTATTACAGCGCGCTCCGAGGAAAAGAGGAATCTGTAATAAGCCTTATATGGCGTAATACACCTTACAACACCTATTTGGATAATGCTTTACCTTCTCTTAACCACTTGCCTAGGCGCGGTTGAGTCCAAGTGTAGAAATCCACGAGCTTATTATTATTGTTCCCCAAGAGATCGTAAGCCTCAAAATTATTTTTACTTAATTTTCTCTTACAAAAATAAATTAAGTCGAGGTCCAACCTCCGACAGTACTTTATTTGTTTGCATTGCTCCAAAACTAGTTCATGTCGGTTTAAATTGCATTCCCTAGCGACCGGTCCTAAAAACACATTACAACAGTCCGGACGTGACCTGTTTCCTGACAACAGTAGCAAACAAGGAAGTTGTAGTAACAAATTATTTGGAGGGAAGTTACTTTTCCCTAGAGAACTCGCTGCCACTATTTCAGTTTCAGGTCACACCTTAACCAGCTAGGGTTCGTAAACAGAGTTTTCAGCAGGTTATTACTAAAAGCACAAACAACACTGAAAATGTTTTGCCAAGGAACAGCAAATTACTTTGCAAAGAAGCTACTCTAGAGGCGTATTCTCGCCGTTCCCCGAGGACTCCACTTGACGAGTCCCGGCGTTTTCGTTTGTCCCGGGGACTCACACCCCGTATTCTCATGAGTCCCCACGGACGGAGAATGCCCCGATTATCATCACCATCATCAAAAAGGACTCCCTTTCAGATCCGGAGGGGAATCAATTTTTACTAGTGTTGGTGCAATGCAAAATTAATTAAAAACAATCAGAGTAAACAAAACCAAAAATAAAGTGGATCCAGACTAATTTCGTCAACTGCAAGTTTTTTTTTCGAACAAAATCCATTTTGGAAGCATTCACCGTATTCTCACTGTTTCTGTACGCGGAGTCCGCGTGGAGTAACTCCCTCTATTCTCGCCCTTCCCTTCGATTCCCCGAAGAGTCCTCGGGGAACGGCAAGGATACGCCTTAGGTACTGGCAAACTACACTGTAAAAAGTTTCTCCGAGTAAGGATTAAAGCTGTCTGCAGTATTTGCTACCGGGATTAATCTTATGTCTACTGAGATAAGATCAATCCGAATTAGAATTCAGATTATCTTTTTAGAGACCAAATTAATCCCATTTGCAAATACTGCAAGATTTTTGTACAGTGATATAATTACGACCTACACTGTAAAAAGTTTTTCCGTATAAATATTAAGTTAACTGCAGTATTTGCTACTTGGGTTATTCTTATCTCTACGGAGATAAGATTTATACCAAACAGAGACAAGATGAATCCGAGTAGCAAATAATGCAGTTAACTTTAATCTTTATACGGAGAAACTTTTTACAGTGTACTCCGAGAAAACACACTGTAAAAAGTTTCTCCGAGTAAGGATTAAAGTTAACTGCAGTATTTGGTACTGGGATAATCTTATCTCTAATGAGATAAGATTAATCCGAATTAGAGATGCGATTATCTTTTTAGAGACGAGATTACTCCCAGTAGCAAATACTGCAAGATCTTTTTTACAGTGATATTACGACCTACTCCGAGAAAACATAAACATCTCACAATCTTTTTCTGTAACAGAAAGCAATTTCTTCAACATGTTTAAAAAATTGGTTACGACGGCTGTACCCAATTTTTTGTCAAAGAAATTCGAAAAGGCGCCAGTTCCACGGTGTCAATAATAATAATAAGATAGATGGATAGATAGACAGATATTTTTATTGATCTAACTCGTAGCGCCGACACGGCACTAAATATGTCGACCATTACATTTAATGTGTTAAAATACTTGAATATATACAATTATTACATAAAAGAAAATAAATCATTGGAATTCACTTGTTTTGAAACATAACATAACGAATTTATTTCAAACAACCACTATCATGGCAATGCCAAATTTGGGTATTACGTCAAGCATAATGCACATTTTAAAATCTATACAGTTAATCATCAATTCGTCATCACAGACCTGTTATAATACATAAATGTATTATAATAAAAATTTTCTCAGTAAAATATGGTAATAAAGTATTCGAATACCGGTTAGTGCGACATTTAACTGGCACCAGGAGATTTTGGTGCCGCGTCCGTCCTGTCGCCGGTGCTAGATCGGGCAGAATATCTCTATGTTTATAACGATAAATAATAATAACGAAGCCAAATATCATCAAGTGCCATTTTTATGTGCCCCTGAAAAGTTAGGCACTTCTAAAAAAATTTCATTTATTTTTTTTTCACATCGTTCAATCTGTATAACTTCCGTTAACATTGCCTGCAGAAAACCCAATCCAAATACGAAATAGTGTTTCCAAGCTATGATTTTTGCTCCATTTTGGATCTGTCCTTATTTCAGTACCGAACAATTTTAGGAATGAACAAATGTCTCCAATCAACCGTTCTTCTGGAATATTTTTTAACCAGTTAAGCCCAAACGTATATCTAGAAGAAATTCCAATACGATCCGGCCAGCGCTGTACAAGATTTGAATGAATTGCGCTTTTCGTCTTGGAGTCTGCATGTGCAAACCTCCAGAAACGAACATCCCTATTTTGAAAACGTCACGCTCAGGAGAAGAATGCTCTCCGTGGCCATGTCTGTAAATGCGTTCTCAATGGTGTGTTCAAGTATGGGTTCATTGGTCAGGTGTCCTTTAATTATACCTTCGACCCGCGAGTGTAAATGAACTTACTCAGTTTCTCGCTTAAGGTCATCCCAACTCTCCAGAAGTTGAAAATCGTCCCGAAAATGACCTGAGAATTAATTTCAGGAAGATATGTCCTCTTCGTCATCGTGGTGGTCAGGCTGTAGCCCACGTTTCTCCTAAGGTTTCGTGTTGCAGCAGTTAAGAGCTCCTCTGCCCAGCCAATCACGATGCACTGTGGTTTCTTAAGTGAACCATCTACGGATCGAAGAAGAAATGCGGCGAGAATGGAGTCGACTTGCAGTAGACCTAAAAAAAAAAGAACATAAGACTATAGTTGCGTTTTTGCAGATACCATGGTAACTGAATCTGCAATTAGTCATTTTTGCAGTTACCGTGGTATCTGATACACGGTTGCTCTGCAAAAACGACTATTGCCGAAATTGCACTTTTCGAAGTCTTCCCAAAAGAAAAACTGATATTCAGTTACATCACTAAGTGCTAAACTTCTTCCTCACCAATTTGACAAAATTTGATGAAAGTGAGATCAGTTTTCAGATACCACGATAACTGGCCAGAGACAACGATAACTGCAAAAACGTCTTTTGACCGTGGTATCAGATACCACGATAACTGCAAAAAGAGACCGTGAGAGAGAGACCGTGGTATCAGATACCATGGTATCTGCAAAAATGCAACGTATGTTTATCTGAAGCCAGTAGTGAAAAATTTGAGCTTGAAGTTTGGTGAGCAGACTCTTTTCGGTTCTCCGCGATATCCTGCCCCCTGACTTTGCTACCGAAAGGGCGGGGCCCAAAGACAAACTTCCTAACCAGTCCCTACCCTTCAATCAGTTTTCTTCCGACATGTAATATACCTGAATAGTTGTGTCCCCTCCTTTGTTTCCCTACATAATAGTATAGAAACTAATTTTGTTTAACCCCCCCCCCCCCCCACGTTGTCTGTTAGTGTGGTTTTGTCCTCTGTGGTTTTCTACGTGATTTGACCACGTTCTTTCTTATGTTGATTATTTTCGCTAGTCTTCAAGTTATGTTTAACTTTACCACCTGCTATTCGGCCAGTCCGTAACTGGTGTTGCAATAAAACTGAACTGAACCAATCGTTTACCTCCCCGTTGTTAACCTCCCAGGTTATTTGTTTCCCTTGTGTAAAGATATTGGGCAAGTAAGAATGATTCTGATTTGCAGTGCGAGGTGTCCTTTAAAAATAGTCCGAACTAATGATAAAGGACATTTACATATGAAACTAAATAATGTTCTTTAAATGATATAGTAGAAAGTCCAAATCTTATGACAACTTGCCTTTTTCGTCAGGCGCGGTTTTGACCAGTCACGCTTTTTGAATGCGGCGGTTTTTAAGTGTAGAGGTATGAACTTTTTTGACCGTCGTAATTTTGCATGTCGCTGTTTTGTTTAGCGGTTTTTGATTACAGTTAGAGATGAAATTAAATGATAATGAGGAAGCTCGTTCGTTTGAGATACCTCAACTCGTTCGTGCCTTTTTCTACTAAACATTCCAACCTCGATTTCACCGACTTTTGAAAGTTATAATCCAAATTTCTGGGCGCATTATCTTTATTTGTGTTGTTGCTGCAGAAACTAGATCGACAATCTGATTCTTGATGAATCGTTTTTTTACTTTTGTCCCTCGCTAATGTTTGAGAAACATTACAACGGTAATTACAAGTATGGCAAATGTTATAGTCCTTTTAACATTTCATTTTAGTTCTTGTTTGACATTGGATACGTTGTATTTCAAAATCGTGAGCTGTTTAGTAGAGTAGGCTAATAGATCTCTTAGTTGACCTATTTAATCCATTGATCCATTCCATGTTGTTAAAGGTAAAGGTAAGGTAAGGTACAATTTTAATAGCAAATATGAATAAACCTGCAGTTTCTCAAAAGCATCTGACATGCCAGTGGCATAAAAAACGACGCTTCACTAATTCTGATGGGTTTGTAAAAATTATAATACAATTCTAGCCTAAGGCATTGTAAAGAAAAAACAAACAAACAACTATCACACATCATCACTAAAATTTAAGGACAACACGAGAATTTACGACAACAGAAATTACTTTGACTATCTGATTCTTGGTGATTTTTTTTTTACTTTTGTCCCTCGTTAATGTTTGAGAAACGTTGGAACTGTAATTACAATTATGGCGAATTAATGTTGTAATTCTTTTAACATTTCATTTTAGTTCTTGTTTGATACTGGGTGCGTTGTACATCAAAATCATGAACTGTATAATAGTAGCCTAATAGATAGTAGCCTAATAGATCTATTAGTGGATCCATTTAACTGTGATGACATAACCGAATAAACCGAACTGTAACTGAATAGTCAAGACACTTAACCACAAGAAGCTGCTGGAACAATTTAAGGCGTATTCTCGCCGTTTCCCGAGGATTCCACTTGCGAGTCCCCGCGTTTTTGTATGTCCCGAGGACTCACTCCCCGTGTTCTCGCGAGTCCCCACGGACGGGGAATGCTAAGATTATCATCCCCATCATCACAAAGGACTCCCTTTCAAACTCAAGAGGGGAATCAATTTGTGCTGGTGTTGGTGCAATGTAAAGTTAATTAAAAACAATCAGAAAAACCAAAAATAAAGTAGATCCAGACTAATTTCGTCAACTGCATATTTTTTTGTCCGAACAAAATCCATTTTGGAAGCATTCCTCATGTTTTCTCTGGTTCTGTACGCGGAGTTCGCGTGGAGTGACTCCCTCCTATTCTCGCCGATCCCTTCGATTCCCCGAGGAGTCCTCGGGAAACGGCGAGAATACGCCTTAGATCTCTTACTTGATCCATTTAACTGTGATGGCATACCGAATAAACCGAACTGTAACTGAACAGTCAAGACTACTTAACCACAATAAGCTGCTGGAACAATTTAGTAACCCGATTCCTTGGGACTAATGGGACGACATAAGGAGGGTTTTCGCGAGCTGGAAAGCAAAGTCGGAATCACTTTCCAATGGTTTTCGCGCGACTTCGGAAAGTTGCCGTACTTTCCAAACCGGTTTTCGCGCTTTAGAAACCGAAGCAGCTTTCCTGGAAAGTGATTCCACGAGGTTAGTGGAAAGCTCCGCGGAAAGTTGAATCTTTCGGCGGGAATTTCAAAGATGTGAAGAAAAAACAATGCAAGTGTCACTAATAACGAAAAAAAAATGGCAATCGTGATTAAGGCGACTTCGATGTAATACATGAGAATCAAAGACCCGTTCAGTGAACCATATTTATTCGAAAAAGTTTGTAATTCAACATTTTCTCAGCGATATCAGCTTTCCATGGGTTTTCGTGATCAGTCCGGCGGGAAAGTGGAAAGTGATTCCAGTAATCACTTTCCCACAGTTTTCGCGATGCGCTTCGCTCGCCGGAAAGTGATTCCGAGATCTCGCGAAAACCCTTCTACAATCGACATAACACTTTAGTCACTTGCTGAATGGCGGAGCGTGGGGATAGCAGGGAATGAACTGTAAGAAAATTGAACGAAAAAAAACCCACATGACCCGACTTGTTAATAGGGTCAACTTCACTTACTGGCCTGAGTAGGAATGACAACAACATCAGTTCCCTTTAGACAGGATCGAAGAACGGACGCCTGAAATCGAGTAGGTTTTGCAAACCCAGCTCTTGCCATGGAGTCTTGCCCTTCCGCTGTGAGACCAAGTCCCTCGAATGTCGCCTCATCCTGGGAGTGGGAGTTTTCAAGTATTTCTAATGTCCTTCTTTTATTTATCTCTGTTCGATTTTCCTAAAAATACAAAATTAGATAAGCACCAAGAACTGGCAACAGCATTGCAAGAACACACAACAACAACAAATGCAAGAAGCAGCTTTTGCTGTCGCTGTATTTATCTTTTGCTGTCGCTGTAGATTTTGTAACCTCTGTATTTATTGTTAAGCGTTAATTTACCTTTTTTTTTCTGTATGTACCGTTCAAATGCCTTTTACTAGGCTGCACGTAATAAATACATTCATTCATTCATTGTATTTTCTCTATGATTATTGTTATTAAATTGTTTCCAATTAAGAGGCCGGAGCAGTTAAAGCACAAGGCGTAGTAGATATGTACAGTTTCAATTCCAATATTCTAACATAGGCTACGTGACAATTAAATACTCCTTGAGCCCAACGTGACTGGGAAACATATTTTCAATTAATGGATGACACGGATACGTCAGCTACGATGCTTTGGCAGCGACATTTCGACCCTTCTTCAAGAAGGGCCAATGCCTTCTGCATTCGTTTACAAATACGTGGCAATTTTTAGCTTACATTAATTAAACATTTCCTTAAAATGTTCAAACCCTGTCCCGGTCGTCTTCAGCCTCATTCGGCGACCCGCTAGCTTTAATCAAAAAGACGGAAAACTTGCGCAACCGGTATTTCTGAACAATGAGCTCCCCGGAAGCAATGAGCGGGAGCCTCGATCCGTCTCGAAAAGAGCCAAACACGGCAAATGCAAGAACCAGCTTAGCGCCGTTAGAGTTTATAAAAAAAAAATGACATTGGCGTTCGACTTCTTCTTCTTCTTCTTTATGTTGGGCCTCTTGGCTGTCCAAGGCGTGACCCTCCACTAAGGCCACTTTCATTTTGCGGCCTGTCAGTAGGATTGATCAGGACTGCAATGGTTTTCTTCTAATATTATGGTGATAGGTGGAACACTTGTAGTAGGCTTCGTTGGCTTATAAGTTTGGTCATACTAGACGTTCCATACATCGCAGGAATGAATGAATTGCTAGTATGACAAGTTTTTCTGCGTCTCTTGGTGGCGGTGGTTGTTTGATGAGGGAGGAGGTGGTTTTTCTCAAATCGGAGCGAGGCAAATATTTTTTTACCAAATGAAATGAGCAAATGAGAAGGAATGGAACGGTTAGGAACGTCAAGTGGATCAGTTGTAAAAGTAAAACGGGTCCTTTATCGACGAGGGTCTACACTGACAAAGAGAGATACCTAAGAGCGTTTTCCACCCTACTTACCGTAGATACTACGCATGACGTCACGAATTCTGGCTTTTTGCCGTCAAGGCTGGAACGATTTTTCTATTTACCATCAAAATATCATGCCACGGGCGATTCCGAGCAATCACGTTATAGAGATACGTAGTTACCACGCTTACTACGCTCCCGAGCATGGTAAGCAAACAGTTACTATTTCGAGAAGATTGGAACGGTCAGCGTAGTGACTCTTTACGAGGTTGTAACGGAAATAGTAACTAATAGTTACTATAGCTAGAAGGGTGAACACGCTCTAAAATAAACAATGGCGCTTTCCACAGGGCGACAATTTTGCAAGTAACTGCAAGTCATGCCAACAGAGAAATCGGATGACTGCCGCCTGGAGGTCACATCTCAAATTATAATTTGGAGATTTTGGCTTTTAAAATCTTCCATGGGATGAAATAGACCTCGAAGCAAAAAAAAAGGACCAGCATAATGTCTGAAATTTATGTTGGAATAGGCCTAACTGGTCTAAAACCGGGAACTAAAACAGTCTAAAACCTGGAGAAAATTAATGAACTGGGTGCCTAATTAAACGGTTCCTCGTTAATAACCAGGGCCCATAATGCGTCTTTCAACTATTGACAAAAGCCGTCCACAGTCCATTAGCATAGGTTCTCTTCGATCTCCTTCTCTTTTTAATTTTTTATCAAGAAGAACAAGCACAAAATCTCCGCCTCCCTATCTCTGTAATACGACTATTCGGTGTCGAATAGATTACCGATACCCTGCCCGATGCAAACGAGCGAAGGATAGGAACTACGCAGAACATCACAAATCGTTACCTCTACAAACAATTATATCGCAGTAGAGCCCCGAAGAAGAAATTCCGAGGGTAACAGCCGATTGGTTGTCTACCATCGTGACGTCACTTGTGACTCGCAGCAGAGCGGGTCATGCACGCCTGCTAGTTTTTCCTCTGATATGCGCAGCGGCGAAGAGGGAAGTAGACGGGCATCAACTCAAAGCTAAGCTCTGCTCAGTTTTGTCGGAGTATCCATAGTCCTGCATGGGACCAAAGACTTTGTTTTTGGTTTTACCGATTTCCGCTATATGACGCACATGTATGACAAAAAGTAGGGCTAGGCGGCACAGTTGCTGCGAGTCAGGCAAATCCGAGTCCGAGACAAGTCCGAGTCCTTGAAAAAGTCGTCTCGAGACGAGTCCAGAGTCCGAGTCCACCAGCTCTGAAGCGGTGTCTGCGAGCTCCACTTTGTACTTATAGAAACTGACCTGGTCGTATCGTTCACAAAACAAAAAGGACCACAATGACTGAAGTACCATATAATATCCCGGTGCGTTTGAGCGCCATACCAGGCAGTGGACAATAAGTGTCCCTAAAGAAAAGGGAAGAAGCTTGCTCAATTGAAGGATAAGTAATGGATACCTCTGTGAATGAGTAAATAATGAATGGGCCTTGAATTTTAACAGTAGTTGCGTTTTTGCGGTGACCTGGAGTTACTCTTACCCAGTCTGAGCGCACTCTTGCCGTTTTTTCAGACACCCGGTTACTGCTAGGTCACTGAATTCCGGTAACCCCGGTCTCAGCGGGGTTACTCGGTACCAGATACCAGGGTTACTAATATGTTGCTGGTTGACTGAGAAAACGACGATTCGTCGAGGTAACAGATACCCGGCAACTGCGAAAAGAACCCGTCGTCAGAGTACTCAGAGTAACAGACACCAGAGGCGCATTCTCGCCGTGAAACGGCGAGGACAGAGGGAGTCACTCCACGCGGACTCCGCGTACAGAAACAGCGAGAACACGGGGAATGCTTCCAAAATGGATTTTGTTCGAAAAACAATATGCAGTTGACGAAATTAGTCTGGTATCGCTTTATTTTTGGTTTGTTTATTCTGATTGTTTTTAATTTATTTTACATTGCACCAACACCAGCAAAAAGTGATTCACCTCCGAATCTGAAAGGGAGTCCTTTTTGATGATGGTGATGATAATCGGAGCATTCCCCGTCCGAGGGGACTCGCGAGAATACGGGGAGTGAGAAATGAGACGGGTATCTGCTACTGCTAGGTGAACATGAGTATGCACTCCAATCAACAAGCCGCCGTCGTCAAGAAGCATTTCTGTACGGAAATATTATTGTGCGTGAAAGCGCAATTTACGGTAAAAATTAAGGTAGGCTACAGGTCCAAGGAACTAGTTTTTCCACTTTCCAAAGTGAACACCCAAACTTGAGGAATCAGAACTTGGTATATTTTGCCATAGACGGCGTTAGGCCTACAACGCAATCACGTCAAGAACTCTCACCTCTGTCTCAATATCTTCTACTTCCTCTGCCAGCTCATCAAGCAGAATAAAATCCCCTTCCTCTTCCGGGAAATCATTAAGCTCATCAAGCACTTCGAAATTATCAAAATCATCCCCAAAATCACTATCATCAGAATTGTTCACCATTGTCAATTTTTCTATGAGCTTATCTTCTTTCATTCCTTCCAGTTGCTCCTTTTTACCATTCACAGTATCTACAGATGGCTTATCTACATTCGCTACTAAGTTTGGCTCCAGGTCTTCAAAATCATCAAAGTTATCATCAAGTTCACTGCAATCCAACTTTTCCGCATTTCTCAATTTTTCTGTGGGACTTTCTTTCTCCACTGCCTTCATTTTCAGTAGTGCACCATTCACAGAATCTTTATCCGACAAGAGATCAGTAGCTACAAACGGCTCCATTGTTTCACAGTTGATACCTTCAGTCTTTCCCTTCAATGCATCTGCAGTGTTTAGTAAACTATCTACTGATACCTCAATTAACTTTTCTGAGGCAGGTCCAAGAGGTCTTGTGTCCGCTAAAAGCTGATTCGAAGACTCCACAGAACTAGTTGTATCACAAGACTCTTGCTTCTCATTCAACGACTGTGTTTCCGTCGCAACACCTGACTGGCTACTTTCAATCTGAGATACTGAGGAATCCTCTGGTTTTGAACTTGGCTTAAGTTCAGTATGTTCAGAACTAGATACAGCCGTATCAGTCGTGGTCTCTCCTTGGTGGCCTGGACTATTCAGCAAGTCCATATCATCTTGGCTATGGTCGCTTATTGGGGAATGAATGGATTGTGCCTTCGAGTCATTAACAGGGCAAGCTTCACTCTCAACTTCAGAGCTTTTTTCAGTTGAGTCTGAGTACAGATGATTCTGTACAACTGCAGATGGAAGGGAGGGATGACCTTCAATAGATGACAGTCTATTTTCTTCAACAACATCAGGGGGCTGAAGGTCCATCTTAGGTTCACAAGCCACTATGTCAGATGTAGCTTCTATGGGGCCCATATCCTCATTATCCGAAATCGGGCTTAAAGCTTCTGCAAAGTTGGTCTCAAATGACATATCTTGCTTCACAAGGACGTCCTCTGATGACCTGACAGCAACTTCTTCAAGTTCGATTTTGGGGCTTTGGTTTGGCATAACTGTTCTTGCTACATCAACTGGAATGCTGCAACTTCTGTCAAGTGTCGAATTTGTCTCACTCCAGCAGTCAAGATCACCTTCTGGTGTGTTCGATTCAATCGTGGCTGTACTCCCTGAAAGTACTATTATGGCACATTCACCCTCAGGTTCAGAATGTTGGATACTCAGACTTAGGCCTTCATCAAGACTGGTATCTACTGCTATGCATTCAGGACTCAGTAATTCGCCAGCTCTGTTTCGAAGGTCAGCTGGCTGACTAGGGGCATCAGAAGGCTCACATGAATCTTTAGAACAATCTGAGGTCTCAGTAGAATTTTCAACAGTATGGCTTTCTACAGGTTTCTCTGCTTCACTCTCTAAAATCTCTGTCATGACAGGATCTTTCTGAACCTGTGACTTTAGACACAGATGCTCAGGTGCACTTATTGTCTCTTCAACTTGCTCAGTATCTTTGATGGTATCAGACCATTCTGGTAGTGCTCCAGTTGAATTGCAGGAACCTTCTGCTTTTACACATGCATCATTATTTTCAAGCATCTCTCCGGTCTGTTCCGTATTTGTCTTTTCAACAGGAAGTTCTGACTGTAAAGAAAACCCCTCAGTGATATTTTCAACATCATTGGTTTCTTTCAAGTTATCATCCAACTTACAAACTTGAGGAGGATCTGGAACTCTACTTTCTTCTAACTGAGAATCCTCCTTCTCCTTCCCAGCAGTGTTTAAAGTTTCTAGTTCCTCCAATGGCTCCGGGGATATTACATCTCCTATCTCATCATCTGAAATCATCTCAGTTTCATCATCTTGTATAGATCCTTCGGCTTGGACTGAATCAAAGAAATCTTCATCTCCATCGGACAGATTGTCAAAATCCATTACTGGTTACAACTGATGGACTTGACAGAATCTAAAAGAAAATCAATTAGGACCACTGAATAAGACAGCTGTAACAGAAAAAAATCAGTCAGGATCAATGAATAAAACAGCTACACTACAGAGAAGGAAAATCATTATGTATTCTCATGTTGGGGGTCTTTACGTTCAATTTTAACCCAAGGTGCAGCCAAACATTAGCTGCTCATTGATTTGTTTAAAATATAGTAGAACCAGAGGCGTTACTAGCCAAAATGTTTGGGGGGGGGGGCAAGGTATTTACCGACTGGCTGGTCATTTTTACAGACTGTTATCACAGATAAAAATGACAGTTATTGGGAAAAAACGACTGTGTTGACGAAAAATCAGCTAATTTACAAAAAATTGACTTTTTTTTTAAATCGACTGTTTCCAAGAAAAGAATCGACCATTTTTACGAAAAACGCCAACTCGGTTATTTTTTACCAACTGGCCAACAACATTCGGGGGGGGGGCGTCCACCCCTAGTTGCGATGCCCCTGAGCAGAAACAAGCTATTTATATATATTCTTTGAGCCCAAGCTGACTTTGAAACATTTATTCAAACAATGTTTACAACGTGTACGTTGTAAACAAACTTTTTGAAAAAAGGGCCGAAAATACGAAATACCGAAATACTTTACTTGTTTTTCAGAGGCTAGGCCGAGCGTAATTGATTATGTTTTAGTTGATAAGCATCTTTGGCCTTTTTGTAGAGATCTCAGAATTTTGGATGTGGTGGGATCTGACCACGTGCCAATTGGAGTTTGGTTTGTTGGAGAACGAGGGACGGATGAACAGAGAGAAAATGGTCATTTTACTAGGCCTGTTAACAGTAGGCCTACAGCAGAGGATGTAAGGAAACCTCTACGTTTAGGTTCGGTTAATAATTTGGAGTCAAGGTTGAGCCAGTGCCTAGGAATCCCAGACGTAGAGCAGGAGTTAGAAAATTGTGTAAGAACAGCGGAAGAGGGTGATGCAGAACAAGCAGTTACGCTGTTAGTTGAACTTGTATATAATAAGGTAATCCCTATTGGTAAGGAATCTGCATGTGGTAAGCAAGGTCAGCGGGACGGTAAAGATTTTTTTGATAGGGATTGCGACAATAAGAGGAAGGAGGTGAGTCTATGTCTAGAAGCGGTAAGGACAAGCCGAGAGATAAATCAGAAGGAGCATTTAATACAGTATCGAAAGGCTAGGAAAGAATATAAAAAATTAATTAAAAAGAAGAAACAAGAGTGGGAAATTCTGAAAAATAGAAGAATTATGGAATCGTATGTTAAAAAAAGGGGTGCGGCTTTTTGGAATGAGATTAAATGTTCACTCTCAAATTTTAAAAACGATTCGATCCCGGAAGCTAGTACGTGGCCGGATTATTATATGGAAAAAGAGGGGACAGACCGTAAGGACGCGATTTTTTCGGAAGAATTGGAGGCTAGTTTAGAAAATAGTGTTAGTTACCCTTTACAAGAGGTGGATATTGGTTTGATAGCTCCAGTTACCGAGTCTGAAGTTTGGAAGGCTATGAAGAATATGAAAGGACGGTCAGCGCCAGGGGTGGATGGAATCCCTACGATGGTTTGGAAGTGGGGTAGAGTGTATTTAATAAGTGTGCTGGCTGTTATTTTCTCATGTGTTGTTGAAAAAGGTAAGTGGCCGGATTTGTGGAACAAATCTTTAGTTATCCCGATATTCAAGAAAGGTGATAAGTCCATTCATAATAATTATAGGGCTATTCATTTAGGGAACGCGGTTAGTAAAATATTTTGTAAAGTTTTAGATTTTCGTTTAAGTGATTGGATAGAAAAAAAGGAGGTACTAGACCCTCTTCAGGCGGGATTCAGGAAGGGTTATAGTACGATTGATCAGATTTTTATTTTAAGTGCATTAGCTCGTAAGTATACTAGTCGGAGAGGAGGAAAACTATTTGTTGCTTTTTTGGATGTAAAGGGAGCTTTTGATAATGTAGACAGAGAACTGCTTATGGTGTGTCTTTTGGATATGGGCCTCCCATCCCCTTTTGTTTTTTTGTTAGTCCAAATGTATAGATGCGTGAAGTTGGTTGTGCGGGTTGCTGGGAAATTGTCGAAATGTTTTGTGTCTAGAATTGGTTTGAAGCAAGGATGCACGCTTTCCCCAAAGCTTTTTTCTTTATATATTAATGATTTGTCAGTATTTTTAAGAGCTAAAATGGCACCTATGATTTGTGTTGATGTGGTTGAGCTATGTATGTTGTTATTGGCTGACGATATAGTTTTGGTGGCGGAAACAAAGGAAAATCTCCAGTCTTTGTTGGAATTTGTGAATGAATATTTAAGACTGAAAAAATTAACTTTAAATGCTGATAAAACAATAATGATGGTTTTTCGTAAGGTGGGGAAAATTAACACTAGGGATAGGGTAAGTTTGGATGGTAAAGAAATTGAGATTAAGGAATCATTTATTTATTTGGGGGTTAAATTAACATCGAATGGAAAGTTTGGTAAGCATGTGGATAGTGTATTGGTGAAGGGTAACAGATGTGTGAATGGTATTCTGCGTAGTAATTTGAAAAATATTAAAGATATGAAGTTCCATAAAGAAATTTTTAATACGAAAGTGAAATCGGTTATGCATTATGGGGCAGAGTTGTGGGGTTTTAATGCAGGGGCTAGGCTGGAAGTGGTACAAAATAGATATTTCAAAAGAGTGCTAGGGTTATCACAGAAGAGTTGTAATTTAGTCCTAAAGGGTGATCTAGGATTATTTTCATTACGTAGTAGTAGGCTAGTACAAATGGTAAGATTTTGGGAAAAAATTATTAGTTTACCTAGAATAAGACCTCTGAAAGCTGCGTATTTAGAAGCTTTAAGAGACCCTTCAGGTGATTCATGGCCACTCCAGATAAAAAATATCCTTGATCTATGCGGGTTGTCTGACCAGTGGCGTGACGGCCAGGGTCCGGGTGCCTCCCAAGGCGAGGTAAGTAAAGTGGTCCAGCGGATCCTACAAGATCAGGAAATCCAGAAATGGCATCATGAAAAGGATTCGAAGCCGTCGATGTATTTTTACGCTAAGGCCAAAGAGTGTTGGGGATTAGAAATGTTTTTCAAGGGAGGGTTATCTTCTGAGGAGTTAAAATTAATGGCATGCGCTCGTAGTGATAGCCTTCCTTTGGGAATTCGTAGAAATTATATGGGTAGTGTTAAGGGGCGGTCGAGTGGTCTTTACTTTTGTCCAATGTGTGGTTGTATGGATGAAAATTTGTTTCATTTTATGTGTGAATGTGTGGAGTTGAATGATTTAAGAGTGGAAATATTTGGGGAGCGAATTTTTGAGGAAGGTTGGTTGGTTGAAAAGTTTAAGGATAAAAGTGTTTTTGGGGTTAGACAACTTGGAAGGTTTTTGCGGTTAGGGTGGAATCACAGGGAAGAGTTTCTGTAATTAGGATTTGTGGGGGGAGAGATTTGTTTATTTGTTGGTGTTTTTGTTTTTTTTTTGTTTTTGTATGCGATGGCCCTTGGGCTTTAAGCAAATAAATCATATCATATCATATCGCTGATGAAGAATCGTAGCTGACGTACCCGTTGTAAACATTGTTTGAATAAAAGCTATTTATCTTAACCCTTAGACTATAAATGCCAGAATACTGAAAAAAAATGTGCCACTCATGCCTCATACAGCTGGTCTGATGAATCGTTTTTGAATGGCCTCTCGTTGATTATGACTGGGAACTCTAAAATAGGCTAAACTTGGAAATGTTAGAGGTTTTTTAGTCATCAATACGTCACCATGCGTTCTGTCCGTCTGAAAGACAGGGAAGATTCAGCAAACTCAACCATTCATGGTAGGACAGGCTCTGATGTGTTTCATTCAAAGCATTTGGCTTCAGAATTAATCTGTAGCCTGACATAGTCGTATTTTAAGAAGCTAGGAATAATTGCCAGTAGCAATAATGTCATTCTTTCCCATTAATGCAATGGAGTTCAAAGCTAGGGAGTTAGGAGTTTTAATCAGTCAGTTAGAAATGTCAGATAAATCTGTCAGTGATAGTCAGAGTCTTGGAAGTGTATTAAGTCAGTTGGATTAAGGATGTAAATACTATATGCCATTCGCCAAAATTAAATGTAAGGTTTTCCAAACCCCCTTTGAGGGTTTTCCAAAAAAAAACCTTACCCAGTCTAATTAATGAACTTGATAGGCTTCAGGCAACCAAAGCTGAACAAAGCTGCATTCAATTCACCAAGGATTATCTACTGTATTACAGTTGATGACCAACCAGTCTACCACAAATCCCTGATTTTTGGATACCCTATGCCAAACGCTGAGTATGTCTGGCATTCGGCATAGCCTATGCCTGCTGTTGGATACCCTATGCCAAACGCTGGATACCTGTTGGTAACCTAACCCTGACCTACCACAATCTAGAAGAGTTCTGATTGGTTGATTTTTTAGCTTCACTCAAATCATCAATATTTTACTGGTTACAATATCCAGCACCTGGCATGGTGTATCCAGCGTTAGACATAGGGCATGCCAAACGCTAGACATATCCAACGTTTGGCATAGGGTATCCAAAAATCAAGGCCCAAGGGTTTGTGGTTGACTATGACCAGCCCTAGATACAGTTTCATCTAACTGGGCATAGTGCTGCTGCACAGTTGCAGTTTGATTTAAAGAGTTGTAGGCTAGTCGCAGTGATAGATTATTTCTTCAGATATTATCCTAGATTCCAGACAGAAATTTCATTCTGAGACTTATGTAAAAAAAAAAAAAAAAAAAAGCAAACAGATTGAAAACCTGTCCATCTACTGCCATCCTATGTGATCCTATGCATCCTATGGCTCTACGAAAAGAAAATGTTCAGGTGGAAACAGAGATGGGCGCATCCGAATCCGGATTCGAATCCAGGATTCGTCCTTTTGCCTGGATTCGAATCCTTAGCTTCTCAAGCAGGATTCGGATTCGGATTCGGATTCGGATTCCAAACCTTCAAAATCCCGAATCTGCTCGAGTTTTAAGAAATTGTGCATTCCTAGTATTTTCGTAAAAACTGACAACCCCAGTAATCCGCTCGGGTTTTGCAATTCCCAATGGAGAAAGGCATACCTGAAGGTTCAAACGAATTCAGTTTTCAAGGCTAATTTGCATTGTTTTATGGATTTCATTAGCACTAGTGCCCAACCGAGATCAGGTAGTCAAAAACGGAAACAAAGATCGGGAGTGCAGGCATTAAGCCGTGAACTAGCATTGTGACTGGCTTGGTTTGTTAGAAGTATATTGGAGTATGGCAGATATTAGTGAGGTGACGGTACAGACGGTGAAGTTCAAACTGTAGTTTCTAACCAAGCAGCCCTACCGCTGAATCCAGCAAAGCAACAACTAAATGATAGCCAGTATGGTATTGACAAGTTGAGCTCTGGAACTAGCTCGTCGGGGAAGGTATCCGGCAGAACGAAGTGTCGTCTGTGTGTCGAAGTAACCGAGATCAGCACTTTGGAACAACAACATCTAATTTCCGCCGCCATTTGAAGGTTAGCGTTATTATGTTAGATTAGTCGCCATTTGTCTTTTGGATTTTACTTTTGGCGTCTAAACAGAGGCGTCATTTGGGGGGGCAGGGGGTGGCAGCTGCCACCCCCTGGCTTTCCAAGGGGGCCCAAAGCTGAAGCTGAAAAATCATAAAATCAACAGGAAACAAAGTTATTTGACAGCATTATACAACAGACAGTTGCGTAAAACGAATTTTAAGAAGGTCATCCCAAGCTTTGACCTTTATAAGCCGAGCTAATGACCCATTGTTCAGGGATAATTTTCGAGGTAGGTGAGCATAGTTCGGTTTTTGATGTCAGATGTGTGTCAGAAGAGGTAAAGAAAGGATATGATATTTGCATAATGGCGTCCAAGCCTCAGTTATCAGGAGTGCAGAGATAAAAACTATCAGCAGCAAGAAAAGACGAAGAGAAAAGGTCCCAGCCAAAACTCAGTGCCTTCTTCAAGAAACCAAAGCAGTATTTAGTTGTTATAACGGCAAGGAACTTTTTTCATTTGTCTTTGCTTTTCTCCAACCGTAAATATTCAGCTTTTAGGCCCGTATAGAGAGATACAGGGCTCTCGGAGCCCCACCTTTTTAAGTAGTTTTGCTTAAATCATACGTTTTTTTTTACATTTGACATACCTTAACGAAAATTAGACAAGCAGACTTAGAAATGAAAGAGACAAGTACCGGCTGTAATTTTTTACGTTTGGATATAAGACGATATCACACTGCTACGTGGCAATGTTGCAGCTATTTCCACACATTTTCTACAGTAAAAGACTGCCGTGTTCTTATCTAAGAAAGAACAACTCGCTATTCCCATTCGGTACTTTTCTGACGGCGTGGTCAAAGAGCGGGCGATTGGCTGTTATCACATGGAGCGACTGGAAAGCTGCCAGTTTCCGACTTCATTTACAATGAGGTAAAAGATGCATTCACTGCCATGCCCACAGGCTAAACCTCGTCATTGGTGATTGCGTGAAACAGCTCGGAGAGCTTTCGTCTTTCTTTTCTGTTTTACAGGGCATTTATGCTTTTATTTCCAATAGCAACACTAGGAGCGTGTCCGAAAGCTTTCAGGACTGTAAATGCTGCATTTTTATTTTTATTTTCGTCCGAAAGCTCTTACCTTATATGCAGCATCAAATGCAGCATTTACAGCACTAAAAGCTTTCGGACACGTTCTTTATTTCTTCTCTGACACTTCTAATTCCGAAATTCAGCCTTAATCGCCAGCTCCCCAGTTTCTTCTTGAAAATTCAGCGTAAAATTTAGCATCTTCGCTGAATTTTTCGATGAATTTTATGCTGAATTAATGCTGCATTAACTGAGCGAAAATTTAAGTCCGAAAGCGAAATGCTGCATAAAATGCTGAATTAATTCAGCATTTTCGTTCGTTTCCGAGCTTTCGGACACGCTCTAGGTATCAGCTGTTCTTTGAAGCCCAAAAGTCTGCTAACCTTCCTGTTCTTCAACATGAAAGAACTGCTATCACGAGGTGGGCCTATACTCTATATGGCTAAGTCCAAAACACGCCAGTGATTCTCAGGAAGAAGGAGTAAACGTGTCCGTAACGACTCAGACTCAACGACTCAAATCCTGAGTCAGCGCAGCTTTGACACCATTTCTTCCTTTCTTCCGCAGGTACCCGGAGATTCTGCATCGGCAGGGAGAGATAGTCATCAAGAGTATTGGTATCGCTCTGTGTCAAAAGTAAAATTGCGATATGAGTGTATATTGGCTGTACTCCTGGTGACGAGCGAATCTGCAAACCCAGACGCTGCGTCTGGGTCGCGTGGTTTCAGAAAAAAGCTCGAGTCTTTTCGGTTCGTCGTGCAGCTTCACATCGCAGAAAGCATATCGAGCGCAACAAATTCGTTGTCTGGGCAACTTCAAGCCACAGACTGCTCATCTCGAAGGCGTGTTCTTTGATTAGAACCACTTTGAACGAGCTCCGTGAAATGCGCAAAGAACAATCTTTTCGCTCTCTCTTTGCGAAGTCTCGAGTGTTCGCTGCGAATCTGGGCATTGAAGTCGAGCAAGATGAAGCCGTCCTAACGAGCAGTGGGGCTGCCCCTCAAGGCAGACCCAAGCGAGCACAGAAAATAGACTCTCACCTCAAAGGCGTTCATCACAGAGTTTGAAAACCGGTTTCCAAACAATTTGACCCTTTTGGAAGCGATCACAGCCCTTGACATTGAGTCTCCTCGTTTTATGGAATCCGATCTGCTATGTCAAATTTCTTCTCACTGTGGGGGTCTCGGAATATAGACGAAATACTTCTGAATTGTCAAGCGTCTGTTGCAAAGCGATTCCTCGCCGAGACGCCCGACAAACCGAAAGATCTCTTTCAGCCGTACTTTAAGCTGAAGGATCTCTCGGTTGCGTATTCTGAGTTACTGAAGATCCTGGAAATCGTGATAACTCTTCCCGTCACTACAGCCGGAAACGAGCGTTTCTTCTCTGTGCTGAAGATCGTCAAGACATACCTCCGGACAAGCATGGGGAATGATCGGCTTAGCCACCTTCTTCTGATCTTTTCAGAAAAGTCTTTCTTAAAGCGTTTAAACTTCGAAACTCTGGTTGACAACTTTGCCAAAATGAAACCCAGGCGTTTCCCCCTATTACCATGATTTTTTTCTGCTGTTTCTTTCTTTCCGGATCATCTTTGTAAAGCCTGCCACCAGACCATGGAGCCTTGACGAGGAGCGAATCCGAAACAGACTACACTGCTTGAATACAAAAAGTAAAAGTTAAAAAAAAAGTTTTTGGATGAAATATTCTTGTAAAATATACCTTATGCATGTTGTTAGCCACTTCTGTATTTCTGGTCTTACCTATGCAGTTCCGAACATGAAAATGGCAAGGGGGGCCCAGAAGGATGTCACTGCCACCCCCTAGATTTTCGCGAAATGACGCCTCTGCGTCTAAACAACGTTATTTCAAGTGAAACTTTGTGTGTTAAATATCTGATAAAGCTAAAGCAGATATCTTCACCTTGGTTGTAATTTTAATCTCACTTCGAATCTAGAAAGGACTTGTCATACTGTTGTAACATTTTGACTCGGTATTGCAGTATGACTTTTCTCTGCGTAGACACCACGTAAAGTCGCTGAGTAGAAGCGTCCTGTTTGTCAAATTGGCTTGGCGGTGGTGTTTGTTGACCACGCATAGTTTGCGAGCCGAACATTTTCAACTATTGTACCGACTCAAAACATACTGTATCTTGCTCACAACCACTTCTATCTCTGTTGCACTCACAAGTTTTCGATTAGTAATCCTGTAATAACAGCAAGACATTCCTTCCGTCAGTTGGTAACTGCAGTCTCTAACCCCCTTGCTCATTGCCTCCCTCTCTTTACGCCCAAGTCGGCTATGACGGTATTCCTAAAATCCTTCCGTCAATAGGATGACTAATTTGACAGGGGTTACCAATTCTTCGAGTTTCGAGTAAGGCAAATTTTCGGTGCCCAGTCAACGCCGGCACCGGTTGCCACTTGTTAGAATATTAAAATCAGCACGTTTGAAGATAAATCGCTTAATTTATGACCAGCATCACTGATTTTGACGGGTGCCAGGAAAGGGTGCACAGCAAGTGCCCGATAGTGGATATCCCCTAGACCCTTCGCAATGTTAAATTAGCGGAAGTCCGGACACCACCTTTGGAAAAGCTGTTCCATGGGAATATTTTAGATTTATTCTCTCTGTCCTTCCGTTCTGATTTTTCACTCAGAAAAATTCATTTCACAGAATTCCTGTTATCCGTAATTGCAATCAGTCTTTTTTCTTGTGTTTGCAGATTAGCAGAAATCTGTGCAATAAACCTGGCACTTGAGACCCTACTACGACTCCCAACAACTCCCGTGAAGGTGATGATCTACTCCGACTCGATGTCAGCTCTCCAGTCGTTAGCGGCCCCAACGTGCAAAAATGAAGACATCGACCTCCACATGACAGTCCAACTGATCAACGCGCTCTCCAAAAAAGGATGCTCCATATCCCTCCAGTACATCCCCAGCCGCATGGGGATACGGGGGAATGACATTGCCGACAAAGCGGCTAAGGAAGCGACGTCAGCCCGCCAAACAACCAACAGGCCAATCCCACTTCGAGACATTTCCCGCATCCGCTCCCAGAGCCTTCTGCCTGCCAAACCCCACCCTAAGTTCTCCCCATTCCGGGGAAGAGTCGAAAGCAGAGTCTATCACCGGATACGTGCAGGGGCAACAGGACTGAACCACCCAGCACACTCGTATAAGATCCCGACACCTGACGGCCAACCCCCGGCCTCCCCTCTCTGCCGATTCTGCAGAACCCTGAACGAGACCCTGGACCACATCCTATTCCAGTGCACCCATCGCCAAATCCACTTGAACAAACATAGAACTCAGGTGGTGTCATTGTTCAAGAAGCACCATCTCAACCTATCGACTGGATCCCTCGTGCACCCTTCTCTCCCCCCTGCTGCTGAAGCATCCATCATCCAGACAATCATCAACTTTCTGAGGACAGCGGACCTGCTTGAGTCAATCTAAGTGAAGTTAGGCAACGCTGCCCAGCCGCGAAGAGGCGAAATGGACAACCCTGATCCGAAGCCGTACCAGAACTGAGAGAGAGAGAGCTAAGCATTTGGGCCTGATCAGGATCGAACCCGATCAAAATATGAGAATATGAAAACAAATGACAACCAGTGGATTTTCTTGAAAGAGGAGTTTATAAAATTTATATACTTATAAAGTCGAAGCTGAATGCGAATCATATCTGACAGTGCAAAACAGATGCATTAGCTGCATTTTTATAAGAGCTTTATTCATCCCTTCTTGGTAACGGTCCTCTTCAGGTCAGAAGCCGCTCCACTCAATCTGGAAAATGAAGTTTATTTTCCAGCTTCAGCCTATTTACTTTGTCTGTTTCATTTGATGTGGGTACGGGTCATATGGTTATAAAACAGGAAAATAAACACTCACAGTTGGAAACAACTAACTGGACAATGCCCTCGCTTAAAGTTTTCGGCAGTTCCTTGTTCAAGTTCTGACGTGGAGAAACTTTTCTCGATTGCTGGGGCCATCAGCCGAGCAAGAAGACCTGCTGTTCAAGAGGGAGTTGGTTCAGTGACAAAGTAATTCGTGCCTTGTTTATTCGTGTAGCCTATTCTTTCTTTTTTGTCACCATTCATTAAGAAACTATAACCTGTTTTACCTGTATATTCGGCTCGCTTTCTTAAAGCTGGATTCGAATCCTCAGCCTAAAATGGTGGATTTGGATTCGGATTCGTGCCTAGTCCTGGATTCGGGTTCGAATCCTTTCATGATCGGATTCGCCCGTCTCTGGGTGGAAAGCAGTGGAAAGAGACTGGGCCAGGAATACAGGACTACTAGGCTAATACTTGTTCCTGCAGACCCTGTTATTTCTATCTAAGGGTGCTTCAACCATCTTGTCTTGTTTTGTCGGTCGGGTGTTAATGCGCTTGGCTTTCGCTCTAAGCGCCACCAAATATGGCACTGTCTAGGGAACCGGGAGTCGTACTTTATTTCCCATGGGCTACGGAACCGGTAGTTCTCACGGAAACTAAACCATATGAGCTGCGATTCCGGGATCTGACGTCATTGACTAAACAAAAACTTGTATGTGCTGGCTCCCGTTCCAGTAGTAAGTGGAAATAGCTCACAGAAACTTCATCGCACCAGTTTCTCGTCCGGTAGTCTCACCGAATTGTGTGCTCGGAAGTTAGGGAGCCGGTAGCTGATACCGGACACTGTATAATTGGAGCTTGTGTTCCGGAAGTGTCTATGTGGAATATAGAACTCACGGAATAGTTTGGATGAAAGCTAGGATGCTGGGATTTTCACTGACTTGGAGAAAATAACATGGGAAAAAATTCACTACCGGAACCCATATATTGAGAGCTAAGGTACCGGTAGCCACACCTATTTGATTGAAAATGACCAGCTCACGGTCACAGATGGCTATGGGCTAGCGTTCCAGCAGTGCCCCCACCCCCCAAAAAAAACTGATTTCAGGGACCCATGTCAGTGCAGACTAGGAAACCGGAAATGAATATTTTTAACTTACGGAACCCAACTCCTGCGGGCTAGGTTTCCGGTAGTGCCAAAAATTAAAATTACAAACTCACTGGCACGTGTCAATATAGACTTTGAGTCCCGTACAGCTCACGGATCCAACTTCCATGAGTTTGTAATTTTAATTTTTGGCACAACCATAGCCCACAGGAGTTGGGTTCCGTGAGTTAAAAATATTCACTCCCGGTTTTTTAGTCTGCAATGACATGGGTCCGTGAGTTCAATTTATTTTATTTTTTTTGGCACTACCGGAACCCTAGCCAATAGCCATCTGTGTCCGTGAGCTGGTCATTTTCAGCGAAATAATTGATGCTACCGATATCTTAGCTCTCAATATCCTTCCGGTAGTTGATTTTTTCCCATGTTATTTTCTCTAAGTCAGTAAAAATCCCGGCATCCTAGCAGTCTAGTACACTAGCCCTTTTTCAGTCACGGTGCTCAAACGTCTAGCACCATGCCTGAGTGCTAGACGTTTGAGCACTGTACCTTGAAATTCATGCATGGTGCATGGATTTCAGCATACAGTGCACACATGAAAAAGCAGAATTTCTATTGTTGCACACTAAATAATGGCTGGACAGGCCTGTAATACTACCATCAATTAGAGAAATCAAAGACAATCCTTTAGGTATTTTTCTAAACACAAACAAAGCGGCGTTGCGAGCTGAAGATCGAGATGAAAACAACAACGCCAGAGCACTCTATCTTTTTCCTATGCCAGCACCACAAGAGAACTTTGACCCGAACTTTGTCATTCCCCGCTGAGACGCTCGCAAGGTGGCAGACAAAAATCCTGACATTGTGATTGGCTAATGCACTACCTAGCAGCCTTGCGGGATATTGGCTCTGGTGGTGCTAGCGTAGGATGAAGATATAGTGCTCTGCCGTTGTTGTTTTCATCTCGATCTTCAGCTCGCCACACCGCTTTGTTTGTGTTTAGAAAAATACCTGAAGGATTGTCTTTGATTTCTCTAATTAATGGTAGTATTGTAGGCCTGTCGAACCGGTATTTAGTGTAACAATAGAAATTGTGCTTTTTTGTGTGTGCACTGTATGCTGAAATCCATGGACCATGCATGAATTTCAAGGTACAGTGCTCAAACGTCTAGCACTCAGGCATGGTGCTAGACGTTTGAGCACCGTGACTGAAAAAGGGCTAGTGTACTAGACTGAATCCTAGCTCTCATCCAAACTATTCCGTGAGTTCTATATTCCACGTAGACACTACCGGAACACAACCTCCAATTGTACAGTTTCTAGTACCAACTACTGGCTCCCTAGCTTCTGAGCACACAATTCCGTGAGACTAGCGGACGAGAAGCTGGTGCGATGAAGTTTCTGTGAGCTATTTCTACTTACTACCTGAACGGGAGACAGGACATACAAGTTTCTGTTAGTCAATGACGTCAGATCCCGGAATCGCAGCTCATATGGTTTGGTTTCCGTGACAACTACCGGTTCCGTAGCCCATGGGACATAAAGTATGACTCCCGGTTCCCTAGACAGTGCCCACCACATATAAACTTTCAGTCAATTGTCCAACAATCTAGCCTCCTACTTTAACATGAGTAATGTTAATTTACCAGTTAACAGGCGCAACAAGTTGCCCTCGTCAATTCCGTCGAAAACGACGGACGTCGTAGAGAGATTGCTGCCTACCCAACGAAAACGGATAGGAGTAGAAAAATAGAATTTAACACTGTGAAGGATAGAGCTTTCGAGTTTGATACCAAATTATACATCCTTTATCACTATTATAAGCCTGTAAATAGTCGGAAACGATTTCATGTTTTTTTGTTAATTGTATAGTCATAGCTTTATAGAAAAGTCTGATCAGAAATGAGAGTTTGAAGGCTTCAAACTTTAACTACAGAAACGAATCCTGCTTCCTATTGGTTTGTTTTTGAAGATACGTCATAAACACTTCGTCTTCAACACGAAGAAAACGCTGTGTATGGCATTCATTCCACGTGGTCTTCATTTGAAGATTATCCCAGATGTTGTACTATCTAGTTCAAAGATTCAAGTCGTCCAGCATTTCAAATACTTGGGTTTCACGTTTTCGTCTTCGATGACTGCTGAAGCGCATGTTTCTTCGCTTATGAGGTCTCTATCTATTAGAGCAAATATACTGATAAGGAGGTTTGGTAGCTGCGAGGCCCCGGTAAAAAGTTTTCTTTTCAGGGCTTACTGCACGCCACTTTACTGCCTTCCTCTTGCGTGTAATGTCAGTGTTTGAAATGTGAGAATTCTTTTCGGGTTATGTATAATAATTCATTCCGGTGGCTTCACGGTCTTCCTTGGAATTGTAGTGGATCGGGAATGTTTGTTGGTGAAGGGCTTCCATCTTTTGGTGAACTTCGGAGGCGGTCAATTCTTTCCCTTCAAATCAGGATCCTCCGATCCCCTAGCCCACTTCTTAGGATCATTTGTGGGCCTCAGATGCGGCTTTCTCTGCCTGTATGGCTTGCGTGGACTCGTGAGTTGTACGCGGGGCTTTTGACGGGAGTCACGTTAGTGACCTGGTACTTACATTTGTTTGTTTGTTGAGTGTGTTTTTGTTATATTGTGGCCCATGTTGGCCTTATTTGAAATAAAATAAAAAAAAATAGAAAATAAATAACTGACCAATAGGATATGAGCATCGTTTTGTGTTCAAACTTTGAAGCCTTCAAGCTCTTACTTCCGGGGAAATATACGACGCCCGCGAAGAGGTCGCGGACTGGAAGAGTGACCGTGATCAGAGACAAAAATGGATTTAAATCCAACAAACCAATTTTCCTTCTACCTTCCTCTCCTTTCTCATTTTTTCTTACTTCGACTTTCACTTCCTTCTCTTTGACTCCCAACTCTCAGCCATTCAACCAACGACTGAAGAAGAGTGATACCCCCGCCCGCTCACTACGGGTCCGGCCTAGTAAATTATCCCGGACTCTCCGTTCACGGTCGGGGTTTAAACTGGGGACGCCCGCAAATTCCTTCAACCCTTCATCACAACCTAGTTAATCCTTTCTAAAACAGACCCCCAACCCAACACCAACCAAAAAAAGGGGGGGGGGGGGTGTCTTACAAATTTCCTGGTGAATTTCACCCTTGATATTTCCCAGCGAATTTTACCATTGATTATCTTTTTTCAGTTAGCGGCAATGTTAAATTTCCCTTTGATATTTTCCGTGAACTTTACTGTTGATTCTTCTCGTGAAATTTGATCGAAATTGCGTGAATTTTCCCCTTGATTTTTCCTAATGAATCTTCCCATGATTTCTCCTAGTAAATTTTACCATTGATGTCTTTCCATTTTCAAGCAATATTTATTTTATTTGCATTTCGCTGTGATATTTACTCCTGATTTTTACCTATGATTTTTTCGTTCGGAATATTTTGTCCTATTTGGTATTCCATAGCTCCTTTGCAAAAATGAAATTATAAGATTAAGGAATACCAACTTTTCCAGCAAGAACCTGGCCCAGAGTGATGAGCAAAATCCGGTAATTTAATTTCAAAGTTGAAAGTCCTATACCTCCCAATGTTAAATTTTTGTGTTACGATCCCGTGATGATGGTGTAGCAATGTCCGTTTTGGTGGGGTAGGGTGCAATCTCTCTATATTAGAATCTGTCCTATAAATGTACAAAATCCAGAGGCGTATTCTCGCCGTTCCCCGAGTACTCCACTTGAGAAGTCCCCGCGTTTTCGTTTGTCCCTGGGACTTATTTCCCGTATTCTCGCGAGTCCCCACGGACGGGGAATGCTCCGATTATCATCACCATCATAAAGGAGGACTCCCTTTCAAATTCGGAGGGGAATCAATTTTTTCTGGTGTGGTGCAATGTAAAATTAACTAAAACAATAGGAATAAACAAAACCAAAAATAAAGTGGATCCAGACTAATTTCGTCAACTGCATTTTTTTTTTCGAACAAAATCAATTTTGGAAGCATTCCCCGTATTCTCGCTGTTTCTGTACGCGGAGTCCGTGTGGAGTGACTCTCTCTATTCTCGCCCTTCCCTTCGATTCCCCGAGGAGTCCTCGGGGAACGGTGAGAGTACACCTTAGATAACCAGTCATACATTGCTATCTCTCCCTGCCGATGCAGAATCTCCGGGTACCTGCTGATAGAAAGCAAGAAACGGTATCACAGCTGCTCCCAAAGATCGCCGGGATTGTTACACAGGATTTGAGTCGCTGAGTTTGAGTCGTCACGGACACGTTTACTCCTTCTTCCTGAGGATCACTGGTGTGGTTTGGCCTTAGTTAGTCGTATAGAGTATTCTCGCCGTTCCCGCGTTTTTGTTTGTCCAGGGGACTCACTCCCCGTATTCTCGCGAGTTCCCACGGACGGGGAATGCTCCGATTATCGTCAACCATCATAAAAAATGACTCCCTTTCAGATTCGGAGGGGAATCAGTTTATGCTTCTGTTGGTGCAATGTACAATTAATTAAAAACAGTCAGAATAAACAAAACCAAAAATAAAGTGGATCCAGACTAATTTCATCAACTGCACATTTGTTTTTTGAACAAAATCCATTTTGGAAGCATTTCCCGTGTTCTCGCTGTTTCTGTACGCGGAGTCCGCGTGGATTGACTCCCTCCGTTCTCGCCGTTCCCTTCGATTCCCCGAGGAGTCCTCTGGGAACGGCGAGAATACGCCTACATACACCGCGCGGTGACTAGCCGACTAGTTGGCTACTGTCAGAAATTTCCTATAGGAAATGCCAGCGTTGCGGATTAGATGGCTACAAGAGAAAATCGCATAGAATTTTTGTTTTTGTTTTCTAACTAGTCCCCTTCTGTAAGAAAATTCGTATATTAAATCCCGTGTTGCCAACTAGTTGGCTACAATGAGAAATCTTCTAGGAGAAAGATTCTTCGCCAACTCGTTCTCTATCGTAAGAAATTTCGTTTGGGAAATCCCGCTTTGCCAACAGGTTGGCTATGACGGCAAATCGTATAGGTAGAAAAAAAGTGATAGGATATTTAGAACTCGTATATTTCTATGACAATTTCTGATATTATCCAACTAAAGGTGTCCCTATAGGGTGATTGAACCCTACCCGAAGAAAACGGATATTGCTACACCACCATCACAGGCAGGGGCGTAGCTAGCCAAACTAGAGGGGGGGGGGGCAGGGCGCCTGCCGGCACCCTGCAACTCTTTTCCGCTTTTCTTCGCATATGTAATACTAAAACTCGTGATAACACCAGTCGCTGAAGTAGTCGTACCTCCGAACTCAGGGGCGGTTTGAAGGGCTTGAGCGGGGATCCGACGACCGGCAGATGCCCGGCAAGGCGCAAGGGTCACACCAGTTAGAAACAATATCCAAGAAACACAGGACCACATGCGGGAAACTGAACGAATTTAAAGAAACATTAAAGTTAGTATTTGTAATAACAAGAATTCGCTTCCGCAATTTACCGACCTGCAACAGTTTCTAATGCCTGTATATCAGATTATGAAAATGAGCGACGCAGACAAAATTTTTGAAGTAGGCTATGATTTCTTTCGTGCAAAACACCACTTCCCCTCAACAAACCTAGCTTTTAATGATGCCCAAGCCCCGAAATTCCGAGCCTAAACCCGAATGAAATGACGCGCCTTTCCTTCCAGTAAACATAAAATTTTGTGAAATCCTGTATGACCCGAACGTCCTTTTGGATCCCAAATAAAAAGAAGGCCCACTTATCATGGATTTGCCCGTCTGTCTTTGTTTCACGACGAATCTCTAAAAATGTGAGTTATTTTGCTGGAACTTGGAACTCCTCTTCTACCCTTTTCCGTTTTCGTCGGGTAGACTGCAATCCCATTTTCCACAAAACAAGTTGCTGCCAGTTATGTCCATGCAAAAGATTCTTGAACAAAAACATCAAGTTGAGGAGTGTTAAAAAAACGTTTTCCTGTCATTTCTGAACCTCTCAGAAATCCGGTGAGTTTGAGCTTATTTTTTAAGAAAAAAAACAGGCCTACCTAGAGCATACACAAGTACAAGAGGGGTATCCAACCTCAGACAAGATTTCAAATTTCCAGAGAAGTCTTTCCTTCAGAATAATCTATTTGGCTTAAAAAGGAACAAACAAATATGGCAAACATACTGAATTCGAAGCTAAATGAATAGTTTGCATATTGGATGAATAAATGTTGCTTCAATATTTCTAGTTAAACATATTTTTCTTTTCAAACAAGATCCCTCCATTCAGTCTAGAACACTCTTGCAATCTCCCGATTGTGAGGTTTCCTCTGGTCTGGTACTCTCCTGATCCTGAGGTTTCGCTCATAACAGTCAAACCTCTTGTCTCCGAGTTTTCCACCAATCCTGCCCTTCCTCTTCCTAAGCATCTCCTGGTCAAGAGGTTTCACCTGAATCTGGAGTCCATGTGCTCTCGGAATGCTGATTGGCTCTGATGATGTCATTAATCCATTAGGGGTTGGTAACTATGGGTGCTGCTGGAAGACAGGAAATTATTATGCAAGCGGTACTGGAGCCTATACTATTTCCGTCTGTTTCTATTTCGATCACCACCCGACAAAATTAGTTTTCAAGCTTAGATGTGCCTTAGATGCACCACAACCTGTCTAAAATAGTTAAACCTGTTGGAAGATGTGTGTCATCATATCATATTCACTGATAAATCTTTCTAAATTCAGATATTTGGCACTGTTGTGTGCCCAAATGCAGAAAAATCTCTACCCGACCTACGACCCAGTCGAGCAGCAAAAACAGCAGCCGTGTCCAAAATGAAATCACAGCAACCTTTTTAACTCCAAGCAAGGATCACGAAAGAATTTACGAAGTTAAATATTTAACGTTAGGCTAGAATCTTTAGTTTTGTGTTTCCCACAAGTTCGTCTTTCCAACTTGAGCGGTTTTGAGCCTGAAGAGGACCCTTGCCAAGAAGGGCCGAAATATAGCTCCAATAAAATTCAGCTGACGTATCCGTTTTCCACCATCAAATATGATTCGCAGTCAGCTTGGGCTGAAGGAATATTTACTGTTGTGACGGAAATAGAATCACGGCATCCCGGGTCCTTACAGTACAAGAGAGTCTGCGGCAATTTCTGTAAGCCAAAAACTGGCCAAAAAGACAAAGATCTTCTCTGTTTAAAACACTAAATGTTTTTCTTATATTGAATTCATGTATGTTTCTAACAATCATACAATTTGCTATCATATTTTTCCAAGTACCAAGGTTAAACAATGATTACGTGACAGAAACAGAATTTGGATGACCAGCCGTAATGGTAACAAAGTCCCCAGAAAATTTTTGGGTCATCACAGAAAATCGTGTACTGGCAATGCAGCTTGCGCGCTATTATCTCCAAAGAAATCCTCGGATGAAGAAGAAGAAGATGGCTTTCTTTTGGTATGCTGTTTACCTTTTTTGGAAATTTCTGTGGTGAGAAAAAGACAACCAAAGCTGGAAAATGGAATAGATAGGTTAACTTCTGATGGAAATAGTATAGGCTCCAGTATATGATAAGGACACGCTGCCGGCCATCAGGGGTTTTCTTGGGGCTGATGTGGAATTTAATTGCTGTTGTTTTTTAGCTTGCATAATTCAGGAAAAACGAACTGGCTTATTACTAACGAGTTCTTTCTCGGCAAAAGTGAGCAATAAATGAATAGGGGAACAAGAGAAAAGGAGTACGGTATGAAAGAGCGTGGAACTCGAGTATATGACAAGCCGGATCTTTGTAAGAAGACCCCTGGCCCCGGGGGAGTTTTCTTGAGATTGAATGCATCAGAGTCATGGGATTGGAATCCACCTTGCATAATTCAGGAAGAAGAAATAAGACAAGCATTAACGAGGTATTTTTCGGCTAAAAAGATGCCGTGAGAAGCGAAAACGGGGTATCGGGCAGGACTATGATTCGTGAAGGATGAACTGGGTAATTATTTCCGAGTTGAATGTGAAAAATGGAGTATGAAATGAAAGAGCACTGGACCCAAGTATATTACAAGCCTGATCTTTTAGTTACCTGTAAAAAGACCCCCGGCCCCGGGGTAGTTTTCTTGAGATTGAATGCGTCAGAGTCATGGGATTGGATTCGAACTTGCGTAATTCAGGAAGAAGAAATTAGACAAGCATTAACGAGGTACTTTTCGGCTAAAAAGATGCCGCGAGAAGCGAACATGGGGTATCGCACAGGACCATAAAGGATGAAATGGTTAATTATTACAGAGTTCTTCTTTGGCAAAAATTAGCAACAAATGAAAAGGGGGATGTGAAAAACGGAGTTTGAAAGAGCGCGGGACTTGATGCCACGCTTCGGTCATCTGGGGTTTTCTTGAGGCTGATGCGTCATAGTAACGCGATTGTTATTGTGCTTGCGTAATTCGGGAAGAACGAACTGACTAATAATTAACGAGTTCTCTTTCGGTTTTTGTTCTTTTCGATTGTAATCGAACTTGTGTAATTCAGGAAGAGGAAATTAGGCAAGCATTAACGAGTTATTTTTTGGCTTAAAAGATGTCGTAAGAAGCGAAAAAGGGGTATCGTGTGGAACTATATTTCAGAAAGGATGAAAAGAAAGAGAAGTTAGCTTTCAGAACAACTTAACATAATAAGAAATCATTTTCGGATTGTCGTGAGTGTCCTGATATTTTCGTATGATAGGCTGTGAAATTTTACGAAGGCTTTTCAGATCTGCTTTAACACTAGCATAGAAGCCAAAAATTTAGCTCCGACTGGATGAGCTATTCCAGCGTCTGCAGAACCCCCCTGTCCTGGAAATGAATTTCGGATGCACATTCAAATCTTACTTGTCCTATTCAAGCATTGTACCCACCTCAACCTTGCTTTGTAGTCGACATTTTTCCACTGTTCTGGGTACACCTTTTTCGCGGGTCTCTGTCATTTGAATTCTGATGGCTTTTCCATTATCCGTGCCTTCTTTTCCACTTTGTAGTCAAAGTTTGACCAACAATCCGTGAACATAACCTTGTCTCTCGCTTTTGGTCTAAAAGGTATATTAATGTTGTCCAGTCAGATTTCACTTTAACAACTAACCAACCTATTGTAATTTTGAGAGGCTAAACTCTGAGAGCTTGGTCACACTGGGCTCAAAAAGCCGCCTATTCCAGTGGTTCCCAACCTTTTCCGTACTGCGTACCCCTAATCAAGGTTCGAAAAGGTTGCGTACCCCCTTTTTCAGAACGTGAAAAAGACGACATGACACACATACATGTGTAGAAATACATAGGCCTACAGTAGCTAAAATTTTGGCAAATCTGGGCTCGACGTATTTTCGTCGATATTTTTTACAGTCAGCCTATTTCTGTGTTTGGTTTTGATATTCTCCGTGCTGCATCGCAAACATTTTCGTTAGCTTAATTTGCAACCTGAATGACAATCATCAACTGCTATGTCTTCGATTCTTCTTGAAACAGTATTGTGACACAGGCACAGATTTTACGGCAACAGGCTATCTGTTTTGGAATCAACATTATTTCATTGACTTTCACTAGGGCTTGTAATCAGAGCCGTCACGCCCGGGTTGGGAACACCCCTCCCCCCAAAGTAGTCGGCCAGACGGTTGAAAACAAACGAGTCGGCGCGAAACGCCGCGATTTCATAAAAACAGCTTTTTTTTGTTTGTTTTTATGGCACTTGCAGCCTCTGGCTCAAGTGCCATATACCGATCACAATTCCGTCTGTCGGTCGGTCCGAGTTTTTTGTCACACTTTTTCGAGTTAGGGTACTTCCAGATGTGCTAGGACAATGAAACTTGGCAGGCATATCAGGGACCCGACCAAAGTAACCTGGAAATAATCAGTTTCCCGATCCAACCATATGCGGGGGAGTGCGGGGCGCTGGAAACTTGAAAATTTAGGGCATTTTGTCACACTCTTCCGAGTTAGGGTACTTCTAGATGAGCTAGGACAATGAAACTTGGCAGGAATATCAGAGACCCGACCAAACGAACCTGGAAATAATCAGTTTCCCGTTCTGACAATATGCGGGGGAGTGGGGGCGCTGGAAACTTGAAAATTTAGGGCATTTTGTCACACTTTTTCGAGTTAGGGTACTTCCAGATGAGCTAGGACAATGAAACTTGGCAGGAATATCAGGGACCTGACCAAAGTAATCTGGAAATAATAAGTTTCCCGATCCGACCATATGCAGGGGAGTGGGGGCGCTGGAAACTTGAAAATTTATGGCATTTTGTCACACTTTTTCGAGTTAGGGTACTTCCAATGAGCTAGGACAATGAAACTTGGCAGGAATATCAGGGACCACACCAAACTAACCTGGAAATAATCAGTTTCCCGATCAGACCATATGCGGGGGAGTGGGGGCGCTGGAAACTTGAACATTCAGGGCATTTTGTCACACTTTTTCGAGTTAGGGTACTTCCAGTTGTGCTAGGACCATGAAACTTGGCAGGCATATCAGAGACCCGACCAAACAAACTTAGAAATAATCAGTTTTCTGATCCGACCATTTTTTTTTGTGGGGGGGGGATGGAGGGCAGGGGAATCCGGGAAATTGGAAGTGTGTAACTTTCGAACGGGTGATCGGATTGTAATGAAACTTCATAACTGAATAGAATATATATCTTTAATGCCCCGTTTAAAGTCTTGACCGGATTCGGTAGCCAGGGGGGAGTTGGGGGGGGGGACCGGAAATTTCAAGAAACGGTTAGAATGGAGGGATCGGAGTGAAACTTGCTGGGTAGAACAAGCATCTGCTCTAGATAAGTCCTTTAGACCATTGTACTGGATCCGGACACTTATGGGGGGGGGGGAGGGGGTTTCCCGGAATTCCGGTGATGGTGGTTTTGGGGATTTTCACGATGAAAATTGGCAGGCATATCAGGGACCCGATGAAACTGACTTCAAAATACAAATTTTGTCGATCTGATAATGAGTGGGGGAATGGAGGGAGGGGAATCCGAAATTTTCAGTCATGCGTAATTTCGGAATGGGTGATCGGATTCGAGTGAAATTTAAGAATTGAACAGAGGACATTTCTCCGATGATCTTTTTCATATCCGGACCGGATCCGGCAACTATTGGACCGGAAATCTCGAGAAACGGTTAGAGTGATGGTATCGGAGTGAAATTTGCTGAGGGGGGGGGGGGGGGTCTGGGATTCCGGTGATCGCGCGTTAAGGTACTTCCAGATGTGCTAGGACGATGAAACTTCGCTGGAATATTGGAGACTCAACAACATTTGCTTAGAAATTGCTACTTCCCAAATCCGATTATTCCTTAAAGTACCAATCTTGACCGCAAAGTAAAAAAAATACTTTTAAGCAACATGTGCATTTTCATGATGCCCATCAGCCCATTAGCATTTTTGCCTCAAGGGTTTTGCTTACAAATGAAGTTCCAGCTCCCTTAGAGTGCGCATCTCAACCGCAAAGTCGGAACTTACTTTTGATCAATCAAATCATCTTAACCCATGCAAGTGCCATATGAGCTTACAGCTCTTGTTTTAACAGTTGGTAAAAATGACCAGCCAGTCAGTAAAAATACCTTGCCTTGCCCACCAAGAAAATGTTGGCTAATCATGCCTCTGCTGGTAGTATTAGGCTTTCGGCAATCAAAAACGAGCGAGGCAAGATTTTGAAGCTACAGACTAAACTGATTTTGGTACCTTCGCGTACCCCTTGCAAGGTTCTCGCGTACCCTTTTGGGTACGCGTACCACCGGTTTGGAACCACTGGCCTATTCGACAAAAAAGTGAAAGTCCCTAGGGGACGTGAGATTTGATGGACTTTGCGACAATTGCGACAGCTTGGGGATAATGAGCAGACTGCAGTTAGGGGCCAATTAGGGTTCCTATAAAACAATTGTACATGCTGTTTTGCTCCAGTTGATGAATGACACGATGATCAATGATCGGCTCGAGAAAGTTACAATTTCCAAATCAGTTTGATCGGGTCCCTGATATGCCTGCCAAGTTTCATCGTGAAAATACCTAAAATCGCCATCACCGAAATTCACGGAAAGCCCCCTCCACCACCACCCCCAAGTGTCCGTATTTAGTCCGGTTGTGAGCACATGCTGGTCCGGGTGTCCTTCCCAGCAAGTTCCATCCCGATTCCTCCAGTTGAAGCATGTCACGAGATTTCCGGTTCCCTCCCCCCAGCTCTCCCACATCTGTCGTATCCGGTCAGGCCTTGAAATGGGACATCAGTGACACGTCCTCTGTTCAGTTATTTTAGACCCAGTCGAATTCGATAACCCATTCGAAATTTACACATGACACAATATTCCGGATTCCCCCTCCCTCCACTCCCCAGGATGTCGGGATCCACCCACCCCGTTCAAGGGCAACTTGGCCCAGATTGCCCAGTTGCGTTTTTGCAAATACCATGGTATCTGTTACCACGGTAACTGGATCTGCAATTAGTCGTTTTTACAGTTACCTTGCTATCTCATATACGGTTGCTCTGCAAACACGACAATTGCCGAAATTGCGCTTTTCAAAGTCATCCCAAAAGAAAAACTGATATTCAGTTACATCACTAAGTGCCGAACTTCTTTCCCACCAATTTGACGAAAACTGATGAAAGTGGGGTGACTTTTTCAGATACTACGATCGTTACTACGGTTGGACCGTGGTATTTGAATATCAGATACCACGATAACTGGCAAGATACCACGATAACTGCAAACACGCGTGGTATCAGTTACCACGATAGTTGCAAAAACGACTTTAGACCGTGGTATCTGATACCATGGTATCTACAAAAAACGCAACTAATGAAATTTGTCATTTCATTAAAGTTTAACTGAAATGCCAACTTATTTTTGTGTCATTTAATTGAATACACTGAATAATTTGGATTCTGCTCAGGGATTTTTTTTTATTTTCCATTATCTGCCCTAGTTATGACGTTCAGAATATCTCCCCACAACTTAAATTCTACTATGACGCGCGAAATTTTCATCTCAACACAAACGCGGATTTTCGGTGGGCAGTGGTGAGCTTGGTGAAGACTGCTTAGTGCCTGAAAAAAAAAATAATAAATCTTTCTGGTAAGGCATACAACAGAAAAACAACCGCATATAGGTACCACAAATCACACGGAAATTCCACTATTTGAAAATTTATTTTACGTGAATAGCGGAACAAGTGAGTAAGTGATCTGATGTTCAATTTGTTTAGATTTTGTTTTCGGCGTTAAAAAAAACCTTCAAACAGACAAAACGACATCTCCGCGAATTTCAACGTCTAAGTCGAGTTTGGAGTACACAAGTGAAATTCGAGGGAGTTTGGTCCATTTTGTATTTACCCCGATTGGCCCTAATTGTCTAAATTTTGATATGATTCAATTAGTTTATTTTTGCTTACTACTCTGAAAGCGTGAGATTTCCCAATATATGTTTTACGTATGTAATTCCAAAAGCAAGCCCATCGGGCCATAACTGAAGAACAAGTCTTAAAATATATCGCGATATATATACTATCCCGAAGTTCCAGTTTAGCCGTCTGACGTTAGATAGCTTTATCTTTATTACATACTACATCGTCATTTATTGTTTCTTTTATCTTTTATCTTTTATCTTTTATTTCAGTTTTATCAGCTCATAAAACTATGCGTACGAGTCAGTAGAAAAACAAAGAGATTTTCTACAAAGGAGGAACTTGTGAGAAAATGTCAGGAAAAGTATCGCCTTCTGGGCCGATCCCTATGGGACCTGTGAAAAGCCGCTCGTGTACGGATATCTTGTGCCTGCTTCTCTTTTTAGCATTTCTTGGAGGATGGGCCGTCGTTGGATACTTTGGTAAGTGAACAAGAGCTGTAGGCTCATATGGCACTTGCATGGGTCAAGATGATTTGATTGATCAAAAGTAAGTTTCGACTTTGCGGTTGAGATGCGCACTCTAAGGGAGCTGTAACTTCATTTGTAAGCAAAACCCTTGAGGCAAAACTGCTAATTGGCTGATGGGCATCACGAAAATGCATATATTGCTTAAAAGTATTTTTTTTACTTTGCGGTCAAGATTGGTACTTTAAGGAATAATCGGATTTTTGAAGTAGCAATTTCTAAGCAAATGTTGTTGACTCTCCAATATTCCAGCGAAGTTTCATCGTCCTAGCACATCTGGAAGTACCTTAACGCGCGATCACCGGAATCCCAGACCCCCCCCCCCTCCTCCAACTCCACCCACAATAACCGGAGCCAATCCGGTTCTGTAAATGATTAACCCAGAGCATCTGTTTGTCATTCCCACGAAGTTCGATCCAGATCACACCAGTCTAAGCGGGTCAAGTATTTTCCGCCCTCCCCCCAATAATTGCCGGATTCGGTCCGGAAATGAAAAAGGTCACCAGAGAAAAATGTCCTCTGTTTAATTATTAAATTTCACTCGAATCCGATCACTCGTTCCAAAGTTACGCATGACTCAATATTCCGGATTCCCCTCCCTCAACTCCCCCCCCCCAAGATTATCATATCGAGGATTTTTTTTTATTCCAAGACAGTTTGACCGGGTCCCTGATATGCCTTCCAAGTTTCGTCGTGAAAATCCCCCCCAAAAACAATTCCGGGAAACCCCCTCTACCCCCCCCCCCCCCTCAAGTGTCCGGATCCAGTCAAATTATGTAAAAGATTTACATGGACCAGATGTTTGTTCTTCCCAGCAAGTTTCACTCCGATACCATCATTCTAACCGTTTCTCGAGATTTCCGGTCCCCCCCCCCCCAGCTCCCCCGCGGTGCACGTAGCCAATCCGATTCAGCAAATGACTTACCTAGAGCATCTGTTTGTTCTTCCCACAAAGTTCCATCCCGATCCCTCCATTCTAAACGGGTAACGTATTCCCCCCCCCCCCAATAGTTGCCGGATCCGGTCCGGATATGAAAAAAATCATCGGAGAAATGTCCTCTGTTCAGTTCTTAAATTTCACTCGAATCCGATCACCCATTCCAAAATTACGCATGACTGAAAATTTCGGATTCCCCTCCCTCTACTCCCCCCACCATTATCTGATCGACAAAATTTTTATTTTGAAGTCAGTTTGATTGGGTCCCTGATATGCCTGCCAAGTTTCATCGTGAAAATCCCCAAAACCACCATCACCGGAATTCCGGGACCCCCCCCCCCCATAAGTGTCCGGATCCAGTACAATGGTCTAAAGGACTTATCTAGAGCAGATGCTTGTTCTTCCCAGCAAGTTTCACTCCGATCCCTCCATTCTAACCGTTTCTTGAAATTTCCGGTCCCCCCCCCCAACTCCCCCCTGGCCACCGAATCCGGTCAAGACTTTAAACGGGACATTACAGATATATATTCTATTCAGTTATGAAGTTTCATTACAATCCGATCATCCGTTCGAAAGTTACACACTTCTCAATTTCCCGGATTCCCCTGCCCTCCACCACCCCCCCCCCCCAAAATGGTCGGATCAGAAAACTGATTATTTCTAAGTTTGTTTGGTCGGGTCTCTGATATGCCTGCCAAGTTTCATGGTCCTAGCACAACTGGAAGTACCCTAACTCGAAAAAGTGTGACAAAATGCCCTAAATTTTCAAGTTTCCAGCGCCCCCACTTCCCCGCATATGGTCGGATCGGGAAATCGATTATTTCCAGGTTATTTTGGTCGGGCCCCTGATATTTGTGCCAAGTTTCATCGTCCTAGCTCATCTGGAAATACCCTCACTCCAAAAAGTGTGACAAAATGCCCTAAATTTTCAAGTTTCCAGCGCCCCAACTCCCCCGCATATGGTCGGATCGGGAAACTTACTATATCCAGGTTACTTTGGTCAGGTCCCTGATATTCCTGCCAAGTTTCATTGTCTTAGCTCATCTGGAAGAACCCTAACTCGAAAAAGTGTGAAAAAATGCCCTAAATTTTCAAGTTTCGAGCGCCCCCACTCCCCCGCATATGATCGGATCGGGAAACTGATTATTTCCAGGTTCGTTTGGTCGTGTCCCTGATATTCCTGCCAAGTTTCATTGTCCTAGCTCATCTAGAAGTACCCTAACTCGGAAAAAAGTGACAAAATGCCCTAAATTTTCAAGTTTCCAGCGCTCCGCACTCCCCCGCATATGGTCGGATCGGGAAACGGATTATTTCCAGGTTAGTTTGGTCGGGTCCCTGATATGCCTGCCAAGTTTCATTGTCCTAGCACATCTGGAAGTACCCTAACTCGGATATGTGGTACAAAAAACTCGGACCGAACGACAGACCGACAGACGGAATTGTGATCGGTATATGGCACTTGAGCCAGAGGCTGCAAGTGCCATAAAAACTAAATAAGGGCCTATGAGTTGTCGATCACCTCTTCTGTCCCTGACTGTTCTTCCTAAAGGTAGCTTTAGCCCATAGCGAGAATTTCCTTTAGTTTAGTTTCATTATTTCGTTTAAACTTTAACTGAAAAGCCAGCTTATTTTTGTGTCATTTAATTGAATACACTGAATTATTTGAATTCTGATAAGGGATTTTTATTTTCCACTATCTACTTTAGTTATGACGTTCAGAATATCTGCGGCCGTCCCCGCAACGAAAATTCTGCTATGACGCGGGAAATTTTAATTTCAACACAAACGCGGCTTTTCAATCGGCAGTGGTGAGATTGTTGAAGATTGCTTAGTGCCTGAAAAAAAAAAATCATAAATCTTTCTCGTATGGTATACAACAAAAATGCAAGCGCATAGAGGTACCACAAATCCCATGGAAATCCACTGTTGAAAGTCGATTATTCGTGAATAGCGGAACAACGAAGCAACGCATTTTCAGCGGGTCTTCAAGCCAATTTTAGTGAATAAGTGGTGGGTAACTAGATTGTCATATCCCAGCCCTTTTCGGTTAAACTTTAAGTGTTTTCTTTTTTGTTACCAATTTTGACAAAAATAAATTCTACTCTATTCTATGCCACAGTGTTATAATGTAGGCTATGTATATTCTTTATAACCCAGTACATTGGAAAAGAACAAGAACGGAGTATATGAAAGTAAAAGAAAAGAAAAATAGAGACTGTTGGGAATCGTCCGATTCTGTTTCTCACCCTATTTGAATACTCCGCGCTTTTCCCGTTTATAACGCCATCTAGCAGTGTTGAGTACAGAGGCGTTACTAGCCAAAATGTTTGAGGGGGGGGGGGGGGCAAGGAATTTACCGGCTGGCTGGTAATTTTTATCGACTGTTTGACTGTTTTCAAGAAAATCGATTGATGTTCAGAAAAAAACGACTGTTTTAACGAAAAATCGACTGATTTTCCAAAAAGTCGAATGTTCCGATGAAAAAATCAACCGTTTTGGCGAAAAATCGCGGATTTTTTTTATCGACTGGCCAACAACATTGGGGGGGGGGGGCACGATCCCTCCCCCTCCCCCCCGGTCGTGACGCCCCTGGTTGAGTAAAGTAAAGTATCTTCATAGAAGCGTCACCAGTTCAGTTGGTAGACAGCCTTCAACCAGATTGATGATTTCTAATATTTAAAGTGGATTTGTTGTAATTTTAAGGTAAACCTTTTTCGGATTATTAAGATATAATTTATTGATTATGAATTGATGTATTCATTCTTAAAGTAAAATCATAAAGTAAAAGATTTATTATTTATAGGGTTCCTGATCTTTCCTGACTTCACGTATACCTGGCTTGTACATTTGTGAATACTCGTTGTTAGAATAAACGTTATTTAACGTTGGGCTTGAGGGTTGACCAAGAAAAATAGCGATCTACTGACAAAACTAAAATGCACAAAAGGTGTGTTAATCATTTGTCATCCATTGGACACAAAGTATTTGTAACCCAGGGTGTGTGGCCGTCCCAAGAACTCTCTGATCTACAGCCTCGATAAGTATTTTCTAACTAGGTACCTGTTACGTGTCCGAGGTGGCATACTTTAGTAAAATCCATTGGCTATGTTCTTTGTGGTATACAGGACCGATAATTGTTAGAACTTCTGTTTTCAGACAGCGCACCACGCGAAAATCTGGAATCGTGCTCCGTAAATTTTACATGGGTGCTTACAGAATAGCTTGTGTAGCATAGAGAGATTGCACTCTACCCAATGAAAAATATTGCTATACCATCATGACGGGATCATAAATGTTATGAAATGTTAATTGGGCTATTCCTTAATCGTATAATTCTATTTTTGCAAAAGAGTTTCCATGTAAGTAAGACCTTGAAGGCTTCAAAGTTTGAACACAAAAACGGAGTCTCGAGTTCTATTGGTCGGTTATGGCATGTCATTCAAAAACCAACCAATAGGAAGCAGTATTCGTTTTTGTAGAGAAACGTTCAAGCATTCAAACTCTCATTTTTGATCGAATTTTTCTATTGAAGCTGTGATCATACAGTTAAGAAAAAACTAGGAATCGTTTCCAGCTACTTACAGGCTTATAATAATAACAAAACATGGATAATCTGGTCTCAAGCCGAATGCCCTATGCTTCACGCATGTTAGATTACTCTTTTTCTACTCCTATCCGTTTTTGTTGGGTAGGCTGCAATCTCTCTATATGAATTGCGGAGCACCAGATTTTGTTGAAGACTGTAGAGATTAGAGTTTAGGGTACAGGGACAGCGCTCATTTGGGTCGAGAAGTGCATAGTAGGTGCATTGCGAGAAGGGAAAGACGTATGTTCTACCAAGAAAAAATAAGCCAATGGAACCTCCGTCTTTGGTCCTAGGAACCGACTATGGATACCCCGACAAAATTGAGCAGAGCTAGAGTTACTTGCTGAGCTTTGAATTGTCGCCCGTCTACATCCCTCTTCGCCGCTGCGCATAAGAGAGGCAGAACTGTATCAGGTTTGCATAACCTGCTCTCCAGCGCGTCACACCAGGGTTGGTCACCAAAAGTAACTTCGTACACCCTGGAAAGTAACCCAAAAGTATCTCAAAGTAACCCAGTGTAACCTAATGCAACCCAAAGTAACCAAAAGTAACCCAAAGTAGCCCGGAGTAACTCAAAGTATCCTGAAGTAACTCGTACACCCTGGTTCTTGATGACCAACCCTGGGCGTCACATGTGACGTCGCAACGGTAGACGCCAATCGGATGTTATTCTCGACATATCGTCTCCGTGACTGTACTGCGATATAGCTGTTTTGCAAAGGTGACGAATTGTGATGTTCCGCGTAGCTTCTACCCTCCGCTCGTTTGCATCGGGCATCTTCCCATACCCTTGATGAATAACTCTTCGTGCCTATGAAGGATTGCCGTATGCCTAGCGAAGAACCAGAAACGATACAGATATGATATGATACAGATCAGTTTTAAAGGACTTGTCTTACCTATAATACTAACGCAACCTACTTCCATAATCATTCCATATATTTCTAAACCCTGAGACCCAATTTCGTACGGTACATTCTAACCTCTCTAACAAAACCTCGCTGATTTTCTCACTTGCCCTGTTTTGCTACTTCCGATGTGTATCACACTGTTGACGGTTGTCTGCGAGAAGTTTTTCCATCAGAAACACTGGTTATGTAAATTGTTTCTCTGTTTTCGCTACAAGTCAACGGGACTCGGAAAAGGCTTAAAACAGCCAAACCGTGGGTTATTTGTTGAAAGCACAGCCTAGTTTTAAAGTATTCAAATATTTTAAAATGCTGAAGAGTAAATAGTGCGAGGGGTCCTTTAAGGATTCGTGCGGGTGACGTTTCTCGTTGTTCCCAAGGGTCACTGGCGTGTTTCAGACTTAGTCATATAGAGTCCGTTGGGCTTTTAGAGCAATAAATATATTTCTATAGTAATAAAATATATTTCTATAGTAATAAATATATAATATATCATATAGAGTATTATGACCAAGTCCGAAACACGCCAGTGGACCTCGGTAAGAAGGGGAAACGTCATCTCAACGAATCCTCAAAATTGATTCAACTCCTATGTAAACCAATCAACAACGTTGTTTAAGGTCAGGTTGTGGTGACGTTTTTAGCCCTTCGGTAGGCACACGGGGATTCTACATCGGCACGAAGTGATAGTCATCAAGAGTGTCCATGCGACACCGCATGGTCCTATTACAGATATAGGGAGACAGAGGTTCTTGTGCTTATTTGTTCTTGGTTCTACATAGCGGTATAAATTCTTGTTGGTAGCGAGTGAAATTCGTCCCACCCGTGGCTAAGGTTCTGTCTTTTATCCAGGCCATTAATTAGTAACTATTAGCCATTAGTTGTGTTTTTGCAGATACCATGGTATCTGTTACCACGGCAACTGGATCTGCAATCAGCCGTTTTTGCAGTTCTTTCAGTTCTGATATACGGTTGCTCTGGAAAAACGACAATTGTCGAAATTGCGCTTTTCGAAGTCATCCCAAAAGAAAAACTGATATTCAAGTGCCAAACTTCTTTCCCACCAATTTGATAAAAATTTATGAAAGTGAAATGATTTTTCAGATACCACGATCAGTTACCACGGTCAACCGTGGTATCTGAATATCAGATACCACGATAACTGGCCAGACACCAAGATAACTGCAAAAACGACTTTTGAACGTGGGATCATATACCACGATAACTGCAAAAACGACTTTAGACCGTGGTATCAGATACCATGGTATCTGCAAAAACGCAACTATTCACTATGGCAGTTGCAGCCTTCGGATCAAGTACCACACACCGATTGCTTTTCCATCGAGTTTCAAGCTTCTCTCTTGCAAGCGCGGGGGGGGGGGGGACTATCCCGCCACGAAAAATGTTTACCCATATTTTTCTAAATATTTGCTACGCCTCCCCCCTGGACAAGGAACAGCCATCTCATAGAAAAGTTCCGTATAGCTGATCCGTCTGCGGCTGTCCTGAGATCCATCAACAGGACGAAGGAAAGCTGTAACCACCCATGGAGCTCCATTATGTTCCGGTTTACTGAATTTTTATTATTTTGGTTGTTGTTGATGTTATGTTGTTTCTCTCTTTTTTATTTTTTACCATACTCCGTCTTTACCTAGATGGGTTACAAATAAAATTTAATTTAATATCCTCTTTCTAGCTTTTACAACCGGCCATCCAGAACAACTGATTTACCCGACGGATTCCAAAGGAAATCTATGTGGAAAGACGCGAGGATTTGAAAATAAAACGCACCTGTTCTTTTTCGACTTGACGCGATGCTCAAGCCCGTCTGTTGTGCTTACAGGATGCCCCACCCACCAGGTATTGTGACCTATATGAGTATATATTTTATGGACGTTTGTAACGCTTGAACTGACGGGACCTACACGAGTTCGTCCACAACGAGCTGTGGCTGAGATGGTACCACGCCTTGCACCAACAAGGGTTTCTCACTCGCGATACGAGCGTAGTTTCGTACCTTCGTTCGTCAAGTTTTTTAATGCCCATGACGAATTATGAATATGACCATTGAATGTACGCAAGTTTGAGTTTTAACTGTTATAGTTATGGTCAAATTGACGATTGTGATTTATTGGATAGGCCATTGACGACAAAACTGCTATTCGGCATGTCCGTGGAAAGTATTTTGAAATTAATTTGAATTGAATTGAATTGAATCGAAGTGGCGGCGACCAGTAAATTATAACAGCACATTCTCATTATACGTCCTACATAAAATCCAATGACGAATAGCCACGAGGTGCGTCAGAGAAACAATGACAATCACACGCTAGATCTTGGTATAAGTTATCTGAAGGGGGAATAAGCGATTAGGCTTTCGCCTTATACCAAGTATTTGCTCAGTGAAAAGTCAACCAGCAGTCAAAACTGAAGTGGGGAGCGAGAATTGATAAACTTGGTGGAGTTCGACAGAACAGAGTTGGGTAGAGCACACGCAGAGGCGTTTTTAACAGTTTTAATCATGGCTAGGCCGACGAGGAATTGAAAATAGCCAAACAATCCTGATTAAACTTGCACGTGTCATTGTTTACTTTATCCTAGACAGTAGATAATTCTCTAAAAGTCAAAAGATACATGCCCATTCGAGCAATTGAGGAAAATTTCGCTGGCATAACCACCGCTACAAAAGGTGCTGCAAGGCTCGGAGCGGAGCTAATTTTATTTAATCTACCGGATAATCGTTTTGCTAACCTGACGCAAGTCGTTCAAGACAGTGTGGTTCGCCCCGGGGCTCCTGTCTCCAGTCTATAACTAGCACAGCTTGGATATGAGATTAACACTTGGTCTTTGTACATTTTGTGACTGTTTTGTTTTTATAGCGGTGATTCTGTAATTGCCCTTTTCCTCGGCTCCTCGCATAGGCTCTCGATCGATTAACCAATCTCCAAAAAAGTTCACGCTAGTCTTCTGGCGAAATTTGATTGCTAACTTTCACCGTCTCTGAAAGCAGACACGCCTCTTTTCTTCTCGCCCACCGGCGTAACTCACTGGTAGTTAAGACAGGCGAATACTCTATATGACTAAGTCCAAAACACGCCAGTGATTCACAGGAAGAAGGAGTAAACGTGTCCGTAACGACTCAAACTCAACGACTCAGATCCTGAGTCAGGGCAGCTGTGACACCGTTTCTTCCTTTCTTCCGCAGGTACCCGGAGATTCTGCATCGGCAGGGAGAGATAGTCATCAAGAGTATTCCTTCGGCAATTATTGGCTTTGTTTCCTCGAAGCATATTCCGTTTTCTTCGTTCCTTGAGCTTTCGTAGGTTCCTACTGTTTTCTCAGAAGTAGAGTTTGCGAAAAAGCGAAATGATAGAAGTAAAAGTGTATTTTAAAGTTTCGTAGCGGGAATTATAAATACAGTAGAGGTATGCTTATGTGAACAGTTACTTAAACGTGCAGTTTTGGGCTAAATGGTAAAATGAAGATCCAAAATACCTATACTAGTGTTTTCAGGTGCCCCTAATTACCTGCTTTGACTAACTGGTAGTTAGCTTTAGACACAGCAAGTGCATGAAAATGGCTAAGTCCACTGTCAACAAACGTTCACATGAGCATACCTCTACTGTACTAGAAGGTGAAGAATGAAAATAAAATAAAATAAAATAGAAGAGTAGCCTAGATGCTAGTGACTGAGGCAGAATTTGACAAAATAATAAGACAAAATTAAAGATAGTAGATATTTTGACACATTTTTTTTCTCGCGGAACAGGCTAGGCCAGTAAAGTAGAGACAGCACGTTTCAAAAAGGTGAAGTTTTCCGATTTGTCAGATCGTTGGCTCACAGGAGATGATTGTCGCATTTCCGAAAGAATACCCTAGACACAGCCTAGTCTCGTAAAGCCAAGTGCTGTCAAAACGCGAATGTAATTGGCTTGCGGACGCAGACTCAATTTGACAAGAAGGTGAAACTGCGCATAGCAAACCATCGGTTTCTACCGCGCGAAGTTGAATCCCTGTTCAGTAAGTGGGCAGAAACCTTCTGGGAGGATGCTGCTGTTAAGGACATAAATGACTGTCTGCTGTTTATCTGGTAAATATCCCAAGAGGCCAATGGGCGTGGAATGTATGGGCAGGATAGTGGGAGCCTACTTACATTTTACTAGTCCCCCCTCGCGACTACTACCGCCACCAACTGCTGATCCTAAAAGTTGTCACGCGGTCGGATCGAGTCGTGGGTTCGTCTTGGGTCTTGGGTGCAGGGGCGTCACGACTGAGGGGGAGGGGGACGCCCCTCCCCCCAATGTTGTCGGCTAGTCGGTAAAATATAACCGAGTCGGCGCGATTTTTCGTCAAAACAGTGTTTTTTTTTCCATGAAAACAGTCGGTTTTTCTGAAAATCAGTCGATTTTTTCAAAACTTTCAAAACAGTCGTCTTTTTCTGCAAAAAAAGTCGGTAAAAATTACCAGCCAGTCGGTAAATGCCTCGCCCCCCCCCCCAAACATTTTGGCTAGTGACGCCTCTGCTTGGGTGGGGGGGGGGGGGGGGGTTCTAGACGTCGCAAGTGCTAGAATGCTTATGATATAACTCCTTTAACTTTGGATCCAACGATTCTCGTCGCCGGCTGGACTGATGGTGAGGACGAAGGATTGGGTAGTTGCAGACTGGATTGACTAGAACAGTGGTTCCCAACCGGGGGTACGCGTGCGAGACCCTCGTAAGGGGTACGCGAAGATCCCGAATCTCTGAATTCGAAAATGTCTGCTTTCGTCAAGAAATTAAAGTTTGGCTTACGAAGTTTCAAAGAAACAGCCCTAAGTGTTTTCCTGACCCTTGACCAGTTTACGGACGAGAATGAAATTGACAACCTTGCAGCCTCAAGTATCCAATTTTATTTGTATTTGTTTTTACGCATTTATTTTTGACGTTCAGATCTTGACAGATCTTAGTAGAATAGTAGAACAATGATTCTTCAAAAAGGGGTACGCAACGTTTTTGAACCTTACTTAGGGGTACGCGATACGGAAAAGGTTGGGAACCACTGGACTAGAATATGCCCGCCTTGGCTTTCAGGACCCTTTCAAAATTGTAATGTTCGAAAAGTTTAGATGATATACTTTCTCGACTGGAACTTAAATATGAGACTGCATAAAGTCCGACCGGGAAATCCTGGTCGCCTGTCCGCAACATGCCTTGGTTGTGACCATGAACAGCGACTTTGTTTAATAGCTTCCTTCTCTGGCATTTTTAAAATTGGTTTGCGTGATTCCTTTGATTTTCCCGAGGCTGACGTCATCTCGGACTAATATGAAAACATGATAACAAGCCGAAGACGTGACATCACAGCCATTAAAATGCCTTCATGGTTGCTAATCGCGCTCCGTGCAAGAGCTCTGATTTGCGTGACCAAATAAGTGTTCCGATCTATATGTGCTCTAGGAAACAAAAGTTCGGTTGAAGGTTTCATCGCCGAGTCTTGTATGGCACTTGCATCTTTCGTCTCAAGTACCGTCTGCCGTCTACCATTTAGAGATTGTAATTTCTTTCGTCCTAACTGTCCAGGTCCAGCTTGTTTGGTCACCTCCGCATAAGCTAGGACGAGTGACCGGACTAAAGGCTCAAGGTAACCTTCCTTTTCCGGATCTGATCATTGATTCGGTTTCTTAAAATATTGGTTTCCGACGAACTGTCGAGAAGATAAAACGAACTAATGAAAAATTTCAAAACCTTGCTCGCCTTTCAGCTAATTCGAAATTGGCTCATGTACAAATTGGCACGTAGATATTTTCTGTGAAAAATTAAGTTGTTTTGCAAAGGAAGTACTAATTTCTCATGTGAAGCTGAGACAACTCGGCTTCCCACTTGAGATTAAGCGGTTTTGCAAAATAGATCCACAGTGCTTCCCAAGTAATGGCCAGATCGCCAGATACAACTCTGATATCATTGCTCATCCTTGGGCAACTATTTTGAGGCAATAGTTTTGTCTTTTGTATTTAGATAGCCATTTTGCTCCTTGTTTTTATGGCACTTGTAGCCTCTGGCTCAAGTGCCATATACCGATCACAATTCCGTCTGTCGGTCGGTCCGAGTTTTTTGTCCCACATATCCGAGTTAGGGTACTTCCAGATGTGCTAGGACAATGAAACTTGGCAGGCATATCAGGGACCCGACCAAACGAACCTGGAAATAATCAGTTTCCCGATCCGACCATGCGCGGTCGGAGTGGGGGCGCTCGAAACTTGAAAATTTAGGGCATTTTGCATTTTGTCACACTTTTTCGAATTAGGGTACTTCCAGATGAGCTAGGACAATGAAACTTGGCGGGAATATCAGGGACCTGACCAAAGTAACCTGTAAATAATAAGTTTCCCGATCCGACCATATGCGGGGGAGTTGGGGCGCTGGAAACTTGAAAATTTAGGGCATTTTGTCACACTTTTTCGAGTGAGGGTACTTCCAGATGAGCTAGGACAATGAAACTTGGCAGGAATATCAGGGACCCGACCAAACTAACCTGGAAATAATCAGTTTCCCGATCCGACCATATGCGGGGAAGTGGGGGCGCTGGAAACTTGAAAATTTAGGGCATTTTGTCACACTTTTTCGAGTTAGGGTACTTCCAGTTGTGCTAGGACCATCAAACTTGGCAGGCCTATCAGAGGCCCAACCAAACAAACTTCTAAATAATCAGTTTTCTGATCCGACCATTTGGGGGGGGGGTGGAAGGCAGGGGAATCCGGGAAATTGAGAAGTGTGTAACTTTCGAACGGATGTCCGGATTGTAATGAAACTTCATAACTGAATAGAATATATATTTGTAATGTCCCGTTTAAAGTCTTGACCGGATTCGGTAGCCAGGGGGGAGTTGGGGGGGGGGAGACCGGAAATTTCAAGAAACGGTTAGAATGGAGGGATCGGAGTGAAACTTGCTGGGAAGCACAAGCATCTGCTCTAGATAAGTCCTTTAGACCATTGTACTGGATCCGGACACTTCTGGGGGGGGGGGGGGGGTCCCGGAATTCCGGTGATGGTGGTTTTGGGGATTTTCACAATGAAACTTGGCAGGCATATCAGGGACCCAATCAAACTGACTTCAAAATAAAAATTTTGTCGATCAGATAATGGTGGGGGGAGTGGAGGGAGGGGAATCCGAAATTTTCAGTCATGTGTAATTTTGGAATGGGTGATCGGATTCGAGTGAAATTTGAACAGAGGACATTTCTCCGATGATTTTTTTCATATCCAGACCGGATCCGGCAACTATTGGGGGGGGGGGAATGCGTGACCCGTTTAGAATGGAGGGACCGGGATGGAACTTTGTGGGAAGAACAAACAGATGCTCTAGGTAAGTCATTTGCTGAATCGGATTGGCTACGTGCACCGCGGGGGAGCTGGGGGGTGGTGGTGGACCGGAAATCTCGGGAAACGGTTAGAATGATGGTATCGGAGTGAAACTTGCTGAGAAGAACAAACATCTGGTCCATGTAAATCTTTTACATAATTTGACTGGATCCGGAAACTTGAGGGGGGGGGAGGAGGGGGTTTCCCGGAATTCCGTTTTTTGGGGGATTTTCACGACGAAACTTGGAAGGCATATCAGGGACCCGGTCAAACTGACTTGGAAAAAAAAAAATCCTCGATATGATAATCTTGGGGGGGGGGAGTTGAGGGAGGGGAATCCGGAATGTTGAGTCATGCGTAACTTTGGAACGGGTGATCGGATTCGAGTGAAATTTTATAATTAAACAGAGGACATTTTTCTCTTACGACCTTTTTCATTTCAGGACCGAATCCGGCAATAATTGGGGGGAGGGCGGAAAATACTTGACCCGCTTAGACTGGTGTGATCTGGATCGAACTTCGTGGGAATGACAAACAGATGCTCTGGATTAATCATTTACAGAACCGAATTGGCTCCGGTTATTGTGGGTGGAGTTGGAGGAGGGGGGGGGGGGTCTGGGATTCCGGTGATCGCGAGTTAAGGTACTTCCAGATGTGCTAGGACGATGAAACTTCGCTGGAATATTGGAGACTCAACAACATTTGCTTAGAAATTGCTACGTCCCGAATCCGATTACTCCTTAAAGTACCAATCTTGACCGCAAAGTAAAAAAAATACTTTTAAGCAATATATGCATTTTCGAGATGCTCATCAGCCCATTAGCCGTTTTGCCTCAAGGGTTTTGCTTACAAATGAAGTTCCAGCTCCCTTAGAGCGCGCATCTCAACCGCAAAGTCGAAACTTACTTTTGATCAATCAAATCATCTTGACCCATGCAAGTGCCATATGAGCTTACAGCTCTTGTTTTTTTGTGTCAGTGTATTCTCTCGTAGCGTGTTTTCCATTTTCTTTTCATCTTATACTCCATCTGTCTTCTTTTGATGGGAAATAAATATATACATACATACATACAATGGAGGTTTTGCATTATAATCACCTTAAGTGGATGTCAGCTAACTGCATGATTTTGAATTCCATGCTTTTTACTATTATTTTGAAAACCGGTATTATTCCTAGTAATTTTAAAAAGTCGACAACAATCCCAATTTTAAAGAAAGGTTCTAATTTAAATGATCGGAAGTCATATAGGCCAATAGCTACATCATGCCAACTTAGTAAACTTTTTGAATTGGTCCTTTTACCACATCTTATTATTTGTAACCAAGGTTTGAATCAGATAGGCTTCCGTAAAGATTTAAACATTGATGTTGGTCATAGTGTCCTAGCTCGTATTTAAGTTTTTCAAATCTTTTGAATAGACTTTTTATTTTAGCATTAGATATAGCGTCAGCATATGATACCATTATTCATTCGTGGGCATTAGCATCTCTCCTGCGTAATGGTGTTCCCCCTTCAATTGTTTTGGTTTTGCGGAATTGGTTTTCTTCTTCTCGTATCCGAGTTGCGTGGAAAGGAGAATTTTCTGATTTTAATGTTGTTTTAAATAGGGGTCTGAGGCAAGGTGAAATTCTGTCACCGACGATTTTCAATATTACTTTAGCTGCATGTTTAGATAATATCCCTATTTCTTTTCTTTTTAATTCTAGATCGTTTCTGTCATGGGTTGCTTATGCTGATGATATTCTTTTAATAAGCCGGTCTTTGAAATCCCTTCAGATTAATGTTGATTATGTTTGTCAAGTTTTTAAAACCCACGGATTGCTTTTATCTCCGCATAAATGCCAGCTTCTTGTTTTGGGTATAAATTTTTCTGATTTAGTGCAGTCTAATTTTATTAAGATTGATGATTTTATTTTGAAACCAGTTTTTTCTCTAAAATACTTAGGTTTGCCTATTAGTTCGTCAATGGTACTAACTCGTTCTTTGATAATAGTTGATCTAGAAAAAAGAATTGCGAGAAGCTTTGGTAGTATTGTTTGCCTAAGAGATTATCTGTCTAAGAAGCGACTGGCAAAGATTTTTAATAGTGTAGTTTTACCACATGTTTTACTGGGTTCTCCTTTTTTGCCATATTTTTCTAAAGGTAATTTAACTTCCCTGAAAACAACTTTTTTTAAATTTGGGAAATTCTTATGTCGTTTTTCGAAATTTGAATCTTCTTCTTTGATGATGAAAGATTATAATATGAAAAATCCGGTTGAAATCGTGAAGTAGAAACACGATAAGTTCATGATTAAGCTTGATAGCCTAAAGCATAACCTGGGTCAAGGTTTGAACTAGATTGTGTCTGTTAGTATGTTATGTTCCTTTTTATTTGTTTTTTTTTCAAAATTTGTTGAGTATTTGATTGTGCAAGTGTTGGGCCACGTTTAATGTAATTTTTGGCCGTGTTGTATTCTTATTTCCTTTTTATACTCGCCAGCTTTGGCGGTCAGAAAGAAATGAAATGAAATAGGTATTTCTCAATAGTAGAAAGTGTAAGTTACCCACTACCTTATCGGTCCGACTTTTTACATGTCTACACCACTGCTGATATTATTATTATTATTATTATTTATTTGAATCCTTCAAAACTGAAGAGTAATGTGTAAAAAGGAACAACAACATGTCAGTCAAACTCACACACACTTACATACTAATAAGCAGCTGACCGTTAAAGACAAATTAGCCAACTAAATATACAACGAAGTACATGGAAGAAAACAAAGCTCAAAATAAACCAACTAATCAGGGCGCTTTTTTGTGAAAAAAGGAAAAAGGTTGTGATGAAGAAGAATGTTGTCAGCCTTTTTATGAAAGTTCTGGATTTTACCATTTAAAGTTTCCAAAGGATTCTTCACTTTAAAATTCGAAGTTAAGAAAGAGTTAATCGCAGAAATCGGGAAGCCAAGAAGGAATTTAGAGAATTTTTAATAAGTAACTTTTAACGCAGAAAGTTCGAAGGACGGAAAGAAGAAAAGAAAGCAGACGGAAAATATGAGACAATTGGGATTAATAGAAACTAGTCGACATGGAGCGCTGTACTGGAATAAGGAGAATTAGTTAGACCCATCCTGGATTCTCTTTCTCTGATCTTGGAATGGGAATTCTTGTGTTGACTTGAATCTAAGTCTACTAAGAAAGTCCAGGGAAATAAAGAAGGCTTATTTATTTATTTATATATCACCGTCATTTCAAACAGAAAAAGGACGGAGTACAAAAACGAAAAGAAAAACAAAACAAAAGTAAAACTTAACACTTTCATAGGAAACACACAAAAAAATAGTAAGGAAGTATTCTTACAAACACCTTAATAATCTGACACTATGAGCGCATGACGTCACGGATTCTGGATTCTCGACGTTAAGGCTGGAACGCATTTTTCTTTTTGCCTGACCTTAATTTCCACACTCAGAACCAATCAACAAACGAGGGGTAGGGATGTCCTAGGTAGCCTAGGGCTCAGACGCACTCTTCTCTTTCTCTGTCAATAAGATAAATGTATACTCAGCTACTTATTTACAAAAGTCTCATTGTCTCAACAGATGATAAGTTGATTATTTATCGCTACCGGACGTGATGATGCTGATGCGGATCAGCATCAAAACATGTCACAAAGACAATTAAAGACATACGTCATCTATCAGCAATAACCTGAACTTATTGCCTGCCTAGATGGCGTATGTGTTTACACCATTGTTGGGAATGATAACGAAAATGATGTGGCCCTCTTGAGCCACAACATCCCGTTTTTCAACTTTATGAGGAAAATCGGGAATCAAAACAGTTCAAACTTACCATTATGTTTTTTAGCGTTTAACACCCTCGTACCAATAGTAACTATTAGTTACTAAATCCGTTCCAACCTCACGAAAAGTTACTACGGTGACCGTTCCAGCCTTCTATAGTAACTAATAGTAACTATTTGCTTACCACGCTCGGGAGCGTGGTAAGCGTAGTAACCACGAATCTCTGTCACGTGATTGGTCGGATTCACCCGTGGCATGATATTCCGCTGGAAAATAGAAAAATCGTTCCAGCCTTGACGACAAAAAGGCAGAATTTGTGACATCATGCGTGATAACTACGGTAAGTAGGATGGAACACGCTCTTTGTTGCAACTTGAGTACTTTCTCGACGACTACCGTTAAAGTACATCTCCGATTTCAACTTTCAGGTCTGCGTAGAAGCCTGTCCCAGTGAAACTTTCATTCCTATATCTGCAGGAGCATTTACGGGAAATGAAATTGAAGCGAAAAAGAAGTTGATTTGCAAATATGAAACGGACTTGTCTTCCTCTGTTTACAACTTGGTTACAAGTGGAAACTGTGCGCCATATTATGTCAAAAGCTCGTCAAGTAAGTACATATCTCACTGCGACTTCTTATGTCTCATAATTTTTTTTTACCCATTATACAGCGAAGAAAAATAGATGGAGTATTTGTAAAGTAAAATCTCCTCCCCTCCCGTCTTCCGTGCGTCGGTCCGAGAGGAATATTAGCAATCAATTTTCTCCATATTCGGCTAATTCTTCTGCCCAGTTTTTACGTAGTTTCATCCCATCATTTATTTCTGGTCATGTCTTGTAAGTGTATGAGTTAATTTGTTTCGTGTCTGTGTATTTCGTAAATATATTTGGATATTAAACTTGATTGAAAGTAAAATGAACAAGAGCAGTAAGCTCATATGGAACGTGCAAGGGCAGACCCCATCCAATTTGCAGACCAATCTGCAAAGAAAAGCGTGAGAAGCGTGACAGCTTGTTCTTTTGCAGGATTCTCGCGTGCATGTATACCAGTTAAGGTTCGTTCTGTCACGGTCGGGGGGGGGGGGGGGGGGAGAGCCGTCTCATACCCCCTCCAACTCGGCCCCCGGAAGTATATGGATAGTCCTGTCCGCCAAACTCCGTCCAGATATCTCCACACTGAGAGTGTCACAATATTTCCATTTCGAAGACCCCCCCGCGATTCCCGATGAAAAATTTATCTCAAAATAGTAGTATGAAGTTGTACGAAAAAGTAGCATGCAGTACCAACTGATGCTACTACATGCTTCTGTGTCAAGGCTACCGTGTTACTGCATTCTACTGCATTCTACTATTAGCAAGACTGGATGCTACTGGATACTACTGCTTAAGATTGGCCAAATCTGAGGCACATTAAATGATAGTGTTCTGTGCTATTACATATCAATACATGCAACTTCTTCGTACTACTATCATACAACTACGCAAGCTACAAATTTTTCATCGGGTTCCAACTTGCATTCAGATCGTTTCTCCAGTCCACGACGCTGTCCCTGGCGTTCAACAGCCTGAAGAGGACCCTTGCCAAGAAGGGCCGAAATATCGCTGACAAAGCATCGTAGCTGACTTATCCGTTTTTAGCCATTGTTTGAATATATGTTTCCCATTCAGCTTGAGCTCAAGGAGTATTTATTCTTATATAGTATTTGTATTCCTATTATATTTATATATATTTATTCTTATAAGTATTTATTATTTATACAAGGGGTATTATTTTGAGCGGCTTGAGCCTGAAGAGGACCCTTGCCAAGATGGGTCGAAATATAGCTCTAATAAAATGAAGCTGACTTGTCCGTTTTGCACCGTCAAATATAATATATAGCATTTATTCAAATAATGTATAGAACGGATCCGTCAGCTATGATGCTTCATCAGCGGTATTTCGGCCGTTCTTGGCAGAGGTCCTCGTCAGGCTGTCAATCTTCAGGTCAAACGTCGGGGAAGGAAACCAGCCTGTAATAAATAACTGAAGCTTCTACCGACTATAAGTATCTTATTCGGGCAAATTACTTTCAAATACCGCTGTAGGGAAAAAACTAGTCCTGAGATTTAATTTTGTACACGGCCGCTGTTTTTGCTGCACGATGGGGCGATGACAGGAAAGGTGGCTTTTTCCGTATTTTGATCAGCTTCGGTTTTGTTATTATAAGGGACTGAAAGCTTAAATTTTATTCCATTAATAACCTCGTTCCACGTTTCTGTTAGGGAGTACTCGCCTGTATCTATTACTTTTAAAAATCACTGCACGGAAAAACTTAACGTTGGACCTAAAGATTGACAGCCTGACGAGGAGCCTTGCCAAGAAGGGCCGAAATAGAAGCATCGTAGGTGACGTATCCGTTGTTTACATTATTTGAATAGATGTTTCAAAGTCAGCTTGGGCTCAAGGAATATTTATATAGCATTTATTCTGTAATTATTTTTCAGTTGGAAATCGATGTATCCCTTCTCTTCCGTTTTCCGCTGAGAACGCAAGCAAGCCGATTGTTGACGACCATGGTCATTCATCCAACATTACGCTTGATGGTCTCATGAATGGAACGAAGAAACTAGCGACACTTCTGGATGCAAAGGAGGTAGGCCGTTAGGTTCTTCGTTTTCTAACGCAGCTTTTTGGTTGCTTATAGGCGTATACTCTTGATGACTATCTCTCCCTGCATCTGATGCAGAGTCTCCGGATACCTGCGGAAGAAAGCAAGAAGCTGTGTCACAGCTGCTCCCAAAGATCGCCGTGATTGTTTGACACAGGATTTGAGTCATTGAGTTTGAGTCGTTACGGACACGTTTACTCCTTCTTCCTGAGGATCACTGGCGTGTTTTGGACTTGGAGTATTCTCGCCGTTCCCCGAGGACTCCTCGGGGAATCGAAGGGAATGGCGAGAATAGAGGGAGTCAGTCCACGCGGACTCCGCGTACAGAAAACAGCGAGAACACGGGGAATGCTTTCAAAACGGATCTTGTTCGAAAAAAAAATATGCAGTTGACGAAATTAGTCTGGATCCACTTTATTTTTTGTTTTGTTTATTCTGATTGTATCTGAATCCATTGGGAAATTTAAAGCTCCGTTGAAAAGGGGGTGGGAGAATATTTTGTTGAAAAACTGAACAGCCTTACAAGTCGTGGTGTGGTCTGATACAAATCCATCTCGGACCTTATTCGCTCTCCCGTTTATTTACTAGCATACGACCAACTAGGATCGAACATCAAAATAAATAACACAGCACTAACATAACAAGACAAAAAATAGAAATGCGAACGACGCCCCCTTCACGAGCATGCCTAGCCAAGCAGAGATGCCTAGGTACGTGCCTAGCATCACCGTTCAATCCCATGCCTAGGCACAGATTTTGGGCGTTTTTCTAAGGCGTTTTTCCGTGTTCCCACAAACAGTTTGTGGGTCGATTGTGGCTCAAAAAGACTGTTTCCGTCGTCTTTTGTGCTGCCCACGAGTTGTTTCCGCGACCAACAAGATTCTTGTGGCTCGAATTCGACAATTAACTACCGAGGGGATTGTCGATTTTGTGGCTCGATTCTGGGGGGAAATTCAAGTTTAGCAGCAAAATAATGTCAAAACATAAAAATAACTACTTTCACAAGCTTGTAGACATAAAACTGAGGATCCATTTTGTACAGGATGGTAAGGACATCAGCCTGACAATCTATTTATTGAGATTTTATCAAAGTTTTACTTTTATTTTCAGACAATTGAAATTACCGCCCAAAAAATAGACCAAACGGCGTTTCCGCGAGTCTCAACTTGTGGCCCGACTGTGTGGCACACAATCGTGTTTCCGCGACAAACACTCGGAAGTGAGTGGCACACAATTGTGTCGCGGAAAAACGCCTCTAGGCTCTAGAACTCATTGCCTGGCTAAAGTCTGGGCACATGCCTAGGCATCTGTGATTGGCTAGGCATGCTAGTGAGCGCAGCTTTAATGTAGTTAGGTATTACTTAGATTACTTGTCGCGTTTTTTGCCAAAAGAGATCGAAAGCCTCTCTACCAAGTCCTCTGTCTAATTAATTGGCCGTTTTCTGGTAAGGCGGAGTCTGGCGCCGTTCCCCTGAGCAGATTGGTCAAACTCACCTCGGAGTTTACCAATCTCCTTTCTCCGCAGGCCTCAGCAGAAAGGAGAAAGGCCTTTGTCCAAAAACGGTCAAAAGAGCAGTGAGGAGTAAGCGATTGGTGCCAAAAATGGGCGAACGAACCCAGGCCTTGGTAGATCGGTGAAAAAAAACGCGACTAATTTCACGTTAAGATCTCCACTGACAGCTAATCTTTGCCCCCACCCCCGTAGCTGCCCGTTGATCTATCTTGCTCTCCCACCTAGACCGATGTGAACATTCAGACAAGGTCATGGCTTTTAGTATAAAGCTTCAGTGAAATGTTGCAGCAGTAGTTAAAAATCAGCCATGGGGCTCTAGCTAAACTGCTTGCTGTTGCTGGTGTGCGGAGGCGAATAAGTAAATTCCTCGTTGGTTTACAAACTATCCTGACAAGACTCTCGGATTCTTCGTTGGTAGAGTGCCGCTGTTATAAAGCGAAGTTCGCGGGTTTAAGTCCCTCCCGAAGAGCCTTTTTGTCTTTCAGTTCACTACTTGCAAATGAAAAGTGACGGTTCTCTACCGGACTATAGTTTCTTGACTTTGAATGAATGAATGAATGATTTATTCAAATCAGCCAAAAAAAGCCATAATCTAACAAAAAATAAATAATAAATAAAGAAAAATAACACATCAACAAAGCAACCGCTAACTACTTATTACTCGGCCAAAGCAAAACAAAGCTAAGAGTGCCTTCCACACTCCAAGATTATAGAAGATCGGTTTTGCGGCCAACTGTACAAGATCATTATCACTCTTACTGAGGCGAATAAATAGAGACAAAGCTTTCCGCTGGATCTCTTTCAATGTAAAACAACGTTTTGCCACTAGAACATCACTAACACTACATCTACGTGGCAGGCGAAGCAGTTTCCGTATTGCACTGTTATACACAACCTGTAATCTTGATAGTGAACCCTCTCTAGCATTCGTAAGGCAAAAGAACTGGTAGCAAAATGTTTTATACAACCGTATCTTCATATCCTCGTTAAGGAAACCAAATTTCCAAACCAAAGCATTTGCTCTTTTACAAAAGCTTTTCATAATCTCAGAAATATGGCGATCATCTCTAAGATCCTTTTTAAAATAAAATCCTTTGCTTTATTCTTGTTTAAATTGTCATCTGTGATAGCTATAGGGTGAAGCATTATTCAGGTTGGTGTAGTAAGCTGCATACGGGCTATACTCGTCAGCATGTATTGTGAGCAGGACAATAACAGAAATTGATTCTGTTTTCTCTTATGCAGCTTTAATCAAATCTCCGCCTGCTTGGTTTGCTCTTGTTAGCTAAGAAACGATAAAGCGGAAAATCGTTATGTAGCTTATTCCTTTAATTTGAACATTGCTTATAGCACAGCTTCAACGAGAAATGTTCATTGTCATCCCTTTCCGCGGGAAATTAGCAATTTTTGTGGCGGCCGAAAGTAAATCATTTGAAAACTGAACGCGCCGTGGTAACAAGTGGGAAAACCAAGCAAAAGCGAAAGAAGTCCAAAACGGAAGATAGACGAGATGGCCCATCCTGTCTTCCAAAATGAAAAATAACACTCATGGCTTTATTTATGAGAGAGTTGTCTGCGGACCTCGAAGCTTTTGGCAAAGTACTTGGCCGAAAGAGCGCTAAAAAGTCGTAGGTACAAACGAAACAATGCCGAAAGGCGAGTATTTCCGAATCTTATAAATCTGTAACGGAGATAGGGATAATATAAAAGGCGGTTCAGGGTTTTTAAGAGTACTGAAGCACCGCTTAATCTCCGGCGTGCAAGACTATACCATGCTGTTCAAGCTTGGTTCTTGGTCCAAGCTTCTCCCGATTAAATCTCGGAAGTGAATACTCGAACGCTCTTCCTGCTATTGATTTAGAAGGGCCACAGGTCTGGATCAACTGCGTAAATTGTGGCCAGATTGCGAAATCAAGACGCTGTAAAATCCAAGCCCAAATTATGATTCGTCGATAGGCTTCGATAATCTTTCTTAAAGGACCTGTCTAACCTATAATACTAATGCAACCTACTTGCATAATCACTCAATATATTTCGAAACCCGGAGACGGCAATTTTGTACGGTACATTCTAACCCTCTAACAAAGCCACGCTTCTCACTTGCCGTGTTTTGCTACCTTCGATGTGTATCACGCTGTCGACGGTTGTCTGCGAGAAGTTTTTCCATCAGAAAAACCGGTTATGCAAATTGTTACCCTGTTTTCGCTACAAGTCAACGGGTCTTGGAAAAAACTTAAAACAGCGAAAACGGTGGGTTATTGTTGTAAGCACGGCGTATTTTTAAAGTATCCAAATATTTTGAGATACTGTAAGTTGAAGAGTATATAGTGCGATGGGTCCTTTAAAGCACAACTCTTACTAGAAATGATCTATTCACGATAAAACGGCTCAGAAATATCGGTTTTCAAAAATACTACTACTTGGCGCATAAAATTAGCGAGTTTCTTGTTGTCGCTTGTCGACTCTATCCAGCCTTCCGGCTCTCCGACGTGGCGGCTGGACGCAAACTATTTGAAAACAGAACGCGCGAGAAAGTGGAAAAACCAAGCCAAAGAAAAGAAGTCCAAACAGAAGATAGACCTGTGGCCTACCATGAATCTGAAGGTTCTCATGTCCTTATCTGTGAAAGAGTTGTCGGCGGACCTTAAAGCTTGCGTTGCGGCTGGGCCGAAAAAAACGCTAAAAAGTCGTAGCTATAAAAGGAAACAATGGCGAATGGTTGGGATTCAGAATCTTATAAATTCATAAGGGAGCTAGTGATAATATAAAAGGCACAATAAGCAAGCGGGGTCCTTTGAGCTTTGTGCCCGTAGAACAGAATCTTTTACGCTTAACAAATTGAGACGCGAATAAAATTCGACGTCAGTGAAATTGCGCGGCGCAAATTTCGTGGCCTGACCGTCGCGGATTTGTTCCGCTTGCGATGTCGAATTCGCCTAGAAAATGTGATTTCGCATTCTAGCTGTACGCGTTTCATTATGGTTGGGGGAACTTCAGCTGGTCGTTACTAAACTTACATACTTCTGAACGCTCTGTACTGAATGAACTAAAATACTTCTGCTTTTGCCGAATTTTCGATTTTGGTCGGATTCCTGGCTAACTACTTGCCCAGCTAGGAAATATAGTTCAGATACGGATTCAGCATGTCTCCTTACCACTGAAACAATGTTTCTAACTCAAGCGTCCAGAGTGTCTGCTACCATGGCATGAGTGGAATTTTCTGAGCTTTGGGAGCTGCTTATTTTCTTATTAGATGCTTACCTCATCTTACCTTTAGCTTTTTTCTTTTCCATATATGGCAAGTTTTAAGGTGTTGAGCTACGACCTGAACAGGACCGTTTCCAAGGGCCGGAATACGACCGCATAGGAATCTCATTTGACTAATCCATTTAGCAGCACCAAAGTGTATGGTCGTATTTGGTAGACACTAGTTGCGTTTTTGCAGATACCATGGTAGGCTATCTGTTACCACGGTAACTGGATCTGCAATTAGTCGTTTTTTGCAGTTACCGGGTATCTGATATACGGTTGCTCTGAAAAAACAACAATTGCCGAAATTGCGCTTTTCGAAGTCATCCGAAAAGAAAAACTGAAATTCAGTTACATCACTAAGTGCCAAACTTTCCCGCGAATTTGACAAAAATTGATGAAAGTGATATGACTTTTTCAGATACCACGATAACTGCAAAAACGCCTTTTGACCGCGGTATCAGATACCGCGGTAACTGCTAAAACGACTTTAGACCGTGGTATCAGATACCATGGTATCTGCAAAAACGCAGCTGATGTTGGTCATTGCCAGGGAGAGAAACTAATCTAATTTCCTTTCTTCCTTCCCCTACTAATAGGTGGTGCTCAACAACTCATCAGACCATGTCATTCGCACGCCCATCTCACCCGTTCATGCCTCACTTACCGTTTCTCAAGCGTTGGAAAGTCTTGCTTGCGGGAGGCTTGTTGCTGGTGTACCAGTAAGGCTGAATGTGACAGTGAACGGGATTTTCCGAGACATTGAGTGACTAGCACTTGGAGCTCTCGACAAAAAAAACCTCACACATTTCGGGATGACATTTCTTCAAGTTTATCTACTCGTCATCTTGCGTGTGCAACGTGTTAGTTAAAAATATTTCAGACAGCAGTTAACTGACCTGCCCTTATTCCCACTATAAGCCGTTTTTGGGATCCCAAAACGTAAGTGGAGGGATTCCTATGACTTTGCAAAAGTTGTCCGTCTGTAATCACGATAACTCTCGAAGGGAATGTAATAGTAAACAGTACTAAAAAGATATAGATAGCAAGTTAAAATATATATAAAACGATAATTTTTTCAAGTTTCGAAGGTGGTTTCAACCCCCACTATAAGCCTTGATCTGTTTCTAAATTTTAAAAGTAAAAATATTTAATTGTCTGGAGGAAATATGACATCTTTAAGATCCCATCGAAACCTTTGGTCTTGTTATCGTCGTCGTTTGCCTGTCCGTTAACCGACCTGTGGAATGACGCTAGAGCTCAGTCCAACCGACCTACATTCGTTCCGAGGCAGAAAATCTGAATCTTCCTAGTAATGCAGGATAATGCGAAATAACCGTTTTTGTATCGCTGGTCGAACGGGATGGGATGTCGAAAAAAGGCTTATAGCGGTAAAAAAAAATCGGTTAACTGGATGGCAGAGAATTGGCAAAGACGTAGCTCCTGTTTTATTTCTTTTCTCATGCGAGTTGTGCCGCCGTCGTTAATATACGGCTAATGACTATATTGCAAAAAAATTCAGAGGGTTGACTTGGATGTAGCATGGGAATATGTTTGGTAGTGCAAAATGGGGATATATGTATAAAATATGGGGTTTGTTTGTCAGCAACCAACAACCAGCAACAATAACACCCTCCAAAAGTTAACAGATGTTAAGAAGTTCAACAAACCCCCTTGAGGAATTAACTGGGGTCGCTAACGGGTCTGGTTATCCAAGAATAAAACAATAGAATAGGGTCATGAAGGCAATTCTAGCAGCTAAAAATAGGTCAAGTCAGTAACATATCAGTAAATTGTTAACTACCCACCAGTCCAGGCACAAAAGTAATGCCATTGAAAAAAAGTGAAAAATGCTTTGTCCCATTTTTTATAATGGTTAAGCGTTCGCTATGTGCATAAAAGCATCCTAAGCCAGGTAAGAAAATGTCGAGAGCTCCATCGTCTTGTGAAACACTAACCTCTTTGTCTTGAGCGGCTTTGAGCCTGAAGAGGACCCTTGCCAAGAAGGCTCTAATAAAATTCAGCTGACGTTTCCGTCTTGCACTATCATATCTATGTCATCCAACTAGAGCCGTCGTTTAAAAGAAACGCAGCACTGACTGTTCCATCTTTCCCAATGTTCGGAAGTGAAAAACACATAACTTTTTTTTGCTCGTAGGCTAATTGTCTTACTCTTTAGACTACAGCCCCCCTGTACTCAGTGACTTTAATGTCATTAAATGTCTATAAGTAGTGAACTGATAGACAAAAATGCTCCTCAGCCGGGATTTGAACCCAGGACCCTCTGCTTACAACGCAGTCACTCTACCATGAGACCCCGTCTTGTGGGCCTTGGTTTGTCTACGTGGCTCCGACAAGGGAGTCCTAGACTTCTAAATTATATTCGAAAAAATTGTTTATGGTATTGGTCAAGGTACAATTCCCTTGTCTAAAGCGCCATCTGTATCATTAAATGTCACTGACACGGACTAAACAAATAAACTCTCTTCACTTTCTAACTGCAAAAAAACGTCAAGCTTAAAAAGGTAACCCTCTTATCAAAACATTTTTTTAACGGTATTTCGGTTAGACTAGATTGTAGGGGAAAATGGAAAGAAGGAGTAAAATGTGGTTAAGACAGATCGAACAAGTCCCACGGCATTTGAAATGGGAAATAATGAATTAGCAGGAAAAAATGTAAAAGAAAAGCAGCAAGTAATGGAAAACAATTAACAGCAATTAGGAAAGAAAAGTGGATCACTTAGTACTGCATTTCCTTAAAACAAAGTTCCCACTGGAATCGGTTCCGCTTCACAAAGCGAATTTAGTTTAGCTGCTGGTGAAACTGGCATGATATCCTGCAGTTTATGACTATGGGTTTGTTCGGACCTCCTGTCAGTAGTCACTAACACACTGAAAGAAGTTTGTAACTTTCAACATAAGGACGCGCGGTTCCAAGAGTACGACCCTTCTGACGATATCTACGTGTTATACAACATTCCCTCAACGTAATACTTAAAGGACCTAGCGTACCTATAAAGCCGGCTTCACACTGACTTAAGACCCCTTTCACACTGGAGTACTTAGGCCTCTTAAGTGTACTTTATGCGTCTAAAGTTGCACTTAACGTAAGAAATCTCACTTAACTTTAGTATTTTTCAAAGTTGAAAATTTTTCAACTTTCTACACTCAAAGTTAAGTGCACTTAAGGCTGACTTAAGGAAGAGAGGAGAATATTCGCTGATGATGTAAGGGTGAAAATCTAGGAAGAAATGAAGAAAATTTACTTAGCTTCAGCTCCTTGGTGTGAAAGGCCTAAGTATAGTGTGAAAGGCTTACTTAACTTAACGTAACTTTTGCTACTTAACTTTAGTTCTTAAGTGGCAGTGTGAAGCCGCCTTAATGGCAATACAACCTACTTCCGCAACTGTATTCATTAATTCTTAAGCCAGGAGGCCCAGCGTCAATTTTCTCAGCAAAGAAGTAAATTTGCATTCAACTGCCTGTGTGACATGCTGACAGAGTACTGATTGAGGATTACGTAGTATTAATTAATGTAATGAGTAAAATCAGAAACCGTTCCGTCCTTCAGAACTTTATACCTTCCATGTTCCTGATCCTGAAAACCTGAGCGGGAAATTCAAATTTCAGAAGATAGTGAACGGCTGCTGTGGCCGTGTATACAAAATAACAGTTTGCTTAGCTGACCTCTGACTAACAAAGAAATCATAGTTTTTAAGCACTATAGCTGAACACTTCTCGCGGTCGAACCACTATAGGTGACCATTTTCGCGGGTCTCTAGTTACTACAGGCATAAGGGTGGAACACACCGTATGTGAAGCGAAATTCTTTCTCAGTGGGAACTAGGCTCAACCCACGATTTGTGACAGCATTTCACAGCATACGTGTAAATGTTGCTCAGCATTTGCCAGTCTGCACTTAATTAGATCGTTCACACCAAGACTCCAGCGAACTGAGCCCTCGTTACCACTCGTCTTTCTGCCTTGTATTGTTACCTCTTACGAAATGTGTAGACTGCTTTTCTGGTGAAGGTTAAATGGCGTGGTTGACTAAGCAGGGTTGGTCGGTCGAAGACTGGAATTCATACCACTATTTCCGGCACCGTCATTACCTGCGGAAAAGTGGAGATATTTTCAGCTGGATTAAAATGTAGGAAATCGGGTCGGAAAAACCTGGTCCTCTGTCCTTACCGTCCCGATGAAAAATTTGTAGCCTGCGTAGTAGTATGGTAGTAGTACGAAAACATAGCATGTAATACTATGTAATAGCAAAGACTACTATCATTTAATATGCGTCAGACTGGTCCAATCTTATGTAGTAGTATCCAGTAGCATCCTGTCTTGCCATAGTAACATCCAGTCTTGCTAATAGTACTATATAGTAGTATGCAGTAACACGGTAGCCTTGAAGTAGAAGCATATAGTAGCATCGTTAGTACTGCATGCAACTTTTTCGTACTACTTCATAGTCCTATTTTGAGATAAACTTTTCATCGGGATAAGGTGAGGGTATAAGACTAGAGGTGCCGGAAGATTGATTAGTTCTAGTCCGTTCAGCTACATGGAACAGCCGTTGGTTCTTCCTAAGGTACTGACGACTCTATAGTATAATATAATAATAATAACGCTTGTTTATTGAGGCAAAAAGCCATACAAGATTTAACTACACTTCGCAAATAAACTCTTACACCTCTGGAACTACTATGCTACGCAGACTAAGCTAAACTTTCATTCCTGAGACTATATCCTTTAGTCACATATTTACAAACATCTACGATAAATTTGGGGTTCGTAGATTTCAGGATACGGGGAAGCAAAACCAACCCACCCCCAGCTTACTGTTACAAATACCGAACTCATTTTTACGAGATTTTTCCCAGTGAACGAATGATCCAGTTTTTATTCCGCACGTAAAAATAAATAGTGCAGCGTAAAGAAAGTGTAGTGGTAATTCGGCTGACAAAAGCACTGTTATGTGGCGTAATTTCCCGATGAAAACTTTATCTCAAAATAGTGGTACGAAGCTGTACGGAAAAGTAGCATGCAGTACTAACTGATGCTACTACATGCTTCTACTTCATGGCTACCGTGTTACTGCATACTACTGCATGCTACTATTAGCAAGACTGGATGCTACTATGGCAAGAAAGGATGCTACTGGATACTACTACATACGATTGGACCAGTCTGAGGCACATTAAAGGATAGTATTATTTGGTACTACATAGCATTACATGCAACTTTTTCGTACAACTACCATACAACTACGCAGGCTACAAATTTTTCATCGGGGTAGCTCTATCAAGAACAAATAAGCACCTGAATCTCCGTCTTCCTACACTGTAAAAAGTTTCTCCGAGTAAGGATAAAAGTTAACTGCAGTATTTGCTACTGGGATTAATCTTATCTCTAATGAGATAAGATTAATCCGAATTGGAGATAAGATTTTCTTTTTAGAGACAAGATTAATCCCAGAAGCAAATACTGCAAGATTTGTTTTTACAGTGTATCTCTGTTATACGACCATGCGGAGTCGAATAGATTCCTATACCTTGCCAGATGCAAACGAGCGGAGGGTCGGAGCTACACTGAACATTATAATTCGTTACCTCTACAAACAGCTATATCGCAGTAAAGCCCCGGAGAAGAAATTCCTAAGTAAAAGCCGATTGGTTGTCTGGACGCGCTGCAGAGCGGATCAGCGCGCATCCTGCCCTTTTTCCTCTGATATGCGCAGCGGCGAAGAGGGTAGTAGACGAGCATCACTTCATAGCTCAGCAAATACCTCTGATGATGATGATTTTATTTATGACCCGTCAAAATAAACACAAGGCACAAAAACGGAGTAATCAATAAGGAAGAAAAAGAAAGGAAAACACGAAAGAGAATAACTTACAAAATACACGGTATAACTTTTACCATACAACTAAACCAAGAGGGTTTTCCAGTCGTGATCAATATTTTGGCTATAAGTTTCTATAAGTAACTATTTGTTTCTCCACTGCAGTTAGTGGATCACTAATTTGATAACGACTGGAAATTTTAGAGTTTCTCCTCCAAGGGGGGAGGCGCAACATATATTTGGCTCTAGCTCAGCTCAGTTTTGTCGGGGTATCCTTTGTCGCTGCATGGGACCAAAGACGGGGGTTCGATTGGCTTATTATACGCAGACGATTTAGTTGGCGAGCCCTTGTTTCGCATCCGGCGCAGTATGCCTTCAGCCGTTTATGCGTTCTTTTTGCCCTGGCGGACAGATAACAAAAATTGCTCAAGGAATGCAACTGGAGCTGAAAAGCTCCAGTTGCTGAAAGCTCACACGGCTCTTGCAATTGGGTAGTTTGCACGGCTGAAAACTGCCCGAGACACGTTTGTAACTTTAGAGATACCCAGCGGAGTTTTAAATAAATAAACACAATGCTGATAAAGGCTTTCGCACCTTTTACTTAAAAAATACAAACCCGTTTTTGGGACAAATTTTGGTACCAGAAATCCAACTAAATCAAAACTCTACGGAATTTCGGTAATTTCAAAAGACGCATGTTCGAATATTTGAGTCGACACTATATCAACTGCGACTTGGGCTTTGACGTCATTTTCTCCCTTGCTTTTAATTTTGCTTGGCTTCCGTTTTCCTTTCTACTTTACATATTTTTTCGTATATTTATTTGGGTTAGGTAGCCTACCTTTCTTCATGTTCCTACGGAAGTGAAGGGAATCCAGAGAACGACGACTCTTAATTTTCAGTTCCTGAGAGGAAAAGTGATTTGGAAAAAATCTTGATAGCCTTGGCCTTACCTTTATTCATTTCAGACGGCTGCCCGAGTTTGCCGTGACCTTATCGCCTCCTGGTGGGTGATCCTGGTCGCCTTGGTTATAGTGATGGTTACCAGTCTGGTTTGGATCTTCATTATGAGATTCTTGACCGGAACGATGGTCTGGATGTCGGTCATCCTCCTGTTGGCATTGATGATTTTCTGTAAGTGTAATAACGGTTTATTCGCCACGGTTTGTCGAGTCGTGGTGCATTTACACACTGCGTTAAATCCGAGCGTATTTTACGCACGTATTTGGGCTTGAAACCAGGAGCGTAATTTCGTCAAAATCTTGGGGGGGGGGGGCAAAGTTGGAGCCGATTTTCCCAAGTCAACTGAAAATGAGCAGTTTTGTTTCAAAAAGAAAAACGTAATAAAAACAAAAAAAACAAAGAGATATTTTACTAATCGACCAAGGCGAAACGACGCTTATTCAGATTCGTGAAACTGTCCACTGCGAGATTGACGTCAAGCTTCTTCGCTTTTTCAGGTTGGGTACCAATGACCAAAAGATCACTTAGTCGGTCGTCTGACCTGGGGTGTCACGACTTAAGGGGAGGGATGGGAAGCCCCCCCCCCCCCCCCCCCAATGTTGTCGGCCAGTCTGTAAAAAATAACCGAGTCGCCGCGATTTTTTGCCAAAATAGTTTATTTTTTCATTAAAATAGTCGATTTTTCTGAAAATCATTAGATTTTTCGTCAAAATACTCGTTTTTTCTTGAAAACAGTCGTTTTTTCTGCAAAACAGTCGGTAAATTCCTTGGCCCCCCCCCCAACATTTTGGCTAGTAACGCCTCTGCGTCTGACATAGACGTGTTTAACGTGTTTAACCCTGCATAGCGCATGCATATCGAAAATAAAAGTCTCAAGGCTTTCTTGTTTCAATCTTACCATAAAGACAAAGGTATACTAAAGAAAACCGATCTGTTTCTGTGGATGCTTGAATTCTGTAGGCCTATCTTAGTTTCGACGAGAGTTTCAAAGACGCTAAATTTCAGCTGGGGGGGGGGGGCAGTTGCCCCCCCCCCAGTCCCATAGCAAATTACGCCCCTGCTTGAAACGGTCTCTAGCGGTACGGACGTATTTGAGAAATCGGTCCATTTTGTATCTAAATACGTCCGAATTGCTAGAAGTCTTTTCAAGCTCAAATACGTGCGTAAAATACGCTCAGATTCTACGCAGTGTGTAAACCCACCATCAGGCATGCAGACCGCGTCCCACCCTACTTGCCGCAGTTTCTTTACTACGCATGACGCTCGGATCCCGGCTTTTTAAATTTAATTTCAAAATAAATGCGGCACAACATTTCATGCGCGAGCAAATTAATTGGCACTTGTCATTAACCTACAACTAAAACATTCGGGATTTAATTCGGGATTTAATTCGGGATTAATTCGGGATTTACTTTCCACACATGGAACACATTAGCAAGGAGCGCTAGCTCCTTCCATTCGGGATTTAATTTCCACACATGGAACCCATTAGCAAGGAGCGCTAGCTCCTTCCATTCGGGATTTACTTTCCACACATGCTTCTTGGCATCGAGGCTCGAACACATTTTTCGAAAAAAAAATTCAAAATATCGTGCCGCGGGATGGTCGGGACAGTCATGTCACAGAGATCGTAGATACCACGCTAACTACGTGCTGGAGCATGGTAAGCAAAGAGTTATCATTAGCAAGGACAAATAAGCACCAGAACCTCCGTCTCCCTAGCTCTGTAATACGACCATGCGGAGTCGAATAGATTCCTGTCCCCTACCTGATGCAAACGAGCGGGGGGTAGGAGCTACGCGGAACATCACAGTTCGTTACTTCTACAAATAAGCTATATCGCAGTAAAGCCCCGGAAAAAAGATTCCAAAGTCAAAGCCAATTGGTTGTCTGGACGCGCTGAAGAGCGAGTCAGCGCGCCTCCTGCGCTTTTTCATCTGATATGCACAACGGCGAAGAGGAAAGTAGACGGGCATCAATTCGAAGCTCAGCAAATACCTGTAGCTCAGCTCAGTTTATTCGGGGTATCCGTAGTCGCTGCATGGGACGAAAGACGGAGGTTCTAATGTCTTATTTGTTCTTGCTAGTAGTTACTATTTCGAGAAGGTTGGAACGGTCGGCGTAGTAACTTTTCACCAGGTTGGAACAAAATAGTAACTAATCGTTGCTACTGCTAGAAGGGCGAAACGCACGGGTGAAATGAATGCCATCCGTAACCCACCGAAAGGTCGGATGCAAAATGAAAAGGAGTACCTCTTACAAAATGTAGCTGACATATCCGTTTTGCATCTTCAAGTATGACTCGCAGTCAGCTTGGGCTAAAGAATATATATCACCGAAGTACGAAACTTCAAATCGCCCAGACATGCCGCCGACAAGTATCCATCTTATCTGGAAAGCGAAGAAGAGACGGGTGACTCGAAAACCTAAGTGCAGAATAATCTCTACTTTTCAGTGAGCCAATCGAACAGCAAAAACACCAGCCGTGTCCAAAATGAAATCACAGCACCAGCTTTAAGTCCAAGCAATTTTTCAAGGAAGAAATTCACAAAATCAGATATTTAAGGAAAAATCTTCAGTTTTTTTCTACAAGTTCATTTTCCAGCTTGAGCGGTTTGAGCCTGAAGAGGACCCTTGTCAAGGAGGGCCAAAATATAGCTCTAATAAAATGTAGTTGACGTGTCCGTTTTGCTTCGTCAAAAATAATTCGTAGTCAGCTTCGGCTGAGGAATATCTACACAAATATAAAAAAAAATAACCTGAAGACAATTTTTTTAATCAATCTGTTTCGAAGGTGTAACACCTACCGAGCAACTCCATACGTAAATCAGACTTAAACTGGTTAAAATTACCTATTTCCTTGATATAAGTTTATTCCAAAACTTGGAAGCTCTGTCAATATTGAAAAAGAAGACGTATTCGAGGAACCTCAATATTTCATCGTATCAGAGGAAATATTGGTTTTCCATAAAATATTAATTACTGTGATGAAATCGTCATATCAGGCAATGAAAAGTAGATTAATTTGCAGGAGATAATTTGTTCTCTGATTGCCAAAACTTTACGACCGAGAACGAGCAGTCTCCACAACTAGCTAAATAGAACGTGTTTCTTCGTTAAAGTACCAGTCGTACCTATAGTGCCAATGCATCCTACTTCCGGATTGCAGTCATTAATTTTTAAAGGACTCCTCCTACTATTTACTCTTCAGCTTACAGTATTTTAATGTATTTGAATACTTTAAAACTAGGCTGTGCTTTCAACAAATAACCCACGGTTTTGGCTGTTTTTAGGCCTTTTCTGAGACCCGTTGACTAATAGCGAAATAGGGAAACATTTTACTTAACCGGTTTTTCTGTTGGAAAAACTTCTCGCAGACAACCGTCGACAGCGTGATACACATCGAAGATAGCAAAACATGGCAAGTGAGAAAATCACGCGTGATTTTGTTAGAGGGGTTAGAATGTACCGTACGAAATTGGGGTCTCCGGGTTTAGAAATATATGGAGTGATCATGGAAGTAGGTTGCGTTAGTATTATAGGTAAGACAGGTCCTTCAAACCTGAAGACCTAAATTTCGTATGTTAGATTCTAAACCCGCTAACGACACACACTAATCTTTGCACTTGCCGCGATTCACCATTTTCCAAGTGCATTAGGTTCCCAACGAGTGTTCGCGTATCATGCTACTGATGCATAAAACCGGTTATCTCTATCTTGCCGAGCTCTTCCTAGAAGTCAATGGGTCTGGGAAAACGCTTAAAACAGCTTAAGTCGTGGATAATTTGTTAAAAGCAGAGCTTAGTTTTACAGTATTCAGATAGTTTCGAACATTGAACATAAACACTAGTTGCGTTTTTGCAGATACCATGGTATCTGACATCTGACATGGTATCATCATATCTGACAGTCTAAAGTCGTTTTTGCAGTTATCGTGGTATCTTGCCAGTTATCGTGGTATCTGATGTTTAGATACCACGGCCCGACCACAGTAACTGATCGTGGTATCTGAAAAAGTCATCTCGCTTTCATCATTTTTGTCAAATTGGTGGGAAAGAAGTGTGGCACTTAGTGATGTGACTGAACATCAGCTAAAAGCGCAATTTCGGTAATTGTCGTTTTTGGATAGCAACCGTATATCAGATACCATGGTTACTGCAAAAACGACTAATTTCAGATCCAGTTACCGTGGTAACAGATATCATGGGATCTGCAAAAACGCAACTACTATGTAGTGCCAGGTGTGCTTTAAAGTAATATTTACTTGCAGGTTTCTATTACTCGTACACTCAGTACGAACTTCTGAAAATGATCCCTGAGAGCAACGCTTCCCCTTTTGCTGTTGAGTTTACCACCAACTTCAACTACTACCTGCAGCTGAGTGGGACTTGGATGTTCTTCATGATCGTACTGGCAGTTATGTTCGTCGTGTTCCTGCTTATGCTCATCTTCTTGAGAAAGAGGATTGTGCTCGCGGTTGCACTGATCGCTCACGCTAGCAGGTAAACATTATTTGGTTTTCTTTCCGTTATGATAGTCTCGATGATCTCTTCAGATCAGGTTCGGATCCAGGAATTCGTTTGGGGGGGGGGTCGACCGGGGGTCGGACTAAAAAGTACGAAAAATTCATGGATCAGAGTTTATAAAAAATAGTTTGTACATGTCGGAGGGGGACCCCCCCCCCCCCCTGGATACGGCCGTGCTTCAGACATTGAGAGAGAGAGAGAGGGAAATTGGTTCAATTGGAAACGGTCGTATTTGTAGCTAATTTACAGTTTCATAACATTCATTAGTCACACACATATACATGAACAAAAATAATAGAGAAACACCTGTTATTCTTTCGCATTACACACTGACGTAAAACTGAACAAAGGAGTTTACGACGACAAAGCTGAGAGAGAAAGAGAGAGATCGGTATATTCAGAAATTATCGTAGCATATCTAATTTCAGTTTCATGCACGTCGACGTGCTTTTACCCGACTGACATGAGGCGATTACAACATCATATTTAGCTTTCACGCATGCACATCGGTTCTTGTTTCATACAAACGCATCCTCTGTGCTCCATGTTCATGGTCAGACAAGATTTTAGACGTTAAACATCCCATCCTAGTTGCTGAGCCCGGACTCCTTTAAAGGACCCCCCTTGGTTCCTCTGCCTTTTATAATATACGTAGCTCCCATATGGAATTATAAGCTTCTAAAATCCCCACCTTTCTCCATTGTTTCGTTTCGTAACTACGAATTTTTAGCGGTTTTTCGGCCTTGTCGAGTTTTCCCGTCACCCAACGAAAAGTTTGCCGGCATCTTCAGTGTCCGTTGACAACTGTTTCAAACATAAGGATGTGACAATCTTCCGTTTATTACTTCTTTTAAATGCTTGGTTTTCCTACTTTTTAACCAAGGCACTTTCAGTTTTCAAATGTTTTGCGCCCAACCGCCGCGTCGGAGAGCAGGAAGGCTGGATATAGTCGACATGCGCTAACAAGAGAATCGCTAGTTTCAGGTGGAAAGTAATGGTATTTCCGAAAAAGTTTTTTTCTGGTCCGTTTCACATTTCTAGTAAGAGTTGTGCTTTAACCTATTCCAACCTTCAGTTCTAGCTTCCCGATGAAAAATGTGTAGCCTGCGTAGTTGCATGATAGTTGTACGAAAAGCTACATGTATTGATATGTAATAGTAAAGAATACTATCATTTAATGTGCCTCAGACTGGGCCAATCTTAAGCAGTAGTATCCAGTAGTATCCTGTCTTGCTATAAAAGCATCCAGTCTTGCCAATAGTAGCTTGCGGTAGAATGAAGTAATATGGTAGCCTTGACATACAAGCATGTAGTAGCATCAGGTCGTACTGCATGCTACTTTTTCGTACAACTTTATATTTCTATTTTGAGATAAATTTTTCATCGGAATTCATACAAACCCATCGTCTATCGTGTTCCATGATCAAGATCAGACAAGTTTTCAGACATCTAACATTCCGTCCTTAGTTGCAACTGATTTCGAACTAGAAAGATGATAAAAGTGAAAGAACAAACCCAAAACATTCGTAAGGCTGCAATGTTTACAAGTTTACATCTAAACCTCACAAGTATGCACTGATTATTTAGAAGGCTCATTTGAGGGTCTGAGAATCCTAGCATTGCGGAACTACAGAATGGAGTGCCAGGTGATGAGCCAATGGGTTGGAGACTCCGCAATTTACAATTTGAAGGAAATGACCGGTATTGCGATTTTGGTATTGCTGATGGCATTTTCGTGGAAGAAAAAGTATGACGCAAATCGAATAAGAGAGTAGAGAGTAGAAAAATAAACTACTTCAGACAGAATCACTTCCAACAGCTTCAACGCGTGCGCTGTAAAAAGTCTAATATCTGCTATTCCCCCCTCCCGATTAGATTTTGGTGTCTTTCCTGTAGTCCGAGTTCGTTCCATCTCGGATGAGACAAAAAAAAGAACAAAAACCCATCGATCCTGACCAGTCAAATGACTGGGATCAGCGGATCTGCACTATGATCAACTGGCGGGGGAGGAGCTTGTATTGTCATACTGGGTCGAGGAAAATCAAGAAAGCTAACTCTGTTATGATTGATTTAACGATTTGTGATGATGATGTTTTATTGATCCACCAAAATTGATGATAGTAAAATAAATGATTATATAAACACCCCAAAACAGACCAACACTTAGGCAAATTCCAATCCATCGGCCGGATTCGGATTCGGTAGCCAGGGGGGGGGGGGGGTTGGAGACCGGAGATTTCAAGAAACGGTTAGAACGGAGGTATCGGAGTGAAACTTGCTGGGAAGAACAAGTATCTGCTCTAGATAAGTCCTTTAGACCATTGTACTGGATCCGGACACTTATGGGGGGGGGGGGTCTCGGAATTCCGGTGATGGTAGTCTTGGGGATTTTCACGATGAAACTTGGCAGGCATATCAGGGACCCGATCAAACTGACTTCAAAATAAAAATTTTGTCGATCTGATAATGGTGGGGGGAGTGTAGGAAGGGGAATCCGAAATTTTCAGTCATGCTTAATTTTAGAATGGATGATCGGATTCGAGTGCAATTTAAGAATTGAACAGAGGTCATTTCTCCGATGATCTTTTTCATATCCGGGCCGGATCCGGCAACTATTGGGGGGGGGGGGCGGAAAATACGTGAACCGTTTAGAATGGAGGGATCGGGATGGAACTTTGTGGGAAGAACAAACAGATGCTCTAGGTAAGTCATTTACTGAATCGTATTGGCTACGGGCACCGTGGGGGAGCTGGGGGGGGGGGGCCGGAAATCTCGAGAAACGGTTAGAATGATGGTATCGGAGTGAAACTTGCTGGGAAGAACAAACATCTGATCCATGTAAATCTTTTACATAATTTGACTGGATCCGGACACTTGAGGGGGGGAGGAGGGGGTTTCCCGGAATTCCGTTTTTTAGGGGATTTTCACGACGAAACTTGGAAGGCATATCAGGGACCCGGTCAAACTGACTTGGAATAAAAAAAAAAATCCTCGATATGATAATCTTGGGGGGGGGGGTTGAGGGAGGGGAATCCAGAATATTGAGTCATGCGTAACTTTGGAACGGGTGATCGGATTCGAGTGAAATTTAATAATTAAACAGAGGACATTTTTCTCTGGTGATCTTTTTCATTTGCGGACCGAATCCGGCAATTATTGGGGGGAGGGCGGAAAATACTTGACCCGCTTAGACTGGTGTGATCTGGATCGAACTTCGTGAGAGTGGACAACAGATGCTCTGGATTAATCATTTACAGAATCAGATTGGCTCCGGGTATTGTGGGTGGAGTTGGAGGGGGGGGGGGGGCTGGGATTCCGCTGATCGCGCGTTAAGGTAATTCCAGATGTGCTAGGACGATGAAACTTCGCTGGAATATTAGAGATTCAACGACATTTGCTTAGAAATTGCTACTTCCCAAATCCGATTATTCCTTAAACTACCAATCTTGACCGCAAAGTAAAAAAATACTTTTAAGCAATATATGCATTTTCATGATGCCCATCAGCCCATTAGCATTTTTTCCTCAAGGGTTTTGCTTACAAATGAAGTTCCAGCTCCCTTAGAGTGCGCATCTCAACCGCAAAGTCGGAACTTACTTTTGATCAATCAAATGATCTTAACCCATGCAAGTGCCATATGAGCTTATAGCTCTTGTTTAAATTATTTTGAATTGAATTGAATTGAGTCCAAAAAGATAAAGTGAGTCACATCGTGTGGCGTTAAGCTTTGCGAAAGCTTGTTTTCGGTGCGTTTCGCTACCAACATTTGTGTTGACTTTGATAATAGGCTCAGCACAATAGTATGAGTTTCTTCGGATTTTCTTTGGTAGTCGCTTAGTTCTCATTTTTCCCTCAGGGGTGTCGGTGCCATGCCGTTTACTCTTCTCTTCCCCGTCATCCCCTACCTGCTTCAGTTGGGCTTCGCTGCTTACTTCGTTGCTGTCACTGTTGGAATCTCATCTAGTGGGGGAACTTACAAAATTCTGAAGCACAATGACACCAACGCCACCTGTAGCTGCCCGGGGTATTTTGTAAGTCTGCTTCCTTATTGTAGTGTCGAGAACTGAGACGCCAAGTGTAGAACAGTGGTTCCCAACCGGTGGTATGCGTACCCTAGGGGGTACGCGAGACCCTTGCAAGGGGTACGCGAAGGTACCAAAATCGGTTTAGTCTGTAGCTTCAAAATCTCGCCTCATTCATTTCTGACTGCCAAGAGCCTAATATTACCAGCAGAGGCATCACTAGCTAAAATGTTTTTGGGGGGCAAGGTGTTTTTACTGACTGGCTGGTCTTTTTACCGACTGTTTTTCAAAAAACAATACTGTTTTTACAAAAAATAGTGGCGCTTCGCGCCGATCCGGCTGACCACTTTCAGGGGGAGGCCGGGAGGGGTGTTGCCAACCCTTGCGTGACGCCTCTGAGTATAAGCCGCAATGAAAGTCAATGAAATAATGTTGATTCCAAAACAAAGCTAGCACACTGCAGTGAAATCTGTTCCTGTGTCAAACAATATTGTTTAGAAAACAATCGAAGACATTGCAATTGATATTGTCATTCAGGTTGCGAATCAAGCTAACAAAAATGTTTGCGATGCAGCTTGATGAAAGCAAGGAGAACATCAAATCCGAACACAGAAACAGGCTTTCATTTATGATAATAAATATCGTCTTTTCACGGTCTGAAAAAGGGGGTACGCAACCTCTTCGAACGTTTGAGTAGGGGTACGCGGTACGGAAAAGGTTGGGAACCACTGGTGTAGAACATAGTTTTTCTGTCGGAGGAGCTAGAATGAGTAGGCTACAGAAACGCGAATCGATAATTAAAATGGGACCTGGCTATAAGTCACACGACCAGGCACTGTCCCGTGTTGAGAATCCCGAGCCTCTTGTGCAACCGAAGAAAAGAACTGATGCTTAAAGCACAACTCTTACTGGAAATGATCTTTTCCCTATGAAACGAATCAGAATAGATGTTTTTGAAAATACCATTACTTTCCACCTAAAACTAGCGATTCTCTTGTTAGCGCTTGTCGACTATATCCAGCCTTCCTGCTCTCCGACGCGGCGGCTAGGCGCAAAACATTTGAAAACTGAACGTGCCTTGGTTAAAAAGTGGGGAAACTAAGCAAATAAAAGAAGTAATAAACAGAAGATTGTCACATCCTTATGTGTGAAAGAGTTGTCATCGGACGTTGAAGAGTCCGGCAAACTTTTCGTTGGGTGAAGGGAAAACTCGGCAAGGCGGACAAAGCGCTAAAAATTCGTAGTTACGAAACGAAACAATGGAGAAAGGTGGGGCTTTTAGAAGCATATATTTCCACATGGGAGCTAAGTATATCATAAAAGGCAGAATAAGCAAGAAGGGTCCTTTAACTTAGGGGAAAAAGCTATTTGCAAAGGAGAACTACCTATCCTTGCTCCCCCCCCCCCCTGATCTCCCGAAAATAGCGCAAGACAGCGAAATAAATTAGTACAAAAAAACATTTGATTTGATTTTCAATTAGCCTTATTTTGTTTATTGAACTAAGTGCCAACTGGGGCCGTCCACAGAATCATACAGATAACAAAACAACAGATAAAACAGTAGCAAAAAAAAGTGGCAAGCGTCATAATCAGTGCAATGCTAATAGAGTAGATTGGAAGAATGCTTATAGTTCTTGGTGGGAATAGGAGTCAGCCGATCTTTATGATGATAGGAAACCAACATCATTTTCCTTTCTGGTGTATTAACCTATTTTCTTTCAGAACAACAGCCTTTGCTTGCCAGAGATCTTCCGTGAAACTTGCCACTGCGAGTCAGTGAAGTGCATGTTTTCCCCTGGAGATAATTCTATCTATGGCCTCCATGCCTACAATCTCTTTGGATTCTTCTGGGGTATGTGCTTCGCTACTTCCCTAGCAGAGCTGGTGCTTGCTGGTACGTATCTGTTTCGTCAGTAGGACGGGGGGGTGGGGGGGGGGGGGGGGGTAGTCAGTCTATTAGCCAGAAGCTCCTGCGCCATCGTTGACCGCTTGCGATAATGTAAAGCTGCAGCGGCGCCCGAAAGTATAATATAATTGTAGTATAATATAATTTATATAATAATTGTTGATATTATCTAGTTTTTAGTTTGGTGTAAATTTGACCAGATTATGATTTTTATTTATAGATGTTTTGATTAGTTGACAAGTTTTCGACTGTTAGCCGGGTCGTAGCCTGGCCTCGACCAGAAAGTAAAGGCAGAAAGGAATTGCCTGTTAAATCTGATGAAGTGGTTGATTATTATTATTATTATTATTTATTTGAATCCTTCAAAACTGAAGAGTAATGTATAAAAAGAACAACAACATGTCAATCAAACTCACACACACTTACATACTAATAAACAGCTGACCATTAAAGACAAATTAGCCTAAATAAGATGAGATGACACATAACATGTCTACGGAATCTGGCGAAGACTGGAAATTTACAAGACCCGGTGGTCAAACCCAATGAATATTCGCCTTATGATCCCATCGAAGCATTGGTCTTGTTAGTACATACAGGTCTTAATTATACACTAATCAAAGTCTTGGCTTTTCAGGGGCATTTGCCTCCTGGTACTGGGCCTTCAGGAAACCACAAGATGTGCCAATCTTTTCGTTGTGGACAAGCTTTTACCGTGCCATCAGGTAAAGACGTTCTTCGCGCTACCAAGCTTTGTAGTTTTTTTTCCTGTCGTTTACAGAATTGCACCTTGTTCTTCAAAAAACTACATTTTCATAATTTTTGGGCCCAGTTTTGTGTATGCCATCTGCATAAAGAAAGTAGGAACTCAGAAAGTTAAAACTAATCTACCTGTTAGATGGTGCTCATGTCGTCATCTAACACTTAGCACAATTTAACATACGTTCTTTCCAATGGCATAGTTAACACAGTTTTCAAAAAATTTTCAGTTAGCACAGTTTTGAAGAACACGGCACAATTAGTCGGACATTACGACAGACACACCGGCAGGATCCCTGTTCTTCGCATCTAAGCTGCCGAAATTATAATTCAGTTGGCTCCTCCTCCAGTTCGGGCAAGAGGTACTTTTTGACGACACTGTCGTAAGTTTGATAACATATAACACGTGTTCGCGATCTTTGTGTTCAACATTATTAGGACAAATCTGTTACGACCCTTTTTAGTGTTGTTTTTTTCGACTTACCTATAATGCTAACGCAATCTACTTCCATAATCACTCCATATATTTCTAAACCCGAAGACCCCAATTTCGTACGGTACATTCTAACCCCTCTAAGAAAACCATGCTGATTTTCTCACTTGCCGTGTTTTGCTACATTCGATGTGTATCGCGCTGTCGACGGTTGTCTGCGATAAGTTTTTCCACGAGAAAAACCCGTTATGTAAATTGTTTCCCTGTTTTCGCTACAAGTCAACGGGTCCGGAAAAGGCTTAAAACAGACAAAAGGGTGGGTTATTTGTTTAAAGCACAGCCTAGTTTTAAAGTATTCAAATATATTAAACTACTGAAAGTTGAAGAGTAAATAGTGCGAGGGGTCCTTTAAAGGAGTCGTAGCAGAAGAAGACTCACAACGGATGGATGTATTAGATATTCCTTCAGTCCAAGCTGACTGGGAATCATGTTTGACGGTGCAAAACGGACGAGTGAGCTACATTTTATTAGAGCTATATTTCGGCCCTTCTTGGCAAGGGTCCTCTTCAGGCTCAAGCCGCTCAAGCTCGAAAATGAACTTGTGGAAAAATAATTAAAGATTCTTCCACAAGCTCAAAAATCCGATTTTCAGATTTTCAGAGAAGAAGTTCACAAAATCAGATATCTAAGGAAGAATCTTTAATTTTTTTTCCACAAGTTTCAAAAAGCTTTAAAGCTTTAACTCCAACCAATTTTCAGAGAAGAAGTTCACAAAATCAGATATTTAAGGAAGAATCTCTAATTGTTCTTCCACAGTTCATTTGCCAGCTTGAGCCGGAAGAGGACCCTTGCCAAGAAGGGCTGAAATATAGCTCTAATAAAATGTAGCTGACTTATCCGTTTTGCACCGTCAAAAAACGGATGTATCATCGTAACGTTAAGTATAAGGATGCGCAACACAGAAGAAATTGAATTTTGTATGCTTTTGTCGAGTGGCGGTCAACTCGTCGCCACATCGAGTTCTTTTTATACACAAGAAATAAAATCCTGCAAACATTTGTCGGGCAAAACACAGAAGAAATCCAATTCTGCATGCTTTTTGTCGGTCCTCGGTATTCTCTACAAAAGGAATATGGAAGGAATAACGAATACAAACTTCATACAGTGTAGTCGGCTACTCCCAGGGAGGAGCCATTTTCCCCAAGAGCCAATCGCGTTCCGCTAAAATATGTCGAGTTTTTGGGGGAAGAAAGTTTATAAAAGCTAGTATTAACCGCTGGGACCACTGTTGTTATGCCAAGGTGGAATCGACAAGTCAGTGAAATTTGTTTCGGTTTATTTAGTCGCGGTAAGCTGGCAACATGCCGATGCAGTTTTTGTTACTGGGAATTGATTCACGGGTCCCATCGATCTGTATGATGTAAAGTATTATAGATAGTCCTTCAGCCCAAGCTGACTGCGAATCATATTTGACGGTGCAAAACGGATAAGTCAGCTGCATTTTATTAGAGCTATATTTTGGCCCTTCTTCGTAAGGGTCCTCTTCGGGCTCAAGCTGGAAAATAAACTTGTGGAAAAATAACTAAAGATTCTCCCTTAAATATCTCATTTTATGAACTTCTTCTCTGAAAATTAGAAGAAGGGCCGAAATATAGCTCTAATAAAATGTACCTGACTTATCCGTTTTGCACCGTCAAATATGATGAAAAGTGTTATAGACGGACAATGTAGAGGCCAGTGGCCTATCTTTTCCGCTCAGGACTCGTAGTAAGATATAAGTAATAAGTAATAACTGACAAGTCTTATTCTTCTTATTTTGCAGATATCATTTGGGTACAATTGCTTTTGGTTCCTTGATCATAGCCATAATCAAGTTCCTTCGTGCCATGCTGGAATGGCTGGATCAGAAACTGAAGAAGTACAACAAAAATTTGTTTGCTCGATGCTGCATGTGTTGCTGCAAGGTAAGTCAGTCCAAAGGAGTTACTAGCAAAATTTTTGGCGGGGGGCAAGGTATTTACCAACTGGTTGGTCTCCTTTACCGACTGTTTTTCAGAAAAACCAACTGTTTTTCAGAAAAACCAACTGTTTTTCAGAAAAAAATATTATTTTTTAAGAAAAAATCGACTGTTTTGAAGAAAAATCAACTGTTTCCAAGAAAATAAGCGGGCCGCATCGCGCCGACTCGGTTATTTTTAACCGACTGGCCGACAACAGTGGGGGCGCGTCCCCCCCCTCCCCCCCATACGGAACATCTCTGAGTCCGTTATCCCAAGACCTTCATCCCAGAGTGAATCCCCAAAAAGTAGGTGAGTAAGAGTGGGAAAGATGTTGTCAGCAGTGATGGTGAATATTCCAGAGTGATTTCCCGTTTCCAATGTATGGGAATAGTCCAGATAGAAAGGGGCTGTACTCCGTCATTTTTAAGGTTAGCTATTCTGTTCTGTTCTGTTCTATAGTTCAGAAATGCCTGTCCATACAACTCACAGCCTTCAAAAAGGTACATTATACTGAACATGGATAAAAATGGAACATGGGAATTCTGGTTCAACCCTGATCGATCCTAAAGTCCCTGATCAAGCTGATGGTGATCAAACTATTCTTACAAGAATAGGTGAAGAAAATTGTCCTAAATTTCTGTCCAAAACTTTCTGTTCGTAATCCTCTACAGGCACTGAAACATTATATTAAGCCGTAATCGAATCAGGAGTTCCTGACCAAGCTGATCGAAAATTTTCCAGAAATGCCTGTCCCCAAAACTCACAGCCTTCAAAAAGTAATCCTTTACAGTCGCTGAAACATCATTACAGTGAACCGTAATCGATCCAAACATCCTTGATCAAGCTGGTAGCGATGCCTACAAAAATAGGGGAACAAAAGACTCCAGAATTTCTGTCCCCAAAACTTACAACCTTCAAAGAGCAATTCTTTACAGGTGTTGAAACATTCCCGACGAAAAATTCTTTGACTGTAGTTGCGTTTTTGCTGATACCATGGTATCTGTTACCACGGTCTAAAGTCGTTTTTGCAGTTATCGTGGTATCTGATACCACGGTCAAAAGGCGTTTTTGCAGTTATCGTGGTATCTGGCCAGTTATCGTGGTATCTGAAAAGTCATCTCACTTTCATCAAATTTTGTCAGATTGGTGAGAAAGAAGTTTACCACTTAGTGATGTAACTGGATATCTGTTTTTCTTTTGGGATGACTTCGAAAAGTGCAATTTCGGCAATAGTCGTTTTTGCAGGGCACCCTGTATCAGATACCACGATAACTGCAAAAACGACTAATTGCAGATCCAGTTACCGTGGTAACAGATACCATGGTATCAGCAAAAACGCAACTTGTGTAGTTGTATGGTAGCTGTACAAAGAAGTTGTATCTACTAGTAGTATGGAATACTTTAATGTAACATGCCTCCGACTGGGTTAATCTTAAGTAGTAGTATCCGATAACATCCAATCTTGATGTAGCAGCATCCATTTTGCTAGTAGTAGCATGCAGTGGCAACAGTTACTACTGCATGCTACTTTTTCGTACAACTCTATACGACTAATTCTCGAAAATTTTTCATCGGGTTATATTGAACCGTAATCGATCCAGAAGCAGTCCAGAAGCCCCTGACCAAGCTGATAGCTCTCAGATATTCTCAAAAGAATAGATGAAGAAAATTGTCCAGAATTACTTTCCCCAAAACTTACAGCTTTCTAAAAGTAATGCTCTTCAGGCGCTGAAATATCACCTTGTTTCATTTTTCTAGTGTTGCATGTGGATGCTGGAGAAGTTCATGCGATTCATCAACCGTAATGCCTACATCATAACTGCCATCAAAGGAAGTAACTTCTTTTGCTCTGCAAAAGATGCCGTCTCACTAATCATGAGAAATCTTGCAAGAGTCTGGGTTCTGGACAAGGTATGTTGGATTCTCCAGCTTCGTTTTTGCTCCACTTTTGACTGGGAGTGTTTTCTTCGGAAGCTCCATGTTCTGGATTTTTTGTTACTTGTTTTTATTTGCTGTTACATTGTCACCGTGAGCGTGTTCCACCCTTCTAACAATAGTAACTGCTAGTAACTAGCCTTGACGGCAAAAAGCCAGAATTCGTGTCGTCATGCGTTGTAACTACGGTAAATAGGGTGGAACACGCTCCGTATGTCACTGAATACCTGCGAAAACGCGCACCAAGAACTCTTTTAAAGCCTACGGCCGACTTGGTCCCCGGCTGTTTTCACCGTTTGCTTGTTCCTTGCCTGTTCTCAAGCAGGAGGTCAATCTTTACCCCGAGGTTTCTGCTCAGTCGGGATCCGGGTTCATTGATTGATCTTGAACCAAGTCCAAGGAGGCTCCTGATTGGCTGCTGGGTACCAGTTGGCTCCTCCTATAGGAAGGAGTCAAGCGATGACAAGTGACAGGGTTTTCTAAACCCTGCCCTGTGGGAGGAGCCATACCACGAGAAAGTGATGCAGCGGCCTGCGGCCGAGATCTACCTTGGTCTGCAAAACAGTTATTTGTAATACTAAAACAGGCGATGTTTCTACGACTTCAACTAATAACGCTGTACCACTAAAAACACCTGCTCAAAAGCGAGGTAGACGTGGACCAGAGAAAAAAAAATAGGATTATGTTAATACTAACATAGGGTGAAATTACGAGGCCAATCGCCAACCCACTGAGTTATCAAAGAGCCCTGGGGAATTAACCGAAAAAGGGCTTTGCGCATTATTGGGCGGGAAGGAAAGCTCCCTTATTTGTATCTTCTCAAAAAGTTCGGGCTCACTACGCTTGAGGAAAGGAGACAAACACTTTGCTATGGTTACGGAACACAAGCGTTTTCTGACCCAAGGTTCCGTGATCTCTTCCCACCCATTCACGATCCTCCCAGAGGTAGACCCCCCCGGGAAAAATCCCAAAAAGTCCCCAAATTAACACCAGTAGTTTGCACTCACGAAAGATACAGGAAAAGCTTCGTTCCATCTTTCGTGACACTTTTTAATTCTCACGAATAAAACTGAATATGTTTTGTTCCATCGTGATTTATATAATTTGGTTGTGCATAAATTGTATATATATATATATTGACATCTGCAAATTTGCTGTAAATGTCCATTGACAACGTTTTCGTTTATAATATGTTGACGAAAAATGCAAATTCGGCATCATTGCTGTGAAAGTCATTTTTAAATTAAACTCTACTCTACTCTACTCTACTCACACTGTAAAAAGTCTGAAAAAAGATTGAAGTTAACTGCAGTATTTGCTACTCAGATTCATCTTATCTCTATTTGATGTTATATCGGCGTAGAGATAACAGTAATCCGAGTAGCAAATACTGCAGTTAACTTTAAGCTTTATACAGAAAAACTTTTTACAGTGTAACTTCCGAAACAACTGCGCTTTCACTAGAACATCCAGTTATATTCCGTTGAGTATGGTTTGAACAGTGGAACTTATCGTCTTGCTTCAGTGAACCATAAGACGGAAAGAGAATGCATGTGCAAGAGAAATCGAAAGGTTAAATTTTAACCGAAAAGGGCGGGGATAGGACAATCTAATTACCCATCACTTATTCACTAAAATTGGCTTGGAGACCCACTGAAAAATGCGTTACTTGGTTGTTCCGCTATTAAACAATAATCAGTTTTCAGATAGTGGACTCTCCGTGTGATTTGTGGTACCTCTATGCGCTTGTATATTTGTTGTATGCTTTACGAGAAAGATTTATGTTTTTTTCTTGTTCATGCACTAAGCAATCTTCACTAGTCTCACCACTGCCCACTGAAAAGCCACGTTTGTTGGGATTAAAATTTCCCGCGTCGTAGTAGAATTATCGTTGTGGGGACGGCCGCAGATATTCTGAACGTCATAACTAGAGTAGATAGTGGAAAATAAAAAATATACCTTTGCAGAATCCAAATAATTCAATGTATTTAATTAAATGACACTAAAGTAAGTTAGCCTTCCAGTTAAACTTTAAGGCCCTTTCTTACCTATAGTATTACATTCTTAAACTCTGAGACCCGAATTTCGTACGCTATACGTGCTAAACTCCCTAACGAACGAAAAAATGATAGTGTTTACGCTTTCCGTCTTTCACCACTTTTGATGCGCATCACATGCCAACAGTTGTTTGCGAGGCGTTTATTAAGCAGGAAAATGGTTATGTAAATTTTACCCTATTTTTGCTGTTTTGCTAATTCGACATGAACCTGGAAAAATGCTTAACTGCCTTTGCTAAAGCAGAGCTTGTTATTCAGCAATTCAACTATCTTAAAACACTGGGAGATAAACAGCAAATATGCGAAGGGTCCGTAAAGGGGAAGTATGACGGCAAAGGGTGATCAGAAACACAGCTGTGTGCTAGGTTAGTAGTCAAACCGACTTCATTGAGTAAACCAGACTTTTCTTGTGACTACACTGGCAGAAGTTTCATAACAGATAACACGAGGATGTGCGGTTTCAACAGATAATGCGTAACAGATACCACTTCGGATGTTGTCTGTTGTGTTTCAGAATGTTATGCATAACAAGCTTTGTTAGGAAGAGCCAAAAAATCATCTACTGACTTTATTCCTTATCGTCATGATGTCGGAAAACTCAGCAGATACTTTTTGGCGGTTTTTCGGTTCTTCCTGATGGTAACGCTTATTATGCAGAACATTTTGAAACACAACAGATAACATCCGAAGTGTTATCTGTTACGCAGTATATGTTTAAACCGCGCATCCCCGTGTTATATATTATGAAAATTCCGACAGTGTAGAAGCTCTCATTGAACTCGACTCTTCAGTAGGCACGAAGCTAGCTACTTTGATTGTGACACCTTTGCAGATTTTGCGAACGCTCATGACATCTGTCAAAGGTCAGTTTGAAGAATTAGCCTTCATGACACTCTAATGATTTACTGTCAAAAATGTCACTTGGAAGCCCACGAGAGCAAGGAGTGACGTGCTTAGTAGCTATTAGTTGCGTTTTTGATCCACGATTTCGTGTTTTTGGACTATTCGGATGTAGCGAATTCTCCTTTTCTTGCGTTTTTGTCAGAATCGAGACGGGAAAAGCTTCTCGAATCTGCAGAATCGAGAAGTTGATCCGATGGTGAATTCTCGATTCTCCTCGTTCCGTTCCTCTCCCTGATTGGTCAACAGAGTGCGGGTGTTCAATATGCCTAAATAGGTATACCGGGGTTTCAGACGAGTTGCCAAATAAGTGTTTTTGTCAAAAGCTAGAATGGAGAAGCGAGAGGAGCAAAAACGGTAATTTGTACTAGAATCGAGAATTCGGAAGCGAGAACGGAGAACTGAGAATTCAGATCAAAAACGCAACTATTATTTCTTCAACCAACATTCAAGGCTTTGTTTTCGAAGTTCAGTTATAGATCTCCAGCCAACGAAGCTCTAGCCTACAATCACAGAAACCTAGAACGCCCTAAACCCTTGGCAGCCTTCTAGCTCTGGCCCTTAGCTGCTGCGACAAGGATCCTCCGAGACCATCTACATGTTTATAAGTAGTGAACTGAAAGACAAAAATGCTCCTCAGCCGGGATTTGAACCCAGGACCCTCTACTTACAGGGCAGGCGCTCTTATCATTTGAGCAACCGATGGGCTTGTGAACAGAGTTAGCAAATTTTTCCATCTCAAGGGCGTCTTCCACATAAAAATTAAATGTTCGGTTTTCACCATGAGACCCCGCCTTGTGGGTCCTGGTATGTCTACGTGGCTCCGACAATGGAGTCCTAGACTTCTAAACATTCGACAAAACTGTTTCTGGTTTATTGGTCACGGTACAGGTCCCTTGTGTAAAGTGCCATCTGTGTATTATTACCATCTACATGATTCATTAATTTGATAAGGTGGGCCCTTTACTTACTTGCAACGGGACAAGACGATTGCTGCTTCAGTCTCCGTCCATGAGCTGTCGAAGGTTGCCATCCCAAATGTACCCTCCCCAAAAAGGGAGGGTATTTTGAGGGTTAAGGCAGAGCCGGCAGCCATCAACTAACCTGATGCCTCTCACTGATTTTCTAGTGGACTGTGAATCTTCCTGTTTTCTAGGTCACTGACCTCATGCTTCTGATCGGACGTCTCGCCATCTGTATTGGGATCGGCATTTTGGCCAACTACGTGCTGACAGGGGGCGTTAGACAGATAACAGGGGAGCTTCCCGCATTGTCCTACCAGATTGTACCGGTCATTGTGATCGTCGTTGGCGCCTATTTCATAACTGGGGCCTTCTTCGGAGTTTACTCGATGGCGGTGGATACGATGTTCTTGAGCTTCCGTAAGTATGCCCGTTCTTCTCGTTTTAAAGGTGTATAAAGAGCGTGTTCCACCCTTCTATTAATAGTAACTATTAGTTAATATTTTCGTTCCAACCTCGTGAAAAATTACTGCGCTGATCGTTCAGACCACCTCGAAATAGTAACTATTTGCTTGCCACGCTTGGGAGCGTAGTAACTACGTCTCTGTAACGTGATTGGCCGGATCAGCCCGTGGTACGACATTTTGCTGAAAAGTGAAAAATGCGTTCCAGCCTTGACGCCAAGAAGCCAGAGTTCGTGACGTCATGCGTAGTAACTACTGTAAGTAGGGTGGAACACGCTCAAAGTGTTTGTCGTACGGCATGGCTCTATTGGAAACGATCCCAGCTTGACGGTAAGCGTTGGGAAATGTCTTTTATAATGGTTGATGGTTACAGGTAAACAACCGCAGAAATAAGCTTATAACCAGAAACCCTCTAACAAATGTGATAATCAATACCGAAGCATTGTGGTCCCAGTATTGTTTTTATGGCACTTGAGCTTACTCAAGTGCCATATAGCGATCGTCATGTCTGTCTGTCGGTCGGTCTGTCCGCATTTTGCTAGTTTGGGCACTTCCACATGACCTAGGAAGATAAAACTTGGCACGCGTATCAGGGACCCTACCGGATTAACTTGGAAATAACCGCTTCCCCGATCCGACCATCAATGAGGGAGTAGCAAGATGGGGAATCCGGAAATTAGTAACATTCATAACTTTGGAACGGATAATCGGGCGTGCATTAAACTTGACAGGTATCAAGAACAATTGTCTTTGATGTTCATTGTCAAATTCGGATCGGATCCGATAACTGGGGGGGGGGGCTGGAGGGGGACATCTGAAATCTCTTGAAACGCTTTTCTAGTTTTTGTCAAACCACTACCCCTTTCTTCACACTAGTATAACTCTGCGCGTGGATGAGTCATTATTTCTTCACACTAGTATAGCTGTGCTCGTGGAAGAGTCATTCTTCACGAGCTGAGTCATTCTCCCACGAGCTAGAGCAATCGAAGGTCGAATGGGTTGGTATAATATGTTGTTGACCCTTAGTAGGGGTTGATATAGATTAGGGGAAAGGGGAGCAAAAGGAAGCAAAAACAGCACTGCCCAAATGCGGTATCGATCCGCGGACCTCAGTGGCGTAGGTCCAGCTCTCTACCACGGCGCTACGATTTGATGTATGTAGAAGCGAATGCGGGAAGAGATACGGTTTAAAGATTAAAGTAAGACTAAGTGGTCAGAACGAATGCTAAATGCTAACCAGAGCAGAGCTATTTTGCTCTGATGCTAACTAAACTTAAACTAAACAAATCTCGTGAAACAATTCCACATAAGCTAGGACAATGAAACTTGGCAGGCATATCAGGGAACCGACCAGATTAACTTGGAAATAATCACTTTCCAGATCCGATCATAGTGGGGGGGAGTGGAGTGATTGGAAATCTGGAAACTATTAACATGCATAACTTTGGAGAGGGTAATCGGACATGCGTGAAACTTGACATGTGTCAAGAACAAGTGTTTCGGATATTCAGTTTCAAATCTGGACCAGATTCGATACCTGTGGGGGGGAGGGGGCTGGAGGGGGGCACCGAAAATTTCCTGAAACGCTTCCACATAAGCTAGGACAATAAAACTTGGAAGGCATATGAGGGAACCGACCAGGTTAACTTGGAAATAATCACTTCCCCGATCCAGCCATCGCGGGGGGAGTGGAGGGATGGGGAATCCGGAAACTAGAATCATATATAACTTTGGAACGGGTAATCGGGCATGCATGAAACTTGACAAGTGTGAAGAACAAGTGTGTCAGATTTTCAGTTTCAAATCTGGTCCGAATCCGATAACTGGGGGTGGGGGTAGAGGGGGGACCGGAAATCTTTTGAAACGACTAGGGTCGAGGGATCGGGATGGAACTTGAAGGGAAGAACGAGCATTAACCCTAGATGCTTTATTGACAAAATAGGACCGGATCGTGTCGCAGTGGAGGGTGTCGGAGGGGGTTTCTTGGATGATCACGAGTTAGGATACTTCCAGATGTACTATGACCATGAAATTTGGCAGACATATTAGGCACTCTCCTAGGTCGACTTGAAAATAGTTCGTTCCCCGATACGGTGATGTTGGAGGGAGTGGAGGGATAGGGAATCCAGCAACTAGTGCAATGCATAACTTTAGAACGGGTTATCGGACGTGAATGAAACTTGACAAGTGTCAAGAACAAGTGTCTCGGATGATCAGTTTCAAGTTCGGAACGAATCCAATAAGTGTGGGGGGGGGGACTGGAGGGGGGTGTAAGAAATCTCGTGAAACGCTTTGAGTCGAGAGATCGGGATGGGACTCGGAGGAAAGAACAAGCATAAGCCGTAGAGACATTACGAGACAATACTGACAAAACAGGACCGGATATTGTCACAGTTGTGGGAGTTTGAGAGGGTTTTCCACAATTCTGGTCATCACGAGCTGGGGTACTTCCAAAATGTGCTATGACCCTGAAACTTGGCAGTCTGTGCTATGACCATGAAACTTGGCAGGCATGTTAGGGACTCAGTCAGATTGGCTTGAAAATAGTCCCTCCCCCGATCTGATCATCGTTGTGGGAGAAACAGTTATCAGTGAGTGGAATAACCATTTCAGATTTAGTAGATCAAGCCGATTTTCTGATGAAATGAATATCGGGAGAGAGATGCCGCCTTGACAACTGCAAACCGTATGTGACAAAACATGCGAACTGTTCATACAAGTGCCATATGAGCTTTCAGCTCTAGTTTTTTAATCACGCGCAGCATCTTTTCTATAAAATAAACCTGTTTTCGAATTTTTGGGCTACGACTCCTCCTCCACTCGGTGACGTTTATATTTTCTTAAACTCTTTAACGTCACCTACTCTTTCCATAACAAAAGTATACTGTTAATTTATACTTCAAAACTGTGATCTTTATTTCAATTATTAAAGTATTTTATGAATTTCAAATTACAAATCCACATTCTATCTGTTAATCATTTCTCCTATAATTCTTAGTATACGTTATTTTCTGTAATAATTTTTATACTTTTTTTTGGTCCCAGTATTGTTAAACGACTTTTCGTACCTGTAATGCCAGTGCCACCTACTTTCGAAGTGATATTCATTAATTCTTAAACCTGGAGAACCAAATTACATTCTTAACCCGATAACGATACCTCACTAATCTTTACACTTGCCACGATTCACGATTTTCCTTGCGCATTCTGCTCCCATATGTATCGTGCTCTTGACGCGTACAACCGGTTATCTGAATTTTTCCGAGTCTTCGCTACATGTCAGTTGGCCTAGGATAAGGCTTAAAAGAGCCAAAGCCGTGGATAATTTGTTAATAGCAGACCTTAGTCTTACAGTATTCAAATAGTTTCGAATATGAGAGCATAATGTGAGTGCTTTAAATATGGATAGTTCAGTTGGAATCCGGAGAAAACCGAAATTGTAATGATTGATAAAAATAAACAACCTCGCGACATTCTGTATTTGTTTGGCGCAGACCAACAGTTCGGTTCGAACCCAACGCCGACCAAACGCCAAAATTTGAATGACACAGATTTCAGGTTTTGCCTCTGGGTTAATCGTATATTAAACTGGGAGAATTAGTTTAATTTCAATTGCAGCCGTCACCTAAAAGGTGTTATATTGCATAAATGAAAATACTATCGTTTTATAAACACTAACATATTTATATAAAACCCTAAGGCTTGCGCTTTGCCTACGGCTTACGCACGCTACGCGATTCGACTCTTAGCTTCTACTTACATGCTCACTTATAGCTCTGTCAAGATGACAGAATGAATGAGGGTAAGGTAAAGGTAAGGTTTTTGACAGTCATGAAGGAATCAAGTGGCATAAAAGCGACCCATATGCCAGCGGCATAAGATAATGACGCTTCGTTAATTCTGATTGATCTGTGAAATTGAAAGGGAACATTTATAATAATTATTAAATATTATTTCATTATAATCGTCAGTATCGATTCGTCAATCAAGGTGTGCGGGCGCAAAATGGATACCTCAGTTTATGACCCTGTACTGAGCTTCATACAGCGAGCACTTCGGCATGCGGAAATTTTGAAAGAAACGATAGTAAACACAGCTAATAACTTTTTCAAACCAGAGGCTCTAAACGAGGCCAACAGTGTGTGGAAAGGCCTGGTGGATAAGGGTTTGATGAAGGAAAGAAGGGACACTGAAGGAGTCTAAATAAAAGTGCTCGTGGAAGATATTATAGCATCCATGAAAAGTATGTCTGCTAACAAGAAACTGAACCACCGGTTCACAATAATTGAGCCTAGCGAAATCCCGAACCTGCCACGCTCTCACAACTATGACCTGCCGCATAAACGAGTGTTGCGAGGTAATGGGCCAGTTCATTGCCAAATATGACGCCTAAATACCACCATTAAACCCTGACTGGCTCTGGACAAGCACCCGATCCGGATTTCCAACATTGATGGTTTGAATCTTGCATTAGTCAAAAAACTTTCTTTGACACTAACGGCGGTGCCGGTGAGATCCAGAAGGTTGCGGAAACGAAAGATTGCGATCCTCAGGTAGTGCATCTGCACCAGCGGCATCCGTTGCATCTGCAAATTCGGGAATCAAAGTAAAATACACTGCCCCCTCATATGTTGGAATCGTCAAGAATGTGACCCTGTTGGTAGACAAGACTTCTGTCATATCCCGAGACCCATCGGAAACTGATGTGATACTATTCGGAACGAGTACAACCGTGAAAGCTGTGTTTGCCGATCAACGATATTTTATTCCCAGCCCCCCACGCTGCTATAACTGCCAAGGTCTTGAGCACAAAGCTAAGAACTGTAAAAATCCAGCAAAATGCTCTAAATGTGCCGGCCCCCACTATTCTAGTATGCATGTATGTTCTTTATAACCCGTTAAGTTGAAACTGAACAAGAACGTAGTAAATGGAAGAAAAAGAAATAAAGAACAAAACAGGGAAAAGATAATTAGCGATCAATGACAAAATGTATACAGCACTACAAAAGAAGAAAAACACAAAGAGTTGTGAGTCCCCCTGTTTAATCAACCAGATTAAATGCGCTCGGTGCGAGGGCGATCACCCAGCTTACACCTTCAGACGCCCCGATTTCAAAGCACTAGCAAATAAGAACAAGAAATCAATGGATTGACAGTTTTCTCACTAAATATTTATGGACACTCCCAGCGAAGCTAAATTACATTGGCCGGCTCTTCGACAAGTACAAGATTAGTTGCGTTCTTGCAGATACCATGGCATCTGATACCACGGTCTAAAGTCGTTTTCGTGGTTACCGTGGTATCTGATAGCACGGTTAAAAGGCTTTTTTGCAGTTTTCGTCGGTCCGACCGTGGTAACTCATTGTTGACGATGTGGTATCTGAAAAGTCGTCTCACTTTCATCAAATTTTGTCAAATTGGTGAGAAAGAAGTTTTGCACTTAGTGATGTAACTGGATATCTGTTTTTCTTTTGGGATGACTACGAAAAATGCAATTTCGGCAATAGATATACCACGATAACTGCAAAAACGACTAATTGCAGATCCAGTTTCCGTGGTAGCAGATACCATGGTATCTGCAAAAACGCAACTATTGTGTGCTTACAAGAGCACCTAGCAACCGACAACAATCTGGACATTTTTTTAACCTGTGGTTAACAAGATGTACTTTTTACACGGTGCTACAAAACAGTACACTAGAGGTCGCTAGTCAGATAAAAGCCGGCCATAGGAACACTGATCCCGTCCAAAGGCAAATTCATCTAATCCCTTGTATAAAACGCCATCTATGGATTATAAGGGACATTTGGGTTTGCTGATACAGTTGATGGTATAGTAGGTACTGTTTTCATCATAACACATTTGATTTTCTATGACACTTGCCTTGCTGCCAAGTGCCATATATCGATCGCTTTTCCGTCGGTCTGTCGGTCAGCCCTGTGTTTGCGAGTTATGGTACTTCCAGATGTGCTAGGACGATGCAACTTGGCAGGTATTAGGGACCCGACCAAATTTTCTCTTCTTCTTGTTTGACGATACCCATTTTATTGCATTGTGATAAAGGGAAAGAATAAAGATTATTATTTAAAAAAAAAAACTAACTTAGAAATAGTCACTTGCGCGATCCGACCATCGTGGGGGAAAAGAGGGGAGACGGAATCCGGAATTTAGTGACGTGCATAACTTTTGAACGGGTGATAGGATCTTAACGAAACTTTGATATTTGGAAAGACGTCATGTCTGATTTTTTGTTTATTCTTTTAGTCATCGACTGCGAGCAAAATGATGGAAGTCCAGACCGACCATATTACATGTCGAAGGATCTCATGGAAATCCTGGGCAAGGATAATTTGAAAGCTCAGTAAAAGGTATTTTGTAAATTCTCTTCAGCATTTGAGAAGTCGAAGCTTGTATCGATACTCGGTTATCAAAAGGTCGTATCTCCCCATTTGTAAGTTTTACGTGAGACGCAAATTTTGATCGGAAGATGCGACCTCTCTCATGATAAATCTTTTTGATCGGAGGCTCTAGATGGCTCTTAGATCGTCGCATATTGTTGGCAAGAACATAAAGATACGTAGTTTTGAGCGGGGAATCTAGCCACTGGGGTAAATCAGTTTGCCCCAAAATTGGAGATGCGACCTTTTGATAACCGGGTATCGATATGAGATCCTTTTGTCGATCAGAATATGTGTCACTTCTTGTTTATCCTCGTTCGTCTGTCTTTGTAGTTTTACGAACCCCATCTTGCCGATTTGCGGCGTATAGTTTCGTTCGCTATGGGTGCGAATCAAGCGCCCATGATTTTTGTACCATCGCTTGCGAGTTGTGCCAGTGCAACGCGCCAGAACAAGCGTGAAGCTCCGTACCGGCAATGGAATTGCTTTTTTCGGGATACTGAATTAGGCTCAATTTTACTTTAATTCACTCTTTATTCTTTTTCTTAGAGAATGATTATAGTAATAAGTTTACATAGTCAGAATGACTACAATAATTGCTTATAGAGTGTATAAGCAACTAACTTCTTATAGGGTAGGGCGGAAGTAGAGTTTCCGCCGTCGTTTTGCAGAAACTGTTTGCCTTTTTTTCTTCAAGATGATGTGTTTTGACTATTGTAGCTTAAATATTCCTTGAGCCCAAGCTTACTTTGACACATATATTCAAATAATGCATAAAACGGATATATCAGCTACGATGCTTTGGCAGCGATATTTCGGCCCTTCTTGGCAAGGGTCCTCGTCAGGCTGTCAATCTTCAGGATATATCGAGATATACTTGGTGGTTCGGATATATTTGGCAGCGATATTGAGAAGCATTGTAGCTGACATATCCGTTTTATGCATTATTTGAATATATATTTTAGCTTGTTACTTTCTGGCTGGGGGGGGGGGGGGATAAATACCTGTGACCGGTACGGTGCGCCACTCTTTCATTGTGCTCTTCGTCGAAACTTATCCGACTAACTTAAAAACCCTTCCGCGGTGCTAACCGTGCGCACCACACTCAAGACACAACGATGTCGGCTCAAGTGAGTCATCTAGCGGAACTGAAAGAAACCAGATGAGGTGGAACAAAATCGAGGAGAAATCTTTGCAGTGGAATGTTCTTTGACATCGTTAGCGGTGATCGAAAATCATGGGCGTTGTTAGAAGTATTTGATTTCTTCTTTGACCGTCTTCTGGGTATTGCCTAAACTTTAGCCGGTTATCTACGGCCCGTGACGTTTTCATGTCGTCATGAAAGACATCGGAATATTCGGTTAAATTAATCTTGCAGAATATATATTTGTATGTACATTAGAGCCGAGCGGCCAGCGATGCGCCGGACGCGTTCACGCGTATAAACCGTTCTAGGGGGACAATCAGTTCCGTTAGTAAATGAAAAATATAGACTCTTCGTGTGACGTACCTGTAGATAATCGGCTAAAGTTTAGTCAACACCGTCTTCTGGATCTTCTGGTGTATTCGTTCAGATAGAATTGGAAACTAGATTTCTGTAGAGGAATTGCAGAACATGCGGTTGTTGTGAGTTCCCCAAAGCGGCTGCAGTTTCAGTTTTAGTTTCAAGAAAATGTGTAACCGGCAAAGCCGCCTTTTAGTTTTTTTGGTGTCATAAATACAATAGGAGACAGACAATACAAGTATAATCGCTAGCCATAGAAGTAACAGTATATATATAAGTGGCAAACATCGACGCAGGTTGACCTGCATGCAAATTCTAAAGCCTCAGTGGTCCTATACTTACCAGTTTCAAAGTAAACTCCCCCACTCCCGTCGTGTAAAACTTTGGCCTATCTTATGGTAAATACAAAAAATATTCGAACAATTGATTCTTAAAAAAAAATAGAATCCCACCTCAACATGAGCCGGCAAGGGTAAGGCTCACACATTTACACTCACTGTAAAAAAATCTTCAGTACACTGTCAGAAGTTTCATAACAGATTGCGCATAACCACTTTCAAGAATAACACCTTTTCACTTAGAAAAAAAGTGTTATGACCAATTAAGTTTATACTATTTCGTGCCCGGATCTCCAACAACACCTTCAATAGGTAAAAATACTACACTGTCAGAAGTTACATAACGACAACAGCAGGATGCGCGGTTTCAACAGATAACACTTTGGGATGTTATATGTTATGTTTCTTTCGTTCCCGTTAGTATTTTTACCAGTTGAAGGTGTTGTTGGAGATCTAGGCACGAAATAGTGTAAACTTAGTTGGTCATAAAACTTTATTTCTAAGTGAAAAGGTGTTATTCTTGAAAGTGTTATGCGCAATCTGTTATGAAACTTCTGACAGTGTATTTGTTACTGGGATTAATTTTTTCTCTAAAAAGATAATCTTATCTCTAATTCGGATTAATCTTATCTCAGTAGAGATAAGATGAATCCCAGTAGCAAATACTGCAGTTAACTTTAATCCATACTCTGAGACACTTTTTACAGTGCTGTATTTTATTGTTTTCATTGTGACGCCTTATTTTAGGAGGAATGGATGGGCCATCGAAATTTCTGTAGAGGCATGCATTATAATGAACAATAATGACAGGTCCTATTTGCGTGAATAACGCGTATAACAATGAAAATTATTCACACTTGTACAGCCTTTAATTCAACAAAAAAAAACAATATAATGAGTGAGATTCGTATAGCCTAGTCTCACTGCCTGATTTTTGGAAGGCTATGTCAGACCTTGGTTATACCTAGCATTTGGTATAGCTTGCCATACGTTGGGTATTGTATGCACAACGCTGCGGCATCCTGACTAAGCGAAATTAACTCCAAACGGTTATTTCGTGGATTTCTTAGTCATCCCCATTGGTTCCGGGTTACGATGCCCTAGCATTTAGAACAACCGTAGCTATCTGTCATGTATTGTAGACTGGAACAGCTTACGTCAGGCCTGTATCCAGGAATTTATTTCGGGGGGGGGGGGGGGGTTGCCCGCGGGTCGGACAAAAAAGACATAGATCAGAGGGAAAAGCCTATAAAAATTGATTATTTGCATGTTTCAGGGGGGGTGAACCCCTTACCCCCCCCCCCTGGATACGGCCCTGGCCTAAGTATTCTTTCAGCCTAATTTAAGCTGACTGTGAATCATTGTCGAATGCGATAAACGGACACGCCAGCTGAGTTGGGGTCAGCTGAGATGAGGTTTATCTTAGTGATACTTCGGCCCTTCTTGGCAAGGTTCTCTTCAGGCTCGTGCTAAGAAAAAGAACCGGTGGTTTTTAGAGCTTGCCATGAAGAGCCGAAATATTGCTATAGTTAGTAAAAATAAAAAACTGAGAGTTAATAAAAATAACTCTCCTCACCCTATATCGACTATATCATTGGGTTTTAAAACTTCGTAGCCTACTATATTTCCGGTTGTGGCCGGATCACGCGCAAAATAATTGTTCGGCGGAAAATATTTTTCATATTCGGATTCAGAATGTCTCCTTACCCTTGAATCAATCGTCTAATAACTTCAGATTAAACTTTCCCTTTTCACAAATTTGTAGAGGCCAGTGTCCTATTTTTTCTGCTTCATGTTAATGTTATTAATAAAACTCAACTGGCGTATCCGTTTAACGAAGTAAAGTATGTAACGAGGGGTTGCCCACTCTAGTTTTAGTGTAATAGCAAGTGCCCGGTGGCATGGTGCCCAGCAGGTGCCGGCATCGGTTGCCACGCGTTAGAACATCAAAATAAGCATGTTTAGAAGCGTTTTAAAGATGAATCGCATAGTGCCCCAAGTGCCGGGTAGTGGGTAACCCCGCGGTATGTACCAGCCTCCCCCACCCTTGGCCGTGTTTCATAGTTTTAAGTTGCGTTCCACGAACTTAACAATTGTTAACAATCGTTAACTTTACTTCGGGGCGGAGCTAACTGCAGCTTTAACGATCGTTAACTTTTCCCAGTTCTACAATCGTTAAGTATTTAGTAACGATGCTCACTGACCATCGTTACAAAATAGTTAACAATCGTTAAGCTCTGGAACGGAAATTGTAGGTGGGCGGAGCTTAAATTTCGAAATCAGAAATATGGAACGCAAAAAGTTAACAACTGTTAACAATTTGTTAACGATCGTTAAGTTCCGGAACGCAACCTTAGATCTGATTAGAACTTGGTGTTTTTTGCCGCTACTTTACGCGGACACTGTGCTATCAATGTGCCTACTTTTGTGTTTTTATACGGAACCAAAACATTTGCTTGCCTGTTATTATAGCCTAGATTAAACATAGGGAAAATTGCCTATAATCCTGCACATTTGTATTTTCAGTCGGGTTAAAATTTGGTACCTGTCTATGTCAAGCGCAGAAACATGTCTAAGAACTTCCTGAAGTTCTGTTTTCGTTAGTTTAAATTAGATGTAGGATTCAGTAAGCCTAAATAACACACAGGTAACTATAATTGTAGAAGGCCTAAGGCACCGCAGTTTGTATTTGAGACGTAATTATTGAAGGTCGTGAAAAGCTTTTTTTGCATTAGATAAACGCTAGTTTAGATGAGATTTGTGTTTCTTTATATTGGAAGTTGGCTCGCCTAAGCTACCCGAGGAAATTTTAAATTGTTTGTTTGATTGTAATTATTTGTTTCTTCTCATATATCGATAACTTGAAAGCGTGCTGCTTTTTCCAGTAATTTCAGTTTTCGGTTCATAATTCATATCTTTATTTTGGTATTTGCTGGTGTTTATATTTTCAAGTGTTGGCTCTTCATAATTTCTAGTTCTCTGACTTACATGGAGTGTTTAAATCGATTTTGTATTTCATTACTGAATAAAGGAAAAAAATCTGATTGCTCGTATATTTTAGTTTGAGGTGTTAGCTGAAAGGTTCGGCCGGAGTTTTTCATTGCAAGAGCCTTCATCACTGTAAAAAGTTTCTCCGAGAAAGGATTAAAGTTAACTGCAGTATTTGCTACTGGATCAATCTTATCTCTGCTGGAATAAGCTTAATCCGAATTAGAAATAATCTTATCTCAGTAGAGACAATATTAATCTCAGTAGCAAATACTGCAAGATTTTTGTTTACAGTGATGCAATATGGACCGTTTGGTGTTTCAACCCGGAGCCATTAGACTGTCTGTTCTTGGTAGCGACGTGCGGTGTGGGAATCCTGAATATCCTGATTCCTGAACTCTTCAGACCAAAAGAGTCGTAGTGCTTCGTTTGGTGGTTTGATTTGACTTATTGTTCCAATCTTTCGGTTAAAATAGTTCCACCTCGTTTGACTCCGCACACTCGATGCAGAGAATAGGAGATTGGGCTCTTAGATTGGCTCACGTGATGTGTTTATTTCGGAGTAGAGTAGAGTAGAGTAAACACTCGAATCAATTTGTCATTTCAATAATAATTGCAACACAATTCATAAACAATTTCATCAGTCGATACAAAACTTATCTACCGCAGTTTACACAATAGACTCATTCGGCGAACATTTTGCCAAAAACTTAAAACAAATAAAAATCACTTTAATGAAATGATTGAATTTTTTTCCAAATTCAATCAAAATCAGTTTTTTAATCGTTACGTCAAAAGTAATTTCACTAAAATACATATATAAAACAAAATAAAACATACTAAAAGGGTCAGAAGCTAAAACTAACAATTCAACGAAGATAGTGACTATGTTTACTGGCTGTTGTACAATTCAACAAAACTTGGAACAAAACTCCTTCGGTACCTTTCATGTTTTGTGGGGACTGGATTTAATTTGGGTACTTTCTGAGCCTTGTCGCGCTGTGGTCTGATGCGGATGGGTGTCTAAAGTTCGGGGAGAATAGGACGCAATCTGGGAACGGACAGGGTCTTGGTGCCGAAGTTAGGCATAGAAGGTTTCTTCTCGCGTCCAAGGTGGTGAGCTTGAACTTGCCAAGCAGATAATGGTAAGGAAGCTTCCCTTCCCCATTAATGATCCTAAGCGCTCGTTTTTGAATGTTTTCAATCTTATAAACATGCTCAGAAGTAAGCCCAAAATGCCACACTGGACAAGCATACTCCAGCATTGGCCGGATAAACGAACAGTACAGTTGGAGGAGATCCTTCGGGGGGCAAAAAAAAATTTCATAAGTTTTAACAGGGAAACCGAAGGGGAAGCTTGTTTGAGCTTTTGCTGAGCGTCCGGACACACGAGTAACGGGACCCTGGGGTTGGCTCTCCCGACGCGTCCAAGTCAAGTGCATCCTTCACCACCAATCGTAAGTTATATTCGTAAGGACGTCGCAACCGTGCTCGTCGAGACTGGGCGTGCTCTCATTGGCTGAAAATCGATGCAAATGGCTGGTACAACACGTTACGAATGCCAGTAGAGACCTACGTCATTGAGCTACTCTATCGTCATGACGTATGCTTAGGAGGGAGGCTTGCAACCATACTTCCCCCGGAACCCAAAAACTTTGGTTTCCCGGAAGCTGCCCGCAGAGTCATTGAAGTAACGTCTGCGGATCGCTGGTTGGCATCGTTTAAGGAACCAGAAATCTTGTGACGCGGTCAGAGTGGTGGTATCAGGATGAAACTTGGTGGGAAGAACAAGAAGGAGCCCTAGATACACCTTTCACAGAGCCGGACCAGATCCGGGCACTGTGAAGGGATTTGAAGGGGGGCTGGAATTCCGGTGATGGCGAGGGTTAAGGTACTTCGAAATGTGCTAGGACGATGAAACTTTGCGGGCACATTAAAGACCCGACAAGATTTACTTGGAAATAGTCACTTCTAGATCCGACAATCCTAGGGGGGGGGGGGGGTTGGAGGGAAGAAAAATTTGGAAACTTGAGGTATACATTACTTTCGAACCGGTGATCAGGGCTTAATGAAACTTGATAGTTGGGAAGAGAACATGCCTCTGATCTTTTCCTTTGTGCCTCGAGGGTTTTGCTTACAATTTCTAGTCCGCTTAAAGTGCGTATCTTAACCGTAAAGTGGGAAAAAAATAGTTTGGGCCAAAAGATTTTCATCACATTTTCGTGATGTAGAAGGCCCATGGTCATCCTTACATGGTTTCCTTAAAGTACTCATCTTAACCGCAAAGTAAAAAAAAAATACTTTTCAGCAAACGATACATTTTAATGATCCCCAAGGGCCCATGATCATTGCGTCTCAAGGGTTTTGCTTACAAATGATTTTTTACCCCCTTAAAGTGCGCATCATTACCGCAAAATGCACAAAACTCTCGAATAAACGATACATTTTCATGATCCCCAACGGCCCATGAACATTCTTTTCTCAAGGGTTTGGTTTACAAAGGATTGCAATAAATCACGAGTTGACAAATTCCCACAGTCATCCTCTGACCCAACTTCGCAATTGCCATATGAGCTTCTAGCTCTTGTCTTTCGGACTTGTGGTGCTTCTGTGCGTGTACACGCACAATATCTCTATGCTTGAGATATTTAGCAACGACAACGGTAAACAATCACCCCGAAAAATAAATTTTTGGGGGGCTGCCCTCAGATGTGACCTTACACTGTGGAACTGAACATTTCCTGAGCTTTGCTTCATTAGCCATTGAACTGAAGGCTTTTGTTGAAATTTGAACACTCCGCGTCTCGATGAACCTGAAATAAATTAAACAAAAATATAAAAAAATGAAATAAAAATTCCCTTAGCGGAGTAAAAATAATTCAGTGGATTCAAATCCAAGACATAAATATAAGCTGGCTTTTCAGTTAAAACTCCAAAGGACCTGTCTTACTTATAGTACTGATTCAACCTTCTTCCGCAATCGCCCCATCCATGCTTCCACCGGAAACCCGATTTTTAGATGGTACATTCTAACCCCTCTAACAAAACCTTACTGATTTTCTCACTTGCCGGGTTTTGCTACCTTTGATGCGTATCATGCTGTCGACGTTGGTTTAAGAGAGGTTTTTCCATCAGAAAAGACGGTTATGTAAATTTTTCCGTGTTATTCCTAGAAGTCAACGGCCCTGGAAAAAGGCTTGAAGCAGTCAAATCGTGGACAATATGATGAAAGCAGAGCCTAGTCTTAAAGTATTCAACTATTTTAAAATACTGGAGTTTAAAGAGTAACTAGTGCGAAGGGTTCTTTAAGAATTACCATAATTGAGCTCAGGATGCCACTGCCACGCCGTGATAAACACCTCATTCACCAAATCGTGATTTTGTATGGTTGAAGCACAAACAAATTTCTCAGGTCCACGATGTATCACGATTTAGCATGAAGGATGATTCTCACGATTTACTCACTAAATGCCTCTTCAGATAATTTCGGCAGAATCGTTCCGGCCACGCCCAAAATTGTGCTGGACTTTCACCATCAGTGGTATTTTTTGTCCGGATCCTTCGCTTTTCAGATTTTTTTTCTTTCAATTTTTACATCGGTGATTTCACCCATGTTTATGATGGTGATGGTGGTTGACCCTAATTATTTGTTGTGGGTAATAAATTTTGAATTCATTGACTTCTTGCTCGATTTTAGAAACTATAGTTAAGTTTTGACTACTTGTGGCCAACCTTATTTGGCAGGATATCCTACACTATCAGAAGTTTCATAACAGATAGTACGGGGATGCGCGGTTTCAACAGATAATGCGTAACAAATAACACTTCGGATGTTATCTGTTGTGTTTGAAAACGTTATGCATGAAATTTTATGCATAACAAGCTCTGTTAGGAAGAGCCAAATAGCATCTACTGACTTTATTCCTTATCGTCATGATGTCGGAAAACTGAGCAGATACTTTTTTGCGGGTTTTCGGTTCTTCATGATGGTAACGCTTATGATGCATAACATTTTGAAACACAACAGATAACATCCGTTATCTGTTGAAACCGCGCATCCTCGTGTTTTCTGTTATGAAACTTCTGACAGTGTCGAGACGAAAAGTTCTCGCAAAAAATAATTCATCTAGCACTTTTTTATAGTCTTGCATCCTAGAACTAACAACAACGACCAAACAATTTGTTTTTCGATATCCAAAATTTAAAGACAAATCATGGACAAAAAAGAAAAGATAAGTAGGCATGTTTACCATACTAGCCTTTTAGTAACAAGTTATTTCGCAATACATGTTCTGATATGTTTCTGCGTAAAACATTAAATATTATTTATTTATTAATTTGTATTACTGACTTTTATTTATGCAGCATAATACCTAATAGGCCGATAGATGCCTACACTGAAATGTGTGCATTAAAGAGATATGGAATTTAGAACAAATCATAGAAACTACCTGATTTGTATTCAAATTTTTCACTCGTGCTACTTCATTTACTGTTGTAACTGACTTTGTCTTCACATGTAGATGACAAAATATTTAATTTAATACGCTTCGCTTGGAAGCTATAATTATATAATAAAAATGTCTTATTTCATAGAAAAGCAATCAAAGAGGCTTTCAAAATACGTTGTTTCTGCTTAAATCCAACCCATATCTATATATAACATAGGCTACACCGTTACATATTATTTATTCCTTTATTTTTTTATTATTTACTGTTTTTACTGTACCAGCAGGTTGTCCTTCCATGAAAATGTCATAAACGCCGGAAAAAAACGCACATGCTACTCGGAAGTGGCCAACCCCTTTGCTCACGACTTAGACGCGGTTCGGCGACGCAGGGATTCTTAATTTCGTTCCATTAGCATATTTGACAGGTAAAATTCTCGTCATCAGTGAATCATCATTAAATCATTAGCAACGTAATATCTGTGAGGTTTTGTAATATCAGCATTTAGCAAGTTCATCTTTGGGAATATTTGTAGTGTCTTCTTTTATTTGTACCTCTGTTCTTGCTCGAAGTGGTTATTATATAGGACAAGAATGTTTCATGACTCTTGCTTTGTATATTAAAGCGGGCCACAGAAAATTGTCTTTCTACCACACACACAATGCTATCCATCCCTACTGTCACTATGAATGTTCAAAACCACTAAAAACACCGTAAAAAAAAGGAGCAAATAAAAAAAAACAAAAAAATTTCCTAGGTTTGAAATAAGCCAAGGGTCAAAATAATTATTTCCATCTAATGCTCCAGCTGTTTATTACAAATACAAATAAATTATAAAACCAAGACCAGTGTGGTACCTCTGAAGACACACAAGAATTATCAGTTAGGTCTTATAATTCTTTGCTAATCAATCCTGGAAAATTCCGCCATCTAGAAAAGAAGACGTTGTGCGTGGGTTTTTTCTCGAGCAAAAACAGCAACTCGGCAATCGAGTTCAAATCTAAACAAACCCGTGGCATGCGATCACTAAGAGAAGGTAAACCGAATGTTTGGATTAGGTCTTTAATTTTTTATTCATTAATAGAAAAAGACGTTAAGCCGAAGCTTCTCTCTCTAAAGAGTGGGGGTCGTCCGGGATTCGAACCCGGGACCTCTCGCAATGGTGACCCATCAGAAAGGGCTGGCTTGTTTCAGCCAAAAGCTGAAGATTGGATTAGGACTATGGTGACCAGGTTTTGGGACTGACTTTTACGTAAGAAATAGCCTAAAGTAGAGGAGGGGCTTCTCTGTGTTCTTGTGTACTGAAGATAGTTATAAAGTCAATGCCGCCTATCCCTTAAGGACCGTTCAAGCGTACGTTTAAGGCGCAGAATTCCTGAATTATACTTGCTATCCGCGAATATCTGTGGTAAATCTTTCATCCCGCCAGGCTTGCTGTGGTAAAAATTAATAGGAACGGGTTCTGTTTTGTGTGTTAAAAGTTATACGTGACCAATCACAGCGTGCGTTTCCATCACGCGACTGTTAAGGAAGAAAGAGAGAAACGGATAAGGAGAGATATTTGTAATATAACTGAAACTGAATGAGCTCTTTGAATGGAAATTCAGTCATACTAAACTGTACAGCTAATTGCATTATGACAACTTAAAGCTTTTACCTTCTCTGAAATAATTGCAGCAATCCTGGTAGGCTCAAAACTAAATCGAGAAATCTACATCAGTCAAACAACCACAGCAACATATGTTATAATAGTTGCGTTTTTGCTGATACCATGGTATCTGTTACCACGGTCTAAAGTCGTTTTTGCAGTTATCGTGGTATCTGATACCACGGTCAAAAGGCGTTTTTGCAGTTATTGTGGTATCTGGCCAGTTATCGTGGTATCAGATATTCAGATACTACGGTCCGACCGTGGTAACTGGTCGTGGTATCTGAAGAGTCATCTCACTTTCATCAAATTTTGTCAGATTGGTGAGAAAGAAGTTTAGCATTTAGTGATGTAATTGGATATCTGTTTTTCTTTTTGGATGACTTCGAAAAGCGCAATTTCGGCAATAGTCGTTTTTGCAGAGCACCGTATATCAGATACCACGATAACTGCAAAAACGACTAATTGCAGATCCAGTTACCGTAGTAAAAGATACCGTGGTATCAGCAAAAACGCAACTAATGAATTTGCACAAAACCAGTCGAGGCTGACCTAAGATTCCATATTTCAGGATGTTCGGTGTCATCAAAGGTTAGGTTCTCTTGGGATTCATTGTCAGGGTCCTGGCTCAGTGTTGTAAATCTGCGCATACGTGTGCGCATAACTTGATTTCAAGTTGAACGGAACTCACAAGGAGAAGTATTTTTATTCATGTTACAACACAAGCGTGAACGGTCCTTTACGGCCCTCTCAAATAACCATTTCAGATAGTTATGTAAGGTCTAATCATGAATATAAATTGCAAGATCAAATTTTTAAAGTTGAATTTGGCATAAATACGCTCTTGAAGGCATTGCAGTTAAATGAGTCGTAGTTTTTACTAACCGAGCACAAGTTCATGCCTTACGGCCCTCTCGAATAACCATTACAGATAGTTAGTTAGCCTATGTGAAGTCTAATTATGTGTAGAAATTGCGCGATTAAATTTGCAAAGTTCAATTTATTCAAATAGTGTCATATTTCTGCCCTTTTTGGCAAGGGTCCTCGTCAGGCTGTCAATCTTCAGGTCCAAGGTCGGGGAAGGAAACAAACCTGTAATAAATAACTGGAGCTTCTACCGACTATAAATATCTTATTCGGTCAAATTACTATCAAATACCACTGTAGGGGAAAAACTAGTCCTGAGATTTAATTTTTGACACGGCCGCTGTTTCTGCTGCACGATTGGGGCGATGACAGGACCTTAAACCTGAAGATTGACATCCTGACAAGGACCCTTGCCAAGAAGGGCCGAAATATCGCTGATGAAGCATCGTAGCTGACGTATCCGGTGTATACACTATTCGAATAAATGTTTCAAAGTCAGCTTGGGCTCAAGGAATATTTAAAGCTAAATTTGGCGTAAATATGCTCTTGAAGGCCTGGAATTTTAGTTAAACCGTAGTTTCCGCACAGCTTTACAACCTCGATAACAACCCAAGAACTTTAGCAACTTGCCTAGACGAGCCCAAAATTTTCGTTTCTGATTGACAATATGTGGGTCCTCTTGTCTTTCTTTCCAAGACATAAAGACTTGCTTTAATAATTTTTCTACAGATATCTTAAACTTCAAAAATTTAATATTCACTCCAGCGTCACCCTGTTTTTTGTCCAACAATTTGTACACTATTTTGTACTTCCGGTTACCAATTAGATTCTTAAAGGACCTGTCTTACCTATAATACTAACGCAACCTACTTCCATAATCACTCCATATATTTCTAAACCCGGAAACCCCAATTTCGTACGGTATATTCTAACCCCTCTCACAAAACCACGCTGCTTTTCTCACTCGCGGTGTTTTGCTACCTTCGATGTGTATCACGCTGTCGACGATTGTCTGCGAGAAGTTTTTCCATCAGAAAAACCGGTTATGTAAATTGTTTCCCTGTTTTCGCTACAAGCCAACGGGTCTCGGAAAAGGCTTAAAACAGCCAAAACCATGGGTTATTTGTTGAAAGCACAGCCTAGTTTTAAAGTATTCAAATATTTTAAAATACTGCAAGTTGAAGAGTAAATAGTGCAAGGGGTCCTTTAATGAATGTTATGATTCTTATTTTCATCTAATAATTATTATAAACTGTTTGTGTACTCTAATCCGAGAAAAAAATCAACTATCAAAACTAAAAATAGATTACAAATTTCAAATATTTGAACTAAAATATTACTCTTAAATGTAAACTACAAACTCTAATTCCAGCGAAGAAACATGCATTTAAAATGACTCTTCGTTCACATTTTACTTGTTAGAAGAGTTGTCGGACGGTGACTTGAGCATAACGTCTACCAATGTCAATAATCATCATCCAATCACGTAATTTTAATTAGTATTCTGCATTCCAACTAACGACCTTGCCCTTGGAGTTCTCAACGTTTTGCGACCGGTTGTGTCAGGTTTTGTGTCAGACCGGACCGGAGGGACGTCATGCAAACGAGATTGCGGCTTCAACGTGTTATGTACGAGGTGTGTTAACTTAGGCTGAAGTCCGGTTAGTGACCTCCACATTGTCATAGATCTTTGAAGCGTCCGTCCTTAAAGCACGAGTCGGAGTAGATACAGCTTATTTTACAACGCTCTAATATATACGTTCTACGACTTTTGAAACTACATTACATACCACTACAACTACAACTACAACTACATACCACTGTAAACCCTCCCTGGGCACCGGCTGGGTACCGCTGGGCACGGCTAGGCACCGGCTGGGCACCACTGTACAGCCATTTTGGGAGTGAGCAACCCCTCGGCATTGCCCATACACTACAAAACACGACCAAAGGTTTCGATGGGATCCAAAAAATGGAAAATTTATCGGACCTCGCGATCCAGACAATCGGGTGCTGCAGATCCGGTTCCCGCTTTATCCTCCTCCTACCGTGGCCGGATCCGGTCCGGATGCCAAACATCAGATCTAGGCCGCATAAACTTGGTACTGTTGAACTTGCATCCCATTCGGCCAATTCGTTTGGTTTTAGTGCATGTCACGATGTTTCCGGGCCCCACTCCCTCAACCATGGCATGGCCGCATATGGTTCGGACCCATGTTTTGCTTATCTAAAGTTCACTCGAACCGGATCACCCGTTCGCAATCTACGAAGTCAGTAATGTCTGGTTATCCCCTTCCCTTCACTCCCCCCCTAAATGGTCTGATCCAGGAACGGAAGTCTTTCAATGGTATTGTGTCGGGCCCTCAAGTCTATTTGGTCCGGTCACTAGCATGCCTGCCAAGTTTCATTGTGCTTAGCACATCAGGAAGTATCCTAACTCGCGATCACCGGAATTCCGGGAAACCCCCTCCAACTACCCCCAAGGAGCCCCGATATGACCTGGTCCTGTCAAGAACGTATCTCGGGCTATGCTTGTTCTTCCCACCAAATTACATCCGGATCCCTTGACTCTAACCGTTTCGCGAGATTTCCGGTGCCCCCCCCCCCTAACTCCCCCCTCAAGTATGGGACTTGGTCCGGTCTTGACGTGGAACATTTGAGACGATACCTCTTTCCTCTTTCCACTCACCAAGTTTCATCCAAATTCGATCACCCGTTCAAAAGTTATGCATGCCACTAGATTCCGATTCCCCATCCCTCAACTCCCCCCACGATAGTCGGATCGTGCAACGACTATTCTTCAGTCAAACTGTTCGGGTCCCTGATATGCTTACCGAGATGCATCGTCCTAGCACATCAGGAAGTACTGAACTCTCTGGATCACCAGAATTCAGGACCCAGATCCCCCCACACTGCCCGAATGCGGTCCGGTTATGTCAATGATGTATCTAGGACATGTGCTTCTTCTTTCACCAATTTTCATCCCGATCCCTCCACTCTTAGCGTTTCCCGAAATTTCAGGTTCCCCCCTCCAGCTCCCCCAAAGTTACCGTATCCGGTCCGGATTTGAATTGGGTCTGAGGCACGAGCTCTTTCCATATATCAAGTTTCATGAAGATCCGATCACCCGTTCTAAAGTTATTACAAACTTCAATTTCCGGATCATGTCGTTCACGCCTAATAAACGACTACGTCCAGTTATAACTAACCTGCGGCATTTATGTGAAGATAAGATTGAAGCGAACAGCTTAGACAAAATACTGTTCTGTGTGCTATAAGGCACAAGTCTTACTAGAAATGATCTTTTCACGATGAAATTGATCAGGAATAACATTTTGAAAAAAAACGTTTTTCTACACGAAATAACAGATTTTCTTGGTAGCGCTTCTTCTTTTCGTATTTGTGAAAGAGTTGTCGGCGGACTTTGATGCTTTCGGCAAAGCTTGCGTTGCGTGACGGGTAAAAGTCGGCTAGGCCGAACAAGATCAAAGGTTTCGACGGGATCCCAAAAATGGAACATTTAGCCTACTAGACTTCTTGATTCAGAGAATCGAGTCCTGCAGATTTCCGGTCTTGGCCAGACCCCGTAGGCACATTACTCTTTACCCAAAAACCACTAGACAATATACAAAAATGATAACGAATGGCGATTTTGACAAATCACGGCTAACCGGTTATGGATCCAATATATATGTTTACCCCTCTATATATCTGTAATAGCAAGAAAATAAACTTTAGAAATGGATTTCCCGCGTGTTCTTACCCCTGATGCGAACCTCTAATCGACTTAAGAATCAACTTTTACTTTTATCAAATTTCCGTTTGGGTCGGATTCCGGGCGAACTACTTGCTCAGATATTCCTTCAGCCCAAGCTGACTGCGAATCATATTTGACGGTGCAAAACGGACAAATATAAGGATAGGACTAAACGGATAAGTCAGCTACATTTTATTTAAAGCTATATTTCGGCCCTTCTTGGTAAGGGTCCTCGTCAGGCTTAACCGCTCAAGCTGGAACATGGACTTCACAGAAGAAATAGATAGGAAACTTGAACACTGTACCAATATTTTAAACTCCAGGGATATACAATTTTCCCTGTGTGCTAACCCTATCCGGAGGAACCTTCCAAACAGTTGAATAGCCTGGAAAATCTTAGCTTTCATTCTCTCAATTCGCTCCCACACGCTCTCACTCCAAACAGCTCTTGTCTCAACCCGTTCAGTTCCTCAACACTCCCACAAAATTATTCATACTTTCTTTCTCGCATCCACACATAGGGCAAGAGTATTGGACCAGTTTTAACCCTAGTAGTACAGGCAATTGGAGGTTTGACCCGAAACAAATTGCAACAGAAATGATTTTTACACCATCTTGTAGAGAAAAAAAAAGCTGGACAACATATCCAAAGTTGCATATCCTGGCTCGACGCAAAATCAGCGTTTTTTGGCTTTTAATACCATTTTTTTACGTATTTAGAAAAAAAATATAAAATTTACGTGGTTGTCCGTTATTCTTGAACTGAAGTACGGTTCTAATGCAAAATGACAAGCTGAAACCGAAAAAGAAGTCGGATTTGGCGTGTAAAGCACCAGAATAAAATTAATGTAATTTTTTCAACCTATTTTGCAAAAAAGTACAAATTTTCGTACTAGTCCGATTTTCTTGAACGAAAGTGCGATCCTGACATAGAATCCACGGCTGAGACCGAAAATGTAATCAAACCGGGTTTCTAGTGTACGAGAAAGATGTTTCATAATCATCAACATAATCTACCAATTTTGGTAAAACAAGAAAATTATTAAGAAAAGCCAATTACGAACTAAACTGGTTTTCAACGCCCTTATGTACACCTTATAAATTGTCTTCAAAAGAAATAAACAAATTACAACTAGTGTTGACTAGGTGTTCACAGCTTCGTCCTTTGGAATAGATTAGGCTACCGAGTAAGCTTTTGGATTTTCTGCATCATAGTAGTTGTTAATTTTGTAGAGTTAGAACACATTATACCCCTTGCAGGTTCTGCATGCTGGAGTAGAAACTAAATCGTTTTTTAAGGCGGCTACATCTCTCTGAATTATACTGCAGTCGACAAGAGCACTTAACGATTTTTAAGAACATGCGCGGAGCTTGTGGAAGGTCATTTGCTAACGGGTACGGTTCTTGATTCTTCCATTCCCATTTTCTCTATTTTCAATTGAGGATCAAGTTTTGGATCAAGCTTCGCATACAAGCTTTCAAGTTCCATGATTTCGTCAGATTGTAGTCTTGGAAAGCAGAATAGCGTGTAGCGCAGCGTCAATCAGTACATGGTCACGTAGGTTATGGTTCTGGCGATGGCTTTTCCGCTGAGAGGTGAGGAACATCTCCGAGTCCTGACTCCATCTCCGAACATCTCCGAGTCCTGACTCCCAGTCCTGACTCCGAGTCGGGACATGTCCAAGTCCTGACTCCTCGAGGATGTAGCCCAATGCTCCGAATAAGCTCAACGTGGTACGGAATCCTCCAAGTTTCAGGACGAACTCTGAAAGCCCACTTCCTGGTGAAGCTGCTTCAACCATTTTCGTGACTTTCCACCACAGGGGTTGGTCAAAGGTTACATCGAGAGTAAATACATGTCGGCTCGCCTGGTCAGGGACAAAAAGCATAACCGAGTAAATACATGTGTCGTCAGTAGCTGGAAGATGGAATGAGAGGGAAAGAGTAAACTATTTCTCCGGGTGATTCCCGACCATAAGTGATTGCTGGGTTCCATTCCACCAGACTTTGGGTATCAGAAGGAAAGCCAGAGACGTCAAGACTAGAGTAAAGAGTCGATGACTTGTTGAAATTCTCCGAGACTTTCGGATCGAAGGATTTCCGATCGCGGGAAATCGAATCATCTGATTTGTGGTGCACAATGCGTAAACAAATTTATAAAAAATTTATGTCATAGGCAGAGGATTAATCATGGGAATACGTTGCTCACATAAGTTTAGTAGATTCCGATATGGTAGAAATATCGAATACACTTCAGTGTAGGGTAGATAGGTCTCAGGGTAGATGGCGAAGAAAAAAATTATTATTACTTGGGGTCTTCTTCAAAGGTTACGTTATTCGGTTTTCAAGAAGGTTCAGCTCAGGTATATATTTTTTTTCTAACAATCTATCATATCATTTTGATGGATAATAAATGCTGACTAAACTATCTTTACAAAAATAATAACGGCGCATGTTAATGATATTGACTCTTTTTTTCTGGTGCAAGATACACCAAATCTGAATTCATGGCACTAAGAGCCTAAAAGGGCTTAATTTGCGTCGACTCAGGATCTGCAACTTTGGACATGTTGGATTTGTTTGTGAATATTGAGCATTGAAAAGCATTTTGATTCATACTTTACTTTTCTTAATAATTTCTTGTTTTTACTATGAAAAAAATCCTAAAGATCACATATTTATGGTTACGAAACTTCTTTCAGGCGCAGTGGCACCCAATTTGATTCAGTTTTCAGTTTCAGCTGGGGATTCTATGTCAGGATCGCATTTTCGTTCAAGAAAATCGGACCAGTACGAAACTTTGTACTTTTTTGCAAAATAGGTTGAAAAACTAACATTAACTTTTTTCTGGTGCTTTATATGCGAAATCTGACTTCATTTTTAGTCCCAGCTTGTCATTTTGCATTAGAGTCGTACTTCATTTCAAGAATAACGGACAACCACGAAAATTTTATATTTTGTTTCGAAATACGTAAAAAAATGACATTAAAAGCCAAAAAACGCTTACTTTGCGTCGAGCCTGGATATGCAACTTTGGATATGTTGTTCAGATTTTTTTCTCTACAAGATGGTGTAAAAATCATTTCTGTTGCAATTTGTTTCGGGTCGACCTCTTTTTGGAGCTCATTTTCCTGTACTATAGCCACAAGATTCGGTTTGTTCGTTATTCGCGTCAAGTTGGGAAACCTGCAGGCAATCCGTCAGCATTCTGAAACGAAGGAGGAATGAAATTCGCATTCGACTGCGAAAAATCGGACTGTACGTGCATCGTACGTTAAAGTTTAACTGAAAAGGCAGCCTATTTTTGGGATCCCAAAACGTAATTGGAGGGATACCTATGACATCGCAAAAGTCGTCCGTCCGTCCGTCTGTGAGCACGATAACTCTCGAAGGGAATGGGATATTTTGATGAAACTTGGTGTGAGGATTCTTTACGTCAAGGGAAAGGTCGAGTTCGTAAATGGGCTATGTGGCCCTACATTTAGGGGTGGGGAGGGGGGGGTCAAATTAAGGGGCAAACAAAATAGTTTTAAACAGCTAATGAGATTGTGGATTAAGGGGTAAGAAGACATGCTGGACACGACAATGAAAACTATTTTCTCGCCGGACAATTAGTTCGCCCTGAATCCGGCTAAAACCGGAAAGTCTGTTAAAAGTAAAAGTTTTATTTGATGTTGATTAGATGCTCGATTTTGGGGTAAGGAGACATTACGAACACTTATGTGAAAATCATTTTCTACCCGGACAAGTAGTTAGCCCGGAATCCGGCCAAGACCGGAAAATTTGTTAAAAGCAAAAGTTTTATTTGTAGTTGATTAGATGTCCGATTTAGAGTAAGAAGAGATGCTGAATCCGTATGACAGTTATGTTTTACACGGACACATGGTTCGCCCGGAATCCGGCTGAAACCGGAAAATTTGTTATAAGTTACATTTTTATTCGAAGTTGATTAGATGTTCGATATAGGGGTAAGAAGATAAACTGTATCTGTTTTTTAATTTAATTTTTCGCCGGAGACTTAGTTCCGGGATTCGGCCGAAACCGGAAAATTGGCAGAAGTAAGGCAGGAAGTTTCGGTCAGTTTCGTCAAAATAGATATGACTTTTGGGGGTAAACACACATGCTGAATTCATATCTGAGCTTGGTTTCCTCAGATGATTAGCTATTTCGCCTTAAAGGAGTTATATCATAAGCATTCTAGCAGTTGCAACGTCTAGAACCCCCCCACCCAACACCCAAGATGAAGCCACGACTCGATCCGACCGCTGGGTCGGAAGCGCCCGTCATGGAGAAGATGGAATCGTAGTTTGACTTTGGATCTAATAAATGTTTTTATTGCAGCAGGCATATGGAAAATTGTAGAAAAATTAAACTAATTATTTGCATTGTCGATTTCTTCAAGTATTTTGTTTTCTGGTTTTTCTTGTTAATTCCCGTAAGTCCAAAGAATTAAGGATGTAAACTAGATCACAACAAACAAACGCCATAAATTATACTAAATCCGTTATTGTGATTTCTTGAAGATTCTGCAGTTGAATAATATTCAGCTTCCGAGACCCAAAAATGTCAAACTGGCCGATGATTACTTCTTCCGACATCTCTAAACGTCCACATGGTGATATACTTAGTTGTTTCAATCCTCTTACACGCCACTCGATCTCCTCGAAGGTTCTAGTAATCTCTTGGCCAGCGGCAGGAGAATAGTTAATTAGCAATGGCGGATTGGCGTTCAGGGGTGAATTGTGTTCAAGTAATTTGGGGATAACGTTGGGTACCGTGAGGATTTTGGGGAAAACAAAAGTAACAGTGTGTTCGCAAAAGTCCCACCCATCGAAAAAATGATGGTGTCTCCCACCTTCTCGACCGACATGAATCAAAACTTTAATCTGTTTCTAAATTTGATAGTGCAAGGAGTCTGGCGAAGACAAGACCAAATTGTCTGGATCAAAAATTAATTTTTTGGGATCCCATCCAAACCATTGGTCTTGTTACATCTGATTTTTGAACAAACTGAATTATTTTGACTCATCGGAGGGATTCTGCATTTTTTCACTCGTAATCTTTACAATGTGTGCTGCTTGCACGACAACCCAATATTCACCCAGTTTCTGAAAGTAATGTAATGAAAGAAATAAAAGAGAAGTGCGGGAGTTATTGAGAAGCGTATTAGTGATTTTTCTACTGAATGTCAGGAGTCATTCCATCTTTGGTCATTTCTGTTTGTTCCGAGTTCGTAGTTATCGAAGTATGTTTTTCCTTTCCGTTTTTTCTCTTTTGTTTTTCTTGTTTTTTACTCCGTCTTTTCTGGGCCTCGCCCAGTTTTGTTCAGTGACGGGTTATAAATAAAATGATGATGATGATTAGACTTGTTGGTCCCGGCCATCGTCCACTGAGGGGGCCACACTTCCCCCTACGGTCAGGCCGCGCTGCACGATTTCACTCTACGGAGGCAGAGACGGAGGCAGGGGCCTATGACCACCAAAACATGTGTAACCATCTACTAAGTTGAGAACGGTCTCAGCATTATTCTTCCATCTGATCTCGTAGGAGCTCTGTGGGAATGGACTAGAAATACTCTGAGCGTGTTCTACCCTTCTAACAATAGTTACTACTAGTTACTATTTCCATTTCATCCTCACGAAAAGTTACTACGCTGACCGTTCCAACCTTCTCGAAATAGTAACTAATAGTTACTATTTGCTTACCATGCTCGGGAGCGTAGTAAGCGTAATAACTACACTGTAAAAAGTTTCTCCGAATAAGGATGCAGTATTTTCTACTTGGATTAACCTTATCTCTATTGGGATACAATTAATCCGAATTAGGGGTAATCTTATCTCTATAAAGACAAGAGTAATCCCAGTAGCAAATTCTGCAAGATTTTTTTGTACAGTGTACGCATCTCTGTAACGTGATTTGGTCGGATTCGCCCGTGGCATGATATCCTGCTGGAAAATAGAAAAATCATTCCAGCCTTGACGGCAAAAAGCCACCCGATGAAAAATTTGTAGCCTGTGTAGTAGTATGGTAGTAGTACGAAAACGTTTCATGTAATACTATGTAATAGCAAAGAATACTATCATTTAATGTGACTCAGACTGGTCCAATCTTATGTAGTAGTATCCAGTAGCATCCTGTCTTGCCATGGTAGCATCCAGTCTTGCTAATAAGTAGCATATAGTAATATGCAGTAACACGGTAGCCTTGAAGTAGAAGTATGTAGTAGAATCGTTAGTACTGCATGCAACTTTTTCGTACTACTTCATAGTACTATTTTGAGATAAATTTTTCATCGGGCAGAATTCGTGACGTCATGCGTAGTAACTACGGTAAGCAGGGTGGAACACGCTCTCTAATTCATTCCGACGAAGAATCGACGTGTGCCTTCCGAAGAAACAGAAACGTCACCACAACTAACGTTGTTGATTAGTTTACATAGGCTTTGAGTCAATTCTGAGAATTTGTTTGAGTGACGTTTCTTGTTCTCCAGTAGAAGGTCTGACGTGTTTCGGACGTAGTCATATAGAGCATAGAGGCATCTCGATCGCTCTGAGGCGTCATCGAAGGCGTTCACAAAGTTAGGATTCTGTTCGGCATTCCAGAGTCTAACTCATCTACAAACAGAAAGAAGTCGAGGTCATGTTGGTTATCACTAAACACAGCATTCATCTTGTCTTTAATCACCGTAATAATCAGAACCAGAAAACCCTTTCACCTAATCAATTATCTTTAGTCACAATCCGTCACGGAAAACTGAAAGAAAAAGTAAGGAGTACGTCAATTCATCCAAAAAGATCATATCATCTTTTTTTCAAAGTGACTAACATCAAGAACAAACATTCAGATAGAACCTCTGTCTTTGGTACCGTGCAGCGACTATGAATACCCCGAGTCCCCGACAAAACTGAGCGGAGCTAGAGGTATTTACTGTAGCTTTTTACCCGGCGTCTACTCTGCTTCCGTCTTCGCCGTTGCTCATGGCACAGAAAGAAAATGCAGGACACGTACTCCGCGCGCTGACCCGCTCTTGACCGTGTCTAAAGAACCAATCAGCTTTGTCTTGTACTTTTCCTCAAGGGGGATCGATATAGCTAATGTAGAGGTAACGAAACGTGATGTGGCGCGAAGCTACTAACTTCGCTCGTTCACAGCGAAAAAGGTACGGGGAAATATTCGACTCCGCATAGTCATCGTAAAGACCCGATGCAAAATTTGCAGCCTGCAATGGTAATTGTACGAAAAAGCTGCATGTATTTGTATGTAATAGTAAAGAATACTATCATTTAATGTGCCTCAGACTGGGCCAATCTCAAGCAGTAGTATCCAGTAGGATCCAGTCTTGCTAATAGTAGCATGCAGTAGAATGCAGTAACACGGTACCCCTGACATAGAAGCAAGTAGTAGCATCAGTTCATACTGCATGCTACTTTTTCCTACAACTTCATACTACTATTTTGAGATAAACTTTTCACCGGGGAGATAGGTAGGGAGACGGTGGTTCTATCTGATTATTTGTTCTTGCTAACATGCTACTATACGTAGCGGGAATACAAAGTAAGCAACTTTGGACTTCCCCTGTGCAGGTTGGCTGACTTTGCAGAAGTTTGACGGTGACGATCCCACCGTATCCCACTGGTGCTCTGACTTCACATTGCCAGTCACACTGCCTGACGTAAGTAATTTATTTATGACCCTCCAGTTTCAAAAGCGGAGTATGTAACAGAGAAGAAGGATATAAAACACAAAAAATAAGAAAATTTTCAAAAGCCGTGTATGTAAGTAAAAAGGATATAAACACACAAAAAAAGAGAAACAAAATACAACAAAAATTAAAATTTTCCATCTTCGGCCAGAAAACAGTGAAGCATGTCATGCGCTGGCTGGGCCCAGTTGTCCATGATTTTTGCAGAGACGACGAAATTTTCAAAAGTGTAACGTTGGCATCTTCGCGTGGCGTCGCATACTTAAAATAGCACCCGATTTTGTTGTAAACCATTTTGTGGGTTATAAATGTAAGTAAGTAAGTAATTTATTTCTAACCCGCCATTTCAGAAAGCGGAGTAAATAAAAGACATAAATACACAGAAAAAGACACTAATTTTCAGTCATCGGCTAGGAAGCAGTGTAGAAGGTCGTGCGCTGGTTGAGCTCTGTTGTCAATGATTTTTGGTAACGACGAAGAAACATCCAAAAGGGTAATACTTGCATCTTGAACTTTGAACTTCTCCGTCAATGTATGGTTATGGCATAATTTCGACAAGTGGAGCAGGTGCTTTGCATATTTAAAATAACATGATCTCATCTTTTTGATCTCCTTCTTTCGCAGAACATGAGTGACACCAAAACGAAATAGTATAGAAGGAGCGCAGAAGGTGCTGTACAATTTTCCCAAAGCTTTACGATTATAGCGCCCCCGGTTGGGGACGATGCCCTTGCTTACTTTAACTTGGAACTATTTCGTTAGCATGTGCCGATGGCAAAGAAGGTGCTTCGCATACTTAAAATAGCACTTTGTCATCTTTTGTTACTCCTGCTTCGCTGAACATGCGTGACTCCAAAACGAAGTAAAATAGAAGGAGCGCAATCTTATCCAAAACCATGTGAAGATATCTGAGAATCCCTTAAAAGCCCTCGTTAATGACAAAGTCGGGCCGACTTTGTCATTAACGAGGGCTCTAATAGTAAAAGATGTAGAGTCGCGTATTTCTTCTAGTTTCGGGGCGGTGATTTGTCTTAAGGATTTCCTATCTAGACGCAATCTTACAAAGATTTTTAACACTGTTAAAACAGTGTTAAGTGCTCTTCCACAGGCTTTGCTTGCATCTTCTTTTTTACCTTTTTTAACGTTGATAAATTTATCTCGTATTAAAACTACTTTTTTTAATTTTGGGAAATTTTATGCCGGTTTTCGAAATACCAATCCAGTTCTTTGATGATGGAAAATTATGGTATTAAAAACCCCATTGATATTTTGAAAAAGAAACGGGAAACTTTTTTTTCAAAAATTTATTCCATAAAGCACACTTTGACCGATGCGTTGCGTTGATTGTATTTTGGTTAAAGTGTTAGGTAGACTTCATTTAGGATAGCGTAGGCTAATTGTTTTTTTTATGAAGTAGAGTTTTTATGAAAGTATATGGTCTAGTTATTAGTCTGTAGACCGATTGTGTGAATTTTCTTATATTTTCTCTACTCGCCAGCTTTGGCGGATACAAATAAATGAATTGAATTGAATTGAATCTATTAGCAATACATTAATTATCACGCTTGCCACGTTTGTTGTCTTTGCCTGACATACCATGCGCCCAATCATTGTTTCCGAGGAGTTTATTCATCCAGAGACCGGTTATGTAGGTTTTGCCAAGATTGTCATCTAGGGTTAAGGGACATGGAAAGAGGCTGAAAATAGTCAAAGCCGTCTGCAAAGCTGATATTTCAATGTTTTACCGATTAACATATTGCGATAACGATTTGGTAGCTTTTGTTGCCCTACCCAATACCAATTTTCTGTGCGCTACCCGTATGGAAGGGTATCCTCCTGGATATCTTTCGCAAGGGGTAGATTTCTCTTGTATGTCTGTTTAGTGTCTGTTTTAGTGTATGTTCGTTTTTTTTGTTGGTATGGTCTCATGGACTGAAATAAAGCAGTAATAATAATAAAAAACGATAATTTCTACTTAGTAATGTCTGTTCGAAGTCTATTCAGCGTCTCTTTATTCAATCCTAAATTTGCTGCTTATAAAATAAAGCCACGAAAATAAATACTTAGGAATCATCCAGCAAGTAGGTGACTGGCGACCAGAGACTTTATTATGGGGGGGGGGGGGACTGAGGGGACTCCCCACCCCGAAGGTCTTGAGACAGTAAAAGGCTAGTGACGCCCCTGCTGCCGACTCTACCATATAGGTAGATAAGATCGACGATAGGCTACTATTTACTACGCTATCAAAGTGCTTGAATCATCCAGACAGTTACTATGCGCCTGCAACTTTTAACGCTTTTTCAGCCGATCCCAGTTTGCGATTCTAGCAACGCAGACTTCTCCGAAAACAGGTCTGCAAACAACTCTTTCAAAATTAAGGGCATGAGAAGCTTCAAAATTTTGTTTTTCATTTGGAAGACTGGTAAGACAACACAACAGCACCATATTGTGTTTGGGACTCCCTTTCTTTTGCTTGTTCTTTTCCACTTTCTTCTTCACCCAAAACGTCAGGGATCGACTAAAACCAGGAAGGGAAGGGAACGCGAGAAAAGCAGGAAGGGCATACTAAAACCAGGAAGGGCATACTGAAACGACGAAGGGCATACTAAAACGAGGAAGGGCATACTAAAATGAGGAAGGGCATACTAAAACGAGGAAGACTGTCGCCAGAATTCGCAGCACTGTTCCCTTCCTCTATTTGGTATTATTTGAGGGTCGGCAACTTTTGAAATTCAAAGTTCACCATCCCTTCCTCGTTTTAGTATCCTGACATGGGTAGGCATTAAGTTCAGTGAGGGATCGGCAACTATAAAAATTGTAATTCACCTTTTCATTTCTCGTTCTGACAGTAGGGCGACTAGCCAGGAAGGGCATACTAAAACGAGGAAGGGCATACTAAAACCAGGAAGGCTGTCGCCAGAATTCGCAGCAGTGTTCCCTTCCTCTATTTAGTATTATTTGAGGGGTCGGCAACTTTTCAAAGTTCACCATCCCTTCCTCGTTTTAGTATGCCCTTCCTGGTTAGTCGCCTACCGTCAGAACGAGAAATGAAAAGGTGAATTACAATTTTTGTAGTTGCCGACCCCTCACTGAACTTAACGCCTACCCATGTCAGGATACTAAAACGTGGTTGCCGACCCCTCAAAGAATATTAAATAGAGGAAGGGAACAGTGCTGCGAATTCTGGCGACAACCTTCCTGGTTTTAGGATGCCCTTCCTGCTTTTCTCGCGTTCCCTTCCCTTCCTGGTTTTAGTCGATCCCAAAACGTCAAGCCATTGGGTGCGACGTCGTTCCCTTTCGGCCTCTCTTCTTGGCTTGGAGGCGTGCGTCGTCTGCACCGTCTTTCTTAGTTGGGCATGTTCCCTTCTGCCAGGATCGACTAAAAAGAGGCACGGCATGGTGGAAGAGGCAAGAGTGATAAAAAGAGATTGACAGGTAGTAGAAGTAGACAAGTAAGTGAGAGTTCGTAACTCCAGATACTAAAAGAAGGCACGTTGGAACATTGTTCCACCCCTCACTCTGAAGCCTGAAAGGACCCTTTTAGTTTTCGTGCCTCTTTTCAGTTTTCGTGCCTCCTACACCATGTCGTGCCGTGCCTCTTTTTAGTCGATCCCTTACTTTTGGACCGACGCACAGACGAAGGGAGGGGAGGGGTGAATAGACGGTCCATCCATTTATGTCTCCGTACTATGGGAGTGCGGGATGTAGAGGAAAAAACTTGTAATGGTATAAGGTTTTTTTAGAGCTCTAATATTTTTCTTTCTGAAAAATTTTACGATGAAGTTTTGACCATTTTCTTTTTATGATATTCTGCTTCCAGTCTAACTCACTCCGAGCCCCTAAGTGACACTCCAGGTCCTTCTTAAAGCACAACTCGTAATAGAAATGATCTTTCCCCAATGAAATGGATCAGAAAAAAAGGTTTTCGAATATACCATTACTTTCCACCTGAAATTAATGATTTTCGTGTTAGCGCTTGTCGATTACTTCCAGCCTTCCTGCTCCCCGACGCGGCGGCTGGGCGCAAAACGTTTGAAAACTGAACGCGCCGTGGTGAAAAAGTGGGAAATCTAAGCAAATAAAAGAAGTATTAAACAGATGCTTCTGAGATCCTTATGTGTGAAAGAGTTGTCAACGGACGTTGAAGATTCCGGCAAAAGTTTCGTCGTGTGACGGGTAAAACTCGGCAAGGCCAAAAAACCGCTAAAAATGCATAGGCACAAAACGAGACAGTGGAGAAAGGTGGGGATTTCAGAAGCTTATAATTCTGTATGGGAGCTAGGTGTATTATGAAAAGCAGAATAAGCAAGAGGGGTCCTTTAAAATCTTTCAGTTACGAGATCTATGCACTGTCAGAAGTTTCATAACAGATTGCGCATAACACTTTCAAGAATAACACCTTTTCACTTAGAAATAAAGTGTTATGACCAATTAAGTTTGCACTATTTCGTGCCTAGATCTCCAACAACACCTTCAATTGGTAAAAATACTAACGGGAACGAAAGAAACATAACTATAACATCCCAAAGTGTTATCTGTTGAAACCGCGCATCCTGCTGTTGTCGTTATGTAACTTCTGACAGTGTAGTATTTTTACCTATTGAAGGTGTTGTTGGAGATCTGGGCACGAAATAGTATAAACTTAATTGGTCATAACACTTTTTTTCTAAGTGAAAAGGTGTTATTCTTGAAAGTGTTATGCGCAATCTGTTATGAAATTTCTGACAGTGTGGTCATTTTTTCGTCCTGTCTTGTATGGGTATTAGTCTGCTCCCTAGATTAACCTTTCAACACTCATTTTCACAACAAATAGCAAATTTGGAGCTTTCCAACCGAGCTAACATTTGCTCCAGGGTCGCAAGGATCACAAGTTCAGAGCTTTGCACCGCAATTCGTCTACCGCAATTCGTCGGTGGAGCTAACTATGCAAGTGCTACAAAGTTAACTAGCTCTGGTATAATTATCTTCTGATGTTTAGCTTATTTTAGTCATCATCTTTAACTGCAAGAGCCCAGCCCCTCAAACAAAAAGTATTATGAGAATAACCAGCCGCTTAAGGCCCATTCACAATTTAGCTAATATTCGGTAACGGCTAATTCTGTAAATCGCTCCGAAGCCGAGGCTTTGCCAGTTTTCTGCCGTACGCAGTTGAGATTAGTGGCACTTTCGGGTCCATAAAGCTTGTCTCTGAGCCAAGTTGAAATCAGTTCAGCTTTTGGGGGTACTAACCAAGCAAGAAATTTGAGGCAGTCAGTTATGAAGATGGTAGCATCTCTCGATAATAAGAAGGACCCAGTTTCGTAGGCTCCAGAATGTCACGTTTTTTCGGCGAAAAGTCGCAGGTTACTATAAAGAAAATTGCAAAACTGGTCCAGGCCTTGTTCCTATGCTTTGTTGATTTAATTTTAATTAATTTCTTCCGCACCCATCGCCTCTCATCTTCGGCCATGGCTGAGGAAGCAGGATATTCAGAATTCTGAGCTTTCTTGGTTTTAAGCTTCATTTGGTTTTTGGCATTTTTTAGTTGAAACCTTGAAACTTAGATTTTTTTTTTTCTTCTGATTGTCTCATGAATATCGTATACACTATGCTGATTTTGTAAAGGTTTCTTTTATAAAATTCTCGTAGGCCTAGAGATCAGTGAACCCGATCCTGTTTCGGTGCTTAAACCGGTCCAAAGAGCTGGTCTACAACATCGCCGGAACTTGGTGTCCTTGTCTTTTGTGTTTACGCAGACATCCCCGCGTTAACGCAGAAACGAGAAATAGGAAAAATGAATAGCATTAGGTCAAAAAACTAAGAAAAGTAGGCTTGGCAATTTCAACAAGACTAAAGGTTTCGATAGGATCCCAAATCAAATTTTTGTTTGGACCTCCTGGGACAGACACCCAGGTTGAACAGATTTTCAGAAACCGTAATTTGCATTATACTTCTTACAGACCCCGTAGCGAAATCCATCAGGTAATACTTTTCACCGAAAAGATCAGATAATTAGAATCATTCGTAACTTCCTGTTATGACCTGATCCCGACCAGACTGTCTACACCAGACGAGAAAAAATAGCACTTGCCGGGTCACCGTGTCTTTTTTTCCTGAATACCAACTTTCTAAGCAGTTTTACTGAGAATTTTATGTCCCTACATTTGAAAGACCCTCCTTTTCCCTGATTAAAGCAGAACAACTGGTCTGCTAAGAAAACTTAAAGGACTCCTCGCACAATTTACTCTTCAACTTACAGTATTTGAAAATATTTGAATACTTTAAAACTGAGTTGTGCTTTCAACAAATAACCCACGGTTTTGGCTATTTTAAGCCTTCTCAGAGACCCGTTGACTTATAACGAAAACAGGGAAACAATTTACATAACCAGTTTTTCTGATGAAAAACTTATCGCTGACAACCGTCGACAGCATGATACACATCGAAAGTAGCAAAACACGGCAAGGAGAAAATCAGCGTGGTTTTGTTAAGGGGTTTGAATGTACCTTATGAAATTGGGGTCTCCGGGTTCAGAAATATATGGAGTGATTATGGAAGTAGGTTGCGTTAGTATCATAGGTAATACAGGTCCTTTAAGAACAGACATGGATTTAGCCTGCAATCTTACTCCCACACCAAAGCTCTCATCGACTTCAGAAATAAATTTCGTCCAAATTTCCGATTATTGCCGGACTCCGGTCGAATTGCTTGTCCGGCAAGAAAAACGCCCCTCTCTTCGTGGTTCACCGTCAGTAACGACAAGAACTGAAACAAAAAGGAAAGGAGACATTCAAAACATTCAACACTAGTATATAATTAAATCGTGTTCGTACGTAATTTTACTTATTTGGGGTACACCCTTCGGGATGACTGTCGGGATGACGACCATGTTACCGTGCATCTACGAGGTCTACGAGCCCAACTCTTTCTAGAAATGATCTTTTTCCCTATAAAATGGATCAGTAAAAACATTTTCGAAAATACCATTACTTTCCACCTGAAACTAGCGATTCTCTTGTTAGCGCTTGCCGATTAATTTAATTTAATTTATTTATCACCCACACAATACATGAAGTAAATATGGTGGAGTAAAATAAGTAAAGAAACACAAAAAAAGAAAAAGAAATATACACAAAATCAACCAAACAAACGGATAAGACGGTGGTGAGGGGATAGGCGCGCATAAGCCGTATTATATCCAGCCTTCCTGTTCTCCGACGCGGCGGCTGGGCGCAAAAGATTTGAAAATTGAACGCGCCTTGGTAGGCCGAAAGGGTTCCGAAGGGTCGGAGCCCAAGAGCCAGAAGTTTTTGGATTGGATTAAAAAGTGGGAAAACTAAGCAAATTAAAAAAGTAATAAACAGAAGATTATCACATCCTTATTTGTGAAAGAGTTGTCAGCGGACAATGAAGATTCCGGCACACCTTTCGTTGAGTGACGGGAAAACTCGGCAAGGCCGAAAAAGCGCTAAAAAAACGTAGTTCCGAAACGAAACAACGAAGAAAGGTGGGGTTTTTAGAAGCTTATAATTCCATATGGGAGCTAAGTATATAAAAAAAGGTAGAATAAGCAAGAGGGGTCCTTTAAGCGAGGTAACATGATCGTCCTCAAATCTGGGCATTGCTCGGATGCAGTTAAAACTCGCTTGTTCCAGTGCTATTGTTACCAGCTTTTTGGGATATCTCTAGTGGCCAATATTTCACTCGAATCGGCCAGACTACTCAAAACTGGCTACAACCGAGTTGCCCGCCGCCTACATAAACTACCAAAGATTTGTAGCGTGAGGCCATGAACTTGTCCCCCGAAGGTGCTGTACACTGAAGGAGGTAGTGAGGCGATCTAAAGCGTCCTTTCACCAGAGAATTTTCTGGTCAGAGAATTTTCTTTTCAGGAATGCCGCTGATCCCCTTTTCAGCTGCCTTCCTGTGAGGAGAGCGCTCCTCAGGGACGTGTGTCCCTAATTTGTTCTAGCGCTTGTTAACTTTTGTTGTTTTTTTGTTTGTGTGTGTATATGGCCTCTGGCTGAAATAAAAGTTATTATTATTATATATAATAATGCAAATTGTGCATGAATTCTTTATTCTGCTCATGGAAGGAATTTAGGAATCTGGGAGTCACCGAACCCCATCCAGTTGGTGAGCAAAGGGGCTAGAGACTTGCAAATAGCAGTCCGAAGGAAGTCCGCTTTCAGTTTTGTCAGTTTAGGACACTTTCATGCAAGGACATGGCAGCGACATACAAAACACACAACGTACACACAACGACATAGAAAACATACATCATACAAATAGATGGACAGAAAGGAGATGGTTTTGAGCAGAAACAGCGTATTTTGAGACCGCCTTTAAATGCCCACTAGGTGGATACGTGTTGCACTGCATACCTCCAAATCCGTTGTTGGAACTTTCGTTACAGTATTCGTTGCAGGATTACAGGAACTTTCGTTACAGGATTCGTTATCCAGTTGAGAGGATTTTACTCTTTTGGGGATCCCAAAACGTTGGTGATAGGGTACATATGAAGCGGACATGTTCCTTCGATCACTCAATGGTTAAAATATTTTGTTCAAACGTGGTGTGAGGGTTCTTTCGGTCGAAGTAGATTGTGCTCTGTAACCATATTTTCGGTCTAATTAGAGGTATGGAGACAAGCTGAACTAATCTAAAGTTTATTTTCTTGCCGGAAAAGTAGTTCGCCTGGAATCTGGCAAAAACCGGAAATTCAGTAAAAGTAGGAACATTTTCTGGAGATGATTAGAGGTCTAGTATAAGGAAACATTCTGAATCCGAATCCGAATTTTCTCACCGGTCAAGCATTTCGCCCGGAGTCCGGTGGAACGAACAGCTTTTTTCCGTAGTTGGTTGCAGATTCGATACAGGAGTAAAACTGCATACTAAATCCATATCTGAACTTTATTTTCTTGCTGGACAAGTAGTTCGCTTGGAATCCGGACAAATCCGTTAGTTCTTTCTGAAGTTGATTAGAGGATCAATATACGGGTAAATCGTATGTGAATAATCGTGTAATAATCGGTAAATCGTGACGAATGTTTTGTCAAACTTTGTTCTCTTGCTGGACAATAGTATGTCCAGAACTCGGCTAAATCCTGAAATTTGAGAAAAGTAAAAGATATATCAATTCAGTTAGAGATGAGATATAGAGGTATACATACATGCTGAATCTATGTCTGAACTTGGTCTTCTCAGCGGATTTGACGCTGGCCGTAAACTCACAAAAACAACACAATTAAACAATACAGTTATATGTTGCAAATACAATTATATTTAAATGACAAATTTTAAAGTTTTAACAAAGGGATAAACTTTTAAAGTTATTTTTGCCAACCAAAGTAGTTTTATATTAAGACACTTTGTAGTTGTTAAAAGTTTTTCATTTAATCGTACTAATTGATTTTGTTTGTGAAGTACGATCAAATGAACGTTTATTTAATTTTTTTTTTTTTTTAACAGATTTAATTTTATTAAAAAAAACGGTATTAATTGGAGACGGAAATGAAAAAGATTGGAATAAATGCCACTGCAAAAGGGATTCCCTCTGACGGAATGGCATCCTTTGACAAAGGAAGTGCCGAGGGGTAAAACAGTGCTGTTAATGACTCCAGGACCAAAAAAAAAAATAGTATAAAAATAGTAGTAATAAAAAAGGTATAACTTTTGTACATTTCAAGCGGTTGATTAGGGATATATAATAACATTCTAGGGTCTAGAGAAGAACGAAATCAATATGACCCGACTGTCTTGACGAAGAAGTCCAAAAATTTTCATTTTTTGGATCCCATCCAAACCATTGGTCTTTTTTTTTTTTTATAAAGGCGTATTTCCAGTTGTGGTGGGGTGAACATTATTCCCTCTCTGCCCCCTTGGTAATTCGGCACTGAATTTTGGACAGTTCTAGTCACTTGAATATAGTAACTTTCTGATTGGGCAAATTGTTCAAAATTTGCCCTAGTTTCAAAACGTGACAGAAATTTTTCTTTTATTTAGTGAGGAAGCTCGAACGAATATCTGTCGTGCCAAAATGCCAATATTTTTGGTATCCCATCCAAACCATTGGTCTATTTTTTTTACAGGCGTATTTCCAGTTGTGATGTGGTGAACATTATGCCGCTTGGTAATTCGGCACTGAAGTTTGGACAGTTCTAGTCATTTGAACATAGTAACTTTCTGATTCGGCAAGCAAATTTTCTTTTATTTAGTGAGGAAGTTGGAACGAATATTTTTCGTGCCAAAACCTTAAAAAAATACAGATCGATAACACAATTTCAGCCTTACAAACCACCAGGGTCCACTTATTTCCGCACACGCTTTTGTGGTTATCTATACGCTAATAGCAATTTCCGCTACCGTTTTGAAACCACGTACCGAAAACATAATTAGACTGTGCGGATAGTCGCTGCCCAACGACGTCACAGCGACCCCAACCTTGCAAAGGAGATGACTTTCACTGGATATCATGGGAGTTTACCGGCCGTCTTCTTGTTAGTGAAGTTTTGGAAGGCTAGTGAGCAAGATACACAATGCAGTTCTTTCTTGCCGGATTGCTGTGTTTGGCCGTTTCGGCTATAGCCGACGAAAATGTAGCCGAAATAATTAGGGATAAAAGGCAATACAACCAGGTATGCTCGTGTCCGATTTCTTTCTGTACATATAATTTATATATATATTTTTATTTGTAACCCATCGAATGCACATTGTGACAGTGAAGCACAGTACACTGTCAGAAGTTTTATAACAGATTGCGCATAACACTTTCAAGAATAACACCTTTTCACTTTTTTTTTTGTGTTAATTTGTTATTTATTACAGTGAAGCAACGCGAATTAGCTGTCAGATACGGTGTTGTTTAAATAAACCTCTCTCTCTCTCTCTCTCTCGAAATAAAGTGTTATGACCAATTAAGTTTATACTATTTCGTGCCTAGATCTCCAACAACACCTTCAATAGGTAAAAATACTACACTGTCAGAAGTTACATAACGACTAACAGAAGGATGCGCGGTTTCAACAGATGACACTTTGGGATGTTATCTGTTATGTTTGTTTCGTCCCCGTTAGTGTTTTTACCAATTGCAGGTGTTGTTGGAGATCTAAGCACGAAACAGTGTAGACTGAATTGGTCATAACACTCTATTTCTAAGTGAAAAGGTGTTATTCTTGAAAGTGTTATGCGCAATCTGTTATGAAACTTCTGACAGTGTAAGAGAAAACAAAGCAAAAGCTGCACCACGCAACGTGAACTCACACAATTTGGACTAAATTTATAATTACCCCCATCTCGCGCATTAGTAGTGCTAAAGTAAAGTATATTTATTGAATTTGAGGCAACAGTGAACTTTTGATAGTATTGCTGTCCTCTCCTCTTCTTGCTTATTTCACATGGAATAAGTCTTTATATTATTTTTTTGAATGAGCTGTTGAGTTAATGCCATACGGTAATTCTTTTCTGCACATTAAAGTGGATGGAAAGATTTTTGATTTTTGAATCCCACTAAACCCAGCATTCTGGGGCAACGACGCGGCCATCAACCTGTATTACAGGAGGGGTCGAGGGAGGGGTATCCAATTGCCTTCACAATCCACAGAAAACTTCATGTAGACAATAAACTGGATGACGTGATGTGCAGTGCATATTAATTATTAATTTTACACATGCATATTAATTTTGGGTTTCTTTAATTTGGCTTACGTTTCACTAAGTCCTGTCGTTGTAAAAATAAATATTTACAGCTTTGCAAAATAATTAATAATGACTCGTAGATAATTAATAATGTAATTAACTCGTAAATAATTAATAATGACTCGTGACGATATATATCGTCAAATATTGTGCCGCAGGCTGATCGGACCAATCACGTCAAAGAAGTTGGTAGTTACCACTACGCCTCCGAGCGTGGTAACCAAATAGTTACTATTAGTTACAATTTCGAGAAGGCTGGAACGGTCAGCATAGTAACTTTTCACGAACTGGAATAGTAACTAATAGTTGCTATTATTAGAAAGGTAGAGTGGAACACGCCCAGAATTGCGTTGAAATCGGAGGCGCCAGTTTCAAACAGCGAAACGTGAATATTTGTTTCATGAAGTTGAATTTAGGTTTAATTAAAGTTTGGCTGAGCATAAATGCCGGGAAAATGAGCTGGGATTGAACTCCTGGCTCCATTGATCGTAGGCTTAGTTATTATTTTTAACAATAGCTGAAGATGACCCTTGTTTGTAAGAAGAAGTCCAAAACAATCTCACTACACTGTTAAAAGTCCCTCCATATAAAGATTAAAGTTAACTGCAGTATTTGCTACTCAGATTCATCTTATCTCTATTTGGTATAAATATTACCTGCGTAGAGATAAGAGTAATCAGAGTACCGTAGCAAATACTGCAGTGAACTTTAATATTTATACGGAAGTTTTTTTGACAGTGTAACATCCAGACCAAAGAAACATACTTATGTATAGCTGTTGTCATGGTTAAGGTTCTAGATAGCCTCAAAAATGGGAAGAAGAACCCATTGGCTTGGTTTGGCCCTTGAATAAATGTGTAGAAGAAGTCAGCTAGTCTGTGTTTTATGCCCGAGTTCTTATGTCCTCTCATATGTACATACTTTTTACAGTTCCATACCCACAGCCTACATCATCGTTTCCCATCAAGTCTTGTTCTAAACTTTTAGACATCAGAGGACTTACTACTGACGCGTGTACAGAAGGTTCCATATTAGCTTAGTTGCTTTTACACTAACTAGTTTGTTTGGTTCTAACTTGTAGAATGTTGGATGTAACACCTGTAGATTTTGTCTAACACCTGCCTTATTTAACTCGCTTCTAAACTTTTAAGCTGTGTTTCTGCGCTCTGTAACTCCTGAATTTAACCAGCAATATTGCTGTTCAGCCTCTAATCGTCTGAACTCGCCTACCTTTGTCTGCTTGTAGTCCCAGAACATTCAAACAATAAAGTTGCTATGTGGTAGTTTCGCTTAACAGCGTTTTTTGTAAAAAAAAAAGTTTTGCTTCACTTGCATTACATTTGCTGTAGTTTCGAACCTGAAACTACGTAGCTCCAGCTACGACCTACCGCAAACGTTTTGATGTAGTTTGACTAAGACCAAAGTTTCGGAATAAGAACTCAATAAATGGAAGTAAGACAAAACAAGAGCTAAACTACACACTTTGACGAAATAAAAGTGATTCAAGAAGTCGTAAGTGGTCTGTGAAATAAGGGGGATAACTAACGTGAATATGGTAAGCGGATAGTAGTTAAAACTAAACAGTAGCTGAGACAACGGTGGTGAATTGTACTTCTTAAGGTTGATAGTAGGCCTAAAAATTTAATTATATAAATGCAGTAGACAGGTTTTCGCCTGTTTGAAGAGAGTTTGAAGAGTCAAGTTCGAGGAATTGTAATATCGGCTGTAATTTCCCTGCACTAAGCTTGAATGTAATAAGAAACTCGGTTGCAATTCTTTTTCGAGTTTCCTTGGGAAAATTAAATGCACGAAGTTGCCGATCCACAGCTATGTGGTTCGAACAAATAGGACAACTAATATTTAAACTGACTGGAAGGTTTGAACGCGTTACAAAGCTTTTTTTCAGCACTCAAGATTGACTTTTAGACGTGCGGTTGTCAGCTTCCGGCACTGTGTACACATACGGCGTTTTTCCGTGCTCCCACAAACAGTTTGTGGGTCGACTGTGGCTCGAAAAGAGTGTTTCCGCGGTCTTTCCTGGGGCCCACAAGTGTGTTTCCCCGACTAACGAGGTTTTCGTGGCTCGCTTTGAGGCTCAAATTCGACAAACAACTGGCGAGGTGATCGTCGATTTTGTGCTCGATGAGAAATTCAGATTAAGCAGCAAAATAGTGTCGAAACAATAGCTAACTACTTTTTCAAGCATGTAGACTTAAAACTGAAGATGCTTTTTGTACAGATTGGTAAGGAAATAAGCCTGGAGTTCTATTTATTGAGATTATACATGAATTTAATTTTTATTTTTAGATATTTGAAATTACCGCCAAAAAAAATAGACGAAAAGGCGTTTCCGCGAGTTTCAACTATGGGGTCGACTGTGTGGCACACAATCGTATTTCCGCGACAAACACTCAGAAGTGTGTGGCCCACAACTGTGTCGCGGAAAAAGGCCTATAATCGGTCATCGCACTGGCCTCGGAAACTGAAATTACTCTCTTTGCTTATAGTTGCGGCTCTACGTTTTGCCAGATTGTTTTCTTTCAACCTATGGTATGATTGACTAAGCATACCGAATTATTTAGAGCACGTCGTAAACTAGGTTCGCTGCCGCGTGCCGAATCTACTGGGAGATCCATTCAGTTAAGAACTATACTCCTTACTTCGGTAGCTTAGTGTATTGGTGGTGGACAGCGTAGGTTGATCGACTTCACTATCCCAGTTCTTAGATAGCTGTGCGATCAACCCGCGTTTCCTTTTATTCTGTCCGTAGTTTGATACTAACACGCACGATTCTTCTAACAGGCAGAAACCGTGTTCTACCCACACGGCGACTGGATACGAAACTTTGACGATCGACCTCCGGGTAACGAAGAGGCATCGCTTGCGACCCCCAACAATCCGGAACAACCTGAGCCTGACGACCCTCGACTTCACGACGATCACTCAGGACAAGTTCGTGAGCCTCTGCAAACTGATCCGAGTTCTCAAAAGGGGTATATAGAGAGAGCACGTGGCGACTACGAAATTCCTGATTATTTTCGGGACGTTGACCAGCAGCAGAATGAAGAAGCTTCGGCTCCGCTAGAGTATGGACCAGCACCGCAATACCGACCGGTAGGAAAAGGTGGCGACGAACGTCAGTATGGTGAGCAGGTGGTCGAAAATGAGCCAGAACACCACGGTTCACCCAACAGACAAGCTGAGGATGTTCGCGATTACCCTGTACCAACAAATGAACCTAACGATCGAACACACACTTTCCGACAATTTGACGAACAGTCGCCACCGACAGGTGGTCCATACTCCACGTTACCTCCAACCCATGGGCACATAGACCTTTACACAACTACACCAGCACCAGTCCAATATGAAGTGTCAGTGCCTGAAGAATACCCCCTTTCAGCCAAGATCTATAAGGGTGAGCAGCATGAGCATGCTCCAGTTGCTGAGGGTAGAGAGTATCCGGTTGCGGACTCTCCAGCAGCAAGTTACGAAGAGGCAAAGGTCGAGACACCGTATGGAACAAAGCGAACTGGTTTCATTTCCAAGAAAAACAAGCCCCAGCCAGTATCACAAAGGCGCCCTGAGCACGGGCGGTCTTCCCCCAAAGAAAGCCCTTATGAGTCGCTCCGCTTCGAGTCAAAGAAACAAAAGTATATCGTTGGGCAGCCGGAAACTACTACTCTCCCTCCAACACCTACACCAGAGGTGTACGAAGAGCCAAAACAAGAAGTCTCTTACCGGGAGTCAGAAGTACCATCCCATCAACCTCCAGTACCATCGCCAGCGAAGTATGAAGAATCGAAACAAGATGTCCCTTATCAACCATCTGTAACATCTCATCAGCCTCATGAGGAATCTGCGTACGAGAAAAATGAACCTGCTTATGAGCCACCGCGTATCGCTCAGCAGTATGAATCTCAACCAGCGTATGAGCCGCAGCAACCCAGTCCACCTCACAACGAGCGTCAGCAAGACATTCCGCCATGGGCCAGACCTAGAAACCCCTACCTGAGACCACCACAGTACGTCGAATCCTTCGAGTATAAGATCCAGAAGCCAACTGAGATTCCAGACAATGACTTCTTCGCCCCTGATGATAGGTTCAAAAGCCCGGAACCCATTGGGTACAAATCCTTCAACCCCTTCTCCGACCATGAGATCGTCACGACTGAAGGGAACTACCAGGGGGGTCATGGTTTCTCACTCGATCAGCAAGAACAACCCAAGGTGTATCATGACAGCTCAGTAGATTTTTGGAGGCAAGGAGGTTACAGAAAGCCTAAGGAGCCGTACGAACAGCCTGGTTATCTAGCGAAACAGGATCCTCAACCGCGTGTATTTTCTCCCACGCCTGCACCAGACATCCGTCCAGTCACACCGGCCTACAATCTCCAAAACCCCGCTTACGACACACCGAAGGCATACGGTCAAGAATCCAATCAGCCTTCGAACGCCCTGGAACCGTATAGAAAGCCTCAGGAAAATACTTCACACAAAGAAGCTGAGCAGCCGAATGCTTCGCCCGCACCATCACGTTATCAAACGCCCAGTGTAAAAGTTCCTGCTTACTCGCCGACTCCAAAACATGAAGCCCCTGTGAATGTTGAACCATCCTATGAGAAATACCATACCCCAGAACCGGTTACTCCTGCACCAACCACCTTGCCTCCTTACATAAAACAAGAGACAGAGCGTCCGGTGTATAGACCGCCATCGACCTATGATGGACCATCCCAAAAACCTTACGAGCATGCAGGCAACGGCGATTATTCACAGGAGAAACCATTAGAAACTAAAGAAAGTAAGTATCCACAGGGGCCATCTTATGGCCAGCCAAAACAAAAAGAGGATCCAGCCCTAACCCTAGCTCCAGTCCAGCCAAATTCGCAAGCCTACACGTCCCGGCCTCCTAATGAAGCATCACCATACCGGGAGGAAACCAAGCCTGCTTACAGTGCCCCATCTCAGCTGTCTACCTTTTCCCAGAAACCATACGAAAATCAACTGCCAACAACACTGCCACCTTATCAGCAAGAAACACTTGCACCCTACAAAGCACTTGGAGGTTACACTAAAGAACCGAAAGCACCAACACACTACAATGCTGCTTCTTACCCCACAGAGGCACCTGCACCGTTCCGGAAGCCTGAGACTGTTGGACCATACTACAAAACAACTGTATACCCTACTTACTCTCCTGTTACTGAGCCCCCTACTTTAACTTACAGTAGACCAGCCCCATCCACTTATGCTCGACCCGACCCCACATATCCATCAGTTTCTACCTCCGCGCCCGAATTGTATACCCCTTCTAAACCAGCTCCTGTTTACGAGACACCAGCCCCATTCATTTCCTATCCCGTTCCAAAACCTGCCCCCCATGCACCAGCCCCAGTCATTTCCCATCCCGTTCAAAAACCTGCCCCCCATGCACCAGCCCCTGCTGCTTATCCAGTCGTAGTCCACCCAGGAAAAGCTTCCCTGCCAACTTCCTCTCCCCAAAAGGTTAAGTATGTTGCTAAAAATAAGCCTGGTCCTATTAATTCCCTTTACCCAACAAATCAGGTGCCACCCCTGGCCTACAACCCCGCCCCTCAGGCAGCTTACGCTTCAGTCGCAGCGAAACCTGCATACGCACAAGCCGCACCACAGTCAGCCTACGCCCAGGTTACACCGCAAATCTCATATGCACCGATTGTGCAACAGAAGCCAGCTGCGTATGCACCGCCTGTCCAACCCCAGCAGCCAGTTTATCAAGTCCAGCATGCACCACAGCCAGCATACCAAGCACCAGTCCCGTCTCATCCAGTCTATCAAGCACCAATTGCAGTAGCTCCAGTTCAGCCTGTGCAGCAACCACTTGTAATTGCACCAGCCCCTGTCCAGCCAGTCGTCGTTCCATCTCCCCAACCAGGGATCCCCCTTCCAGCTGCGACACCGAATGGAGCTGCACTCATTTCTTCATCGGGAAGTCAAGCTGCTGATTCTGCTGCTCCTTCTGGGACCACAGGAGAGTCACAGTGGACTACGGGCTCAATCCCCTACGTTATCGAGAAGCTCGGTTTCAACACACTGAATGACTTGGTTATCCTTGCTGGCCTGGACCCCGTCCTCGAAAAGGAAGGTACGTGGCACTTGTTTTTGTTTTGTTTTTGTGGCACTTGCCCTTCGGCCAACCCGATGAAAATTTTTCGAGAATTAGTCGTATGGAGTTGTACGAAAAAGTAGCATGCAGTAGTAACTGTTGCCACTGCATGCTACTACTAGCAAACTGGATGCTATTAAAGCATTGGGTGATATCGGATACTACTACTTAAGATTAATCCGGTCAGAGGCATGTTAAATCAAAGTATTCCGTACTACTACATATCAATACATGAAACTTTTTCGTACAACTACTGTACACTACACAGTCAAAGAATTTCTCATCGGGAAGTCCCATATAGCGATCGCAATTTCTGTCCGTCCGGTTCTGCTAGTTCGGGCACTTCCACATAAGCTAGGACGATGAAACTTGGCAGGCGTATCAGGGAACCGACCAGATTAAATCAGAAATAGTCATTTCCCCAATCCGACCGTCTGGGAGGGGGGGGGGGGGAGTGGAGGGAGGGGGAATCCGGAAAAATTAGGTATTTTTAACTTACGACCTGATGATCGGATCTTAGTGAAACTTGATATATAGAAAGACCTCGCGTCTCAGACGTCCCGTTTTAAATCTGGACCGGATCCGGTGACATTGGGGGGAGTTGGAGGGGGGAACCGGAAATCTTGGAAAACACTTAGAGTGGAGAGATCGGGGTGAAACTTGGTGGGAAGAACAAGCCTAGATACAAGCCGGACCGGATCCGCTCACTGTGGGGAGTTGGGGTGGGGTCTGAATTTCTAGTGATCCCGCGAGTTCGGTACTTCCTGATGTGCTACGACGAGGAAACTTGACAGGCGTATCAGGGACCCGAGCAGATTGAATTGAGAATAGTCGTTTCCGTTTGCGGAGTGGAGGGAGGGGGAATCCGGAAAAGTGAGGTAGTTTTAACTTACGAACGGGTGATCTGATCTTAATGAAACATGATATATAGAAAAGCCTCATGTCTCAGACGCCCCGTTGTAAATCCGGACCGGATCCGGTGACATTGGGGGAGTTAGAGGGGGGGCCCGGAAATCTTGGGAAACGCTTAGAGTGAAGGGTTCGGGATGAAACTTGGTGGGAAGAACAAGCACAAGTTCTAGATACGTGAATGACATAACCGGACCGGATCGGGTCACTGTGGGGGAGTTGGGGGGGGGGGGGGGTCCAGATTTCTTGTGATCCGGTTAGTTCGGTACTTCCTGATGTGCTGGGACGATGAAACTTGGCAGGCTTGTCAGGGACCCGAACAGATTGACTTGATAATGTAGTTTCCCCGATCCGACATCAGCCCAGGAAACCAGTTTAGCTTATAACAGATGTAAGCTTATTATCTCGCCTTGGCAAGGTTATTTTGGAATTTATGCAAATCACGAGCGATTTGGGAATAATAATTTTATATTTATAATTGTGGTTGCTGCACCAGGTGGTTTGGATGTGCCATCGGATCCAACCACTGTGTGTGTGGGGGGAGGGGGGCTTCTGAAATTTTCCAAAAAAAGCTCAGATTCAAGTGAAACTTGATAGGTGGTAAGAAAAGATGTTTTAGATGATCCATTCACGAGTCAGAACCAGATTCGGCCGCGGTAGGGGGAGTTGGAGGGAGGTAACGGAAACCGTGTGGCACGTCTAGGGATGAAACGAGTAGGTTTATTGGGCTGAAACTTGGAAGTTAGAACAGTCATTTGCCCCAGATGATCCGAGGCGATGCCGGTAGCGTGAAACTACATATCCTACTTCTAGATCCGAACATCATTTTTGGATAGCGGGTGTATTTTGTGAGGTTTCTCATCTACTTTCTTGTACGACCTACTCGTAACAAGTGCCATATGTACCTCTTTTTTTAATACTTACCGTACTTACCTACACATGAAATTCTTGAACGCCAGAATCCTCAACGTGTCTGTAGCGTTTGAGAAGTACAAAATATATTGAAAATATGAAGTTTAAATGAAAGATAGTGCCATTCCGCTGGCCTAACGCAAATAGGGAGTCTGTAATATTTTGTTGTAGGTCTGTTCACTATTTTTCGTCTCTACTCTCTACCGACAAGAGCTATGAGCTTTTTGAAGTACAGAATACATTGAAAATATGAAGTTAAAAATCAAAGGTAGTGCCTTTCTACTGGCCAAACATGCAAAAAGAGAGAGTCTGTAATATTTTGTTCTAGGACCGTTCGCAGTTTCCTCCCTACCGACAAGTCGTTTGAGCTTTAAAGGACCCATCCTGCTTATTCTGCCTTTTATAATATACTTAGCTCCCATTTGGAATTATAAACTTCTAAAATCCCCACCTTTCTCCATTGTTTCGTTTCATAACTACGAATTTTTAGCGCTTTTCGGCCTTGCCGAGTTTTCCCGTCACCCAACGAAAAGTTTGCCGGAATCTTGAACGTCCGCTGACAACTCTTCAGACATAAGGATGTGATAATCTTCTGTTTATTACTTCTTTTATTTGCTTAGTTTTTCCCACTTTTTAACCAAGGTATGTTCCGTTTTCAATTTTTTTGCGCCCAGCCGCCGCGTCGGAGAGCAGGAAGGCTGGACATTGTCGACAAGCGCTAACAAGAGAATCACTAGTTTTAGGTGGCAAGTAATGGCATTTTCAAGAACATTTTTTCTGATTCATTTCATAGGGAAAATATCATTTCTAGTAAGAGTTGTGTTTTAAGTATAATATAGGCCTACAGTAAAAATATGAAGTTAAAAATCAAAGGAAGTGCCATTTCACTCTCCTAACAGCAAAAAATGGATAGTAGATTAAATTTTCTTTCAGGACCATTCACTGTTTTCGTCCCTACCGACAGGGCCTTTGAGTTCCTCACAGCCAAATTCGGCGGCCAGGAAGCAGCCCTTGCTCAGTTCGAGAAAGACCCCGAAGGACTTAAATCGGTAAGTTGGTTCTTCAATTCAGTTCAATTCAGTTCAATTTATTTCTTGCCAGTATCATCATAAGATAGTTTGGACGCGTCACAAAGAAGACAATGGTACAAATCTCACAACACGCACAATTGAGATTAGGCAAAATATATTAACAATTATAAATAAATAAACTAAATCAAAATAAAAAATATATTTACAATTACTCAAATCTTATCTAGCCTATACAATTTAATTCAATCAGCAGTCAAATTCTCTAAGCTTGTCTTCATTATGACTTCATTCTTTCGAGGTTTCCTGTTTTCGAATCGATTCTTTGACTTCGTTTGAGCTTGACATTCAAAACCTCGCTAAAAAGATACGGATCGCGAATGCTTCACATGCTTCTAATATCACACATCTTAGTCTGTTTCATCTTTCTAAACTTTACGACAGTCTAACTGTGCCCCATCTTCTTGCTATGTACCCCATTTGGCAATTTTTTTCTGCTTCTAATAAGAAAAATGTTCACCGAATTTATTTTAAGTTTGCCAAGTATCTGCTGCATTTGCCCCCTTGGACCAGTAATTCTTTCCTGGAGCAGAAATTCCATCTGGTTCTGCCTGCTAAGATTATTGATAAAAGAGTGGAAGATTTCAAATCTTCCGCTAGTAACTCAACCACCAGTGGTCTTCCCTCTTCGTGTAATCTGTAGTTATGTTTGTGCTGTGTTTAGTCTAAAGTTTTGCTACGTACGTTGTCTTTTTTCTTGTTGTTGTTCTTTTTTTGTTTTCTTTTTTTTGTACTCCGTCACTAGGGCTACACGCCCTCCCTCTTGACGGGTATTAAATTGATTTAATTGAACATGCATTCACTCCGTTTCGTTGTGTTGCGACTCGGGTTTTCACAAATCCCTTCCATTAGCATGATGAGTCATCGGTGAACAGTAGGAACAAGATAGGGGGAATTCACGTAGAAGATTCTGAAATCATTCTGCAGGCATAAGTTGTTTGAAAAAATAAAGCCTAAGTAAAAGAAAAGGGGTATGAACATTCTTATTTCAATGATATCCAATTTGATTCTTACATAATTCCTTTTAGTGATCTACAGCAAAGTACATTTCGACAAACGGTTCGCGATGTCCATCAGTTAGAAACTGCTACTTTATTTAACACATGACAGATCGCCTTCTTTTTAGCTCAAACAGAGACACGCACAGTAGTTACGAGTTCAGAAAGGTCAAAGTTTCAACTTGGCGTAAGAGTAGAGGTTGGCTGTAGTTTATAAGGAATGATCTGAACCGACTCCTTTAATGTGAACGACCTCACAGGCTAAGTTGTTCCCGACAAATTTTTCATTCCCGATGAAAAATTTGTTGCCTGCGTAGTTGTATGATAGTTGTACGAAAAAGTCACATGTATTTGACATGTAATAGTAAAGAATACTATCATTTAATGTGTCTCAGGCTGGGCCAATCTTGAGCAGTAGTATCCAGTAGCATCTTGTCTTGCTATAGTAGGCTAGCATCCAGTCTTTCTAATAGTAGCATGTAGTAGAATGCAGTAACACGGTAGTCTTGACATAGAAGCATGTACTGGCATTAGTTCGTACTGCATGCTGCTTTTTCGTACAGCTTCATACTACTATATTTTGAGATGTATTTTTCATCGGGTAGGTAGGGGTTCGCTGTAGTTTATAAGAAATGATTCTGAATCGACTCCTTTAAAGGACACCTGAATGAAGAGTATCAAGTATCATCCCTATCCTGTATGACTTCCGTTAACATTGCCTGCAGAAAACCCAATCCAAATACGAAATAGTGTTTCCAAGCTATGATTTTTGCATCTGTCCTTATTTTAGTACCGAACAATTTTAGAAATGAACAAATGTCTCCAATCAACCCTTCTTCTGGAATATTTGTTAACCAGTTAAGCCCAAACGTATATCTAGAAGAAAGTCCAATACGATCCGGCCAGCGCTGTACAAGATTTGAATGAATTGCGCTTTTTGTCTTGGAGTCTGCATGTGCAAACCTCCAGAAACGAACCAGGGGCGTAATCTCGTCAAAATCCTGGGGGGGGGGGGGGGGCAAAGTCGGAGCCGATTTTCCCAAGTCAAGTGAAAATGAACAGTTTTATTTCAAGAAGAAAAACGTAATAAAAACAAAGAAACAAAGAGATATTTTACTAATCGACCAAGGCGAAACCAAGAATAAATAAGGGAAGAATTGAGAACTCACATAACCCCGATGTCAGCATCCTAGATCTCTTTTCGTCCGATCTAATTTATCGGGGGTGGAGACTGGGTGGAGCTTCGCGCGTTGCCTCTTGCAGTATTAAGTGTTACCTCCAGAGCAAAAGTGATGAAGCAGTCAGAAAAGGCGGGAAGTTCAAACAGTGCAGATTCTGAGGATTATATAAATGGAAACTCCTTTTCAATCTCGGGTCAGATTTGCAATATGAAGCTTATGTTGTCACGACCCTTCACAAAGGCGTTGAAGCCCAAGAGAATGCGGCATCTGATGACTCAGGGGAACAATTAAGCAATTTGAACGCTGAAGCATAGACCTAACACGCATGCATTTAGTGCAGATTCAAGAGGACTGGTGTGATCATTAGTAATTCTTTTGGTCTTCTCAGGAATGTAAAGAATCGCTTCTAGAAAAGGTATTAAGCTTGGACAATATTTAGCTGTCGAAATGTACTCAATGAGTTACTATGTTTTGTTTTTAAGCTGTACTCTACACGAAATTTAGTTCATATCATTTTCTCGTGTAGTTGCGAAAAATAGAAATTAATGATTGCTGAGTGCAGGATATCTTTCAAGACGTATCAGTTTGTGATAACAACCTATTATTCTTGGTCCAAAAGGTATATCATTATCTCGGATAGTTGCAATTTACATCTGCCCAAATTTGTCATTGTCTATGCCTTTTCGTAATCGTTTTTTTTTCATTATCATGCTTTTACATCATTCAAGTTGGAATTTGGGCAGAGCTGGCGAACTGTACTCAAAGAGTTGTTATGTTTTGTTTTTAAGTTGTACTCTGTACACAAAATTCAGTTCATAACATTTCTCGGTTAGTTTTAGTTCTTTCGGTTAATTCTTTTGGTCTTCTCAGGAATGTAAAGAATCGCTTCTAGAAAAGGTATTAAGCTTGGACAATATTTAGCTGTCGAAATGTACTCAATGAGTTACTATGTTTTGTTTTTAAGCTGTACTCTACACGAAATTTAGTTCATATCATTTTCTCGTGTAGTTGCGAAAAATAGAAATTAATGATTGCTGAGTGCAGGATATCTTTCAAGACGTATCAGTTTGTGATAACAACCTATTATTCTTGGTCCAAAAGGTATATCATTATCTCGGATAGTTGCAATTTACATCTGCCCAAATTTGTCATTGTCTATGCCTTTTCGTAATCGTTTTTTTTTCATTATCATGCTTTTACATCATTCAAGTTGGAATTTGGGCAGAGCTGGCGAACTGTACTCAAAGAGTTGTTATGTTTTGTTTTTAAGTTGTACTCTGTACACAAAATTCAGTTCATAACATTTCTCGGTTAGTTGCGAAAAACAGTTTGCTTGAAGTATTTCCTAATTTTAAATTTTAATCGATTACTGAAAATGATAATTGTACAGTACCATTAAACGTCTACATTTGAGATAACCATTTTTTATTTTTGGTCAAAATGTATATCATTATCTCGGGTAGTTGGCTAAATGTTTTATTATCCATCCTATTGACAGTCTTTGTTTTCATCACTAAGAATCTGCCATAGAGATTGCATGAATGTTTGGAAGCGTGTCCCTTCCTTCTTTAAACTTACAGTGTTCAGTCCAGATCGGTCCATTTCTGCCTTTATTTTCGTCATCCTTGAATGTAGGATTGCACGACTTCTATCATCTCACTGTACTTTAGCCCCTTGTCTCGTCTTTTAAACTAGTGGTAGCAGCGATTTGTTGGAGGAAGAAGGGCAAAATGTCGGCCTTTTTCGGTTTAATTTTGAATTCGGCGCACTTCCTTGACGCGAAGCACGGCGATCAGAAGAAATAGCGCCAATAATTACTCTGTGGTCTGGACAGGCGCCGAATAGGCTCCACCCCCGGTACTTGAGGATCGGGCAGAAAACAACGTCCCATGATTCAAGTCTTCTCAATTCTTCCCTTATTTATTCTTGGCGAAACGACGCTTCTTCAGATTCGCGAAACTGTCCACTGCGCGATTGACGTCAAGCTTCTTCGCTTTTTCAGGCTGAGTACCAATGACCAAAAGATCACTTAGTCGGTCGTCTGACATAGACGTGTTTAACGTGTTTAACCCTGCATAGCGCATGCATATCGCTATAACAGTTTCAAGGCTTCCGTGTTCCAATCTTAACATAAAGACAAAGTTATACTTAAGAAAACCGATCTGTTTCTGTGGATGCTTGAATTCTGTAGGCCTATCTTAGTTTCGACGTTTCGAAGTTTTCGAGTTTCGAAGATGCTAAATTTCAGCTGGGGGGGGGGGGACATCAAGCTGGGAGAGGGGGGGGCAAACTAAGGTTGGGGGGGGGGGTTGCCCCCCCCCCCCTGCCCCATAGCAAATTACGCCCCTCAAACCAACATCCCTATTTTGAAAACGTCTCGCTCAGGAGTAGAATGTTCTCCTTGGCCATGTCTGTAAATGCATTCTCCATGGTGTGTTCAAGTATGGTTTCGTTGTTCAGGTGTCCTTTAAGGACCTGTCTTACGTATAATAATAACGCAACCTACTTCCATAGTAACTCCATATATTTCTAAGCCCGGAGACCCCAATTTTGTCCGGTAAATTCTAACCCCTCTAACAGAACCACGCTGATTTTTTGCTACCTTCGATGTGTATCACGCTGTCGACGGTTGTCTGCGAGAGGTTTTTCCATAAGAAAAATCGGTTATGTAAATTGTGGCCGTGTTCTCGCTATAAGTCAACGGGTCTCCCGAAATGGCTTAAAACAGCCAAAACCGTGGATTATTTGTTGGAAGCGCAGCCTAGTTTTAAAGTATTCAAATATTTTAAAATACTCTAAGTAAATAGTGCGAGGGGTCTTTTAAGGCTGGAACGACCTCACAGGCTAATTTGTCCCGTACAGGCTGGAAAGAGTCAGATGTCACTGTGACTATCTTTTACGATTTTTCAGCTCTTGAAACACCATATCGTTCCCAACGTAATTCCTTCAGTGGCTCTGTCCGACAACTTCATCCTTCAGTCAGTTGTTGGGTCACCACTAAGATTCAAGATCACCGAAGCTGAAGATAACGACTGGAAACCAATCAAGGTAAATTTGCCTCCTATTTCTGTCTGATTACAATCTGCCAAAAGTTTAGTTTGGTTCCTGATGGTAGTGTTGGGAGATATCTGGATTTTCGTATATATCGATATTTTCACTTTCGATATTCGATAATCGATATATCGATATCGATATTTGTTTGCCATGTTTCGCCATAGGATACGTCTCGTTTCTCCAAAATTTAAGAACAAAATTGTCGTTAGATAGCATCTTGCATCATCTCAAAAACCGAATAAATAAGAACTGAATTACGTAAAACTCCAGTGTCGGATATATAGTTCAAGTTCAAGTTTTTTAACTTTACACAAAAATACAAATGCATTATACATGCACTGTGGAGAGCACAAATTCGAACATGCAGTGCTTGTTGAAAATTTTACTATAATAACAACAACTACGTACCCTGTGTCTGGCCTGGTAACTTGTGTCTGGCCTGGTAACTTTGTGTGGTAAACCAGTTCAACAAGTTGATCATCTCCGCTACCTTGGTTTTTATCTTGATTGCCACCTGTCATGGAAATGTCACAGTGACGCTATTTCATCAAAAATCGCCCGTGGGGTTGGCATACTTCGACGTCTGCAGCACTTTCTCCCACAGAGGATACTTCTAACTATATATTATTCGTTGGTTTATCCATATATCTCCTACGGCTGCCTCTTATGGAGCAGCAACTTCTTATGCAACTATAGAAGAGTGCAAGTTCTACAGAATAAAGCTGTTAGAACAATCGGTAGATACCTCCAGGATGTGCATGACACTTGTGCTTGTTTTACGTCCCTGAAGCTCCTTAATGTCGGTCAGATAAGAGATTACCAGGCTGCAGTATTTGTGTTTCAGTGTATGAATGGATTAGCCCCCGATATCTTTAACAGTTTTTACCAAACAAATAGTGACCTGCATAGTTATGGAACAAGGCATAGTGATGATATAGTTGTGGATTTACGTCATGGTACCCGGTCTTCATTTTCAATGAAACACCTGGGTCCATCTGTATGGAATGAACTACCAGTGAGCATTAGGGCGGCGGAACACATACCTCAGTTTAGAAAGAAATTAAAAGATTATTTTCTGGGGCAAAAATGTTAAATTTTGTTATGGGTGGTAGGATGGTTAGGGGAGGAAGGGTGGGCTAGGGAGGTAAGGGGGGTAAGGTGAGGTTGGGAGGGAAGAATGGGGGGAGGGGGAGTTGAGTATTGATGACTGAGAGAGATTGGATTTATTTTTTCTTTTTTTCTTTACATAGGTAAGTAGTTATGTGGACTTTCGCGCGAATGCAAACCCTCATAGTTTTTTTCTCCAGCGCGAAAGTGTTGCTTTTTATTTATTTATTTGTGAATGTTGAAAAATAAAAAAACTTGAACTTGAACTTGAACCCGATAAATCTAACAAAAATAAATAACTTAATTTACCTGACCTGTATAAAATGACCTGCTATCTACCAAATAAATAAATAAAAACTACCCTCTTGTGAAAAATAAACAAAAATTACAAACCATTTGACATTCGTAAGCTAGAATGCTTATAGCATAAACCAATAAACCAGCATAAAGCCTATAAATGTAGGTTATGTTGGATTGTTTACAATAATTATGAATGAACAAATATTATTTTCGGTATCGATATTTTCGTTTCGATATTCGATCGATATTTGGACCGATATATCATTATCGATATCGAATATCACCTAAAACTACCTGATGGACCCCAGGATGTTGGTAGGTTTTCACACCGGCTGGAACATGTCGCTTTGTACTCGTTCTTTGGCTAGCATAAAACAGGTTTTTAGTGTTTTTTTTTCCAACCTCCTACCTATTAAGGTTGAAATTATTTTGCATCACAAAAAAACACATATATCCTATTGGTTATTTCCCAGTGTTTCAACCTTATCCTGGAAGTTTCCAGATTGAAATTTTAGATCGGGGAAGGTGTAACGGTTTTATTTATTTTTTTAGGTTATTTATAGTAGAGGTATGCCTATGTGAACACTTTTTTAACTGTTACATACCTTGCTTTTGTCAATTGCATATAAAGAAGTAAAATGGAAAAGAAAAACACAAACTTTATATCAGTTAATAGCCAAGTATTTCAGGGTTATCCTAGCACAAAGTTGAAACAGAAATTCAATACACTTTCTTTGATTTTGAATTTCAAAAAAATCTTCTTCCTCTTTTGACTGCATCTGGACCGCCATCTTTTCCATTTAAGTTGCGTTCCACTTGGAAAAATTATCAAATTAACAAAGGAAATCAGCTAATAGTTCAGTCACTTTCATCAGTGAATTAGCAAAATATTCAAAATGTGCAAATGGTGTGACTGGTTATCATCAGTATTTATTGAGAAAAATGCCTTGTTTGGGTTTTAGTTTTTTCTTCGGCGATCGTTCACATTTACCAGACGTTCGCATAAGCATACCTCTACTGTCTAAGGCTTTTTGGCTAGCGAAGCTTAATTATTATTTATATTAGAGACACAAAATTCTTAACTGTCTAATACTTTTAAAATTAAATGAACAACATGTAAATAAGAAGTAGTAAGAAAAAGCTACCAATGCTACCATCGTAGGTCCAACCTGCATGAAGGTTAACCGCATTGTTAGCTTTAAAGTGGTAGGTTACTACAGTACGACTGCAAAATAGTGACGGTTTATTAAAAGCTGCAAGTCATCATTTTTTTTTTTTAACTCTTCTTGGGATATAAAAAAGTGTTGAAGGGGTTGCAACTTTTGCGAAGTAAGTAACATTACAAATTTGGTGTTCAAAACCCTTTTTTTTTCGTTTTTTTTGCTTACTGCTTGAGTAACCGCGAGTAAAGTAAAGGATATTAAATCAATGTGAGTGGGAGGCTGGAACACAGCATGGTAGGCTAAGGCTGGATGTCAACTTCTTCGTTATAGCTAGAGACATTCTTGTAGTCTACGGGACGATGCTGTCCTGTTATGCCTTCTAAGGCGTATTCTCGCCGTTCCCTGAGGACTCCTTGGGGAATCAAGGGGAACGGCGGGAATAGAGGGAGTCACTCCACGCCGACTCCGCGTATGGAAAACAGCGAGGACACGGGGAATGCTTCCAAAATGGATACTGTTCGAAAAAAAATTATGCAGCTGATGAAACTAGTCGGGATCCACCTTATGTTTGGTTTTCTTTATTCTGATTGTTTTTAATTAATTTTCCATTGCACAACACAAGCAAAAATTGATTCCCCTCTGAATCTGAAAGGGAGTCCTTTTTGAGGAAGGTCATGATTATTGGAACATTCCCTGTCCGTGGGGACTCGCGAGAATACGGGGAGTGAGTCCCTGGGACAAACAAAAACGCAGGGACTCCTCAAAAGTAGTCCTCGGGGAACGGCGAGAATATGCCTCTAAGCTGAGATATGATAGGTTCCAATGAGTACAGTGACAGGTTGCATTCGACCCATTTATTACCCGTAATGATCGTTACGATTCTGTTATGATTTTCGTTCCACTGTCCGGCGTGATAAGAAAATTAGCTCCTCCCTCATTCTCGTTCAACAGTAGTTCCCATAGTTGCGTTTTTTGCCGTCATCCAGTTAACTGACCTGCGAGATTTCTCTCTATAAGCCGTTTTCTTTCTTCGGCTAACCGACCTAAATCCTTATAAGCTTTTTTTACATCGGTCGGTTAACCGACCTGTGGAGTGGACTGAGGTCTGAGCTCCATCCAACCGACCTACGCTCTTGGCACGGCGCGAAATTCAAAATTCTCATTGGAGAGATAGGCGCCTGCGACTGGAAGACGCCATTTTTTAGAGCTCAGTTGAACCGACCGGCTAGACGAAAAAACGGTCAATAGTGGCAAGTAGGTAGGTTAACCGACCTACGGAGGAAAGGCAAAAAACCCAACTAATAACTGTATGTTCAACATGAATTCCCGTCAGAATGGTGACGTCTGTCCGAACTGCTTTTATTGTTCGCTCCAGGGGGGGAGATAGTGTTGGGCGATATTTGGTGTTTTCGATATATCGATTTTCACTTTCGATATTAGATAATCGATCTATGGATATTTCTTTATCATGTTTCGCTATCGAATACGTCTCGTTCCGCCAAAAATTAAGAACAAAATTGTCGTTATATAGCATATTGCATCATCTCAAACTCCGAATAAATAAGAACTAAATTACGGAAAACACATTGCTCCAGTTTCGGATAAATAAATGTAGGTTATGCTCGACTTTTTTAGAATAATTATGAATGGACAATAGGCCTAATCGTTTTCGATATCGATATTTACGTTTCGATATTCAATACCGATATTTGGTCCGAGATATCGATATATCGTTATCGACTTCGAATATCGCCTAACACTAGAGGGAGAGAGACTACCCCAATAGAGAGCTATTATATTATAACTAATAATAACTTCGTTGGTTGGAACGCAACCACTGGTTTTGTTACCAGTATAATTGTCTGATGCGTGACTGAACGACTGCGCATTTGACGCGGTATAGCCTATCCATGTGACCTTAGGCCCAAGTAGACTTGTTTTTGAAAACACATTCACGAAAGGATTTACCTAAGTATCTTTCGCCTTAACTCAAACAACCATAACTCTGTCAAGGTCGTCTGGCCAGTTTACATTTGTACAGCGTCCGACAGGTTTGAGGATCCGGTTTGAAGTGTTGCAAATACGTGACGGTGCGATTGTTTACGTTCATTTAAAGCTGTCAGCCAAACAGATCTTCTTTCTCATTGCTTAGCCAAGAAATTGGTGGTTTTGCTCACTGCTCGAGTAATTACTAGTAATGAAGGATAGTAATTAATTTACGACCATAGCAGGTTTAAGATTACGAGCTAGCCAAAAAAAACTCTCACGTTCAATTGTTTTCTGTTGGCAAACATAAAACTTGTATAGAATTTTAATGGTGGGATAACCCAGCCTAGTCGTCCATAAGAACCGAGAACGGATAGTGGTACCAAAATCTGTTTCTTTAGACACTTTGGCGAGCAAGAATCCGGAGTCTTGACAGATAAAATATTGTCTCTGAGTACTTGGAAATAATGTAGTCAGATTATTGTGGCAAACATTTGAAAACTGATTAGCACTACCAATCATGATTAACATTAGATTATTGGTTTCATTTTATGTCACGGATAGCATGGTTATTTGCTGTAAACCACAATTTATGGAATTTTGTTCGATTATCCCGATGAAAAATTTGTAGCCTGCGTGGTTGTATGGTAGTTGTACTAAAAAGCTGCATGTAAAACTATATAGTAGCGAAGAATACTATCATTTAATGTGCCTAAGACTAGTCCAATATTATTTAGTAGTATCCAGTAGCATCCTGTCTTGCCATAGCATCCAGTCTTGCTAATAGTAGCATGCAGTAGTACGCAGTAACGCGAAAGCCTTGAAGTGCAAGCATGTAGGAGCATCAGTTAGTACTGCATGCTACTTTTTCGTAAAACTTCGTACTACTATTTTGAGATGAAGTTTTCATCGGGATTAGCCGCAACACAGCGGGATTTCAATGAAAATTTTCCTAACGATATATTTATCACTTGACTAGTCAAGAGCTGACGTGTGGTAAACAATAATGTCAGAAGTCACATCAATGCGAAAACGAATTTTGGTATTTTACGCCTTTTCGCTTTCGGAAGCACCGAATGACAAGGACCACGACATGACATTTGATAATCACTCAGAGGGAAAGTTGGCAAGTCCCCCTCAAAATGGCAGGAAAGTCCCTAATAATGCTGGACTCGGTTGCATGACGAAGCACCTAGCGATAATTATGTCAGATGATGAGTAGCTAGTCCGCCCGCATTCAGTTATGTCGACTCACTGTGAAACTGAAATCAAGGGTAGCGTTCCAGTGAAGATATTACAAGTTACGATGATAAGATAGAGGATAAGATGAGGGGCGAGCGTCGTATTGTGGTAATTATCACGCTCTCTGGAACGGAAATAATAACAACGCGGACATACGTCATCACTCTTATGGGAGTTCCTGCGGAACCGATAGTTATTATCGCTTATGATGCTCGGGACCATCATAAGTAAATTGTAAAGATCGTAACAGTAGTGGAACGATAATAATAAGAGGGAGGAGACAATTTACTTATTACGGAGCGCTCTGGAACGACAATAATAACAAGAATAGTAACGATCGTAACTAATAATAAATCACTGGAATGCAACCAAGCTGTTTGGAATTGCACAGTAGTGTTTTTGAATATTTGGATTTTTCGAATCACCGTGCTTCTCAGATAAATACTCCTTGAGCCCAAGCTGACTGGGAAACATATATTCAGAAATAGAATTTTTATATCCCCAGTCAGCTTGAGGAGCATTTTTTCGAATCTGCCTTTTCCATTTAGACTTAATGTGGCTAGACCGCCAGCAAATTTTGTCGCGGTTCTTTTAAACATTTTCAAAACACGAAATAGCCCATGTGTTTGTAATCATGAAGGATTGTATTTAAAAAATATTATATGCGTTTATAAATAAATAAAAAGTGCAAACAAAACCACGTGCTCACAGTAAAGAAAATTACATATAAATAGCAATCGAGATTACCTTAAAATCGAATCGCCGTAATGTTTACTCCCCAAAACTGTACAACGTGTTAGAGCATAAAAAACAGTGTTTGAAAGATGAATCGCCTAAATTATGGAAGGCACCGGTGCCAGCGCGGCTGATGTCGGTCGGTGCCGGGAAAGGGTGTACAGCGGGTGCCGGGGAGTGGGTAACCCAGAGTCCTAACAACATGCTTTTATATATTTTAGATAAATAACTAGAATAATGACATAAAAGGTGATATACATTACAAAGCCATCGTTTGGCTAATATCTTTGACTGGTCGCTGAAGAGTTCAAGTACAATTTGTGTTTGTTAACAAACGAAATACATCGTGAAGATCAAAATTGGCAGAAAGAGAGGTGGTTCGAGGCCAAATCGCGGATGGAAAATGGCGGAAATGGACGACTCCCGTCGGATTGAATATATGTTTCCCAGAACATATTTTTATGTTCTAACATGTTATACAGTTTTGGTGAATAAATACCAAGGTAATGAATATTTATTCAAATAATGTATACAACGGATGCGTCAGCTACGATGCTTCGTCAGCGATATTTCGGCCCTTCTTGGCAAGGGTCCTCGTCAGGCCTCAGGTCCCAAGTAAGGGGTAAAGACAGAATACCTTTTATTGGCTCTAGTCAATCACAATAAAAAATAACACTTACTCAGATAGTTTATACTTAATTAACAGTATCTAATCCAATGAATATTTGTTTCAGTTAACAATAGCTATTCCAATAGTTATATTTTCAACAATAGCTATTCCAGTGAATATTTGTTTCAATTAACAATATCTGTTTCCAATGAATATTTCTTTCAATTAACAATATCTGTTTCCAGTGATTATTTGTTTCAATTAACAATATCTGTTTCCAATGAATATTTGTTTCAATTAACAGTATCTATTCCAATGAATATTTGTTTCAATTAACAATATCTGTTTCCAATGAATATTTGTTTCAATCAACAATATCTATTCCAATGAATATTTGTTTCTCGCGACATTATCCTAAAACCGAATCGCCTTAATATTCATTCCCCAAAACTGTATAACATGTACAAATCTTCTCCGCGCATCACGGTCTTTCTTCCAATAAAATTCAGCTGACGTATCCGTTTTGCACTATCAACAGGCCCGTATCCAGGAATTTATTTCGGGGGGGGGGGGGTCGCCTTTCGGGGGGGGGGGGTTGCCTGCTGGTCGGACAAAAAAGTACAAAAACGACATAGATCAGAGGAAATGATTATTTTTGTAAGTTTCAGGGGGGGTCAACCCCCTAACCCCCCCCCCCTGGATGCGGCCTTGACTATCAAATATAACTTTCGTATCTTCTGAGTCCCTAGCTTTCGATGTGAGCTATGTATCCTTATTTTGCTTTTCAATCAATCAATCAATCAAGTTGAATCCAAATAGCTAAAAGCTAGAAGAGGAATACAAATTTTCGAAATACACAGACACGAAACAAATTAACTAATACACTTACAAGATATGACCAGAAATAAATGATGGGATGAAACTACGTAAAAATTGGGCAGAAGAATTAGCAGGATATGGAGAAAACTGATTGCCAGTATTCCTCTCGGACCGACGCACGGAAGACGGGAGGGGAGGGGGGAATAGATGGGCCATCTGGGACAACACATTATCTTACCTCCAAATTTGTTTGAAAGAGTATTTCTACGTTTTCTTTTGCTCAACTGTCCTCTTCTTCTTTTGTGGTAGAAGAAATAGGATGAATAAATAAGTAAAATTCATTAACAATAACACTAATAGCCTACAACAATGGTGTATCCCAGCATATTTATTATTATTATTATTTATTTGAATCCTTCAGAACTGAAGAGTAGTGTATGAAAAGGAACAACAACATGTCAATCAGACTCACACACACTTACATACTAATAAACAGCTGACCGTTAAAGATACTAAATCTATAACAAACTACAATGGAAAAAAAACAAAGTTCAGAATCATAGTAATAAAGTATAAAATTTAAATTATGTTATATGAAATCTTATAGCCTACTCTCGTATTGGTTGCAAGCAGATTCTTTTTCCTGTCAAACTTGTTTAGATGTCGTGAGAAGGTGAGACAGCCAATATTTTTGTCACCCAGACGCTGTTAAGCTCAGTGGGGCATTGTTTTCATCTAATGTGGGGAAAATTATAAGAAACCAAACCTCGGATATGAATATGCATGAATTTGTAACTGTAATCAAAAAGTGCAAGGTCACATTTAGCACATCTGCTAACTGTAATTCATGGTGCAGTTTGTAACTGATGACAAGGCTGTGAAATTTCACATATGTGTTAATTGGATTTCAGTTACCATGAATCACACGAAACGGCCGATTTTTACCGAATCAGTTTTTGTCGTCTTTTGTTGTTGGGACCTGCGTTTTTTGTGTGAATGAATGCAAGAAACTTGTTTCGTGCCACCCACTACTGGGTTATTAGGTACCGTAATGTAAAGAAACAAGTAAAAAGGAAGAGAAAGTAAATACACGACAAAGCTCTAAATTTGTCAACTGCTTGCGTCGTCTGTATCTGTACTATATCACTATTGTCCTGTGTCCTGTGATTGGTAACACAATTATTATTATTTTCGAGGTTTTTGTTACATGTATCATAAGTCTATGATGAAGGATTGTTCAAGAACTGGCTTGATACTAAACATCTGCATTTTATTCAAGAGGCTAGGAAAATAGGTAAAGAAACAGTGATGATGATGTTGCTGATGATAAATTTGTTACCCATGTATATGACAAAACATCACTATTATGGAGTATAATATAGGAAAAAAGAAGAAAGACAAAAGATGGCTAATAAGCTGAAACTTGAACAATGCGTAAAAGAAAGCTGGGAAAAAGGAGGTTCGGAGCCCTGTTTTTTAAGCGAACTTGGCAAAAAAACCTTGAATTCTTACAAATTTTAAAGAAAGAAAGTCTGTGAAAACAGAGGTCCTTCCCATATTTTTTTACCGTGATTCTAAGATAACTTAAAGGACATGTCGTAATTGTAATACCAACGAAACTACTTCCGTAATCGCCCCATCAGTTCTTAAACGTGTAGACCCTGAATCTCATACAGTCCATTGTCTAACCCCCCCCCCCCCCCCTAACGACAACTCACTGATTTTCCCACTTGCCTGGTTTCACTATTTTGATGCGTATTGTTTGCCTGTTTGCAAGATGCTCCGTTGTAAGAGAAACCGATTATGCAACCCCCTGCTTCTGCTAGAAGTCAACGGACTTGGACAAAGGCTTAAAGGACCTGTCTTACCTATAACACTAACGCAACCTACTTCCGTAATCACTCCACATATTTCTAAACCCGGAGCCCCCATTTCGTACGATACATTCTAACCCCTCTAACAAAACCACGCTGATTTTCTCACTTGCCGTGTTTGCTACCTTCGATGTGTATCATGCTGTGGTCGGTTGTCTGCGAGAAGTTTTTCCATCAGAAAATCTGGTTATGTAAATTGTTTTCCTGTCTTCGCTATAAGTCAACGGGTCTAGAAAAAGGCTTAAAACAGCCAAAACCGTGTGTTATTTGTTGAAAGCACAGCCTAATTTTAAAGTATTCAGATATTTTAAAATCCTGTAAGTTGAAGAGTAGATAGTGCTAGGGGTCCTTTAAAAACAGACGAAGTCGTTAGCAGTTTGTTAAAATATAGCCTCGTTTTGAAGTATTCAAGTATTTTAAAATACTGGAATATAAATAGTTAACAGTACGAGGGGCGCTTTAAGAACGGAGTCGGAAAGCAGATATAATTTATTTTGTTTTAATCTTAGGTTGCCACAGTCAACGGAGCTCGTATTTTGAAAACCGACATCAAGGCAACCAATGGTATCATTCACATCATCGACCGAGTCATGTTCCCGATCCCTCAAGCTGATGTATACTCCACCCTGAAGGGAGATCCTCAGAAAAGATTCACCCTCCTCGCCACAGCCATCGAAAGAGCCGGACTTGCACAAACCCTTGCTGACCCAAGAGGTAAGTGTGACGACCCCTCACACAAATTTATCTCAAAATAGTAGTACGAAAAAGTAGCACCCGATGAAAAATTTGTAGCCTGCGTAGTTGTACGAAAAAGTTGCATGTAGTACTATGTAATAGCAAAGAATACTATCATTTAATGTGCCTCAGACTGGTCCAATCTTATGTGCTAGTACTATTTTTTGCTGTGTTCAGAAGATGAAGTTATTGGAACCAACGCTGTTGCGCAACTGATTGGGTTCCAGTAGGGATGTTTTCTATCACTAGTGGTGCTAGTGACTGCTAGTGTCACACTAGTAGTGTGCTGCTATTCGAGTGTGTGTCACTTTTTTCAGGTCTTGGCGCTACTCCCTTATGTTATTTTTCTCAGCTCTAGTCAATCACAGTAAACGTCGTAACGCTTCTCAGATACTGTATACTCAATTAACAATATGTGTCCCAAAAGACTGAACTAACAGGCTCCTTCACTTAAACATTCTATTATTCATAATCACTGCTATCTGGTTAACTTTTCCAACACAACTCACTTTCCTATTCTTATGCATAATTTAACTATTATTTAAAGTTAACCATTTAATAGTTGTTATTTACTTTTTACATTTTCACTATCTTACGAATACAGTCATGGCTTGTGGTACTTCTCAACAAATCCGTGACAGTAAAGGCGTTTTTCCGTGCTCCGGGTGCTCCCACAAACAGTTTGTGGGTCGATTGTGGCTCGAAAAGAGTGTTTCCGCGGCGTTTTGTGCGGCCCACAACTGTGTTTCCGCGACCAACAAGATTTTCGTGGCTCGCTTTGTGGCTCAGATTCGACAAACAACTGGCGAGGTGATTGTCGATTTTGTGGCTCGATTCTGGCGGGAAATTCAAATTAAGCAGCAAAATAGTGTCTAAACAATAAAGTTAACTACTTTTTCAAGCATATAGACATACAACCAAGGATCCCTTTTGCACATAATGGTAAGGAAATAAGCCTCGAGTTCTATTTATTGAGATTTTACATGAATTTCATTTTTATTTTGAAATATTTGAAATTTCCGCCAGAAAAATACGGCGTTTCCGCGAGTTTCAACTCGTGGCTCGACTGTGTGGCACACAATCTTAGCCTCGTTTTTGTTGTACGCTGCAGGTCCACTTCTCGGCCGATTTCGGACTGATTCTGTCTACATCCATTTTTGCACTGCAGCGCTTCCGAGGAAGACGGCAGCACTTCTCGAGAATCACGGACTTGTTCACCGACCAAGTCCGTCTTTCCCTGCAAGATGCAGTAGCGCTGCCGCTTCAACCAAGAAGAAAGTGAATCCAGAAACGCATATTGTGCAAAAGCAAAGAAGTGCTGCAGCAGCGATGCGGCAGCGCTATTGCAACAAAAACGAGGCTCGTGTTTCCGCGACAAACACCCAGAAGTGTGAAGCACCCACAACTGTGTCGCGGCAAAAGGCCTTAGATTTGCCCGAAAGTCTCTTGATTCCAGTAAAGCTGAAAACACAAGACGCAGTAGGCATAGTAGAGGTAGCAGGGCCGTATCCAGGGGGGAGGGAGGGGGGTTAGGGGGTTCATCCCCCCCCCGTAACATAAAAAAATAATCAATTTTTATAGGCTTTTCCTCTGATCTATGTCTTTTTTTGCACTTTTTTGTCCGACACGCAGGCAAACCCCCCCGGAAAGGGCACCTGTCGAAATAAATTCCTGGATACGGGCCTAGAGGTAGGTATTCTTCTCTGAACACTTCTCAATTTTCGACTGCCTTAGTTTCAATCAATCAATCAATCAAATTTATTTCCAATAGCTTAAAGGACACCTGAATGAAGAGTAACAAGTATCATCTCTATCTGTATGACTTCCGTTAACATTGCCTGCAGAAAACCCAATCCAAATACGAAATAGTGTTTCCAAGCTATGATTTTTGCTCCATTCTGCATCTGTCCTTATTTCAGTACCGAACAATTTTAGAAATGAACAAATGTCTCCGATCAACCTCTCTTCCGGAATATTTTTTAACTAGTTAAGCCCAAACGTATATCTAGAAGAAATTCCAATACGATCCGGCCAGCGCTGTACAAGATTTGAATGAATTGCGCTTTTTGTCTTGGAGTCTGCATGTGCAAGCCTCCAGAAACGAACATCCTACTTTGAAAACGTCACGCTCAGGAGAAGAATGCTCTCCGTGGCCATGTCTGTAAATGCATTCTCCATGGTGTGTTCTTGTATGGTTTCATTGTTCAGGTGCCCTTTAAAGCTAGAAGAGGTGAATACAGTATTTACGAAAAACACAAAAACGGCAACAAATTAACTAATAGGCTTCACTTGACTAATACATGTGAAACGTACTGCCAGTGTTCCTCTCGGACAGACGCACGAACGACGGGAGGGGAGGGGGGAATAAACGACTTATCTGGGGACCACACGCTTTACTTGCTCCGAAACCTTTTGAACCGGTGTTTCCGCCGGTCAGTTAATTTTGGAACGCCCAGTTTAATGAGAGCGTTTTCTTATGAAAATGTTATGATAGTCATAAATGTTATATTTTGATTTTCGCGTCTAAAACATTTATGTGGGAGCGATAAATTAAGATATTTCTAAAATTTTCTTACTAATGGATGAATCTATTACTTACGTAATAGAATCAAATTCGTTCAGTCTCATCGCTGTTTAGTTTTGAATGTTTGTTTTCTAAATATTCCTTCACCCCAAGCTAACTGCGAATCATACTTGACAGTGGAAAACGGATACGTCAGCTACATTTTCTTAGAGCTACGTTTTCTTAGAGCTCGGCCCTTCTTTAAATTATTTTGGCGGATAAAGACAAATCCTACCAACAAGCACTGGAAGAATTAGGGATGAAAACTCTTGCTTCGCGTCGGCACGATCTCACAATGAAATTCGGACTTAAGTGCCTTGCCTCGGAAATGCACCGTGAGATCCTGCCACCCGAAGATGAAAAAAGAATGGATACTCGCCCACCAAGGAGTATTTCTAGGGCAGCTAAGAAAGATCAGCTAATGAACCCGCCCGCTCATAGCACTGAAAGCTATTTTAACTCATTTGTGCCTTTTTTTATCCGTAATTTTAATTTGAATTAACCCAATTGTAATTTGACAATCCCGTGCATTTTGTTTTATCAGCATTTTGGGAATAAATGAATTGAATTGAATTAAAAATTAAATTAACTCCAAGCAATTTTTGCGAAGAAATTCACAAAATCAGACATTTAAAGCCAGAATCTTTCGTTGTTTTTCCACAAGTTCATGCTCGAGCTTGAGCCTGAAGAGGACCCTTGCCAAGAAGGGCCGAATATAGGTTTAAAAAATTGCAGCGGACGTAATTGTTTTGGAAAGTCAAATATGTTTTTTTTTCTTATGTTCGAATACTTGGGACAAAATGAAAGTAATGCAAATGTGTTGGAATACTGTTTACGATGTAAAGCTGCTTTCGCTTTCACATTGACGCGTCGTTGCAATGCGTTGCGTATGCGTTTATCTTGCGTTGCGTGTAGGTTGCGCAGCGTATCTTTCACACCTGCGCGGAAAGCTTTCACGCTGGATGCTCATTTACCCCTTTCTCGGTTTCTTCTGCTGTATTTTAATTTCTTCCACCAGTAGCAAGTTTTTCTTCATCATCAGCATGTTTTTCTAGTTTTTCTTCAAAATCTTCCATTTTCGACAAATCTGATGCGTACGCGTCGACGCAACGCAAGAATGGAACTTGGCTCTATTCTTGCATTGCGTTTTATTTGTCTGCTTAAGCTCTGCGTTGCGTCGACGCAAGCGCCATGCAAGGCTTGCGTAGCTCAGTGTAAAGGCAAACGCGTCAATGTGAAAGCAGCTTAACTTTTGGGTGGTGCAGAAGTAACTGAGCAAAATAACGGAAAGATTAAAAAAATTACATGTGACTTTCTTATGACTTTTTTCACTCCAGTTATTATTTGCGCCAATTACTTCTTTCATTACTCATTATGATGATGATGAAATTTATTTGCGCACTTAAGAAGAGGATAGTAACGCAGTATAGACAATAAAAGGAAAAAATACACTGAGCTTTCAATAATGTAGTACTGCACAAGATGAAAAAAGAAACATTTAAAAAAGAAAAGGGTTTAATCGGGTCTAAAAAATCTTCTTTCTAGAATTACATTAATTCTAGTTAATATTACATAAACTTCTAGTTAATAATTATATTAATTCTAAATAATATTCGTCGGCTCCGTTCGTTGTCAGGCAACGCCCGAAATAACATACATTGTAAAAAGTTTCTCCGTATAAAGATTAAAGTTAACTGCGGTATTTGCTACTTGGATTCATCTTATCTCTATTTGGTATGAATCTTATCTCCGTAGAGATATAAGTAGCATATACTGCAGTTAACTTTAATCTTTATGCGGAAAAACTTTTTACAGTGTAGCTCTGCTGTAGATAGAGTCTCAGTTATAGTATTTTAACATCTGCGTAATTGTTTTGGCACTGCCAAATCAAGGGTCCTCTGTTTTTTTCACAAGTTCGTTTTTCCAACTTGAGCGGCTTGAACCTGAAGAGGACCCTTGCCAAGAAGGACCGAGATGTAGCTCTAATACAATTCAGCTGACGTATCCGTTTAGCACTATCAAAATATGATTCGCAGTCAGCTTGGGCTGAAGGAATATTTAAGAAGTGGGAGCCTGACATCCTCGAAAAGAGCCAGACATACAAATACAAAAATAGGCGTAGTGCCGTTGGAGTAGTTAAAAATGACATAGATACTCGAGGCTGAGCCGAGAAAGACCTCCCGCGCGAAAGGGTTGGGATTCATCAGCTGCCTCCATTAGGAGTGGTTGTGCCATTGTTCGAATGTCCTGGGTTTGGTGCAGCGTTCGACCGCGCCGTGTGTGGATGATGTCTTCAACAGGTGCTTGGTCTGCCTCTTCGTCGACTCCAGATTTGTGCGTCCGGATTGAAGGCTTTACAACCGCATATACATTTTAAAGATCATTGTCCACTCATTTCGTGGATTCGCTTTCTACGGTTGCTCTGCAAAAATGACAATTGCCGAAATTGCGCTTTTCGAAGTCACCCAAAAGAAAAAACTGATAGTCAGTCACATCACTATAAGTGCCAAACTTCTGTCCTACCAATTTGACAAAAATTTATGAAAGTGAGATGACTTTTACAGATACCACGATCAGTCACCAGGCTCGGATCGTGGTATCTGAATATCAGATATAACTGCAAAAACGCCTTTTGACCGTGGTATCAGATACCATGGTATTTGCAAAAACGCAAATAATGTTTCTGTTCGAAAAAATCAGAATAATTAACTTTCCTCATTCGAAGCGTCGGTTCATGACGTTGGGACAAAAACAGTAGGCCTAAATTTTAATTACTGCTGTAAGAAGGGTGGAACACGCTCTTTATATCGAAAGTCGTGGAACTCTCCATCTAGCATCAGTGATCGAATTTGCCTATGTTTAAACTGCCTGTAATACCAAAACGCAGATACCTCGATTCGTTAACCTTCGATTGCGCCTCACAAAAACTTTTCCCAATGAACCAAAACAGCTAGCTAGGCCTCGTTGAATACTTCCGAACCGAAGCGACTATTCCATTATTTGTTACTAACCTTCTTTTTTCAATTTAGGCGGACCGTTCACGCTCTTCGCACCAACTGACAAGGCATTCAAGCAAATCAATAGGTTAGAGCTCAATAAGCTCCTTTCCAACCCACCAGCCTTGTCTCAGCTCCTTCTGAAGCACGTTGTCAAAGATGCCCTCTACACAGCTAACCTCCAGGGGTACCAGGCACCAGCCACACTAGCTGGTACACCCCTCAACTTGTACCATATGAAAGGTAAAGCACCATTTTTCTCTTGTCATTTTCCTTAAAGCAGAACTGAAACCACAAGTCGTTAGTTTGTATCTTAGTAATTAGCTTCATTAACATCTCCTTACTCCGTTCCATAATTTTCCATAATTCTGTTCCATAATTTAAAGCTAGAATTCTCAGTATCTAGGATTGGGTAAAATTTTTGAGAGATTCGGTAAAATGTTTGCTCTGCCCCCCCCCCCCCCCCCCCACCGAAAATGCACTTGCGACGCCCTCGTCGAAGAGTGGGTAAAGTCACCAAAAGGGAATAAGACTTCTTTGTTGAAAAATGTAATGGAAGGTCCACAAGTCTGTACACTTTATCACGGACCGTAACAGCTCGTTTCTGCTACGTATGACTTGGCCGAGCGCAACCACCAGAACCTCCGTCTTCCCTCCGCATTACGACCATGCGAAGTCGAGTAGATTCCCTACAGGCGTATTCTCGCCCTTCCCCGAGGACTCCATTTGAGGAGTCCCCGCGTTTTTGTTTGTCCCGGGGACTCACTCCCCGTATTCTCGCGAGTCCCCACCGACGGTGAATGCTCCGATTATCATCACTACCATCAGAAATGACTCCCTTTTAGATTCGGAGGGAAGTTTTTGAGGGCGTTGGTGCAATGTAAACTTAATTAAAACAATCAGAATAAACAAAACCAAAAATAAATTGGATCCAGACTAATTTCGTCGAATGCATATTTTTTTTTCGAACAAAATCCATTTTGGAAGCATTCCCCGTGTTCTCGCTGTTTCTGTACGCGGAGTCCGCGTGGAGTGACTCCCTCTATTCTCGCCGTTCCCTTCGATTCACCGAGAGTTCTCGGGGAACGGCGAGAATACGCCATATACCCTGCCCGATGCAAACGAGCGGAGGGCAGGAGCCACGCGAGTCATCACAATTCGTTACCTCTACAAACTGCTAAATCGCAGTAAAGCCCCGGAAAAGAAATTTCGAAAGTAAGTAATGTGACGCGCTGCAGAGCGGGTCAGCACGCCTGCTGCACCTTTTCCTTTGATATGCGCAGCGGCGGAGAGGGAAGTAGACGGGCATCAACTGAAAGCTCAGGAAGTACCTCCAGCTCAGCTCAGTTTTGTCGGGGTATTCATAGTCGCTGCATGGGACCAAAGAGGGAGGTTCTATTGGCTTATTTGTTCTTGCTATTAGACTTTCAGAGGTTTCATAACATAACAGCGTAGTTTCAACAGTTAAAAATTGGGACGTTATCTGTTATGATTTTACAAACGTTTTGCGTTAAACATTATGCAAAGCAACCATTGTCAGGAAGAAAAAAACGCTGAAAAAGCTTTTTTTTCCGATAACAGCTAACATCTTCAGTGTTATCTGTTGATACTGGGCATCCGTGTGTTAAGTGTTATGAAACCTCTGACAGTGTAGCTACTTACTTTTTGGGATCCCAAAACGTAAGTGGAAGGATACCTATCACATCGCAAAAGTTGTCCGTCTGTCCGTCTGTTAGTACGATAACTCTCGAAGGGAATGAGATATTTTGATGAAACTTGGTGTGAGGATTCTTTGGGTCAAGGGTAAGCTCAAGTTCGTAGATGGGCTGTGTACCCCTACTTTTAGGGGTGGGTGAAGGGGTTCAAGTTAAGGGTCAAACAAAATATTTTTAAACAGCTAATGTTAATGGTCAAAAACCATTTTCTCGCTGGACAAGTAGCTCGTCCAGAATCCGGAAAAACCGGAAATATGTGATAGTGCAAAACGGATACGTCAGCTGAATTTTTGGAGCTATATTTCGGCCCTTCTTGGCAAGGGTCCTCTTCAGGCTCAAGGCCGCTCAAGTTGGAAATTCGGCAGCAACCGGAAATTTGGTATCGTCAGTATCGTCAAAATAGATATGGCTTATAGAGGTATATCTGAACTTTTTCTCTGATGATTAGCCTGGCAAAGACAACACCCAATTGTCTGGATCAGAAATTAGATTTTTGGGATCCCATCGAAACCTTTGGTCTTGTTTTAATTACCGATCTGATGCGACATTGACTGTGACATTAACATTCTTTCCACCAGTTTTAATGGTGTTGTCCATCCGGCGTTAAGTTAATCAAACAACAGGCACGACAAACGAATTCCTTGTCATTAGACATGAGCCGAAAGAATCCGCCTAACCAATGTCAAGGTTACTACTGGTACACCTGCAGACCGACCGGTTTTATGACAAATCGCCATGTCCGAAAACCGGAAATTGCTAAAAAGATGGGCTAGACGACCTTCAAAAGGGTGTGTAGCGGACATTGAACCTTAAGGTTTATGAGTGGATCGATTTTCCTTTTTTTAGGACAGCGGCGTAAACTAAGGGGGGAGGGGAGGGCTAAGATCGCGTGAAACGAAATGAATGGGCGAGAAAAAAGGCTTTTGGTAATTTTAGCAAAAGACTTAACTTTTCTTTCCTTTTTATTTATTTATTTATTTAATTTACTTTGACTTTAGAAATAGAGAAGCAGACTGAAAAATAAAGACAAGTACCAAATATACTTTTTATACGTTGTTATTACCACTTCGGCCCTTGGCCCGAGCCCCTTCCTAGGGCGAGGCCCTATACGGCTGCCTAGTTGGAAGCAGTGTTGCCACTGCTCGCAGAATTCTGCGATTTGTCACAGGTTTTCGACTTCTCCCCAGATTCAGAGCTGTGAAAGATTTGTCACAGGATCGCACGTGTGCCAAAAATGTCGAAAATTTTGTGATTTCAGAGCATTGGCCAGTTTCAAGGCAACTCTTTTCGGAAAAAGATTTTTTTTTTTTAGGAGGAAATTGGAACCTTCGAATCGAAAAGGTTTTCGTTGAAACCGAAAAAAAGTACCCGATTCTGTGGGCAAATGTAACAGGTTCCGTCAGAGAAAAGTGGCAACACTGTTTGGAAGGACGCTACTGTCCAGGCTAGGGTCTGTCACCACGCGTGTGCCGACAAAATCTAAATACTATAATTACAGTGACGCTCGACACTTCCGCTACTTAACCTCGCATCGACGGGTTGCCCACACTCGATTTTAGTGTAGGCTACAGCAAGTGCCCCCTCGGATGCAGCGGTGCACGACTGGTTCTGGCACCGACTGACAGCAGTTGCCAACGGTTTCCATGTGTTAGAACATTAATTTGCATGTTTAGAAACGGGACCGCTGGTTTTGATCGATGCCATGAAAGGGTGTACAGAAAGTGCGCGAACTGGGTAACCCCTCGCCTCGCATCTGAGAGATTTAAAAATAAATCATGATATCCTGTAACTGCTAATCTTCTAGTCTATTCTGTCGGTATGTGCTGATACATTTGTTTTATAGTTGATACAAAGTATACGTCAGCTGAACTTTGTTAGAGCGATAGGCTATTCGTCCCTTCTTGGCAAGGATCCTCTTCAGGCTCAAGCTGGGAAGTGAACTTGTCACAAGTTTCACATCCGTATCTGTTTCGAGATCTATTTTGTCACTATGAACTATGATTCGCAGTTAGCTTGGGCTGAAAGAATATTTATAAATTTATTTTCTATTTGTGTGACAAAATATCGTCTTAATGGACCTGTCTTACCTATAACACTAATGCAACCTACTTAATCACTTCAAATATTTCTAAACCCGGAGACCCCTATTTCGTATGGTACATTTTAACCCCTCTAACAAAACCACGCTGATTTTCTCACTTGCCGGGTTTTGCCACCTTCATGTGTTAAAACAGCTTAACAGCCAAAACAGTGGGTTATTTGCTGAAAGCACAGCATAGTTTTAAATTATTCAAATATTTTAAACTACTGTAAGTTGAAGAGTATAAAGTGCGAGGGGTCCTTTAAATGGAGTATACAAAAGAAGAGGAAAGAAAGAAGAAACAAAGCTAAATACATAAAATAAACAATGAGATTACATATACATGGATCACGTTTAAATAAAGGTAGTCGTTGAGAGGAAAGACGCGAGGTGAAGTAGCGGCAAGCACGAGTCCTTCCTTACCCCTTTACTCTTTCAGTACCGTCACTTTTTACAGCTGTAGACGACTTGGACTGACCCTTTCACAAACCGACAAGGACGAGACGAGCGGCAGACATCCGGTAACAAAATAAGATCGGAGGAGATCACAAGCATCGTTTCCATGGTGTAGCGGTTATCACGTCTGCCTAACACGCAGAAGGTCCCCAGTTCGATCCTGGGTGGAAACACTTTTTACTTTCGAAACGACAGGACTGGCGTACATATTTGTGCCACATTGACACTTTTTTTGTTGATGTTCTGGTTAGTCATGTCGTTGTAAAGACTGCGGATATTCTAACAAACGTTTTCCATGATGTAGCTGGTCATTGCATCTGCCGAACACGCAGAAAGTCCCACAGGACCCATCTTGCTTGTTCTGCCTTTTAGCTCCCATATGGAATTATAAGCATCTAAAGTCCCCAACTTTCTCCATTGTTTCGTTTTGTCCCTACGGATTTTAGCGCTTTTTCGGCCGTGCCGAGTTTGCCCGTCAGAAACGCTAAGTTTGCCGAAATCTTCAACGAGCTCTTTCACACAGAAGGATATGAGAACTTTCTTCTAACTTCTTTTATTCGCTTAGTTTTCCCACTTTTTAACCACGGCACGTTCAGTTTTCAAATTTTTTGCGCCCAGCCGCCGCGTCGAAGAGCAGGAAGGCTGGATAGAATCGACAAGCGCTAACAAGAAAATCGCTAAATTCAGGTGGAAAGTAATGGTATTTTCGAAAAACATTTTCACTGATCCGTTTCGTAGTGAAAATATTATTTCTAGGAAGAGTTGTGCTTTAAATGACGTCTTTAATATTTCTGGTTTCAAAACAAAATTGTTATTACGACTATTACTGGAGATTCGTCTCCCAACGTTTCCATGGTGTAGCGGTTATCACGTCTGCCTAACACGCAGAAGGTCCCCAGTTCGATCCTGGGTGGAAACAACCATTTGATGTTTTTGAAAAGGAGGAACGCATTCGGTACCGTACCGTATCTACACATTTTTGGGATTCGGGATCCCTATAAGTGACCTATGGCTTCATGGAGTTTTGCGTCTGACAGGACTATACCTTTCGAAGTAGTTGGGATGTTTTTTTAAATCTTGGTATTGAATTTAGGGAGAGGAGGGTTTTAAAGTTAAGGGGCGAGCAGGTATTTCGTTTAAGCTAAAACGGCCGTCGACTTTTAGGGAAGTTCCGTAGGAAGATACGCTCAGTTCGAATGTTAAACCTATTTTCTCGCCGGACAAGTAGTTCATCCGGAATCCGGCCAAAAATGTAAATTTGTCAAAAGTAAAAGTTCATTCTGAAGTTGAGTAAAGCTTCTAGTCTCTACATAGGAGTAAGAATCCATGCCAAATTCACATCTGAACTTTATTTTCTCGCTGGACAAGAAGTTTGCCCGGAATCTGGCTAAAGCGGAAATTTTGTAGAAATACAGTTTTACTATGAACTCGATTAAATTTTTGGCAAGACAGTACGCCAAATCCATTTTTGAAGTTTATTTTCTTGCCCTTAAAGTAGTTTGCCCTGAATCCGCCAAAACCGGAAATTCGTTAAAGTTTAAAGTTTGTTCAGAGGTCGGTTGTGGTAGAGGTATGGTATAAGGCGTGTAATCAATCTGTAGTCTTACTGGGTAAATGGTACGACCAGAATTTGCTTCAAATAGCATTTATATTCCGGTCGTGATCTGGACTAGATATTAAAGACGAAAGGTAATGGAGTTGATTAGGGATAAATGAGGTATTTACGTGACAAGGCGAATACCGGAAGTTCACAAGAACAGATCTGGATGAAGTAGTACAATAAAGTATTTGTCCAGGTAATTTGCCGTTTGGGATCCCATTAAAACCTTTTTCCTTATTCCTTAATGGCTTTAGTTTTGATTATCACATTAGTGTCTTGCACCACTATTCAGAACAGAATAACTTGTATCGTTTCCATGGTGTAGCGGTTATCACGTCTGCCTAACACGCAGAAGGTCCCCAGTTCGATCCTGGGTGGAAACAACTTTTGTTAGTTGAAAACTTGTTTTTCGTTTAGATTTGTAACTTCGGGTTTACCAATTATTCGCATCATCAGTTGTGTTGTGGAATGCTACGTGTCTTTGTAAACAGGTCCTAAAAATCTTTACCGATCAAATTTTACCCCAGGCACATACGCAGAGTAGAGATATCCTTATTTGAACAGTTACTTAAATGGGAAAAGTGCAGTTTTGGGCTAAATAGTAGAATGAAGATATTCCTTCATGTGTTTTCAGAGGCCCTTTATTATCTACTTTGGCTAAATGGTAGTTAACTTTAGTCACAGCCAGTCCATGAAAATGGCAATGTTCAAAGTTAACAAACGTTCAAATAAGCATACCTCTACTGTACTTCTGAATGAACGACTTGCGTAAACCAGCTCTGCTCTCCCGGTAAGTGAATGAGGAGCTGATGTGGAGAGGAGACTGGAGAAACCGATAATCTGTGTTTGACTGTGGTTATGCTGCTGAAGCTTACTTCCCATCCAGGTTCAGGTGGAGTGCACCGTTGCTCCAGCCCGACTTAATTAATTCTGTATCATCAGTTCTTGCCTCAGTGCCGTCGATGTCTTGTAGTATTCGTAAATACCATTTCATGTTTTACACACATAATTTACAGCTTTTCTAGGTCTTAACAGGACTTAGTCCCCTTTCGCAGTAATAATTTCGGCTTGATTCTTACAGATAACTTCCTAGGGTAAGGTAAGTTAAGGTAAGGTAAAATTTCATCAGAATCATCTTTGACATGTTTTTTCAAAATGAAAAAATGTGCCAATACTTGAATAGAAAGCGCATCGTATACGAAAGCGTATACGATAAATGGCTTTGTTAATCAACTTATATTTATCGTTGAATTATAAACCCTAGCCTAGGACGTTAATTAGTCGAGGTATTTCATTTTCTACTGCAACATATTTAATTTGTTTCAAATCTCATTTTATTTTTTAATCAACCCCAGTACTTCTGGTTTATATAGGCTAAATCTTGCTTGTTGTTGTTGTTGTTTGAAGGTTGACGTCACGTGGGCTTCAGCCCAAACACGCTCGTGCCACTGGGTTTAGGTATACTTTTAAATGCCCTTCGATACTTTTAGACCAATATGTTGGTAAATCTTGCTTTCGTTCGTGATGACGTTTATTCTATTCTTCTTTGCTAATATTCTTCTTCACATTTTCAGGTGCAACCAAGGTCAACGGCGCCAACGTTGTCGAGCCTGACGTGCCAGTAGTAAACGGTGTGATCCACATTATTGATGCAGTACTAGGATTTTAAGTTTGCTAGTCAGTGTACAAAGTAAATTATTTTCATACTGAAAGTAAGTGAGGCTACTACTTATATTTTTGCATCAAAGTGGTATGATTTTGTGTGCTAACGAAGCGCTCAGGTTCTTAAAAAGTATGCGAAGTGTCCTGAAGTTCAATTGTGTCATCAAAATGAGTTGTTACATTTTTGTTGAATATTTTTTTATTAGATAACCGCGACAAGCTCAAACAAAGGATGTTGTCAGGTTTGCCTTTCAGTTATCATGCAGAATATGAAAAGAAAAGGAATATTCTCAGGTACGTGTTGAAATACGAAGTCACATTCCCCGTGCTTAGTGGAAACGCTCCTTTATAGACCTTAAAGTTTAACGAAAAAGGGTTGGGATAAGACAATCTCGTTACCCATCACTTCTTCACTTAAATTGGCTTGAAGACCCGCCGAAAATGCACTACTTCGTTGTTCCGCTGTTCACCAATAATGGATATTCAAATCGTGGAATTGCCTAGGGATTTGGGGTACCTCTATGCGCTTGTATTTTTTTTGTATGCCTTACGAGAAAGATTTCTGAATTTTTTTCTGTTCAGGCACTAAGCAATCTCATCACTGCCCACTGAAAAGCCGCGTTTATGTGGAGATTAAAATTTCCCACGTCAGAGTACAATTTGCGCTGTGGGGCTGTATTCTGAACTTCATAACCAGAGTAGATAGTAGAAATAAAAAAAATCCCTTTGCCGAATCCATATAATTCAGTGTATTCAGTTAAATGACAAAAACATAAGTTGGCTTTTCAGTTAAACTTTAAAGCAACTTCGTTGCCTTAAAGCAACAGTGACCCTAATAGTGTTTTCCTGCTAGTCTTACGGAGCCTTACCATCCTAGCCATCGCCCAAGAAGAGCTTTTCTTTGGCGTTCTGTCCTACAGTTTACATTCGCAACAAATTGTCATCTACCGCAAGATCATGATTTCTTCGTTTCGTCCCGCAACTTTGGTCCAGCGGCGTTCCGCGGTGAAAAACAGAGAAAACGAAGGATTAAATTTGATGGGGAAAACACTGTCAGTGAAACACAATAAGTAGTAAATTGAAAGATAAAAGTGCTCTTCAGGCCGGATGACTGAGCTGCAGAGGGGCTTAGTTAAAAATTTTCGAAAGTTAGGACTACAATGTAACCCCTCAGTTGCTCAGTGGTAGAGCATAAGCCAAAGGTCGTCGGTTCAAATCCCGCCTGAGAGCACTTTTGTCTTCCAGAGCTTGGTCACACTGTGCTCAAAAAGTCGCCTATTCGACAAACAACTGAAAATCACCAGGGAACGTGAGATTTGAAGGGCTTTCTTGCAGCTTGGAGATAATGAGCAGACTGCAATTAGGGGTCAATTAGGGTTCCTGTAACATAATCATACACGCTGTTTTGCTCTAATTGATCTCCTGAATTTAAAACGACAACATTCAGAATTAGTTGTATCTTGTTCTTTTTCTTTTTTCTACTTTTGCAACCCAAAAAGCCAGGAAATGAGCCAAATGTGACCAAGATCCCAGTACACTACATGAGGGGTACCTTACCTCGTTTTTACACTACCTCGATTTTTGCCGCGAAAATGTTAAAATGAAATGTACATGCTGTCCTGACAGTCAAAATATGACTTTTTTGAACAGTCATGTGTCCAGAAATATTCAAATTCTGTGCATTTTCTTTGTTTTGAAGCTGCTTTGAAAGGGATTTTCTAGCTATTGACTTTGCTAACTCTACCTTTTTCATCATTTTGTGGTCAGTTGAGGTAAGGTTAGAATGAAGGGATCTTGTTTGAAAGTTAAAATATATTTAACAAGAAATATTGAAGCAATATTTATTTATCCAATATGTAAACTTTCAATCAGCTTCAATCTAGTATGTTTGTCATATTTATTGGTTCCTTTTTAAGCCAGATAGATTATCAAAGACTTCTCTGGAAATTTGAAATCTTGTCTGAGGTTGGATACCCCTCCTTTACCAGTCAATATATATTCTCTCTCGTCACGCACTTACTTAGGACCGCGATTTTCCTGGGGATCTCGGCTTAACTTACTAAGCCGGCTAATGGTTGGTTTACACCAGTGGTTCCCAACCTTTTCCGTACCGCGTACCCCTAATCAAAGGTTCGAAAAGGTTGCGTACCCCCTTTTTCAGACCATGAAAAGATGATATTCAGTATCCTAAATAATAAAGCAATAAATGACCTATATACAAAATCGACAACTGAGGCTGCTTTGTAGCCAAAATTTTGTCAAATCTCGGCTCGATGTCATAAACGGCTATATTTTTACAGTCAGCCTGTTTCTGTTTTTGGTTTTGATGTTCTCCTTGCTTTCATCAAGCTGCATCGCAAACATTTTTGTTAGCTTGATTCGCAACCTGAATGACAATACCACTTGCAATGTCTTCGATTATTTTTAAACAATATTAATTGACACAGGAACAGATTTTATTGCAGTGGGCTAGCTTTGTTTTGGAATCAACGTTATTTCATTGACTCTCACCACGGCTTATATTCAGAGGCGTCACGCAGGGGTTGGGAACACCCCTCCCCCTGAAAGTGATCGGACAGATCGACGCAAAGCGCCGCTATTTTTGTAAAAACAGTATTTTTTTTTTAAAACAGTCGGTAAAAAGACCAGCCAGTCAGTAAAAAATACCTTGCCCCCCAAAAAATGTTTAACCTAGTGATGCCTCTGCTGGTAATATTAGGTTTTTGGCAATCAAAAATGAGTGAGGCGAGATTTTGAAGCTACAGACTAAACCGATTTTGGTACCTTCGCGTACCCCTTGCAAAGGTCTCGCGTACCCCCTAGGGTACGCGTACCACCGGTTGGGAACCACTGGTTTACACACTGCGTAAAATCCGAGCGTATTTTGAAAGCCGAGCGTATTTTACGCCCGTTTTCAGCTTGAAAAGATTTCTAGCAATACGGACGTATATAGTCACAAAATGGACCGATTTCTCAAATACGTCCGTATTGCTAGAAATGTTTTCAAGCTCAAAACTTGCTTAAAATACGCTCGGATTTTACGCAGTGTGCAAATGGACCATAAGAACCGAGCGACTGTTCACTGCTGCAGAGACACACCACGGCGGAACTCGAGCAACCGCTCGCTAACGCCGCACTGGGTGGCGCCTTCATGCCATTGCTCGATTTCAGTCCGGGCTTAAAGGGTTCGAAGAGCTCATATTTAATTAAAAAGATCCAGCATTTGTGCTTTAAATTGGCTCCACAATAAGGGACGACGTTGATATCTCTGGTGAAGTTTTGACGCTGAAATAAAACCGCTCGGATTCACCCAGTCAGTTAGGACTGGTTCTTCGTTTGAGCGACACGCCCTCGGGAATCGCCACTGGAGACCCAAAATCATTGGCCCTAACTGTACAGGACTCTTTTCCTTCTTCTAAGCCAGAACTGCAGTAGGCCAACATTTTTTCAGGACGGTCTGCGATTAAGCTTTGTCGGACTGCTCCCAAGCCAAAACACGCCGGTGATCCTCAGGAAGATGGAGTAAGCGTCTCCGTAACGACTCAAACTCAACGACTCAAATCCTGTGTCAACCAATCACGGCGATCTTTGGGAGCAGATGTGACACCACTTCTGCCTTTCTTCCGCTAGGTACCCGGAGAGGCCGGAGGTTTCGCATCGGCAAGGAGAGATAAGGGCGATTCTGGCGATCTCTTGGATTCGCTTTCCGAAAAACAAAGCAAGAATCCGCCGAGCGCAAGAACAAGCAAAAAGTCGTTGATCCTCAGTTGCACCTTTACAAGTTTCGGCCGACTTGCCAAAACCACTTTCCACTCGCGAAGTGGATTCGCTTTCCAAGTGCTGGCGGAAACTAGCGAAGCGCGAGAACAGCTCTGGAAAGCGAAGCGAATTTTAGCCGAAGTCGCAAGAATAGCCGGCGCATAAGCTCGCGGAGCTTTCCAGACCGCCAAAATCGCCCTATAGTCATCAAGAGTATTGCAAGTTTTCTGCCTCACCCCACATATCTGGGCCCTGAATCCTACGAAAGAAATCTTCCTTTCTGGGAATTGGTTGCCGTCGACAGCTTAGAGCCGTTTCACATTCCGGCACTGCGACCGGAGTCTCACTAAAAGGGGTATCGCGGCGGGGCTATAATTCGGGAAGGATGAACTGGCTAATTATTGACGAGTTCTTCTTCGGCAAAAATTACCAACAAATAAAAAGGGGAATGTGAAAAACGGAGTATGAAAGAGCGCTGGACTTGAGTAACTGACGAGCGTGATTTTCTAGTTACCACTCAACCGGTAAATAGATAAGGCCACGCTCCGGTCATCGGGGGTTTTCTTGAGGCTGATGCGTCATGGTAACAGGATTGTTATTGTGCTTATAATTCGGGAAGAATGAACCGACTAATAATTAACGAGTTCGTTTTCGGTTTTTGTTCTTTTTCGATTGTAATACGAACTTGTGTAATTCAGGAAGAAGAAATTAGACAAGCATTAACGAGTTATTTTTCGGCTAAAAAGTCTTATTGCCTCTATTACTTTTTGCGATCTGCAACTTTTTTCTGTTTTCAGCTTTTTTGGACCACTCTCAGAAACAGGTAAGCGTGCCAGTTAGCTTGTAGATTTTCTGGCTAATTCCACAAATGTGTGCTCTCCTACGTAAGAGCTGAAAAGTAAGTGCCAACGACGGCGGACAGCTTGTTCTGCGTTCCGACACTTCGACCGGAGTCACAGTTCCTGCCTCTATTTCTTTTTTGCGATCTGCAACTTTTTGTGTTGTTCAGCTAAAAAAGCTAAAACGGGACCAATCTCAGAAAAGGTAAGTGTGCCAGTTAGCTTGTAGATTTTCTGGCTAATCCCACAAATGTGTGCTCTCCTCCGTAAGAGAAGTCCTTGCCGAAAAATGAGTGCCAACGGCGGCTTACAGCTTCACTGTAAAAATTTCTCCGAGTAAGGATTAAAGTTAACTGTAGTATTTGCTACTGGGATTAATCTTATCTCTACTGGGATAAGATTATCCTGAATTAGAAATAATCTTATCCCAGTAGAGACAATATTAATCCCAGTAGCAAATACTGCAAGATTCTTTTTTACAGTGTTGCTATACGTTACGGCACTTCGACGGGAGGCACAGTTCCTGCCTCTATTTCTTTTTTGCGATCTGCAACTTTTTGTGTTTTTCAGCTTTTTTCGACCGCTCTCAGAAAGAGATAAGTAATGCCAGTTAGCTTGTAGGTTTTCTGGCTGATCCCACAAATGTATGCTCTCCTACGTAAGAGACGTCCTTGCTGAAAAGTGAGTGCCACCGGCGGCTTACAGCTCTGTTTTACGTTACGGCACTTTGACGGGAGTCATACAGTTCCTGTCTTTATTTCTTTTTTGCGATCTGCAAGCTTTTGTGTTTTTCAGTTTTTTGAAGAGCTTTTTTGGACCAATCTCAGAAAGGTAAGTGTGCTAGTTTGCTTGAAGGTTTCTGGCTGATCTCACAAATGTGTGCTCTCCTCCGTAAGAGATGTCCTTGCTGAAAACTGGGTGCCAAAGGGGACTACAGTTCTGTTTCACGTTCCGGCACTGCGACCGGAGTCCCATTTCCTGCCTCTATCTCTTCCTGTTGATTGTGAAGTCCTGCTGCGTAAGCAGCATTTTGAAGGAAGGACAGAAGCCCAGCAGTTTCAAAAAAGTCTATCACTTTAATCACCGGTTTAAAACTTCTGATTGTCAAGCCAGCGTTTCTTCTGAAAGACTCTGCTTTCTTAAACCACGACCTTGCTTCACTTAGCTGGGAATACACAACGCTGAGATTGCCAAGATGCCCGCAGTTCTCCTGGTCTGCCTCAAGTACTTTGAAAAGGTAGGTGATGTCAGGAAGGCATGTGTTCGGAGCCACCGGTTCGACGCCTTGCCGAAGTCGACAGAGAATGGAACTCAGTTGGGTTTCGTAGTTGAGAGCTAGGTTGGTATCTTGCGATCGAAGTAGGTCCCACGCAGTCTCAGCCTGTAGGTAGACATTATTAGTCAGCAAGAAGAGTCTGCCTTGCGAAAGAATGTTTTCTATCGATATTTACAATTGTAAATATACACAGAATTCAGAATTGTAAATACTCACAGATTTGTACAGATACACTTTGAACACGCACATTTAATCTTTCGTTATTTTACTTTTATCTGCATGTCGTTCAGTCCGCATCTTTTTCCTGTTGTTATTGTGGTGGATTTTATGATATAGTTTTTTTTTTCTCGCTGAGGACGGTTTGCCGGAAGTGCAACCGAAATATCCGAAATTTTATTTATCCCTCGCACATCATCTGATCAAGAAAAAAACCCAAACATCTCGTTTTTCTATTTTATTTGAAATGAATGGTCAGCTTGGCTTCAAACCTTGTATTCAAACCTTACAATGTTCTGTCGTTATCAGTGCTTCTGACCAAGAAACAAATAAGGATAGAACAGACATGACTGGAATCATGCTGACTGCATGCTGTTTATAAAGAAAGAAAATTCAAAAATCTCGTTGTTCCCAATTGCGAAATGGTGCCCAGATAGTAGGCCTATGTCCCAAATAGTAAGCGGCAATGCCCCCTGTGCTCTAATACTCAGGACGAGGGCCATTTTTTAGTTGAATGCGAGTAACTCTCAGACCCCAGGAGACATTTTCTGAATGGGTATACTATCAAGTTCCCCGATGTTCTTGAAAAAAAAAAAAAGCAAGATACTCTCAGACCCCAGGAGACATTTCCTTAACGGGTATACTATCAAGTTCCCCGATGTTCATGAAACAAAAACAAAGCTAAGATACTTAAAATATGCCAATTTTTAAAGAGGGTATTAGTTAAATAAAGAAAAGTACTGAGTGATGTAAAGTGTACTGTAACCATCATGTATTTTGTACGGCCAATTGGCGAAACGGTATGGACACTAGCAGTCGAATCTCCGACGAACCCGAACGTCGTTTTCTACCGAAGCACGAACGACCCCCTTGCCCTCCCTGGCTCCCCATCGCAGCCCCGATTGCTAAGCAGAGGAGCACCATCGCTCACAGTCGCCTGGAGAAGTGGGGGGAGGATGGGGGCCTCTCCCCTCCTTGGCTATATGCTGGAGGTGCTGAGCACGGAGGGATCAGCAGAGCATAGCATCAGCAGTGCAACTCCTGCGAAAGTTTGTGGAAATGAAGAGCTTATTAACTTTTTTTCTTTTGGCACTTTTAAATATATTCATTCATTCATGTGTCGGACCCGCATGCAGTAGATTTTTTTTCAGACTGACCATTTTTCTGTGATAGTAACTAGTAAGGATATACTTTTTCCCGTTTGCACGTACTCGTCCATTTGCCGATCTTATCAGAGAAAATAAACTCCAGACCCCTGGAAGTCTGATCTCTAGTTATCAGCAAGAAATACTGGAAACAGCAGGCACTTAAGAGCAGGGTTGCCAACGGTAGTACAATTGTAACGTGTTCTTCAAAACTGTGCTAACTGAAAAAAAATTGAAAACTGAATTAACTATACCATGGGAAAGAACATAGCTGATTTGGTATTCTGTTAAATTGTCCTAGGTGTTAGATGACGATATGAGCACCATCTAACAGGTAGTTTTAACTTTCTGAGTTCCTACTTTCTTCATGAAGATGACATACACACAACTGGGCCCAAAAATTATGAAAATGTAGTTAGCACAGTTTTGGAGAACACGGTACAATTGCACTCTTCTTAGTACATTTTTTTCAAAGTAGTGAGTTGGTAGTAGGCTACTTTGAAAAAAGTAGTACTTATGCAGTACAATTTAAGAATGGTAGTGCTATTCGAAAAAAATACCCTTTCTGTCAAAACTCATGTGTGCCTTGTTTTGCTTTGGTCTTTTCTGAGCGAAACCCCTATTTTTAACGAAATTTCAGTCCAGGCCATATTTGTTGGGTCATGCTAAAGTGGTTACGCGCAACACGTGCACAATTTTTTTACGGAGTACTTTTTCTCCTCTGGAATTACTTTTTTGCTACTTAGGTAGTGTATTTTATCTTAGTCAAGTGGCAACCCTGCTTAAGAGGCAACTTTATGTGTGAATGTATGAATAAGAGGCTTAAAGTGCGAGCGCACGATCATGATTTCCCGGGCGGAATTTCTGCACTTTCACCATCAAGTTGAAAAAATCTTTACTTTTCGTTGTTAACTGATTACGGTGCCAAAAACCTGGGCAGGAATTCCAGACCGTGAGCATCCGACCCTGAACATCTGTTCAAGGCATTAGCTGTGAAACATCCTTGGCAGAAAACGTATGTGGTTGGGGACGTTCTTGGTTGAAGAAATTTGTACTAGCTTTTATTGCTGTCTGAGAATCTTGTTTTGTTGTTGTTGTTGTAGTTATTCACTTTACGTTTGACGTCATCATTGTTGTTGTTTTTATTCACTTTACGTTTGACATCATTTTATCTTGATACAGTTATTTTTGTTGATAAAAAACTGAAAATTCGGCTAGTCCGTGAATGGTTTGGAAATAAAATGAATTGATTGATTGATTGATCTAAGACGTTTAGACGGAGAAGTTTTTGGTTGATTGCGTTGTTAGATGGAGACATTTTCAGTTGGGGACCTTCTGGGAGTAGGGTCATGGTGTGACCCATTTCATAGTGAGGTGTTTGAATGTGTATTTGAGCAGCCGGAACGGAAGAAGGAAAACATATTTTTTTATGTTTTATTGTGCTGTCTTTTGTCCTTGTTTTTGTGCCAGTAAATAGCTGGGGTTGATGACTTGGGCTGTGAAGGTGTGTCTAATTGAGGATCCTTATTTTTTATTTTAAGTGTTTAAATTTTTTTTAATAGTTCAGAGTTAGTTGTTTAAAGTAAATGTAGCCAAAGGAAATGTTTTACAAAATCTAAATGAGAGAATCAATTTCCAAATATCAGGAGGAAAGATTAGTAAATAAAATATGGGTTTGTTTTCAAAAGTTAGGTGACGTCAATAGTTAAAAGTGGGTAAAAATAGATTAAAGTTAGCGTCACTGAGGGATGGGGGAGTAGCCACAAAAAGTACGAAATCTGATTTCTTAGTTTTTAAATAATATAGAAATTAGTTAAATTACGAAAAATGCTACGGCGAAAAAAAAATTAATCAAGTGGCAAACCCCGCTCCGTGTCGTTCACCCGAGCCAGCAGACAGTGAATGAATTGATTGTAGTTTTACCTTTTGTCATTTGGCAGACAAAATTTGGCCTGGTTAGAGTGAGCATCCTATGAATGTCATGGAATTATTAACATTTATTTATCTAATTAGTTATATGTAAAATATGTTTGTTCTATATTGTACCGGTTTTTGTCAATCGACCTTGTGTCCCCGACATGACCCTCTATTTATTATGATTTTACATAGACGTGTAATTAAAACCTTGAACCTTGGAGTTAAACATCACAGGCAGACTTTCTACAAACAAAATGGGGAGGAGTTGGCATCTTGATACGCAGTCGGTTTTTCCCCCTACCAAAAAAGGAAGTACTTTCATAAGGCTGACCTTGGACTTCTTATTTTTGCATTTACGATAACACAGACGTGAATATCGGACAAGACCTTTCACTAAGAAGAGTGCAGTGCTTCCTTACGTTGTTATTACTTTTATTACTACTAACGCCTGCTGCACTTTTGGACGGCGAAGAGGGAAGTAGACGGAGATCAACCCAACTCAAAGGTCAGCAAGTACCTGTAGCTTAGCTCAGTTTTGTCGTGGTATCTATAGTCGCTGCATGGGACCAAAGACGGAGGTTCTATTGGTTTATTTGTTCTTGATCTCTCTCGGCGCTTGCCCTTGCCCAGAATCTGACTTTTGTTGATCTGGGATCGTTTGTATTGGTCTTCTGGAAAAGCTAGAGCCGACAAGAGTCGACTTTGAGCTGATGCTCTGTCGTTCGAGGTTTTACAGGAGAAACACCCACGCCCTCGATGAAATTCAAATTGCGCGGTTCAACTGTAAACTTGACGGGGGTTTTCGCGAGATCTTGGAATCACTTTCCGGCGAGCGAAGCGCATCGCGACAACTGTGGGAAAGTGATTCCTGGAATCACTTTCCACTTTCCCGATGGACTGATCGCGAAAACGCATGGAAAGCTGATTTCGCCGAGAAAATGCTGAATTACAAACTTTTTCGAATAAATATGGTTCACTGAACGGTTTTTTGATTCTCATAATATTACATCGAAGTCACCTTAATAAGATTGCCATTTTTTTAATTTATTAGTGACACTTGCACTGTTTTTTCTCCACACCTTTGAAATTCCCGCCGAAAGATTCAACTTTCGGCGGAGCTTTCCACTAACCTCGCGGAATCACTTTCCGGGAAAGCTGCATCGGTTTCCAAGGCGCGAAAACCGGGTTGGAAAGTTCGGCAACTTTCTGAAGTAGCGCGAAAACCACTGGAAAGTTAAACGTGCCGAAGAAAACACTAATATGAAAAAATTTAAACGACGTTTTTGGTACCGACAACGACGCATGACGAAAACGAACGCGGCTATATTCTCTACGTAACTACAAAAGCCTATTGGTATACATACACTGTCAGAAGTTTCAGAACAGATTGCGCATAACACTTTCAAGAATAACACCTTTTCACCTAGAAAAAAAGTGTTATGAACAATTAAGTTTATACTATTTCGTGACAACACCTTCAATAGGTAAAAATACTACACTGTCAGAAGTTACATAACGACAACAGCAGGATGCGCGGTTTCAACAGATAACACTTTGGGATGTTATATGTCATGTTTCTTTCGTTCCCGTTAGTATTTTTACCAATTGAAGGTGTTTTTGGAGATCTAGGCACGAAATAGTGTAAGCTTAATTGGTCATAACACTTTATTTCTAAGTGAAAAGGTGTTATTCTTGAAAGTGTTATGCGCAATCTGTTATGAAACTTCTGACAGTGTAACAATCCCTTAAATAGTTCAGTGTTTTATTAGCTTTATTTTCGTATAACATATTGTTTTTGAACACACTGAATTACTCTAACTCTATCAAAGTATTTGTATGAATTCAAAATAGGCTTTCGTGGTTTGTTAAAGTTGAAGAAACTGGGCAGATTAGTGAAGCTATCCATGAAGCACCGTTCGGAGTTCTCATAGGGGGATTTTAGAAGAAAAAAATCTGGCCTGGTATGTGCTCTCTAATGTTGTTATGTGTTGCATTGACCAAAAGGGATTTGTAGACGATTCGCTGTGTTCAACAAGGAGTATCGCAGCAAAATTTGATATGATGATATGATATGATACTTATTACACTAAAAGCCCACGGGCCATGGCAATACAACCAAAAATAAACACAATGACGAACTTTTTTTTTTCTACCTACTACTAAAACCACAAAAAGTTACAAAAACATTCTTTTGGTAAATCCCAGGAGAAGTCTATAGGTCTAGTCCGTACCCTTATATTTAAAATTCGGGGACAGGGTGCAGATTAAAGTATGCAGGAGAAACGTGTGCTACTATAGGTTTTAGTTTACGGAACAGGTATTTAATTGCATTTTGCCTGACGTCAAAGCACGAAGTTTTCAACCAGACTCGAAAATACGATGTTTTTTTTCTCATTAGAAATATGATTTTGTTTTGAAACTGAAACTGATTAAAGAGACGTTCCAAACTGCTTTATGTACACTGTCTCATCCATAGTTCTGCTGGAACCCCGAAAAATATGAACTCAATTCTCCAGTTCCCATCTCCCGAGGCATGACCTTTTATAATCTTTCTGCGGAAATAAAATTATTCACCCGCTTCCGGTAAGAAACATACCAAGCCATTTATCATCGTCTGGTCTTATCGCTTCTGTTTCGTAAATTATCCATGCTTTGTCATGGAATTTTTTCCCCTAAAGTTTTGATAAGAATGGATGAGTCTCGAATCTCATTGTTCTCATCGAACCTTCAGCAAGACTTTCGAAAACGGCGAGACCAAGCCGCCACGAAACCAGGGCCACTGTTCTGATTTTTTTTTCTTTCTAAGGACAGGAGCCCTGTTCTTGTCCATTTATTCTTCTTCTTCCTTGGCAAATTTGCCTGCCAGTCTGATCTCCGTGACACCAACGGGCCCATCCTACCCCAACGGGAAGATTTTGGGCAGCGGATATCCTGATTGGATTTTTCTAGGATGCCATAAAGGTCCCATCCACAACGAGTTTTTGCTAAACTCGGTCCAAACAGTGTGAAAATCGTTTCGAGACCGAGCTTTTGTTGGGTTTCTGTTTTTCGCAATAGAGATTGGCAACAGTTTTAGGTACCAGCTAAGACTTACCTTTTATACTAACGCAACCTACTTCCAGAATCACTCCGTACATTTCTAAAACCGGAGACGCCAATTTCGTACGGTACATTCTAACCCCTCTAACAAAACCACGCTAATTCTCTCACTCGCCGTGTTTTGCTACCTTCGATGTGTATCACGCTGTCGAGCGTTGTCCGTGAGAAGTTTTTCAATCAGAAACAACGGTTTGTAAATTGTTCCCTGTTTCCGCTATAAGTCAACGGGTCTCGGAAAAGGCTTGAAACAGATAAAACCGTGGGTTATTTGTTGAAAGCACAGCCTAGTTTTTAAGTATTCAAATATTTTTAAATTCTGTAAGTTGAAGAGTAAATATGCGATGGGTCCTTTAAGTTAAAGTCAATCCAATTTTCGAGGGTGACAGCGAATCACATAATTTTGGGCGAAATAGGTCTTCGTTTCCCTAGTTGATTTTGTTAAACACCAGCCGACCAAAACGTCCCGGAAAATAATCTGATTGGCGAAGGCTCTTGAACGTTGGATGTCCCTGAACTTGGTTCTCAGGCTTGGTAGCCTACAGTCACGTAGGCAAGTCCAAAGTTAGCTGCACACAGAACGTGTTTTTTTCCAAATTCGTTTCGTAGACCCCACTGCCAGCGGAAACCCGAACGAATTCGCCAGGACTAGATACTTACACCTGGATACGATACGTAGAAATAGAACCAAAATAGGGGGAAAAGTCAACTTTATGCTTATATACTCTGTATCTGATTATATAGTCTACTTTGGCCAGGTTGATAGTTAATTTCCTGAATTTCCTCAGCGCGAACTGAGGCGACGCGAAAATAATTCGACTTGGAGTTGAAACGGCGCGGCGCGAAATTTGTGCCTAGCGAAGCGAATTTTTTCCGCTAGCGACGTCAAATTCGCCTAGGCGAACGCGAATATTTTAATCACCTATCTTTTAAAACTAAGAACGGCAAAGCCCAAGCGGAAACTGAGTCGCTCAATAATTTCCAGAGCTGGCCAAAACGAGGTGCTGGGTAAAACCAAGTACCGTAAAACTAACTGACAATGCGCCTTTTGCGTCTCTTGGATGGTCTAAGGCAGTGGTTCCCAACCGGGGGTACGCGTACCCAAAGGGGTACGCGAGACCCTCGTAAGGGGTACGCGAAGGTCCATAATCTCTAATCTCAAAATGTCTGATTTAGTCAAGAAATTAGAATTTTGGCTTACGAAGGTTCAGAGAAACAGCGGTAGTGTTTTCCGACTCTTGACCAGTTTGCGGACGATAATGAAATTGACAACCTTGCAGCCTCAAGTATCCCATTTATTTGTACATATTTTTACGCACTAATCCCATGCCGTCTCTTCGGCGTTCTATTCTTGATAGATCTTAGTAGAATAGTAGAACAATGATTCTTCAAAAAGCGGTACGCAACTTTTTTGAACCTTAATTAGGGGTACGCGGTACGGAAAAGGTTGGGAATCACTGGTCTAAGGTAAGACAGACAATATGACACAAGGCCAAATGACCGTTATTTGAGACGAGATGAAAAAGAACGGTGGCGATTCGTCTCGAGATAAGGCGTATTCTTGCCGTTCCCCAAGGACTCCTCGGGGAATCGAAAGGAACGGCGAGAATAGAGGTAGTCACTCCACGGGGACTCCGCGTACAGAAACAGCGAGAACACGGGGAATGCTTCCAAAACGGATTTTGTTCGAAAAAAAAATATGCGCAGTTGACGAAATTACTCTGGATCCACTTTATTTTTGGTTTTGTTTATTCTGATTGTTTTTAATCAATTTTACATTGCACCAACACCAGCAAAAATGATTCCCCTCCGAATGTGAAAGGGAGTCCTTTTTAATGATGGTGATGATAATCGGAGCATTCACCGTCCGTGGGGACTCGCGAGAATACGGGGAGTGAGTCCCTGGGACAAACAAAAACGCGGGACTCCTCAGGTAGAGTCCTCGAACGGCGAGAATACGCCTTTAGTGTTCTCCTACCTGTATGCATGACAAGCCCGCCATAATTGACACGAATGAATACGTATTTCCAAAAAAAGTCTTCAGATCGGCGGCTACTTCTATCCATTTTTTCATGAACACGACCTGGTCCTCTTGCGTAGGGCATAGTTCAATAGTGAGGGCGATGACCTTCGTTAAAAGGTCTGACCTGGAAAGTCGAGGAAATTGCAAATCATTATAAGACTGGAAGGGAAATCAGCGTACATCCTCTGCTCCAGTGACGGGGCAAGTAGTAAGTATAAAGAATTTTCCGGGAGAAAAACAAAAGTTATTCCGAGAACCACACTCTAAAAAGTCTCTCCTTTATCGGACTTTAGTAGTTGTGCGTCACCGATTTCGGACATTCATATTCGTAATTCCGAGAATTAAAATCCGAATTCGGAGAGTTATAATCCGATGCAGGATTAAAACGCGAATGCAAAATACTGCAGATGATACTTCAATATTTTGCATTCTAGCCTTCTACACTGTAAAAAGTTTCTCCGTATAAAGATTTCAATATTTTGCATTCTAGCCTTTTACACTGTAAAAAGTTTTTCCGTATAAAGATTCAAAGTTAACTGCAGTATTTGCTACTCGGATTCATCTTATCTCTATTTGGTGTTAATCTTATCTGCTTAGAGATAAGGATAATCCAAGTAGCAAATACTGCAGTTAACTTTAATCTTTATCCGGAAAAACTTTTTACAGTGTAGTCCTGCATCGGATTAAGAATTCGGATCTAGATTCTCCGAATTAGGAATAAAAATGTCCGAAATCGGTGACTCACAACTCCTAAAGTCCGATAAAGGAGACACTTTACTGAAAACTTATTCATTCGTTCACCAGCGCTGGCTCCGGTAATTTCATATTCTGAACATAGCAAAAAAATGATACAGCCTCTGTTGGTTCCTTGGTGTGTGCTGACCGCACTTTTGCTGTACAAGAAATTTCTAAACCCGCAAGTTTGCCTCGCTTTATATGCCGCAAGCGTAGTGGGCACCGCTACGAATATGACCCGTTTGCAAAGCATGGAAAGCATAGGTCTTGGCGCTACTCCCTAGTGTTATTTTGCTCTGGTGAATATGAACAATTCGATCGGCTCCCTACTACTGCGATGGAAAACATAAAGACTCCCTAGTCTACTGATCCAAGGAAAAAAAAGTAAAAAAAATCAGTAAAAAAAGATGTAAGGACGGACACTACATCAACACTCTTTAAACACGGAAGCCATTTGAACTCATTATAATAATAATAATAATAATAATTTATTTATGACCCATCGTATCCTCACAAACAGAAAGACGGAGTATAAATACAAAAAAAGAGGAAAAAGTAAGATACGGAAAGACACAACACCATACAAACCTCTATAAGCCAGATCTATTTTGACGATACTGACTGAAACTTCCTGCTTTACTTCTGCCAAATTCCCGCTTCGCCCGAATTCCGAGCGAACTACTAGTCCAGCAAAAAGAAAAAAGAAAATTCACAAACAAATCCAGCGGATCTCTTTATCGCTATAAAGAACAACTAATCAACTTTAAATAAGACTTTGACTTAAAAAAAATCCGGTTACAACCGGATTCTGGACTAACTATATGTACGGGTAAAAATGATTGTCATATACAGACTCAGCGTCTCTTCTTACCCCTAAATCTGTCATTTAATCGACTTCAGATAAAACTTTCGCTTTAAACAAACTTTCCGGTTTTGGCCAGATTCTTGGCGAACTAGTTGTCCGGTGAGAAAATGGTTTTCATCATCGTGTTCAGCATGTCTTTTTACCCTTAAACCGAACATTTAATCAACTGCAAATGAAACTTTTACTTTTAACCAACTTTCCGGTTTTTGCCGGATTCCGGACGAACTACTTGTCCGACAAGAAAATGGTTTTCACGATCTTGCTCAGCATGTCTTCTTACTCCATAATCGACTATCACATTACCTGTTTAAATATATTTTGTTTGTCCCTTAATTTGAACCCCCTCCCCCACCCTCAAATATAGGGCTACATAGCCCATCTTCGAACTTGACCTGTACTTCGACCCAAAGAATCCTCTCACCAAGTTTCATCAAAATATCTCAATCCCTTCGAGAGGTAGGTAACAGACGGACAGACAGACGGACAACTTTTGCGATGTCATGGGTATCCCTCCACTTACGTTTTGGGATCCCAACAACAAGAAAGTTTAGATTTAAATTCTTAATTTTATTAGGATTTCTTCCTTTTATTACTGGTAAATTAAGAGTACCAACTTTACATCTTGGTTAGATAGTTTAGTTAAAGGAAGATCAACACGAAACTAACTTCTAACACATTAACCTAACAATGAACCGAAAAATAAAAAGAAAGAACAACAACAACGTCACCAGAATCATTATACCTACCTTGTCAAAAGATGCTTCCTGTACTTCCCCCCTTGTGGTAGCAGCATCAGCTCAAAGCCGTCCCTTATTGGCTCTGAGGGATCTATCTCCTCCAAGAGACCAAATGATCCCAGGTCAACTAAGGTCAGATTTTGAGCAAGGGCCCTAGCCGAGAGAGATTCAATTAGGACGAAAACGTCTTCAAGGAGATTTGGACTGAAGTCGAAAACTTGACCAATCTCAGTTCGCTGATATTCCCTCTTGTCGGAGGCAAGTCTAGGTGTGACCTAAAATAATATACACGTAGTGCAACAACCCTTCAGTCTTTTATAAAATACTTACAGTATTTTAAAATATTTGAATACTTTAAAACTATGCTGTGCTTTCAAGAAATAACCCACGGTTTTCGTTGTTTTAAGCCTTTTCCGATACCCGTTGACTTGTAGCGAAAACAGGGAAATAATTTACATAACCGGTTTTTCTGATGGAACCGTCGACAGCGTGATACACATCGAAGTTAGTAAAACAACGGCAAGTGAGAAAATCAGTGTGTTTTTGTTAGAGGGGTTCGAATGTACCGTACGAAATTGGGGTCTCCGGGTTTAGAAATATATGGAGTGATTATGGAAGTAGGTTGCGTTAGTATTATAGGTGAGACAGGTCCTTTAAAAAACAACTAAAAGAGTCATTTTCAAGTGATAGTAGTTGAGAGTTGGTATTTGTAAATGTATTTAAACAATAATGTTACTTTTTATGTTTGTTCTAAAGAGGAGTATTATTGAATGAGCTCCTTATTTGTTTGTTCGTTCCCATAGGCCGCATGCCCTTTTTTTTAGGCGGACATGCAGTTTGTTGCAGGAAGTGTATTATTTTTTGTGTTCATAAATAATCTGAAAAAAAAAACTGTAATGTAATAACAACGTAAGCAAGAACACTTCTCGGCGAAAGGTGTTGTCCGATATCCACGTTTGTAGGCTATTATTGTCAATGTCAAAGTACATCTCAATGCCATTTTTTATCGGGGGAAAATCCGACTGCGTTTCGAGATTCTTCATTCTTTGACAACTACGCAGATTACAAGTATTGCATTATTACAGGCGAGAGCCTGTTTGGCGCACGCCTTTCCTTATGAGTAATTACAAGCAATTGCTACATTTAAAGCATTTTTTAAACAGTATCCGAACCAACGAGGCACCTCGCTGACACACTGATCGTCTTGACCAGGCGTTGCCGGGACTTTTAAATTTTCTGCCACCATGTCCCTGGCTCTAAAAATTTAGGTCGCCAAAATGTCGGAGAGGTAAAGACACGCGATAATGAAAAAACGGCTGATTCTCGTAGCGCTTTCGAGAGGAATTCGGAAATGTTTATTTGTGAAGCATTTTATAGAAAATAAAGCGTAAGAAGTGTCCATTGTGCTTTGACACATACGTAAACACCTATTTGTGTTGTGTATTGATTTTTATCCAAGTTCAGTATTGCATATAAGAAGTTGACGTGTTTTCTATAGTGAGAATAGCGCTAGCTTATCCACTTACTCTACTGATAAAAACATAAATAAAAAAAAATTCTGTCGGAAAAGTCTTTTCCAGTGCTCAAAATTTCTCAGCGCATGTTGGGATATTCTTGTTCTATCGCATACGCTCAGTTTAGAAAAAAAGCAGGAGAATCAGAACGCGCCAACTTTTAAAGACAGGCATCACCTTCCAGATTCCCAGACTCCGGGGCTTCCGCATAGTCAAGCCAACCCTTCCAGATTCTTTCTCCTTTCTTCAACATTTCCTAGATGTCCCCTTTGCATTTCAAATATCTCTTGCGTCCCACTCACAGCTGTCAATCACTTTCCCTTTTCTTCCCCCATTTGCATATTTATAGTGTCTCTCGAACAGGTTGCCTCTATGACACCTTCCAGACATCCGGAATCTGGGGTGTCCAACACCCCGGACTTCCAGACGTTTTTTCCCTGGTTTCACCAAGTGATCCGTCTCGACGAAAACCGGCTGTCTGGAATCCGGAAGAAAACTCTGGAAGGTGAAGCCTGGCTTTTACTCTATATGACCAGGGCCCCATAAATTTCCTGTAATGACTCGCCATTCAGGGGGCTTGTCAATAAGAGATTTCTGATGCGCTCTTGACCGAGCGTCAGATAGTTCGAGAAATACCCACGGGGATAAAATACCCGACTATCCAGATAGACAAAAATTTTCGCAGCTGTTATGCTGAACTAGGAATATTTCTCTGTAATGGAAGAGTATCCCGGATCTTTTGTCCTAGCTTAGATACTTGGTGGCATGCTGAATAGTCCTGACTAAAGACGGCTATCTACATCTATCTGAGCAAGAATGCCGATTCGACCCAAGCGGAATTTTTGGAAACTAGTTGAGGCTCGGGCAACATAGCAACATAGAAGCATAGGAAATGACAGGCCCCCTGAATGGCGAGTCATTACAGGAAATTTATGGGTCCCTGATATGACCAAGTCCGAAACACGCCAGTGAGCCTCGGGAAGAACAAGAAACGTCACCAAAACGAACCCTCTAATTGGATTCAAATCATTTTTAAACCAATCAACAACGCATGTTGTCGGGACGTTTCTGGCTCTTCTCCGGGCACACGGCGATTCCTCATCGGCAAGAAGAGTTAGTCATCATATCGTGAAAAAGAGTGAGCCCTGGGTTTCATTCAGCTGCCGCTGATGCTTTTGCGCTTGAGAAGGCTGAGGAGTAACACTGTCAGAAGTTTCATAACAGATAACACAAGCATGCACGGCTTTCAACAGACAATGTGTAACAGATAACACCTGGGATGTTATCTGTTGTGTTCGAAAACGTTATGCATGAAATAGTCTGCATAACAAGCTTTGCCAGGAAGAGCCAAAGCAGCATCTGCTGACTTCATTCTTTATCGTCATGACGTCGGAAAACTCAGCCGATGCTTTTTGACGGCTTTTCAGCTCTTCCTGATGGTAACGCTTATTATGCATAACATTTTGAAACACAACAGACAACATCCGAAGTGTTATCTGTTGCGCGTTATTTGTTGAAACCGCGCATCCTTGTGTTATCTGCTATGAAACTTCTGACAGTGCTTGTATGAAAGATACGAGATCCTGGGATGCATGTTCCGGAGCTTTCTTACCAAGTCAAACAAGGAAGGTTCGGACACACTCCTGGCGCCATCAGTTTTATTCGTTCCTACTGCCCCATTCTTCATGTTTGGCAAGGTCTGGAATTTCGCTTCATCATCGGCTACATCACCTTCAGAACGCTCGCTTTTCAGTGTCGAATCACTTGCACTCATTTGACCGCAAGAGTCAAGTCCGCCAGAGTATCTTAGATTGTCTAGGATCGTTTCAACGCCTGGGTATGTTTCCTCATTAACTGCGCCTTCCGCAAGAGTATCTAGCGATCCGAAGCTTCTTTCACCATCTGGAACGACTTGGCCGAGCTCGCTGGCGAGATTACACAAGCTGTCAGTCAACCCATCGATTTCGTCAACATCTTCATCTTCACTGCCGCTAGTCTCGTCATCTACTGGCATTGCTCCCAACTGCTGGTAGTCAGAATGCTCCCCACCATGATAACTTGCTGCCATGATATCAGTTTTCTTCTTCTTCTTCTTCTTCGGTTTTAGAGTCCCTGTATCGACTTTCGTTAAAGGTTCGGAACGGGGGATGGGTTTCTTGATTATTGCCTTGCTGATAACTGAGAGGGGTTTGGCTCCACCTTTGTAGGATGTGATTAGATCTAAGACGCTATCATACCTTTCATCTTCAAGGCAGTATTTTACGACTTCATTTAGGGTTCCAGGATAAGAAATTACCTAGAATAAAAGGGTATGAAACGGTTGCATCCTAAAACGGCGGCTGCAAAAGCCGCAACGGTCAATACAACGACAGGACAGATACCGTGACGGTAAATACCACGAAAGTCATAACTCTTGTTTCCTTCTTTCTTTTTTCATTTTATTTTCTCTCATTTCTTCTTTTTTATATTATAAGTTGAAATCTTAGGTTACCTTTTGATCTTTTCTTTTCTCCCCCCCTTCTCTTTTTCTTTCTCAAAACAATTAGTTAATCTGTTTATTCTATTTACTTTTAATTAGTGCCGGCTAGTGTTCTGCCCTAGCCAATCACGGGTTGTAGGCGAAACGTCCACAATCGATCGGCCTGGCGAAACGTCCCCGACAAAACATCTCCGTGGCGAAACGTCCCCATGACAAAAGGTCCCCATGACAAACAAAACGTCTCCATGATAAAACGTCCCCAATCAAAACGTCCTCATAACGAATGTGTTGTCAAATTTGTGCCCTGGGGCTATGATAGGTAGTGTGAGTGGAAGCGAGTGAGATTTCAGAAAATGATAGAGATTTGAATGATAAATTTATCATAAGTTTATATTTTATGTTTAGTTATTAGGGGGAAGAACAGTAAATGTGATGCAGGTTTCGGGTTCTTTATAACAATTCCTTCCGGTGGCTTCATGGTCTTCCCTGGAACTGCAGTGCCTCTGGTATGTTTGCTGATGGTAAGCTCCCCCTTCGTTTGGGGATTTTAAGAGGAAAGCTGTGTTTTCGGTTCAGTCTAGGATCCTCAGCTCGACTAATCCACTCCTTTAGGTGCTTTCTGGGCCTTACTTTAGGCTCTCTCTTCCGTTGTGGAAGGAGTGGACACATGTGCTTTATGCGGTCCCGGCGGAGAATTAATTCTTTGCTGTTATTTTTTGATTTTATGTTGTTGTTTATTTTTGTGTGTATGGCCCCTGTTGGTCGTTGAAGAAATAAAATGATAATAATAATAATAAATAATAAGAATAATAAGGCCGCAAATAGTTTAAAAGTGGGTAAAAATAGATTAAAGTTAGCGTCACTGAGGGATGAAGGAGTAGCCACAAAAAGTACAAAACATGATTTTCTTTGTTTTATTTAAATAATATAAAAATAAGTTAAATTAGAAAAGATCCTACGGATAAAAAAAAAATAGCGAAACGTCCCCAGCTATAGATTTACGTCAGACTCATTCTCTCAAAACGGACTAATTTAAAGTTCAATGGGCGGATCAAACAATCATGATACCACATTACCACCCCCTAGAATACTATGTTACATCAGAAATCAGCAGATTCCTAGATAACTTATTTGCGCTAATATATCGTTACGCCGTTTTTTGCTGACCGCCATACTCTGATTTACTAGCTTCGACAAATATAAGCGGAGTTTCTTTTTTTTATCCATTCGTTGTTACTATATACTCCGGATTATTTGTATTGTTGACAAGTATTCATATTAACGGTGTTAACTGAGAATTCCTTGTAAGCTCTGGAATCAGCTGCAAGTAGGTCGGTTATATTTGTACATTTTTAGCAGTGTTATAACTTTTCATCGAAAGCAAAACTTTTTTTCGGTACTACAAACAACAGAAAGTTCCATCAGACAACAATGGAGCAATCTGCCAGCTAGAGAGACAGTTTATTTTAGCAGCCATGGCATTCTCATCATTCAGTTCTACAAAACGATTGATTTTCGTACATGGCCGAGAGTTTTTGAATTTCCGCGCCTTGCAATACCATGCTCTGAAATCGTCTCCGCCGACACGCCGAAGAGTCAATGACAAGCGATAACAAGAAAACGGCTCATTTTTGAAGTGATATCTAGTGGAAGTCAGAAATGTGTCTGTGTAAAGCATTTTATAAAAATGAAAGCATCGTTAGTGTCCATTGTGCTTTAAGACCACGGCATGGGAATAAGGGATTAATGTCGCCAAGGTATATAAATATTATCCTGAGCAATCCAAGGTTTACTAAACACATGGCGACTACTAAAAAATGAGCTACAGCCAGTTACCAACTAAAAATGCAAAGCCCGATGATCCGAATCCGCCTGTGAATTTGTTTCATGAAGGTAAGCAGACTAGGACTTGTTTAGCTTGTCTCTTTAGTGGGGTCTCAGAAGGGACGGGACTCGGCTGGCTAATGAGCTATTGCCATGGCCGTATCCAGGGGGGGGGGGGGTTAGGGGGTTGAAACCCGGCCCCCCGAAACTTACAAAAATAGGCATTTTTATAGGCTTTTCCCTCTGACTATGTCTTGTTTGTACTTTTTTGTCCGACCCGCAGGCAAACCCACCCCCCCCCCCGAGAGGCACCCTCCCCCCCCCCCCCCCCGAAAAAATTCCTGGATACAGGCCAGGCTATTGCTGATTTTTGGGGGGATTCTTAGCACACAGATAAAATAGGGATATCTGCACTGGATTCTCGAATGACACTGATGCTTCGCACAGGCACGGCACGACATAGTATAGGAGACGAGTACTAAAAAGAGGCACCAGAACTAAAGGGTCTCTTTCAGGCTTCAATGCTCTGACATGCCTTCTGTTGGGCTCTGGAGTTATGAACTCTCCCTTACTTCTCTACGTCTACTACTTGCTAATCTCTTTTTATTACTCGTGCCTCCTGCGCTATGCCGTGCCTCTTTTTAGTCGAGGTTCTAATTCTATGTTTGGAAGGCACTTACCGGACGGCTCTCGTATACTTGCCCACATTTGCAAATTGTTTGGACCAGGGACCCATAAATTTCCTGTAATAACTCGCCATTTAAGGGGCTTGTCAATAAGAGGTTTCCGATGCACTCTTGACCGCAGCTGTTCTGCTGAACTAGGAACATTTCTCTGTAATGGAAGAGGATCCTGGATCTTTTGTCCTAGCTTAGGTACTTGGTGGCATGCTGAGTAGTCCCAACAAATTTTGTCTATCTGAGCAAGAACGCCGATTCGACCCAAGCGGAATTTTCGGAAACTAGGTGAGGCTCGGGCAACATAGCAACATTGAAGCATAGGAAATGACAAGCCCCCTGAATGGCGAGTCATTACAGGAAATTTACGGGTCCCTGTTTGGACTTTGAAATATCAATCTTTTTCCACTGGGATTTGCTGTTTTGTTTAAACGCCATCTTGTTGATGAAATTACGCGCTGCTTAGTAAAGAATGCAAAATTTGAAAAAACAAACGGAAGAAAATTAAGAGTCAATATTTAAAAATCCAGCCGACATTTTGCCGTAAAAGTTGCCTGGTATCGATTTCAGTTTCCGGAGAGGAGAGGGTCGATCCCTTCCATACATCTTGAAATGGCAATCTCAGGTTCGCCTGCAAAGACGTTCGGCGACCGCTGTAACCGCCGTACCAACAATGCCTTACCTTCCGAATGACGTAGTGTAAGTTTTGTTTTTTCCATCTGCAGCTGATGACAAACTCCTCCCCATTTTGCAAGTTGCTGGTGAGTCTTACAAGAAAATCTCCGTCGTGTTTCAGTAGCTGTTCCGCCATTGGTCGCGACAGGAGTCCATGGTACCAAGGCCAGGACCTGGGGTCTTTCTGATCCAATTTGCATTCCCAGAGGAGGAGCTTCAGACGTTTCTCGTTCTCTTTCTTCTCCTAAATAAATAGTCGCTCAAGCGCATGTCGCAATAGGTACAGAACGTGTTCCACCCTTCTAACAATAGCAACTAGTAGTTACAATTTTCTTTCCAACCTCGCGAGAAGTTACTTCGCTGACCGTTCCAACTTTCTCTAAAGAGTAATTAATAGTCACTATTTGTTAGATTGAACCGTGGCAGGAAATTCCGAAAACAGAAAATATAGCTCTAATTAAATTCAGTTGACGTATCAGTTTTGCACTGTGAAATATGAAAAAGGTATCAGCGTAGTGCCGATAAAACTGACATAGGAGTTCGAAATCTTCAGCCCAATAAGGCTTAAAGGGGTTCCGGCTACCCCCCCCCCCGAACATAGCCCCCCCAGCACCCCGGTACAAAAAAGTCGACCCCCCTCCCGGGTACCAGCCCCCCCCCCCAATAGTGTTAATAAATACAATTTATTTCTAACGAAAAGTATGTACATATATGCGAGCCGCCAGCGATCCTCGGACGCGTTTACATTTAACTCGCGTGTCTCACGGTCCAAGCTAGTATACCTGTAATAAGTTTTTAAAATTTCTTACATATTTGCATTCGGGGGGGGGGGGGGGGGTAGCCGGACCCCCCCCCCCCCCCCCCCTTTAAGCCTCGGCTTAAAGACAAAGCAGTCCCCCTTTGAGGAAACTATTTCACTGATTAATAGAGTAATTACAGCAGGATTTTTAACCAGAAAATTCTCACTCTTCGACCTTCTTCGACACATTTGGATACACATCCATTTGTTGATTTTCTCAATCTGAACTTTCAGAAAACATTTAATTTAAATTATTTCAATTACTTAAATTATTAAGTTCTTCAAGTCAATGAGACAACTCCACAAATCAGAGGCCAAAAAATCAAAGAAAATATTGGTAAAGAACAGCGAACCTCTTCTATATATTTCTTCTATACCTACACCTTCCTTTTAAAGGAAGGTCTTACTTATAATACTAATGCAATCTATTTCCATAATGACTCCAAATATTTCTAAACCCGCAGACCCCAATTTCATACTGTACATTCTAACCCCTCTAACAAAACCACGCTGATTTTCTCACTTGCCGTGTTTTGCTACCTTCGATGTGTATCACGCTGTCGACGGCTGACTGCGAGAAGTCTTTCAACAGAAAAACCGGTTATGTAAATTGTTTCCCTGTTTTCCCTACAAGTCAACGGGTCTCGGAAAAGGCTTAAACAGCCAAAACCGTGGGCTATTTGTTGAAAGCACAGCCTAGTTTTAAAGTATTCGAATATTTTAAAATACTGTAAGTTGAAGAGTAAATAGTACCAGGGGTCCTTTAAGGAAACCTTACGATGAAGGGGAGTAGTGTTCCTGCAATCGCAAACAATGGACAACGAGACACGACGTGAGAATCGCGTTGACAAGAGAACAAAAAAAATCACGGCAGTATGTGAAATCATCGCATGAAGTACTAGGGTTGTATCCACTACATCCTACTACTTAAAAAAGTAAAAAATCATTTATAAGCATTACAGAAGAATAATTAAATAAGGTCTGGTAAATAAAATAAAAATAAATAAAAAAATATGCTTAAAAATAAAATAATAATAAAATTAAAATTATGATGGGGTGGCTTCCCCTGGGGTAAGGTGCAGGAAGGCAATTGGTTATTTCTTTTTGTTTTTTGAGAGGCAAGGTTGTGTCTGAGAGTCGGAACAGTGACCACTCTGCGTATTATGTCTAAAATGTAAAGATTGTGGTACTCGGCGTCCAGAAATGGACTGAGTTTTTTCGTTATGTATGATTTATTTTGTGTTTGTTAATAAACCCATTGAACTTGAACTTTAACTTTACAATATTTCTAATAAACTCATTCATTCGTTCACAGTAATCCAAACCCACCAAAGTTCGCCAAGGTTCTGACGCAAGCCTAGAAAAAGTCTTATTCCTGTTGACTCTATTAAACATTGTTTCATAAAATTTACCTTATTTCTCTGCCCATGAGGAACAAAAGAATTCAGCCACATTTTTCTCAGATATTTTAACTACTGATTAGTATCGCTCACGCTCGTGTTGTTTTTAATTGCAGATAAGAAATATTGATTACAAAATGTAGATTTTTTTCCGAAGATAATCTGTCAGAGTAGATGGCGATGCTAGTGCCGGAGAATTTTTTAATCCTTCTATATCTCTATAAATTCAACTAGATAGATTCAATTGTGAGTTTGAAGTTGACCATCCCAGATTTTCGAAGTTTGAAGGTGACCCTCTCGGACGCAAGCCAAGATTTGGAAGTACGATCCAAACTGATGGTGCATTTACACAGTGCACAAAATACGAGCGTTTAGTTGCTAGAGATTTTTGCTACCGCAAAAACGAGCGTAAAATACGCACGTGGGCTGTTCGAAATTCTCTCGGATATCTGCAAAGTGTAAACCCAGCATGAACTAACAACAACGCCTGTCAGTGCACACAACATTGCAATAAAATAGAAGGGTATGGCACGACACTGAGAAACTGAGATCGTAATTTCTGTATACCGTTTTCTTAGTAACGATTTTTTTTCATATATCCTACAATAAATGTTTAATTGCACCTTACAAAGCTGTCGCTTTTTGAAGACGGTCATGGCTACGTCATTCCTGCTCTAACCCACTCTGCTCTATATTCTCTAGCTCCTTTGCTGATCGTTCGTGCTTGGTTCGGTGACGCAGTGATTCCAAAGTTCCTTCACTTTTATGTGACCCGCAAAATAAACACAAGTACACATTAAGAAAAAAACACATGAAAAATAAAAATAATTTGCCAAATACACAAGAAGCTTAAGATTGGATTAGATTTGATTATATATGGGGTATGTCAGAAAAAAATACTAGCAACTACAACACCCTACAGAAGTTTAAGGTTTAAGGTTTAAAGGAAAAATTGCCACAATAGTAAAAGCTAAACAATAGGCAACAAGGAGAAAATAAATAAACACACAGTTTATTTACACATATACACAAACTAACAACATCTAAATAACAAACCATCAACACAAAACTTAAGACAAAATACAAAACAAATCAAGAACATCAAGAACGGAACAGGCACAAATGAACAACAAACGTGAAATTTTATTGGTTATTAAAATAATTAGTAACAAGGGGGGAGAATGAGTGGAGCCGACGTGCGGTACTTGATGCTGGAAACGGCTTGAGTAAATTGGAGTGTCTCGTTGGGTAACTCGGTTCAGGGAGTTGTTCGGGAAGGAGGTGGCGGAATCTGTTTGACTGCAGAATTTTCTTACCAAAATCTGTTGTTAAATTTAGGCGTCTTTTCTTTAATGGTTCAAGCCGAAAAGCCACTTGTGAAGAGGTTTAACGGTTTCACGAACCCTTTTTGACAAATCAACCTACACGACACTACAATAAAGACAAAAAAACATAAGAATAGAAAAAGAGGAAGAAAAAATTATGCACTTCAGGATTAAAATTTTCCAGTCGTGATCAATGCTGAAAACAAAGCAATTTCGTATTTTTAATGTATCATTACACACTTGTAAATACCTCGTCCTTACGAACATTTGTAAATTTCTTCTTCTATTTTTGTTTTCCTTCTTGCTCGAAGTTTCTTGCTGTATTTTAAAGAATATTTCATGCCCGATTACATGAAGTCGATTCTGAAAATTGGTTAGGATTGAAAAATCCAGGATTGTACGGACTTGATTTTTATGCAGGCCTACGGGGTAAAAAAAAAATGATCCGCATTCAGTTTAAAAATTCACAACGCAGTACTAGCGAGGGGCTACCCACTCTCGATCTGAGTGTGCAGCACGTGTAAGCCGGCACCGGTTGTCACGTGTTAGGAAATTAAAATAAGCATGTTAGAAGTGTTTGAAATATGGTCGCCTAATTTTTGGACGGAACCGGTGCTGGCACATGTCGCACGGTAGTGTGAATTGTCACTCTATTTTCTTTTTGTCACTCTTGTCCTACGTAGGACATAAAAATCACTCTATTTCAAAAAATGACCAAATGCGTCATTTTTGCAGCAGGGATTCCGGCCAGAAGTAACTGTTTCAAGTTTTTGTCATGATAGTAAAATTGAGATGTGTCATTTTTACAGAGGTGATTCCGACCAAAAGTGAACATTTCACGAAAATAGATTTCATTCCCAATTCACTCTCTGTTTTGGGCCAAAAGTCACTCTCTAAATATTTTTGATGTGGCAACCCTGACCGGGAAAAGGTGTGTACAGCAGGTGCTGGGGAATGGGCAACCCCTCAAATACTAGCAGAATATGTACTAAAATTTCTTTTCGTCTTACCATCGCTGACATGGTCCCATAACAAGCCGACCAGCACCAGCCTCAGCAAATGTTCGTAATATGTTCCCTATATGACTTTTTCCGAAGTCCGTAGAAACGACTGAGGGGGGATTTTGGATCTTTTCGTCCCTTTGCGTCTTCACTGAAACGGAACCAAGCAGTTCGGTCGATATACACCGAATTGATAATCGCATCATGACTGCTCTCTGCGGTTCACAACTGCAATAGCTCTGCCTATTCGAACGATAAGAGGTGGCGCTACAAATGCGTGCCCATCTGTTGACCACGTTTCATGGTTTTAAAGAAGCGCAATGGAGCCAGACTGGTTCGAAAAAATATCGAGATGGCAGTAAGGCTGTGCTGAAAACAAGGTTTAATAGAGCATGTCCTACAGTTATGAAGGTCGGATGTTCTCAGTAGGCTATTTCCACCTAATGCCTCCATAATTTGCTATTAGTAATGTTTGCTGTCTATGATACGAATGGCGTTGTGTAATACAACTGTCATCGAATACTCTATATGACTAAGTCCAAAATACGCCAATGCTCCTCCGGAAGAAGGAGTAAACGTCTCCGTAACGAGTCAAACTCAACAACTCTAATCCTGTGTCAAAAAAACCACGGCGATCTTCGGGAGCAACTGCGATACCCAAGGTGATACCGCTTCTGGCTCTTCCGCTAGGTACCCGGCGATTTTGCATCGGCAAGGAGAGTTAGTCATCAAGACAATTTCGTGGAATCCAGCCCAACTAGCGGCTTCGTAGAAAAGCAGAGCAAACACCCGATAGGGACATAACACGATGCCTACCGGATTTCGGTTTTCAGCGGACTCTGTCGGTAGTATCAACCAAACAGGAAAGCAAAGCAGGCAAATTGATTCAGAATGTCAGCTAGCTAACCCGACTTTCGACACTGTAAACAGCTTGATTGAGCAAACAAGAACTATCAAAATTCTTGCTTTTATTGCACTCACGGTTTTGCGCGGATTCCAGATGGACTACTGTCCGGCGGGAAAATAAATTTTTGATTTCTTTGTTAAGGATGTTTCATCTTCAGGATGTATTTTTACCCCTATATTCGATCTGTAATCGACTTCAGAAAAACAACCAAAATTCTGGGTCTTGGCGGATTCCCAGTTTTTTTTTTATTTTTAAATGCCGCGTAGTATCTCTTCTGTTCTTCCAGTCCAATATGAATGGGCCAGGTGACGACGCTTCCACTTACCCTCGGTGACGCCAACGGTCTTATCAATCTTCAATTTTTAAAACGTGATCACGCGTGACCGGCCTATTTATTTAGCGGCACCTACACTTTCCTCTATCTCTACGTTTATTTTTTTAATTTCTTATTTTTATTTTTTCCTTCCAAAATTTCTGATATTCAATCTGTAATCGACTTCAGAAAAACAACCAAAATTCTGGGTTTTGGCGGATTCCCAGTTTTTGTCGAATTCCGGACGGACTTTTTTGTCCGGCGAGAAAGTAAGTTTCAGGTCAGGTCAGGTCCCTAGATTGATTTTCTCATTAGCTTTTGAAACAAATTGTCCCTTTCATTTAAAATACCCTCCCCCACCCCAAATATAGGGCTACGGATTGGGCCCATCTACGTACTTGACCTGTACATTGGCCCGAAGAATCCTCACACCAGATTTGACCACAATATCTCAACCCCCTCGAGAGTTACCGTAACAGACATACTGACGGACGGACGGCCAAACTTAGGTCCTCTCGAAAACGGGACCCCAGGACCCCGGACCCCTTGCCACTGGACCCTTCTGGCTAACGAAAACAGGACCCCTTAAAAACGAAAACGGTGGCGGGAAGTTTGAATGTACATATTATATGTGATGATATTTATTATGGTTGAAGGAGTCTCTCAAATCATTGGGTATTTATCAAGGAGAGACGCGGCACAGTACCCATGCTGGGGCCGCAAGTACGTTGTTGAGTTCCGGAACCGAGGCCGGTCTAGTACAATTATACGAAGTCATAGGCATCCCCTCCCAAACGTTTTGGGATCCCGAAAAGGGGCTATCCAAGTCACTGGCGACGTCCAAGGGCTGGCTCCAAATTCAACAGTGGCGTTGATTCAGCTTCTGACACTCGTCTACTGTCATTAACATGGCGATCTGATGTTCGCATGGAAACACACGAATGAACCATGAGATGCCAACATATTTTCCCAAGCAATAAATTCTCAGTACATTCGAGGAAAACTTCTTTAACACTCCCTAACGACCCGAGCCAGCAAAGGAGCCTTCAATACCTGAGCCATCAAGATTGGATCTGAAGACACGACAAATGCCAAATTGATTGAGACAAATATCAGTACCGTCTATCACCAAACGTGCTGGGAGACCAATGTCCAACCTGCTACATCCAGTGACACTAAAAGCAGCACGGAATGTCATAAATGTTCGACGGCCTTAAACACTAATTTGATCAGAGCAATTGCTAGGATTATGAGCCTGTTGTTAGGTAGCGTGGGTAACCAGGTAAGTAGAACGACGTTTAATCTTCGAATCAGAAACATAAAAACCCTGAAAGGGGGAACACAAACATAATATTCATAACTATTTGACCACTTCACAACATAAATATCTCATCTTATTTAAATTCACTTAAACCAATATCCGAATTCTAACTTAACAATTAAATATACTAACCTATTCGGGTTTCTCAATACTTATTTTATGTATTTACTTTTCTTCGTCTTCTTCTGCTGATTCGGATTACTTTAACTAAATACACATAGATGGCGGGGCATAACTCAAATAACATAAATGATTGTTGTTTTACAACATGTCCAAGAAACGTTGCAGCATCTTCTCTTCGAATGCAACAGACCATGCCCAAAGCTGACATTACTCAGATCCAAAGTCCTGAAGCATACCTACCTCATGACATCGAAGAAATATCTTCTATATCACTCCCCCCTAGACGCGAACGAGCAGTGTTCCTGCTGATCATCACCGCCCTCAAATTCCTCTGCATCTCTTGAGAGTACCATTCATCTCGGCCCAAGGTTACCCCAACCTAACATATCCATGACCCAGCGATTCAACCAAACCAACGATCGACCACAAGGAAGCCGAAAGGGTCCCTCCCTGGAACCCAGGTGCTGACGAATCCAAAGAAGAAGAAGCAATCCGTAAAAGCAACGCACATACCAATAGAAGAACAAACAATCCTTACAGGACTTGCTACACCTTAATTCCCCCAAGGAAAGAAGGTTCCTAGCATGTGCCGCCCCATTTGCATGGTGTCGGTCGGTTCACAGCCACTTTAGAAACGATGCGGGGATCGAGACACAATATTGCTCCCCGTTCCTAACTTCAGAAAAAGTTACACTTCTAGCCAGTTTTTCTTCAGCTTCTTTGAATATTCAATCTCACTAGAGCGATCAGGATTCATAGAGCGACCGATAAAACAAACGCATAGCAACAGAAATATAGTAAAAATATATACAAAAATACACAAAAATATAGTTTATTCTGTTTTTTCCTTAACCCCTTGAATGTCACCTACCCTTTCCAAACAAATAAACAGGCAAACTTAATTTAATTAGTGTGTTTAACGTCAATTATTCAATCTCGGTTTCCTTCCAACCAGATCAGTATAAGACTTAGTCCTCTGCAGAGCTTGTGAAACTAGTGCAGTGTTGACGAACATTATCCCAAACTTAGATAACAATCATTTCAGAAACGATACCCCCTCCAGCTCCAAAAAAAAAAAAAAAAAATTCTAGCCCTTTCTTCTTCAGCTTCTCCCAATATTCACGCCTATTATATTGCTTCTTCATGTCATCTTCTCTGCAATTTTCCTTTATATAGGTTCAGCAGAATATCGACGCTCCGATCGATGTTCTACACGCAGCAAGTTTCCGTCGAAGGATTGTATTTCCCCCCAAACGGAATTCTTCACAAGTGTCCTTATAGTTTCAGTGCAGTACTAGACTCCGTCCTGTGCAGACCTGATGAAGCCAGTGAAGTGTTAGACGACCGGCTTGGCTACTGTGGAGCTGATGAGACGAGCCGACAGTGCAAAACGAAACAGCAAGGACGATGTGGTCCAAACTGATGGGTTTTAGGTAACCGAATGTCGTTGTCGTTGCCATCCAGTGGTGACCATAATGTTCTGATATTATAATGGACGGATTTATTACGAAAACACGGTTGCCAAATCGATGTGCAGAATGGAACAAAAAGAATTGATTCGTAGGTATAAGTAGCTGAACTGATTTGGGAAAAGAAAAAGGGCGTAGAATAAACGATCTGAAGAATCGGACAGCTGTTACGCCATTGAAGGTGGAAATCCTCACAATACGAGAAAAGCGAAAGCTGACCGAATTGGCGCTCTTTGATACCGTACAAGTGACAAATTGTGCTTTACGTAGTTGAACATCATCTAAAGTGCACAAAGGCATGTTACACGGAATGGCAGACCACTAAAAGACGTGAGGAAAGAAACGAAGAAGTGAGAAAGAAGCAAAGAAGTGAAATTAGAAAAGAAACAGATCATGGCCAGAAATCATAAAACACTAATTACTGACTACATCAACTCCCCCAAAACAGGCAAATAAAGCAAAGACATAGTGAAAAAGCAAAATAAATATCCGTAAGGAGTGCAGTAATGGGGGCCCGCCTATAACGAAAAAGGCCAAGACGCTATGGTAATACTTACTGTGAACGAAATGCGATATGAAACAGTATGCTCCTGTTCATGTCTGTACATGTTCTTGCTATGCATGGGTTGCTACGTATACATCCTTACCCTGGCAAGGACAAGCCACTATGAATCATTCCTAGCGTTTGACGAAACAACAAAAATTGAATTTCTACCGGGAAGTCTGCAAGAGAACTGGAAGATGACGCTCATCACACAACTAAGGACATCTATGTATGAAAGTGCCTTGAACATACATAACTATCCTAACATATATGGCGTAAAATACGAAGGGTTTATAGACCGAGGTGCTTACTCGAAACATAGCGATGATCTGCTCTGCGCGCTGAGAAACTCGCTGAAGGTCAGGACCGTTAAGCCAACGGACCAACCGTTTCGCGGAAACCGTAACGGAAAGTTTTTGAGGAAGATGGATATATTCCATAACCGTCATTTTAATACCTGTGCAGTTGTCTCCAGCTCTGGTGCTTTGCTTGGATCCGATCTCGGAAGTGAAATTAGTAAGTACAACTTAGAAACGGCACTCTCGGGGAACTTCAGGAAAGCAGGGAGTAGGATCCATAGGGAAGGGAAGTAGAGTCCCCAGAGTTAGAGGAGGACAAATACCTGCAATCTTGCTCACGTTGTTAACTCCTTGCTATATCCGGTCTGGTTTAGATTCCAAAGAACAAGACAAAAGTAGGATCTCAAAGATGTAGTGGAAGATATAGTGGAAATATAGAGATTTCAGGTCTTGCTAAATCCGGAAATAATTTATATCGGATCGACCCCTTAACCATATCAAGTAATCCATTTCTATTTAAATGTTCTTTGTGTCGATACAAAACACTCAGTTGTATCGCAGAATCTTCGAAATTCCCGATGCAGACATATGGCTTCAGCCTTCTTGTCCCTTTATCGACACTAACAAATCGGCAAAGACCGAACAACAAACGGCCGAAAACAAATACAATTTTCCTGCTTTCAGCGCTTACCTACCCTGCTTACCTATTAATTCGGTTGAAAGACAAAGCCGGAAGTTTCGAATACCTTCATGGCCCTTTATTCAGCGCACCCGACAAAGACATACCCCTGGTTCACACTGCTGAGATTTCGCGCAAAATTCTGTGTCATGCGACATACGACACAAATCGTGCGACAAGCAACTCAGAACTTTGCGTTTTGTCGCAGTGTCGGATGCGTTGAAATATTTCAACTGATCCGACATACCGCATGCGATTCTTCAGGGAAAGAAAAGGAAAAACAAAGACTAGCTAATTTTTAAGGTTAGAAAATGACTGTAGCCCTAGGACGGCTGAGTGCAAAATATCTTCTGAATAAACTTGTATTAACCTGTTTTGAACAAGATGACATATGAGGTTTGACTAAAAGTTTCCTAACGCTGGGTGGTGTTCAGATAGGTAATCTCCCAGCATCTTCAGAGGTTGTTTCCCCAAGGGGTTCTTTGTCCTTCTGCAGAATAATCTGGACGAAACATTTCGTTTTCCATTTGCGTGTGCGTGGCAGTGGGAAGGTCCATGCGATTTTGTCGCACGTCGGGACACCAAAGAAAAAGTCGTGTCGCATACAAACGAGCAGTGTGAACCAAGGAATAGGCAACGGAATTTCCGGTAATACTCTATTATGGCTAGTACAAAACACGCCAGTGCTCCTCAGGCAGAAGTAGTGAACGTCTCCATAACGACCCGAACTCAACAACTCAAATCCTACGTCAAAAAATCACGGCGATGTTCGTGGGCAGCTGGGATACCCGAGATGATACCGCTTCTGGCTCCTCCGCTAATTGCCCGGCGATTTTGCATCGGCAAGGAGAGTTAGTCATCAAGAGTACTCGAACTGTCGACCAAGCAGGAAAACGAAGCGGAGAGACATGCCATGTTTTACTTATCAAACTATATATGAATAGAGTAAGAAATGAATGGCCATATATACCACTTTTCTGTTTTCTTCGCCGGATCTTGCCAAATTTTTCCCGTCTGGAGAAATAGATAAATAAATCGTCTCAGCATGTCATATTATCCCTATTTCGACAGTCCAATCGACATGATTTAACAAGATTCAGCATTAACGTAGAGGGCATACGTTCAAGCTTGCAAAATCACGATTCCACAAGCATGTGTCTAAGTGGTTTGGGAACATAATTGCTGATCCTTGGAACAGCCTTACCAAAGATGCGGTTAACCCTGAATCGATCAATAGTTTTAAGTGCGTTATAGATAGAATTTTAAACTCTGGTCAGTACGACTACTCCAAATTGCTCAGAGTTATTTAGAGGCGAAAGCCTTCTCTGTTGCTTTATATTATTATAATTATTGTTGACATACAACTTACGCGTCTAACAAATTTTCGACATTTGCCGGATTCCTTGTCCTACGAGAGAAAAAGTACGACAAGAGCAAAATGTACACTCAGCTGCAAATCCCCTTGCACCAAATCGACAATATCAGTCGCATGAATAGCCCGCATTTTCGGTGCGTATACTCGCTGGTTGCATTATCCGGATGCCGAGAACTAAAATTTTTCTTCTATAATAATTATTTTATTTCCACTAGATGTAGCTTTTCAGGAGACCGACTAAAAGAGGCACGGCACGGCACGACATAGTGTAGAGGCACGAGTACTAAAAAGAGGCGGCACGAAAACTAAAAGGGCCCTTTCAGGCTTTAGAGTGAGGGCAGGAACGAGGTTCGAACCCTTCTTTTAGGCTCTGGAGGTACGAACTCTCACTTACTTATCTACATCTACTACTAACTAATCTGTTTTTATTACTCGTGCCTCCTACGCGATGCTGTTCCGTGCCCTGCCTCTTTTTACTAGATTCCTCTTTTCAGAGCATCAACTACTAAAAGAACAAACACACTAAACATTTTGTTTCTGGACCCTCTAACAGCGGTCAGATTGGTCAGCTTTTCCGGGCGAAGGTTGTGTCCCATAAGAATCTGAACGATCTGTGTCAGCAGAAAATAAGTTGACGTAAAGATAATTTCCGACCAAAGTTCATCCTTATGAGTCTGTTCGATATCATACTCAACAAAACTTTTGCATTTGACAGTTCAAAACGGATGCGTCAGGATTTCGCAGTCAGCTTGGACTGAAGGAATATCTAAAACTATACGGCAAATAGCCTTAAAATTGCGAGAGCAAGTATAGCCTCAGTGATAATAAAACAAGAGTCGTAGACAATACTCCTTGAGCACAAGCTGGCTAGGAAACATATATTCAAACAATGTATAAAACGGATACGTCAGCTAATATGCTTTGGCAGCGATATTTCAGCCCTTCTTGGCAAGGGTCCTCGTCAGGCTGCCGAACATCAGGAAAAACGTTGGGGAAAGAACGAACCTGCAGTAATTTAACGATGCCAAAGCATAGTCTGTGACTTTTCCGTTTTGTGCATTGTTTGAATATAGGAGTCATCGTAAGAAAGAGGAGTAGTTAAGAACCGGTCGGGATCTACACATGACGGGGATCGACTAAAAAGAGGCAAGGCGCGGCACGATATAGTGTAGGAGGCACGAGTAATAAAAAGAGGCACGAAAACGAGAAGGGCCCTTTCAAGCTTCAGAGTGAGGGGCAGGAACAATGTTCGAACGTGCCTTCTTTTAGGCTCTGGGAGGTACGAATTCTCACTTACTTGTCTACTTCTGCTACTTGCTAAGCTCATTTAATTACTCGTGCCTCCTGCGCCATGCCGTGCCTCTTTTAGTCGATCCCCACATAATGCACTCTTGCCGTCTAACCAAGTTTCATCTGGATCGGAGCATCCGTTGAGATTTGGGTCCCGAAATCTACCTTCTGTGCCACCTTCAGCGCCAAACCAGGCAGCGGAAAGTCTGACCATACACGAAAAGTAACATGTGTTTAACAAAAGAAAGGAAAGCAAGCAACAACAGTACCTCTATTTTCAGATTCCCACGACTTTGTGCTCCGTTTCAATAATGCACCGACAGAGGGTTACGAAAATGACGTCGGCGACAAAACAGACCTACGAATTGTGAACTCACAAGTCGTGGCTCAGCCTGGTTTCGAGTTTCTATTTTCACCTCTGTTCGAGAATGTATCCTTGTTGGTCTGGGATCCATCGAACTACACAGCGACTCTGAAACAGGTGAGACGCCGCCGGTTTGAAGGCTCGTGGACACGCAGTCCAACTTCCGCAGTCGGTTGAGAATTTCCTCCTTTGCTCCGAAAATCTGACAATTTGCGTGTAGGTTTCCCCGTTGTCACGCGAATTTCTCCTGCGAAATCTATTGGACTGGCTGTGCATGTAGCTTAAGTCAGTAGGCTAAACCTGCCCTAGACCTGCCATTATAGGGTCTTGGTCGCATCCGGGTTCGGGGGGGGGAGTTTCACCCTAAACCTGCCATTATAGGGTCTTGGTCGCATCCGGGTTTGGGGGGGGGGGGGGGGGGTTCAACCTGACGGGTGGAAAGAGAAGATCGCCTAGGTTTGTGGTGCGGCGAGTGGGGGGGGGGGGGGCTGGAGATGTTTTGACACATGGTAAGGGTCGATACTTGGTATCGTCCAGAGTTCCAGCCAGATCCGACCTCTGTGGTGAAGGGGGGGGGGGGGGGGGTGCCGGACATTTCCGTAAATGCTTAGATCAAAGTGAAACTTGATGGATGGTATGAGCAGATGTCTTAGATTTCCTAATTCTAAGTGAGAACTAGGCTATAACCAGTGACGGTGGAGGAGTTAACATTCAAATTTACTTTCTGGTACCACCTACTCGTAACAGTCGTAACAAGTGCCACATGAGCTTTGAACTCTTGCTTACGTCATTTTAACCTCACGCGAAGTAGCAATGCCAAAAGAACTGAATTTCTTTGACAGAATCATGCCTTTTTCAATTTCAGCAGACCATTCAACCTTGACCAGAATAGTGTCTTTGTTTCTTCTTTAGATCCTGAATCTCATTTTGAACTAGAAATTGCCAAAGCACGGTCCTTCCACATGTACAAGAAAGTTCTTTTCTTCTCGAAATCTTATTTCTCCTTCTTTTAAGTGGTACAGGCATCCTGACGTTGATTTTTTCGACGAATTCTTCGAGAAAAGACAGCGTTCTCCGGAGCAAAACGCTCATCTTCTGGATCCCAGTTCACTTTGGAGAATGTGGAACTTCATTCAGGGTCACAGCCCGGTGAACGTTCACCTGAATCCCCCTTCTTCCGGATTTTTAGGTAAGAAAACTTTTGGGTTTCGAGACAGTAGTACTATCTGTTCCCATGGTTGCTTAAAGTTTAACTGAAAAGGGCTGGGATAAGACAATTTAGTTACCCATCACTTATTCACTTAAATTGGGTTGAAAACCCGCTGAAAATGCGTTACTTCGTTGTTCCACTATTCACGAATAATCGATTTTCAGATAGTGGATTTTCAGTGTGATTTGTGGCAACTCTATGCGCTTGTATGCCTTACCCGAAAGATATATACACTTTGTTTGTTCAGGCACTAAGCAGTCTTCACCAAGCTCACCACTGTCCACGGAAAAGCCGCGTTTGTGTCGAGGTTAAGATTTTCAGCGTCATAGAAGAATTTACGTTGTGGGGACGGCCGCAGATATTCTGAACGTCATAACTAGAGCGAATAGTGGACAATAAAATAATCCCTTAGCAGAATCCAAATTATTCAATGTATTCAGTTAGATGACACACAAATAAGTTGGCTTTTCAGTTAAACTTTAAGATCCTGGGTCCAGTTACGGGATGTGCCGCCAAGGGTCCACGGAGAATCGGTGGCTCGGGCTGTGGTTCCCGGATGTGCCGCCAAGGGTCCAGGGAGAATCGGTGGCTCAGGTTCCGGATCCGGGATGTGCCACCAAGAGTCCACAGAGTTTTTACGGCTCAGGCTACGGATCCGGAATTTGCCGCCAAGGTCCGCTTTCGGAGCTTTAGTGGCACAGGCTCAGGACCCGGGATGTGCCATTAAGGGTCCGATTCTGAATGATGAACTACGTGCGTTGGCGGTTTATGCTATTACCGTTTTCTGACGGTCCTTCCAGGCCCTATTTTTAAACATTAACTGTAATCAATAGTCTTTCTCCAGCTACTATGTCCGATTTTCTGACTGGATCACCTAGTTGCCTTGCAAAATGTGTTTCAACCTCCTCTGCGAACACCCATCGTACACGATCTAAAGCAAGAACAAATGAAAAAGAAGTTACGCGGGTTAAAAAAAAAAAAAAAAAAAAAATCCATCTCCCTATCTCTGCTATACGAACATGCAGAGTCAAATAGATTCCCTATTTATTTATTAATAGGAAAAGAGGTGAAGCCAAAGCTTCTCTCCCTACAAAACACATGAACTGTTTAAGAACACTGCACTACACACTGATACAACTAATATACACTAAAAAGGATTCACATAAGCGCTGCGACTAAACTGAGTACCACCTGGTACCACCAAGATGTTGCTTGAACGAGAGTAAATTTGGTTGTGAAACAGTCTCCTCAGGTAAACCGTGCTTGGCATGCACGGTAACAAAATGAACGTTGACCAATTTTCCTGTGTATTTTTGGTGGGTATAGCCTCAAAGAATGCTAACGGGTTGACTGATATGAACTGAAACAATTTTTTTTTCCCAAATTATCTACCGAGTGGAGGATTCTGTATGTGTTCAGAACATCAGAATTCATCCCCTCTACTAATAGCTATATCGCAGTAAGACCCCGGAGAAGAAATTTTGAAAGTAAAAGTCGATTGTTGTCTATCATTGTGACGTCGCATGAGACGCGCTGCAGAGCGGGTCAACACGTATTCTGTACTGTTTCCTCTGATATGCGTAGCGGCGAAGAGGGAAGTACACGAGCATCAACTCAAAGCTCAGCAAGCACCAGTTCAGTTTTGTCGGGGTATCCATAGTCGCTGCATGGGACCATAGATGGGACCATGATATACCTAGGCATTTTCTTCTTTCTCCAAGTGGCATGAAGTTCGACCGGACTTGAATCACCCATTTTACCTCATCTCATTTCAGACCTGCCTTAAAGTATAACCGAGAAGGGCCGGGATAGGACAATCTATTTACCCATCACTTATTCACTTAAATTAGCTTGAAGACCGGCTGGAAATGCGTTACTTCGGTGGTACGCTATTCACGAATAATCGATTTCAAATAGTGGAATTTCCGAGTGATTTGTGGTACCTCTATACGCGTATATTTTTGTTGTATGCCGTAGGAGAAAGACTGATTATTTTTTTTGGTTCATGCACTAAGCAATCTTCACAAATCTCACCACTGCCCACTGAAAAGCTGCGTTTATGTTGAGATACAAATTTCCCGCGTCATAGTAGAATTTACGCTATGGGGACGGCCGCAGATACTCTGAACGTCATAACCAGAGCAGATAGTGGAAAATAAAACCATTTGCAGAATCCAAATAATTCAACGTATTCAGTTAAACGACACAAAAAATAAGTTTGCTTTTCAGTTAAACTTTAAATTCTCCTGTCCATTCATTTCATTCCTGTCCATTCTGTCTCAAGTCATTTCAGAATGGCAAACTTGTTTTTGTCGGAATGAGTTGTTTTGGTTACCAAAATTGATTTTTTTCGGCTTTGGAGAAAACGATTCTTGTCTCATAGTTTTATTTATTCACCTATTTACACTGTAAAAAGTTTCTCCGAATAAGGATGCAGTATTTGCTACTGGGATTAATCTTATCTCTACTGGGATACGATTAATCCGAATTAGGGGTAAACTTATCTCAATAAAGACAAGATTGATCCCAGTAGCAAATACTGCAAGATTTTTTTTACAGTGTATGTAACCCACGAGAAGAGACAAAGCGGAGCACAAACAAAGGACAAGACAAAAAGTTTCGACGGGATCCCAAAAATTTAATATCTGATCCAGACTATTGGGTCCAGGGGCGTCACGACTGGGGGGGGGGGGACGCCCCCCCTCCCAATGCTGCCGGCGAGTCGGTAAAAAAATACGAATCGGCGCGAAGCGCCGCGATTTTTCGTCAAAACAGTCGATTTTTTTTCAAAATAGTCGGTTTTTCCGAAAATCAGTCCATTTTATTCAAAAATATAATTTTTGTTGCTGAAAACAGTCGTTTTTTCTGTAGAAAAAGTCGGTAAAAATTACCAGCCAGTCGGTAAATGCCTCGTCCCCCCCCCCCCAAGCATTTTGGCTAGTAACGCCTCTGATTGGGTCTTGTAGATATCCGATCTTCGCCATATATTATAACTATTAAAATTTGGGAACAATTAAGGCCAATGGCTAACCATCTGAGAAAACCGAGTTCAGATATAGATTCAGCATGTGGGTTGAGCAGCACTTCCTGCCTTACTTCTTCCAAATTTCCGGTTTCGGCCGGATTCCGGGCGAATTACCTGTCGGTCAAAAAATTAAAGCACTGTAACCTACATCTCCTTACCCCTGCATCGAACCTCTCTAATCAACTTCTGATTTGACTTTAACTTTTACATTTTCAGGTTTTGGCCCGATACTGGGCGAACTATTTGTCCGGCGAGAAAATAATTTTCATAGGATTCAGAATGCCTCCTTACCACTAAATCGAACCTCTAATCTTCCTTATAACAAATTTTCCGGTTTCTGTGTGAAAGCACAAAAACAAATTCAGTATTCAACAGCATCAACAATTCAGCATCAACCAATTTTCAGCCTTTGGCAGGATTCCAGGCGAACTATTTGTCCAGCGAGAAAATAATCTTCATATACAGATTCAGCATGTCTTCTCACCCCTAAACCGAACAACTTTTACGAAGTCATAGGCTCCACTTAGATTTTGGGATCCTAAAAACAACATGGTACTATTAACACATACTTAAACCGATACAAATCGACGAAAATAAGAAGAGACAGGCGGCGATGTACGGGGAAGCCGAAATAGGATGTCGTGGATTTTTTACTTCGAGAGTTTTAAAGATACATCCGGGAGCCTTGAACGCGAAATCAGGCTGTCTGTCTACCTATGACATCGCACAGTTGTCCGTCCGTCCGTCTGTTAGCACGATAACTCTCGAAGGGGTTGAGATATTGTGATAACTTGGCATGAGGACTCTTAAGGTCAAATTAAAGTTCAAGTTCGATATAGTCCTATATTTAGAGGTGGGTGAGAGGTTTGAAATTAAGGGGAACAAAAAATATTGTTTATAAGCTAATGAAAAAGCCGAATAATTGGTAAGGAGACATGCTGAATTTGAATATGAAATTTATTTTCTCGCCGGACAAACAGTTCACCCGGAATCCGGCGAAAACCGGAAAATTTGTGAAAAGTAAAAGTTTAATCTGAAGTTGATTAGAGGTCCAACTTAGTGGCAAGGAGACGTGCTGATTCCGAAATGAAAACTATTTTCTCGCCGGACAGTTCGTCCGGCCGTAATCCGGCCAAAAAACGGAGAATTTGTTTAAAGTAAAAGGCTTATTTAAATCTGATAAGATGTTCGGAATGCACACTGCATTCGCATATGACAATCATTTTCTCACCGGACGTATAGATCGCTGGAATCCGGCTGAAACCGGAAAATTTATTAGAAGTAAAAGTTGATTAGAGGTTCGATGTAGGGACAAGAACACATGCTGAATTCGTTTTTGAGCTTTAGTTTTTGCCAGAAAAGTTGTTTTTTTCGGAATCCGGCCGAAACCGGAAGTGGGACAGAAGTAAGTAAGGAAGGAGATACGATGTAGGCTATAGGCTAAACCAAATCTTGAATCCATGTTTGAATATTTGACAGCGCAAAATGGATATCTGAATATTTTATATTTTCTTTACTCGCCAGCTTTGGCGGATACAAATAAATGAATTGAATTGAATATATCTGAACTTGGTGAAACTCAGCTGGCGTATCCGTTTTGAAATGTCCGTTTTAAAATGTAAAGATTGTGGTACTCGGCGTCCAGAAATGGACTGAGTGTTTTTGTTATGTATGATTTATTTTGTATTTGTTAATAAACCCATTGAACTTGAACTTGAACTGTCAAATTCGAACTTGGTCTTCTTCTACCATTAGCCTTCTGTTTCTTAATTTTAAAAGTAAAAATGTTTAAGACATCTGTTGAAGACCGAATATCTACAAGACCGAATTGTCTGGAGCAAATACTAAAATGTTGCGATCCCATCGAAACCTTTGGTTTTGTTTATCTAGTGGGTGAAATAATAATAGAACCGAGCGAGTGCATGGAGATCTGTTTTCTTTAATGTGTTTTCTTTAGTGCCAAAACCGGATATTTGGATCGAAAGGTTCGGCTCTCAATGTCACTATAGCTAACTTGCCGGGAATGCTGCTAAAATACGAGGAATTTGGTATAAAAACAAAAATTCTAAAAGACCTTTCTGAAGTCGATCAGAGATGAGATATTGGAGTAAACATGCTTGCTGAATTCATATCTGAACTTGGTTTTGTCAATTGATTCGTTGTTTGGCCGCAAGTTGTCAACAAACTCTAGAACGGTAAAAAAAAACTACCGTATTGTAAATGTTCAAGCTGTTGATTGTGGTGTGTTAAAGGGGTCTGACGAAGACTCGAAAATCTACAAGATTTGATTGTGTGGATCAAGAAGTCAAAAAAATATCGTTTTTTGGGATCCCATCGAAACCTTTGGTCTTGTTTTTGAGGATACAGCGATCGCTATAAGATATGATTGTGTGGATCAAGAAGTCCAAAAAATATTAAAGTTTTGGGATCTCATCGAAACCTCTGGCCTTGTTTCTAAGGAAATAGCGATAGCATATAGTGATCGTAATGTCTGTCGGTCTGACGAAAGTTTGTTACTTTCACTAGTCCACGTTAAGCTAGGACGATGAAACTTGGCATCGATAATTATTTATGACGCATAGAGCCCATCTTTGAGCCCAATGCTCAACGAAGCCAGGGCCTATCTTGTGATCCGCGTAAGTTGAGAACAGGTGACCCGATTCGAAGTGAAAGTTGATGCCCGATATATGCGTGGTTACCTAACAGGATGGAGTTACGGGAACAGAAATACCACAACCACCTCCTTACCTCCCCCTACACTGATTGCGGATCATCTTTTTCTAAAAACAACCATTTCATTTCAGTAATTTTTCGGTCACCGTGGTCGGTGACCACGGTCGGTTCGGTCACCCCACTCCATCGGGATCGACTAAAACCAGGAAGGGAAGGGAACGCGAGAAAAGACGATGGAGTTCGAGGGGGTTCTTGAAATGTCGTAACATGTGTAGGGACCAACTGGATGGAATAATACTCTATATGACTAAGTCCAAAACACGCCAGTCATCCTCAGGAAGAACGAGAAAACGTCTCACTAGCGACTCAAACTCAACAACTCAAACCCTATGTCAAACAATCACGGCGATCTTCGGGAGCAGCTGTGATACCCGAGGTGATACCGCTTCTGGCTCTTCCGCTAGGTACCCGGCGATTTTGCATCGACAAGGAGAGTTAGTCATCAAGAGTATTGGGATGAAACTTAGACGGTACTAAAGTTGTGGGTTCTAAGTGTGCCACTTTGAGTCCGGACCGGATCTCACCTCAATGGGGGGAGTTGGAGGGGGTACCGGAAGATTTCCGGAAGTGCTCCAATTCGAGTGAAACTTTGTTTGGTACAGTAGAAGTATGTTAATTTGAACAGTTACTGAAATGTGAACAGTGCAGTTTTGGGCTGAATGCTAGAATAAAAATCCAAAATACCTATTCAGGTGTTTCCACAGGACCTTGTTGTTGTTGTTTTGTGTTGTCCACAGGACCTTAATTACCTACTTTGACATAGTGGACCTTAGTCACCAGAGGCGTTACTAGCCAAAATGTTTGGGGGGGGGGGCAAGGGATTTACCGACAGGCTGGTAACTTTTACCGACTGTTTTTGCAGGAAAACGACTGTTTTTGCAGAAAGAACAACTGTTTTCAAGAAAAAAAAATACAGTTTCGAAAAAATCGACTGATTTTCAGAAAAAACGACTGTTTTGACGAAAAATCGACTGTTTTTATGAAGAAAATCAACTGTTTTGGCAAAAATAGCGGCGCTTCGCGCCGACTCGGTTATTTTTACCGACAACATTGGGGGGGGGGAGGGAGCGTCCCCTCCCCCCGGTCGTAACGCTCCTTTTAGTCACAGCAAGTGCATGAAAAAGTCCGAAGTCAACAAACGTCCACATAAGCATACCTCTATTGTAGTAACAAAATATCACCGAGTTGGAAACACATACCTTTAAGCGGTCGTGGAAATTAAGTTCGTGACCTGATTTTCAGCGTCGTCATCAATTCCATACGGAAACTTCATAACGAAAGTGAATAAAATCCTGTCGGGGAAACCAGATCGGATTGTCTATCCCCAGCCTTATCTGAAACTGCAGTAGGTTTTTTAACAACAGCCACACTCAGATCCCAGGGGACATTTTCTTAATGGGTGCGATATTAAAGTCTTTGATTCATGTGGGCCGAGAAGGTGGGAGACACCATCATTATGCGATGGGTCTGATTTTTACTAACACAGTTACCTTTGTTTTCCCCAAAATTCCTCACGGTAGCCAACGTTATCCACAAATTACTTGAACACAGTTCACCCCTGAACGCCAATCCACCATTGCTAATTAACTATTCATTGATCTCCTGACGCTCGTTAAAAGATTACTAGAACCTTCGAGAAGATCGAGTGGCGCGTAAGAGGATTAAAACAACTAAGTATATCACCCTGTGGACGTTTAGATATATCGGACGCAGAAATCATCGGCCAGTTTGCCATTTTTTGGTATAGGAAGCTGAATATTATTTAGCTCAGTTGCAGAATCTTCAAGAAATCACTTTAACGAATTTAGTATAATTTACGGCGTTTGTTTGTTGTGATCTAGTTTACATCCTTTATTCTTTGGACTGGACTTTAAATTAACAAGAAAAAACAGAAAACAAAATACTTAAAGAAATCGATCATACAAATAATTAGTTAGATTTTTCTACTAATTTTCCATATGCCTGCTATAATCAAAACGTTCTGTTAGATCCATAGTCAAACTATGATCTCAGCCTCCCCATGTCGGGCGCTTCCGACCCGCGCCGCTAGATGACCCAGCGGTCGGAACGAGTCGTGGCTTCATCTCGGGTCTTCGGTGGGGGCGTTCTAGACGTTGCAAGTGCTAGAATGCTTATGATATAACTCCTTTAAGTTCCCTGATGTTCTGGATTTTCGGCATCATAATCAATTCCATACGAAAACTTCATCATGAAAGTGAACAAAGTCCTTCTGGGAAGCTAGATCGGATCGTCTGTCCCCAGCGTTATCTAAAACTGCAGTATGGTTTTCGACAACAGCCACTCTCAGATCTCAGGGGACATTTTCTTAATGGGTGCAATATTAAGCTCCCTTATGTTCTGGATTTTCGGCATCATAATCAATTCCATACGGATTCTTCATCATGAAAGTGAACAAAGTCCTGTCTGGGAAATTAGATCGGATCGTCTGTCCCCAGCGTTATCTAAAACTGCAGTATGGTTTTCGACAACAGCCACTCTCAGATCCCAGGGGACATTTTCTTAATGGGTGCAATAGTAAGTTCCCTGATGTTTTGGACATTAGAAATAAAACTAAAATAACGAAGATTTGCCAGTTTCTAAAGTATGCTTTAACCAAATGAAGGGACGCCTTGAGTGATATAAAATGTGTTGCTTTTATTGGGTTCATGTATATTGTACGCCCAATTGGTCATAAACAAGTGCGCTTAATTGCGCTTCTCGCTTCAAGGAATATAGATTTTCCGGAAGAAACGTTGATATCGGATTCAGTGACTCATGATTCAATTCTTCCCTCGAGAATTAAACGTGTTTTCCTTTCCTTAGGTATTTGCTTGATGTTAGAATCCTGCAACTTCGTAAATATTTACGAATATGTCCCGTCGACCAGGATTACCTCTAGATGCCACTACTATGACAGTGTAGAAGATATAGGATGCACCACGGGCGAATGGCATCCCCTCGCGGCAGAAAAGCTTCTAGCGCTTGCTATGAGTTCAGCGTCGGATGAAGAAGTGTTTGACCATGGTGTTCTAAGACTTAAAGGTTTTAGTGAACTCGTTTGTAAAGTGTAGTGAATGGATTATAAGTGAACTGATCCAATGTTGAGTCGCATTTCTAGGGTTGTGAAATTGAACACGTCACAATCATCAGCGAAGGACAACAAAAGTCTAGTGAAGGTTAGACAGTGGTAATGTGAATTTATACAACGAATGTCAGATCGGAAGATGTGAATCAGCCTACTACATATGCCGGATTTGTGTTACTTTGCTAACACTACATAGTATGCACCAAACGCTTCAGAAGCATGACCCGCTAACACGAATTTTAAATGGTCATTTTCTGTTCACTCATATAGTCAGTACTTCCCTGGGTGAAGTTGCCTCAGCGTTTGGTGGACCTAACCACAGATCAGACGTTTTGGTAGAATGTCCGAAGGAATACTGAGCAGATTATTGACTGAAACATTGACCCAGTCATACCGAAACTATTAATGCTATAAGCCCCACTGGCACTATATCCTCGTCTTTTTGTTTGTTTTTTGCCTGCGATGCGATCATTTGTACAAGGAACTTTTCGCTGCAGGAAACATTCCAAGTTTGTACTAAATTAAGCCTATCTTTGAGTGCATTTAAGTCAAAGGATAAATTGAGATTTTAGGCCGTAATTATAACGAAGTTTTCTCTATTACCCCGTTAACAAAGTTTAAAGGGGTGGAGGAGGACTAAAAAATGTGCAGACTGCTATCACAAAGAGGGACAACTAAATGGTTTGGTCACCTTTCAAGACATTCCTTCTTGAAAAACTCCAAACGGCCTTAATTTCTTTACAGGAGATAAAGACAAACTAAGCTTGGGAGATCGAAGTTAGTCAGAGTCTCACTAAGAACTCTTTTTCTGGGAGTCTATTACACGAAGCTCCGACCAAATCCCAATAACTCCTAAAAGTTTACTTTCTTTTTTTCGCAAATAGCAAGTTCAATCTCCTCTATTTTCTCAGGCCACAAATAGTGTTTACACTCACTTCCCAAAAGTTTTGTTTTTGGCAGGGTGCCGAAATTGCCAGAGAAGTTTTCTTAAGGGATACGCAGCTTAAGGTTGGAGGGTGGGTTGGAGACTGGCGGCTCCGTGCACGAACTTGAGAACCCGGTGGAGACGATAGTCGGGACTGAAGCTTCTTTGAAGCAGTGATCTTCGATTACGAAGTTGGACATGCGGGGAACAATTAGAAGAACGCACGGCACGGCTTGGCTTGGTGCAGGCGGAACGAGTGCTATAAAGAGGAACGGCATAGGTAATTTCGTAAACCACATTGGCATATCACAAAATATCAACGAAGAAACCAACGAAAATGGTGTTTGTAAAGCGCTGAAGAACGGAGGCAGTTGTCCTCCCCAAATACTCGCCTTTTATTCCAGTATCTTCGTTGGCCTTTACAAACCCCATTTTCGGTGGTTTCTTCGTTGATATTTAGTGAGGAATGGCATAGTAAAAGAAGGTATGTTGCACCATGAGGGCTCAAAGGCGAATAAACCAACGAAAATGGGGTTTGTAAAGCGCTGAAGAAGGGAGGCGGTTGTCCTACCGAAATATTCGCTTTTCATTCCAGTATATTCCTTGGCTTTTACAAACCCCATTTTCATTGGTTTCTTCGTTGATATTTTGTGAGGAACGGCATAGTAAAAGAAGGCATGTTGCATCAAGAGGCACGAAGCGTTCATGCCATCTTTTAGCTCCGGAGTTCTCGAGGATGCCCGCCTGAAAAATGTCGACGAGCAGGACACCGTTTCGAAAAGAACGAATATTCAACCGGGTGAAAATGAAACGGCTCACGTTACTTTCCGGGCAGATAGGCTTAAAAAAAACATTCTCTCCCTCCGGAACTGAAAGAAAACATGACGCGGCCCTCTTATCGACGGTACTTTTTACAAAAGATTACAAGAGACATTTACCTTAAATTACCTTAAATCACAGCTTGGAGTGAAATAAGGACTTCTGATCCTGCTGAATCACTCCTTGTGATGACTGTTGCATTTGTGGCTGGTTACAATCTAGTGGAAGATTCGGGTGCATGGTGCATCCCAGTCAAATCTCCACGGTGTTTCACTCCACTCAGCATCCAAACGGTGTCTGAATGCATCTGTCGATTCAGCAGCAACAGTGTCTTCCTCGAGGTTGTTCCAGAGGTTCACGATCCGGTTCGAGAAAAAGTTGCTCAAAGTCCTAGAAAGAAAACTGTGAATCTCAGTAGCGGTTGCTCCGACTTCGTCATTTATCAGAGATCCATGACACAGCTGCAGATAGGGCACCGCTAATAACTAAATTTTGAGACAAATGTCGCTTATAACCTTTTGGGAAAACACCGTCCGTATGCTGGGTACAGTGTTGCGATGGGTTGTACAATTATACCAGATTCCGTACTTTTTTCTCTGACCTGTACGCTCCTTGCCAATGGGTTCTATGTGTGGAAACTAAATCCCGAATTCCAACTTAGTCGGAAAATCAGTACAGTTACGTTGAACTGGTACAAATTCAGTACATTTTCTCTAAAACTATGTCTCCCCGGGAAGTAGATTTTTAGACCTATGTCTAGTACAATTCAAACAATCAGTCTCGCAAGACTGGCTGGGTAGGTTACGCTATGCTTTCACGCGGAAGAATGCTAGACCATGTCTGCTGCCCCTCGACATCCTCAACACGGGCGTGCTCGAGAACTCCGGAGAATAAAAGAAGGCATGGACGGTTCGCCTCTCCTGGTGCACGATGCCCACACTGTAAAAGGTCTCTCCTTTATCGAACTTTACTAGTTGTGTGTTACCGATTTCGGACATTTTTATTCCTAATTCGGATAATTAAAATCTGAATACTGCAGTATTTTGCATTCTAGCATTTTTATCTTGCATCGGATTATAACCCTCCGAATTCAGATTTTAATTCTCCGAATTAGGACAAAAATGTCCGAAATCGGTGACGCACAACTACTGAAGTCCGATAAAGGAGAGACTTTTTACTGCAGTCTTTTAGTATACCGATTCTTTATTTTTTTTTATCCTGCCTCTTTCTAGTATTCGCATATACCATGCCGTGCCTTCTTTTGGCCGCTTCCGGACAGATGAGCAGGTTTTCCAGAGATTTTTCCGTAGGATTTGATGATGATGAGGAAAATCCTGATAGGAACTCTGTTCCGAGACCACCTATCCCTAGCAGGGTTGCCACACCCAAAACATTTAGAGAGTGACTTTTGGCCAAAACAGAGAGTGAATTGGGAGTGAAATTTTATTTTCATAAAAAACGTGAAATGGTCACTTTTGGTCAGAATCGCCTCTGCAAGAATGACACATTTTAGTTTTTATTTTCATGAAAAAGCTTCAAATAGTCACTTCTGGTCGGAATCCCTGCTGCAAAAATTACATTTTTGGACGTTCTCCGTCGTGTCCTACGTAGGACAAGAGTGACAATAACAAAATAGACTGACAGTTCACACTATCGTGCGACATGTGGCAACACTGATCCCCAGTCGTCTGCCCGATCAACAAGGGACCCTGTGATTCGATTGCCACGGTGTTTCTACTTGGCTCGAATTGTCCTTTCTTGCTCTGCCGGAAAAATAACTCAACAAAGTTTGGCGGCTTTTCGGGACCATAGTTGCGTTTTTGCTGATACCATGGTATCTGTTACCACGGTCTAAAGTCGTTTTTGCAGTTATCGTGGTATCTGATACCACGGTCAAAAGACGTTTTTGCAGTTATCGTGGTATCTGGCCAGTTATCGTGGTATCAGATATTCAGATACTACGGTCCGACCGTGGTAACTGGCCGTGGTATCTGAAAAGTATTCTCACTTTCATCAAATTTTGTCATATTGGTGACAAAGAAGCTTAGCACTTAGTGATGTAACTGGATATCTGTTTTTCTTTTGGGATGACTTCGAAAAGTGCAATTTCGGCAATAGTCGTTTTTGCAGAGCACCGTGTATCAGATACCACGATAACTGCAAAAACGACTAATTGCAGATCCAGTTACCGTGGTAACAGATACCATGGTATCAGCAAAAACGCAACTCATAACTCGATACTTTATTCGGCGCAAACAAACGGGCAGAAATCCTGACAAGTTAATGTGAACGCGTTCCTAGGTAAATAAGTATTGGGAATCCTGAACGAGGACTCTTGACTACTTTTTTAGTTATTTGCGCGTGAATATTTATGAATCGTATTTACCGAAGAAAACTCAACGTTCAATACAGGACTGTTTAAAGCTAAATAGCATTCTGAATCCTGTTGAACTGCTCTTCAAATCGAAAGTAAACAAGACCAAAGATTTCGATGTGATCCCAAATCGTCTTACTTATTTGCAACGACTGCACCAGATCGCTACTTTTCCGACGAGAAAATTTTCAGACACGAATTCAGCACGTATACAGCACCTATACATCGACTGTCATATTAGCTAAAAACACATTTTTTTTTTGTCACCCTTTAGTCTGAAGCCCCTCCGTCTCCCTTAGTGCAAGGCTACATGGTCAATCTGCCGTAACTGACCCAAACATTTCGCAGACCAAGTTTTAAGAAAATATCTCAACCTTTTCGAGAGTTATCGTGCTAACAGATTTCCATACTGACAGAAAAACTTTACGAAGATATCCCCTTACTAAGTTTTGGAATCTCCCAACCCAGCGATCGTTTTCTTGAAATACTGAGCAGTAGATTACACCCAAGACCTCGTATAGGGCGATTCGGAAACCGAAACGCGAAAACTGAGTAGAACACAGTTGTCCGGGATACTGGGTCCGATTTTCGACAGAACCACCTTATTCACTTTTATTCCGGTGACAAAAACCATAATTATAATTAGTATAGTTATATATATATTATATACATAATTATAATTATATAAATTATAAGCACTAATAATTAAACAACAACAAATAAAGGGAAAAGACAGAATCACCTTCTATTTGTTATATATGGGGTTTGCATGTTTCGCGGGAGCTCCGGGTATGGTTTAGTTCTCATTCAGGCCGGGAACTGCACAATCCAAGCCAGGACGCACCGGAAGAAAGGAGATACGGACGTTCTACTAGTAGAATTATATGTTCTTGATCGAACGACCAAATGCCAGAGACCTTTCCCCAGCAATGGATCACTTTCCCAACTACGAATAGGATTCCATTACAGAAGTCAACGACGAATCATTCCAGTCTTTGGATTTATTTCATTCTGAGTGTTTTGACTAGCTGATGTGTTATAGTATGGATTTGTGGAATGTGGTCTCTCACAAGAACAACTTAGACATCTCAGTGCTGTGATTCTTAGTAACAAATATTAGTTCAGAAAACAAAGATAGTAGTAAAAGAAGTTCATCAAATAAAAAGTCTACCCTGTTACTTTTTTACATGTTCGGCTAGGTAGCATTGATGCACTGTCAGAAGTTTCATAACAAATAACACGAGGATGCGCGATTCCAACAGATAATGCATAACAGATAACACTTCGGATGTTATCTGTTGTGTTTCAAAATGTTATGCATAATAAGCGTTACCGTCAGTCAGAACCTAAAAACCGCCAAAAAGTGTCTGCCGAGTTTTTCCGACATCATGTCGATAAGGAAAAAAGTCAGTAGATGAATTTTTGGCTCTTCCTAACAAAGCTTGTTATGCATAAAATTTCATACATAACGTTTTCAAACGCAACAGATAACATCCGAAGGGTTTTGTAACGCATTATCTGTTAAAACCGCGCATCCTCGTGTTATCTGTTATGAAACTTCTGACAGTGTGGAGGTTGAAAGACAGTGTGACTCCGACACTCGGTTTCAGCTTTTAGGTGCTGAGCAGCGATATTGATGTCATTTCGTAAATCATAGGTCAGGCTCCTTGTAAAGCAGTGACGAAAGAATTTTATTTTGAATTTCAGAAACCTAGGACGCCACAGGCCCTTTGGCTACACTCTAGCCCTGTTAGTTTGCCAGAGCTATGAGTATCCTCAAAGACCAGCTTTATTTGTCCACCTAATCTGATAAAGGAGAGTGCTTAGGAGAACTGGGGCAAAGCAGGTGAACAGATACTCTCAGAGGTTTCACAGATGTCACAAGGATGCGGAGTTCCAACAGAAAACACTTGGGATGCTATCTCTTATGATTTTGAAAACGCTATGCATAATCAGCATTGCCAGGAGGAGTAGCAAAGGCATCTGCTGGAAATTCCGATAATGATAATATTATAACTACTTTATTGCTTTAAAGCCCGAGGGCCATAACAAAGAAAAATATTGCAAAAAACATAAAACAAACAACAGAAGCATTGATAAGCTAATAAACATCACACAATTGCTTAACTCAACTATCATGATGACATGATGAATCTATCATGATGGCAAACAAAAAACGGCAGCAGATGCTTTTTTGGAGTTGTTTCGGCTCTTTGTGTATGCATAACGTTTTGATAACGTTTGAAAAATACAACGGTTAACATCCTAAGTGTTATCTGTTGAAACCGCGCATCCTTGTAATATCTGTCAAGAAACTTCTGTGATATGGCCGGCTACCGCGTCGTCAGGAATTTCCCATCAGGATCTCAGGAAAGCTTGTAAACAAAACCAAGAGTTACTCAAGAAATCGCGAGGTAAGATAAACCGGGATCGACTAAAAAAGAGGCACGGCACGGCATAGTGTAGGAGGCACGAGTACCAAAAAGAGGCACGAAAAAGGGCCCTTTCAGGCCTCAGAGCGAAAGACAGGAACAATAGTTGCTGTTTGATCCGAATTCTCCTCGCGATTCTCCTCCGAATTCTACTATTTCGCGTTTTTGGACTATTCAGATGAAGTGAATTCACCTTTTCTTGCGTTTTTACGGGGAAAGCCTCGCGATTCTGCAGAATCGAGAATTTGCTCCGATGGTGAATTGTCGATTCTCCTCTCTCCGTTCTCCCCCCTGATTGGTCAACAGAGTTCGGGTGTTCAATATGCATATACACGTATACCGGGTTGCGACGAGCTGCAAAATTAGTGTTTTTGTCAAAAGCGAGAATCGAGAAGTCAGAGGAGCAAAAACGGTTATTTGTACGAGAATCGAGAATTCAGAAGCGAGAATTCGGAACGGAGAATTCGGATCAAAAACGCAACTAATGCTCTAACGTGTCTTTTTTAGGCTCTGGAGTTACGAACCCTGACTTACTTGTCTGCTTTTGCTACTTGCTAACCTCTTTTTCTTACTCATGCCTCCTGCGCCATGCCGTGCCTCTTTAAGGCCGATCCCAGATAAACCTGCCCCCAAAAAGTAAAAAAAAATCAAGATAAAATTCAAGCTCGACGTATATGCAATGCGGGGTCTGTCAAAGCCAAATGACGTGAACTTGACTTATTTTTGTTAAACCCGGCAAGAACAATTAAATAGCGGAGTAGAAAAATGAAAAGAAGATAGTAAAGAGAGGTGATATGCGGGGAAGCTCCTACTTGTTGCCGCAATTTCGCCAGATCCTTCGTTATAACACAGCAATCTCCTTTCAAACATTTCATTCCGGCTAGACAGCGTTCAAATATCCCTTTGTCATATGCCTAAGAAAAAGTCGAGAACAATAGGAGGCCTACTCTGAGAAGAAACACATGAAAAATCCATCCAAAAGACGGACAGTATTTGTCCTCGGCACTTTTGACGTCAGTAACTGCCTAAAAAAAGAGAGAAAGGAGCCATGCCAGGATAGTACTCATTCAATATGAAATGGTCACAGAGAGCCACCAAAGAAAAGAACATACGCACTGCCATGTCAAATAATCCACAACATATAACACAAGGATGCGCAGTTTCAACAGGCAACACTTGGGATGTTATCTGTTGTGTTTTTGAAAACGTTATGCGTTAAATCTTATGCATAATAAGCATTTTCACAAAGACCGCATCTGCAGACTTTCCGATATCATGATGACAAACAAAAATTCAGCAGACGCCTTTTCGGCAGTTTTTTAGTTTTCGTGGCAATGCTTGTTATGCAGAAAACTTAAGGCGTAACGTTTTCCAAAACACAAGAGGTAACATCCCAAGTGTTGTCTATTGAAACTGCGCATCCTTGTGTAACTTGTTATGAAACTTCTGACAGTGCAGGAGAAACCAGACCGCTTTTGGAGTCATGGTCTGCAAACACTGTCGTCCAAGGGACAGGGTCGGGCAGAAGGTATACCAAGAGAAACCTCTCTACACTGTCAGAAGTTTCATAACAGATAACACGAGGATGCGCGGTTTCAACAGATAATGCGTAAAAGATAACACTTCGGATAAATGTTATCTGTTGTGTTTCAAAATATTGTACATAATAAGCGTTACCATCAGGAAGAACCGAAAAACCGCCGAAAAGTATCTGCTGCATAACATTCATGCATAACCTTTTCAAACACAATAGATAACACCCGAAGTGTTATCTGTTACGCATTATCTGTTGAAACCGCGCATCCTCGTGTTATCCGTTATGAAACTTCTGACAGTGTAGGGTATAGCCGATTCTAAACCAGCTACGTAAACGTTCTAGGTCCACTGTTATTGCCCAGGCTAACCCTGGTTAGCCAGGCTCCGACATAAAGATCCAGGGCCCCTAGGTGCCTGGAGAGGTGCCTAGGTGCCAGAGCCTGGGAAAAGGACAGTCCTTTTCGTTTTCAGTAATTCAACAACAAACAAAGTTTACCTTTATTTATTTACTTTGACTACAGAAAATAGACAAGCAGACTTAAAAACGAAACTGATGTAATCAGAAATGAAACTGACTTACAAACGAAACTGACGGGGCCCCTCAAGTCGCCTGAGCCCCCATATAGCAAAACAATTTTACTTTTTTTTTTTGCCTTAACTTCAGAAAATATATAAGCAGACTTCGCAATGAAATAGACAAGTACCAACGAAACTTGTGTATCAACGAAATTTGTGTACACATTACAGTTTTTACATTTACATATACATATATCTACGTAAATGTTTATATGGTCACAAGCTGACGGGGCCCTATCTGCGGTTTTCGCCCTAGGCGCATATAGCAGAACAAAATTTTACTTATACTTCTTTACTTTTAACTTTAGAAAATAGATAAGCAGACGGGGAATGGAATAGACAAGTACCAGCGAAACCTGTGCCCACATTACAATGTTTACATTCACATATAATTACACGTTCCCGGGCCTTTCTGAGGCTTGCACCTTAGGCAGCTATGCATTTATGTACCTGACCCATATAATAGAATTTTATTTTTCAAAAGCAGCTGTCACAGGGTCACCACCGAATTTGACCTTTCGTCATGGAAAAATGACGAATAACATAACACTCTATCACTAAATAGTCTTGTCACAAAAGAAAAAAACACTAAAAAGGACTAACTTATCGGTTATTGTACAAGCGAACAAATGCTGAAACAAAACTTCTTCTATATCTTTCATGAAGAGGGGCCACAGGTGCGAGTTTGGGGATTTTCTGGGATTTCTCTCGCTAGGGTCTAATACGTATAGGAGAATAGGGGGGAGGGAGAATATTACGTAATCGGGTAACAGATAGGGTTTTGATACCTAAATCGCTGCTAAGGCGGGTTCGTCTCTCTTCCAGGGTAGCCAGCTTGAACCATTTTAGTAGGTAACTGTAGGTAACCCATTCAGAAGTTCACCACTGAACCTAGCATCTCCATTACCTTAAATTACCTTAAATCGTACTTGCTAGCTACTCGACAACAAAGTCAAATATATATATATAAAGCAGGACTTAACTTTTACATTCCTCAGTAACGACCCTCCTCACGTCTGACTCGAAACACTGAATTTCTTTCTTTTTTTTTTACCAATTTTCCGTTTCGAACCTGAATGACTGAAATTTGTCAATGCCAGGAATCTGACTCATTTTTGCTGATCGACTGAATGCAAGGTGAAGCCGGCTCCAAAGATGGGCGAATCCGGATTCGAATCCAGGGTTGGTGCTTTTGGCCGGATTCAAATCTACTGCTTGTCACGCTGGATTCGGATTCAGACTCGGATTTCAACCCCACAATCTTACAAATCCGTTCAAATTTCTACTCTTCATCCTTCCAGTTTTCGTGTTCACAATTTTACACAGTGTGCTTAGGCAATCCATCTTTTTGGTCTCCACCACCTACAATCATCGTAATTTATAACCTTATCTGATTACCTAAGATATCAGTGCCTTTTTTCACCTCTGATTTTAAACTGTAACCTGCGTACATGATTTGATTTTTGTTAAGGTGGGTCCGGGGATGGGTGGTCCGGATTCGATTCCGGATTCGAATCCTCGGCACGAAATGGTGGATTCGGAATCTGATTCGTACCTAGCCTTGGATTCGGATTCGAATCCTTTCATGATCGGATTCGCCCGTCTCTGGCCGGCTCCTTGGTTTAAGTACACCTTGGTTACAATAGGCTAATATCTCACACGTCTCGCGTCAAGCCTTCGTCCTTGCAAAGGATTAACAAAGAATCAAATCATCAAATCAAGCTCGCACTTTGATATTTCAGACCGCAATATATACAGAATGTCTCATGTCCCTTTCCCTTGGTGAGTGATGCTGAACATAGGGTTACGAACGTGCAGAGCGTCCTTCACTCCCTGCAACGTCCTGTCCCGAGTTCCACAAGCGAAATTAATGTTAATGTCAATAAAGTAATTAGTCGGCTACTCTTCACTGAGTAGCCGACTAATTCATTGAAAGAGGAAGGTACTGCTTCAATTAGGGATAATTAGTTGTTTAAAGCGATGTCCGGCCTTTCTGGGATCAATATCCCTCAGTCTGCCGTTATTTGTTACGAATTCGAAAATAAAACCCATCGGGCAATAGCAGAAAAAAAGTATCAACACCGAACAACCCAACAATCAATGCGTTTAAAATCAATCAAATAAAAAAAAATCTCGATGTTCCATAGCTATCTCCAGGAACCTCCTGATCCCCCTTTTTTTCCGTAAAAACTTTCGTCCCCATTATCTGAAACACCCAATCCACCCAATATTCCACCCTATTAAAGGACCTACCTTACTTATAATACTGACGCAACCTACTCCCATAATCACTCCATATATTCCTAACCCGGAGATCCCAATTTCATACGGTACATTCCAACCCCTCTGACAAAATCACGCTGATTTTCTCATTAGCCGTGTTTTGCTACCTTCGATGTGGATCACGCTGTCGCTAGTTGTCTGCGAGGAGTGTTTCCATCAGAAAAGCAGGTTATGTAATTCTTTTCCCCATTTTCACTGTTAGTCAACGGGTCTCGGAAAAGGCTTAAAACAGCCAAAACCGTGGGTTATTTGTTGAAAGCACAGCCTAGTTTTAAAGTATTCAAAGATTTTTAAATACTGTAAATTGAATAGTAAATAGTGTAAGGGATCCTTTAAAGATGTCCCTCATTAAATCATACAATTCCTTACTCTCCCACATCAAGTGGAAAAGACTTTACCCAGAATTCACATGAGAAAATAATAAATTATACCATACCTATAAAACTGGGTAGGAAGCTGATTTGTAAGGAGAAAAATCGGGGTAGAAACAATTGTGATAACAACTTATCCTTTCTTTCTCCAAACTCCAAACATCCTCTAACGTTAACATTGGGTGACCTAATCCTGAGGTTTGGCGAAATGCTGCTGTCTAATCCTGCTCACTGCTACTCCCAGAAGGCCGACAATCAGCCGCACGAGACACAAACTAAAACTTGTGCCTGTGCGTGCTCGGACAAATCGCTACCAGAACTCTTTCGTGCCCTTTTTTACGTTCTTGTATAACAGTGTATAATAACACGCTCTGTAGTACAACATAAAATTAGCCACTGAGCTACGATTGTTGAGCTACCTTTCTCTCTCTCTCTCTTAATCACGATAACAGAAACCAATATACACTTCAGCGCAATTAATCCCATCGTATCTCGTTATTATCGGCATCTCGTTATTTTCTGAGTAATATTTCAAAATCCAACATTGATGGGAATAAAAACATTAAAGGACCCCTCTTGGTTTTTCTGTCTTTTATAATATAACTAGCTCCCTTATGGGATTATACACTTTTAAAATCCCCAGGTTTCTCCATTGATCCGTTTTGTGCCTATGAATTTTTAGGGGTTTCCATCCGTGCCGAATTCTGTCCGTTACGCAACACAACGTTTGCCAGAATCTTCGACGTCCGCTGACAACTCTTTCACACAAAAGGATATGAGAATCTTCTGTTTTTGACTTATTTTATTTGCTTAATTTCCCTAGTTTTTCACCACGGTGCGTTCAGTTTTCAAACGTTTTGCGCCCAGCAGCCGCGTCGGAGAGCAGGAAGGATGGACAGAGTGGACAAGTGCTAACAGGACAAGCGCGAAATTCAGATGAAAAGTAATGGTATTCTCGCGAAACGTTTTTCTGATCCGTTCCATAGTGAAAAGATCGTTTCTAGTAAGAGTTGTGCTTTAAAGATACACAGACATATTTTTACTTCAAAAATAATGCCGATATTCCATTATGGTGCTGAACTGTGGGGTTTTGAGACAGCTCCACAGATTGAAACCCTACAGCTACAGTACTATAAGAGAGTCTACAAGCTACATCCAACAACCCATTCGCAAGCATTAAAAGGGGATCTTGGACTATTTACAATGCGAAAGCAAAGACTAGGCCAAATCTTACAATTGTGGCTAAAAATTATTCACATGCCTGAGGATAGACTACTAAAATCTGCTTATAATGAGCTTCTTTTAATGGGGAAAAAAGGTCATGGCCATTCCAAGTCAAAGCCCTCCTAGATTCGGTGGGACTATCGTGTGCTCGGAACAATGGATTTGGACCCACATCGGAACCAGCATCTCTGTTAAAAGAAGTGTTAAGAGTATTAGAAGATCAAGAAATACAGAAATGGGCATGTATTGTTAGTGAGTCAGTGACACTATCAAATTATAAACTGGTTAAAGAGAGTTTTGGACCAGAATTTTACATGAAGCTCAACCTACCAAAAACCTCACGCTCTGGATCCAGTTGCGAGCGAACTGTTTGCCAGTACACGGGAAAAGTAAGTTTGACAAGAAAAAAAGTGTTTCCCCCAGTACGAACAGCCCCTGCTCACTCTGCGGTGAAGGCGATGATGACCTAGCCCATTTTGTTGCACTGTGCCGCGAACTCTCGTTTTTAAGGGAATCTTGCTGGGGGGTAAGGGAGATACTGTTTCCTGATATATTGAAGAGCACATCTCCAGGAGCAATTAGTGCATTATGTAGGTTTGTGTTGCAAAGTATTAAAGTAAAAGTTGACCGGGCGAGTGCAGTTTAGTACATGTAGTGCGATAGATAGATAGATAGATAGATAGATTTATTTGCGCTAAAAAGCCACAAGGGCCATGGCAAATACAAAAAAAAAAAAAAAAAAAAAAAAAAAAAAAAAAAAAAAAAATAATAACAACAAAACAACAACAATAACAAACCTACAAAAATCCTTCCCGATATGACAGAGCGATCCGAAGGAATCTTCCAAATCTCTTTAAATCCCCAAAATGTTTACTTTTTAATTTCCTAACAAGTTCCTCCCTCGAGAAAAAACCCACCCTAAAAATTTCCTCCCTTAAATCCCTTAAACCCTCACAATCACAAATAAAATGCTCTACATCTTCATCAATCATCCCGCACAAAGGGCAGAAATAAGGACCAGACGAAACCCTAATTTTCCCAATATATTTTCTTCTTTGGCCAAAAGGCAAACGAAGTAAAAGGCATTAGAAGTAATTATGAGGTTTTTGTTTTGTTGTATGTATATGGCCCTAAGGCTTTAAATACAATATTAATAATATACACTTCAGCGCAATTAATCCAATCGTATCGGCATCTCGTTAATTTCTGAGCGACTTCGTTAGCATTCTATGAGCGACATAGCTTTTCGTCCTGAAAGTATGGCGGCCAGGGGGATAGAAAGGATGTATAAACCTCAGAAGTTAGTGAAGAAATACAAAATGCAGTCTTTACTTATTAACTTTGTCTTCATAGACCAGCTAAGTATCGATATCGTTCTGGACCACAGTCAAAAGGTTTGTTTTTACACTACACGTTTTTACGCTACATGTTTTTACACTACACGTTTGTTATTGTTGAACACAGCTACAAAGTTTAACTACACAAAAAATAGCAAGAAATAATCACTACTAAAGTCCTTGGCTTCGGCCCTTTGATACTTTTTATTCATACATCACCAGTTTCTTTTTCTCTGATTTTCTTTTTAAGATTAATTTTGAGTTTGCCAACTCGCCTGCTTTCGAATCGTGTAACTAGATGAGCTCAGTCCTGGTTTGAACTCATGACTCGGAAAAACTACGAAGTGAGGATCCCTGTTCCTTTGGTTACCTTCTTCTTCTTCCTTAAGTCAGGATTCCTGTTCTGATTTCAGTCAACGAATTACGAAAATCTACCAACGAACCCGGCTGCTGCTCCAATGTTAAATTCACCAACGAATCCCGCTCCGACTTTGGACGTTGGACCAAGAACTCGACTCGTTAAAGTGCCACAATTGCTGACAAAAAGGTGCTTTTTGAGACCTCGATTTTTTTTGTGCATTCCGCTGCACAACGCGCAAAATCGGTAATAACTGAATTTGTAACAACATTCTTCAAAATATTTCTTAACTGTTACATCACAGTTTTGTAACAAAATTTAATTGGAAACGAGCTTTATTTAAGGCTTCAAATTGCTTTTGCGTACAAAATCGAAGTAAAGTGCATGTTTTGGCAGTGTTTGGGGCGGTAACCCGTCACTTTAGTAAAGTATATGAAAAAGTGCTTTAATGACCTAAAAAGTGTCATTCGTAAAAAATGGTGTCACTTTCAGAGAAAAAGTGTCACACAGAGACAAAAAATGTCAAAAAACACCAAAAGTATCACACTTGGCAACACTGCTTTGGACTGCACACTGCAAAACTGCCAATAATAAAATGCTTTCAAATCAGCTCCTTCAACCATATCCATAAAATAGGATAGCGTAATTGCCTTCTGGCAGTTGCGGCCTAGCCAGAACGGATTCACTCCCCGTATTCTCGCGAGTCCCCACGGACGGGGAATGCTCTGATTAGCATCACCATCGTCAAAAGGGACTCCCTTTCAGATTTGGAGGGGAATCAATTTTTGCTGGTGTTGGTGCAATGCAAAATTAATTTAAAAACAAAATCAGAAGAAACAAAACCAAAAATAAGGTGGATTCAGACTAATTTCGTATACTGCATATTTTTTTGTTCGAACAAAATTCATTTTGGAAGCATTCTCCGTGTTCTCGCTGTTTCTGTACGCGGAGTCCGCATGGAGCAACTCCCTCTATTCTCGCGTTCCCTTCGATTCCCCGAGTAGTCCTCGGGGAACGGCGAGAATACGCCTTAGGTCAAACATAGTCATTTTTGACAAGAGTTAATTAAACGCACAAATGATGGGACAAAACTGTGCTGATAGCGGGCATCAGGGGGCTGTAGACGCTTCAGCTTTGAAATTACTTGTATTGTACACCAACTCCGCTGCACACGGACTCGGCGACCCTCACTTCTATCTCTATTGTAGCCAATATCAGACGAGGAAATAATGAACCTCCTCGTACGTGTTTCTCTGGACATTTCCACGACTCGCCGACTTATTTGAAAAGGCTGGGAACGTCTATCCAAGTCGTTATCACATTGCATGCTTATAAGGGAGTCAGTGGAGCTGTTGTTCATGATCCCTAACACCTATCATATTGCTTTCTGTCAGGGCTAAACTGTGAGGGAACTGCAAAGACAAGAGATAACTATGAGCTCATGGGGCTAGTACAACTTGCATATTTCAACTACAAGAATTGCCTTTTCGCTGTCAAATCTAACTACCCTTTACTGACGTATCTGGGCGATCTTATGAAAGATTTGCCGGGATGCTTATTTTCCATTTTCATTCACCTGCGTCTTGAAACGGCGAAGGCGTCAGGCGTCCGGCGAACTGAGTGTAAAAACAGAAATTAAGCTTCAACGACGAACTCACAGAGGAACTTACACAGGCGATCAAGAACGCAACTCACGTTAATTACGACCGAGCTTTCAAATACCTGTATGAAGTACCATGTGCAGTGGAGTGTCGTGAATTAATGTTCTCAGTGATACATGGAATCTTGCCATATCGGAACCGGGTAAGTAGGTTCATTCGGACCTAAAGTCCCGCGTGCCAGTTATGTGGAGTAGAAGTAGTGGACGGAATGGCACATGAGTTTTTAGAATGTGAGCGAAACGAGGGAGTTTTTGAGCGTTTGTTTGTTTTGTTTGAGAGAGAGGGAGTGCGAGCCGAGTGTTTGGAGGAGAAAAAGAGAATTTTAAAATTAGATTTTGAAGTTGAAAAAGGGAGAAACCGTGAAAGAGTGATGTCTTTTGTGGTTATGTCCCTATGTGTGCATGTTTGGAAAATGAGAAAGAAAGGGAAAAGGATCCAAAAAGATAGGTTTGAAGGATGGTTTAGGAATTTGGCAAGTGTGAATGAGGGAGTGAGTGCGTGGGAAATGGACGGAATGGACGGAAAAAAGAAAGTGTAACACTTGAGACTTAGCCACATTTAAATAAAGACCGATTTCATTGTAATTCTTTGAAATCTAATCTTTGATAACTTTTTTCCAAACTAAACACAGCCCTGCTTAGGTTAAGAACATCATCCGCATAACTTAAAATAGACACAGTGAATGAGTGTATGATTTATTTGCACATTAAACCCATCAGGTCATCATGCAACAAAACGAAATAAAAAGTGAACAATCACACATGCGTATATACACACTAACACACTCTTAATATTTTTAATTTACACTGAATACTTTATTAGCACTAAAAACACAACTTCCCCATCAGAAGAAATCTTTCCGGCGTTTCAAAGCTAACCTGAGGAACTTCCCAATATTTCTTATTTCTTTAAAATCTTTACTTCCCATCATTTTAATAATCCATTTCTTATCAGTTCCCCCCACCCCGAAAATCTCCTCCCTTAGCCCCCGTAACTCTCTACAATCACACAAAAGGTGGCATATATCCTCATTCATTTCTCCACACATAGGACAGAAGTAGTAAGGACCCGATCTTTCCTCTTTTTTCCCCGCATACTTTCTTCTTGCACCGAGCAGCAAACCATCAGCCCTCATACTTATTAACAAACCCAATCCTCCCTACTTAACCCTACCTTAAAACATATTTTCTCACCCCACGTCTCTTTTGCCGCAGCGTACAACCTCAGTGACACCATTCAGTATGCAGCAAGGGGAAAAATCGCCTTGAGCTCTTAGGGCCGCATTATTGTAAATAGTAGATGAAGTAATGGCCCCTTGCTTAACGGAGTTATATCATGAGCATTCTAGCACTTGCAACGTCTAGAATCCCCCCACCCAAGACCCAAGACGAACCCACGACTCGATCCGACCGCTGGGTCATCTAGCGGCGCGGTCGGAAGCGCCCGACATGGGGAATATGGAAGCGTAGTTTGACTTTGGATCTAACAATATGTTTTAATTGTAGCAGGCATATGGAAAATGTGTGGAAAAGTTAAACTAATTATTTGCATTATCGATTTTTAAGTATTTTGTTTTCTGTTTTTTCTTGTTAATTCCCGTAGGTCCAAAGAATTAAGGATGTAAACTAGATAACAATAAACAAACACCGTAATTTAAACTAAATTCGTTATAGTGATTTCTTGAAGATTCTGCAATTGAGCTAAATAATATTCAGCTTCCGAGACCAAAAAACGTCAAACTACTTAGTAAGTACTTAACTACTTAGTTGTTTTATCCTCTTACACGCCACTGGATCTTCTCGAAGGTTCTAGTAATCTTTTGAACAGCGCCAGGAGATCAAAGAATAGTTAATTAGCAATGGCGGATGACGTTGAGGAGAGAATTGTGTTCAAGTAATTTGTGGATAACGTTGGCTACCGTGAGGATTTTGGTGAAAACAAAGGTAACAGTGTGTTTGTAAAATCCGACCCATTGAAAAATGATGGTGTCTCCCACATTCTCGGCCCACATGAATCAAAGACTTTAATCCCGAGATGACTTTGGTAGTTATAGAATGAAGGAAGGCACAAGGAGAACAGCTAGGATCCACAGCGTATGTGGTTAGAAAACGGTTGAAGGATAAGAGAACAACGCATCCGGCATGCTGAGATGGCGGAGGCGCCGTCCGTGGACCTGTACAGAGGAAAATAACACTCGGGAGTAGCGCCAAGGCTTGAAAAAGTGACACACTCGAATACACTAGCACCACTAGCGATAGAAACATCCCTACTGAAACTCAATCAGTCGTGCAACTCCATATTCCGAACACAGCAAAAAAAGATGCGACCTCCCACAGTGTCTCCTCGATGTGTGCAGACCGCATCTTGGCTGTACTAAAAATAATTCTAATGTCTCAATTTTGTGACCGTGTAGTGAATAAATGCCAGATAGGCTTGGGGGAATGAGAGCTATTTAAGATATAATTATGAGCTAAAATGAGTGATTTCATTTTGGGCGAAACCCGTGCTTCTTGAAGGACAACGTGAACGCGTGTCCTGTATGGAAATAACTCAAGTCACTGTATTATGGGACAATTTTCCAGTCGTAAACAATTGAATACAATTGGAAGAGATCGTGAACAATTGTTTTTTTTATGATCGTAAACAGTAGTTTCCATTTGTTTCCAATCGTTTGCGGTTGTAAACAGTTGTTTCCAATCGTAAAATTACGATTGGAAACAATCGGTTTCAATCGTAAAAATACAATCGTTAACAACTGTTTACAATCACAAACTACCAGCTGTTTCCAATCGGAAAAAAAAACATAGTGAACAGGCGTTGAGGACAGCGTTTAGCATTGTGGATTAATGTGGATGTATGTGAAGAGCTAAAAGAATTAAGGAGGGAGGTTTTTGGAGTCTCGGGGGGGGGGGGGGGGGTAGCGAGGTTGAGAGAAAGGCCGTTTGCGGAAATTCAAAGTTAGGGAAGGTTGAGAATATCGCACAGATAGCACATTCTCTTGGGTTGCCCCGGGTTTCGTTTTTAAGGATCCCAAAATCTATCGCTAGTGGTGCTAGTGTATTCGAGTGTGTCACTTTTTCAAGCCTTGGCGCTACTCCCGAGTGTTATTTTCCTCTGTACAGGTCCACGGAGTAAGGGATACCTATGACTTCGTAAAAGTTGACGTCTGTCCGTCTGTGAACATGACAACTCTCGAAGGGAATGAGATATTTTGATGAAAATTAGCGTGAGGAATATTTGGGTTAAGGGAGAGGTCGAGTTAATAAATGGGCTCTGCAGCTCAACATTTAGGGGTGGGGAAGGGGGTTTCAAAATTAAGGGGCGAACAATATTTTAACAGCTAATGAGACAGCCAATGTAGGGGTAAGAAGACATGCTGAACACGAATATGAAAACCATTTTCTCGTCGGACACGTAGTTCACCCGGAATCCGGACAAAACCGAAAAGTTTGTTGAAAGTAAAAGTTTGTTTTAGTCGATATAGGGGTAAAAAGACATGCTTCCTCCTTTGACACTCATTTTCTACCCGGACATATAGTTACAAATAGAACATTTATATAAAAATCATTTTTTTTGTCGGACAAGTAGTTCGCCCGGAATCCGGCTGAAACCGGAAAATTTGTTAAAAGTAAAAGTTTTATCTGAAGTTCATTAGATGTTCGATTTAGGGGTAAGAAGACATGCTTCCTCCTTTGACACTGAATTTCTACCCGGACATATAGTTCGCCCGGAATCCGGCTTAAACTGGAGAATTTGTTGAAAGTTAATGTTTTATCTGAAGTTGACTAGATGTTCGATATAGAGGTAAGGAGATACGCTGAATTCGCTTTTGAGCTTTAGTTTATTTTGTCGGACAAGTAGTTCGCCCGAAATCCGGTCGAAACCGGAGGTTTGACAGAAGTAAGGCAGGAAGATTTGATCTACGTATAGCCTAAGGGTAAATACACACCCTGAATCCACATCTGAACCTGTTTTTTTTTATACGGTTAGCCATTGGCCTTCTTCTGTTTCTATACCTTAACATTAAAAGTGTTCAAGGAGTCTGGCAAAAACCGGATATCTACAAGACCAAAGTTCATGGATCAAATACAAATTTCTGGGATCCCATCGAAACCTTTCGTCTTTTTGTCAATGCACACTTTTATTTATTTATTTACTATAGACATCAAGGCCTTAACGTAACTAAAATTACTTGCCATTTGAACTGAAAGCTGCTTATCAGTTTCGTCATTTAAAGAATAGTAAGTATACGAAAGTATACTTTCATCAGAAAATGAAATTTCTCCATCTATAGGCTACAGTGTTTGAAGAAATAGACAAATAGAGAACGAGAAAAGCCGAGTATAAAAGACGTAGACAAGGGTCAACAGGAAGATTACCTTGTCGTATCTCTTCTTAGAAAAAGTAAGCAGTCTCAACTAACTTAGATGATGACTTCTGGATGTCATGACCTTCTGACTTGGCCAAGTTGTCCGGGAGGCAGACGAGTTACGTGGAAGCAGAGACCTGTTTTAACCCTTTTCCAAGACCCATTGACTTCTAGCAAAAACTTGGCACCGTTTTATGCATCAGTAGCGTGATGCGAGAAGACTGGTCGGGAGCATAGTTCGCATGGAAGCTAGTGAATCGTGGTGCAAAGATTACTGAGGTATCGTTGGCGGGTTAAGAATGAACAAATGGAATTTGGGTCTCCTGGTTGAAGAATTAATGAATGCGGTTACGGAAGTAGGTTGCCTTGGCATTACAGGTACGGCATGTATGTTTCCTGCTTCGGAATAGCAAAAGGAAGAGCCGTCAAAACATGTTTTTCTGACAGTGGGACTGGGAAACAACATCCTCCATAAACCGCTTAAAACGGACAATGATAAATCATAGCGAAACCCGACGTGTTATGGACTGAATTGGTAATTAATAAGAATTTTACAGAAAATAAATACATTTCTCCATCCTTCAGTGCGAAACTGTTGATCCTGGGACCCTGAAGACGAAGAGGGAAAAAACTTTTGACGATGATCTCCCTTACAAAACCAAACAGAGGGTCGAAACTGGAAACCAAAGAGCAGTGTTATAAAACCGACACAATAAAATAAAAATATAAAATTTCAGGTACATGTCTTGACATCACGAGCAAAGTAACACTAGGGAGTAGGGCCAAGACCTATGCTGTCTATGCTTGCAAACGGGCTATACTTGTAGCGCCGCCCACTACGCTTGCGGCATTTAAAGCGAGACAAACTTGCGAGTTTGGAAATTCCTTGTAAAGCAAAGGTGCGGTCTGCACACACCAAGGAAACAATGAAGGCCGTATAATTTTTTTGCAATGTTCAGAATATAAAGTTATCGGAACAAGCGCTGGTGAACGACTGAGTGAGTCTTAGTAGGGACGTTCTCTATCGCTAGTAGTGCTAGTATCGCTGCTATTGAGTGTGTGTGTCAGTTTTGTCAAGTCTTGGCGCTACTCGCTAGTGTTATTTTGCTCTGCTCAACAGTTTAAGTCTGAAAAGGCGACTGCATGGATAGTTTTCCAAGGTGATGTCAACTTGATGGAATACACAATCACAACTATGGATGAAGATGGTTCATGCAGATGAAACATGCACAACTTTTAATGCTGGAGTTGAACAATTCACCACTTTTCCGGGCGGAAATATGAAGCTGATGAAGCATCGTAGCTGACGTATCCGTTGTATTAGTAAGTAAGTATATTTATAACCCACAAAATGTTTTACAACAAAGGGGAGTGGAGTAGAGATTAATAGAAAAAAGAAAAGAACAAGGGATAATAGGATAATAACATACGAAACATACAATAATCCTCGAACTATCAAGAAAAAAAAGTCTAATCAGTCGGTGATGTGGCAACAGACGCAGACTAGATTTCTGACGGAAATCAGTGTGCAATTCTTGCAGCCTTGACAAAATGTCAGTAGCTCCGTAAGATTTAATGATCTTAAAATTGTACGCATTATTTGAATAAATGTTTCAAAGTCAGCTTGGGCTCAAGGAATATTTAGGAACTTGTGACGCTGCTGAAAACATCCTACTAGCAAACAATCTATGGAGAGATGATCTAGTTCCCCTAGTCGGTTTTCACACTTTTATCACGAAAATGAAACAAACACAATTTTCGTTTAATAGTTTAATAGTTTAAACCTTTTATAATGAGGTTGAAAAATTGCGACTGTTCCGAGTGGAACTGATGACGGTGCTGAACCCGATGAAAAATTTATCTCAAAATTATAGTATGAAGTTGTACAAAAAAGTAGCATGCAGTACGAACTGATGCTACTATATGCTTCTATGTCAAGGATACCGTGTTACAGCACTCTCTTGCATGCTACTACTAGCAAGATTGGATGCTTCTATACCAAGACAGGATGCTACTGGATACTAATGCTTAAGATTGGCCCAGTATAATGATAGTATTCTTTACTATTACATATCAATACGTGCAACGTTTTCGTACAACTATCAAACAACTACGCAGGCTACACATTTTTCATCGGAAGCTCACTAGAAGCTCAAATGGCACTTGAAAGGCTGGGTCAGACTATGAAAGTAGGAATTTTGACAATTTGTGAGTTTGTTGTGATCATTTTTAAGCAGAACTGACGACCATGGACCCTTGGAAATTATGAGAATGTATAAAAAATATTTTATTTTTGCACTTGACCGCGACGATGCCCACTTTAAGGGCGCTAGAAATTCATCTGTAAGCTAAACCCCTGAGGCAAAAATGACGATGGGATCATGAAAATGTACAGCCTACTATTTTGCTCAAAAGCATATTTTGTACTTTAAGGAATTCACTTGTCAGCAAAATCCTTGAGGAAAATATGATCATGAACCCTTGGTTCATGAATAAATATCGTTTGGTCACAAGTATATTTTTACTTATCGGCTAAAATGCGCACTTAAAGGGTGATAGAAATTCACTTTTAAGTAAAACCCTTGTGGCGCAAATGATCATGGGAACTCAGGGATCATGAAATGTATCGTCTGGTCAAAAGTTTTCACTTTGCGGTTAAGATGCGCCTATTAAGAATACTTGTTCTCGCCGGGTAAGTAGTTCGCCGGAAATCCGGCCAAAACCGGAGAGTTTGTTAAAACCCGTATGGAAATGATTCAAGTCGTAAACAATCGTTTTTTTCCAGTTTTTTCAAATCGTAAACAATTGAAAATAACTGAAACGATCGTAAACAATTGTTTTTACAATTGGAACAGTTGTTTACGATTGGAAACAGTTGTTTACGATAGGGAACAGTTGCTTACGATTGGAAATAGTTGTTTACGATTGGAAACAGTATTTAACGATCGCATTTTTACGATTGAAGCCGATTGTTTCCAGTCGTAGGATCGTTAACAGTTGTTTACGATTGCAAATAGTTGTTAACGATCATATTTTTAAGATAGAAACCGATTGTGTCCAATCGTAAAAATATGGTTAAATACTGTTTACATTCGCATTTTTACGATCGGAAACAGTTGTTTACGATCGGAACCTATTGTTTACAATTGTAATTCTACGATTGAAAACAACTGTTTCCAATTGTCTTTTTACGATCAAAGCCAGTCGTTTCCAGTCGTATGTTTACGATCGGAATTCTTACTCAACAAACCCTCCACCCCAGCTTGTGGCCAAGTGGAAGGGATCCGACTTCTCTCCAACTCCAACCAGAGCAAAATAACACTGGGGAGTAGCGCCAGTACCTATGCTTTCCATACTTTGCAAACGGGACATACTCATGGCGCCGCCCACTACGCTTGCGGCATTTAAAGCGAGACAAACTTTCTGGTTCAGAAATTTCAGAATATGAAGATATCCGCGATGAAAAATTTGTAGCCTGCGTAGTTGTATGGTAGTTGTACAAAAAAGTTGCATGTAATACTATGTAGTAGCAAAGAATACTATCATTTAATGTGCCTCAGACTAGTCCAATCTTATGTAGTAGTATCCAGTAGCATCCTGTCTTGCCATAGTAGCATCCAGTCTTTCTAATAGTAGCATGTAGTAGTATGCAGTAAGACGGTAGCCTTGAAGTAGAAGCATGTAGTAGCATCAGTTAGTACTGCATGCTACTTTTTCGGACAACTTCCTACTACTATTTTGAGATAAATTTTTCATCGGGTCGGAGCCAGCGCTGGTGAACGGCTGAATGAGTTTCAGTAGGGACGTTCTCAATCGCTAGTGTCCATGCTATTCGAGTGTGTGTCAATTTTGTCAAGTGTTGGCGCTAATCCTTAGTGTTATTTGCTCTGACTCCAACTAATGTTTAATTATCGGTGATTGAATTCTGATCTTACATCGTCCTCCTAATATCCAAACCTTCTTCTTTTTATAATCCAACCCCATGTTATAATCTTCATTTATCATTAACTTTATAAACACAAATCGTCTACACCTCAGCGTAGTATAAGGTCAAAGTCAACTGGTATGATTTTCACGCCGCTACCCTACCCCCACATAGTATCGGGTCTATCTCAAATGAACCGGAGGTGGAGCCAGTGCTCAGGGAGGTATATTAAAGAGCCATGTTGTGTTGTCCGATACAGAGGCAAACATTTGTTTTCCAAAATTATCGATTAAACGGAAGACGCCAGAAGACGCTTTAGCACTTTAGAGGGGGCTTCGACTACGAAAGCTGCCTTTGAAATATTTTGAAAGAGAAAGTGAGAGAAGAAAAGAAAGTGAGAGAAGAAAAGTGAAAATAGCAAAAACACGGATGACAGCTCTCAACTTCAAGCCTTTCCACGGCTTTACAACTTTTCGATTATTCATGAGACCTGCAAAAGTTGTATGTAGGATGACGGAACTTGGTTCAGACCGGAATAATTGTGATAATTGTATTTAGTGGCAGGGTTATCAGAGCAAAATGCCGAGACTTGAAATAACTGACACACACTCGAATAGCAGCGACACTAGCACCACTAGCTATAGTGAACGTCCCCATTGAAACTCAAACAGTCGTACACCAGTGCTGGCTTCAATAACTTCATACAGCAAAAAAAGTTCATCCTCTGATTCCTCGATGTATGCAGACCGCATCTTAGCTTAACTAGAAATATCTTAAATCCGCAAGTTTGTCTCGCTTTAAATGCTGCAAGCTTACTGAGGGGCGCTATGATTATGGCCCGTTTGCGAAGCACCGAAAGCATACGTTTTGACGCCACTCCCTAGTGTTATTTTGCTCTGCAGGGTATCCATCAACAGAATCCGAACACTTTATTTTCGGATTTGTGAATTTGAGTCTGTACTTTTTATTTTGAAAAAAAAAACAAAAAAAAAACAGTTTTTTACAGTCGAAATCGGTCAAAAAATAGCTGTTTTAATAAATTGAATTATTTTTTTTCAGACTCACCGCTTCAAAAGAAATGTTTTCGAATGTTTATTACGAAGTCTACTTCATTATACCATCGTGAACATCAAGTCCGTAAAAACAATCGTAAACAGTTGTAAAATTACAATTGTTGCAAAAAATACAAAAATTACAACAGTTTCAGGTCGAAAACAACTGAAAACGATTGGAAACAATTGAAAACAATCGTTTTGAATTGACACGAAAAAACGATCGGAAAATTACGATCGGAAATCAACTGTTTCCAATTGTTAACGGTTGTTAGCAATTGTTTCCAGTAGCTAACGATCGTAAACAACTGAAAACAATTGTTTACGACTTAATTATTTCCATACGGGAAGTAAAAGTTTTATTTGAAGTTGATTAGATGTTCGATTTCGGGGTAAGATGAGATGCTTATCACTATGTGAAAATCATTTTCTACCCGGACAAATAGTTCACCCGCAACCCGGCCAAAACCGGAAACTTTGCAAAAAGCAAAAGCTGTAGTTATAGTTGATTAGATGTCAGATTTAGAGGTAAGAAGAGATGATGAATGCGTATATGACACTCATTTTTTACCCGGGCATAATTCGCCCGAAATCCGGCTGAAACCGGAAAATTTTGTTTTAAGTTAATTTTTATTTGAGGTTGATTAGATCTTCGATATACGGGTAAGTAGATACGTTGAATTCGTTTTCGAGCTTTATTTTTTCGCCAGACAAGTAGTTCCGGAATTCCGCCGGATCGGAAAATTGGCAGAAGGAAGGCAGGAAGTTTCGATCGGTTTCGTCAAAATACAGAACTTTTAGGGGTAAACATGCTGAATCCACATCTGAACTTGGTTTTCTCAGATAATTTGCTATTTGGCCTTAATCTGGTGCAGACTGGATCTGACAGACAAGATGTATCAAATGTTGAACTTTTGGGATCCCATCAAACCTTTGGTCTTGTTTAACTTTGCTTGTCTAACTTTCTGGGAAGTTCCAATTTCTAAGCCAATCTTGTCGAATCTCTAATATAACAGCCAAACTTTATCGTCCTAGCACATCTGGAAGTACCTTAACTTGCGATCACCGGAGTTCCGGACACCCTCCAACTCCCTCAACAGTGACCGAATCAGGTCCGGTTCTGTCACTGATGTACAGGGTTATGCTTTTTCTTCCCACCAAGTTTCATCCCGATCATTCCACTCTAGGCGTGTCACGAGATTTCCGGCTCTCCCCTCATCCCCCACATTCATCGGATAAGGTCCGGATTTGCGATGGGACATTTGAGACACAAGGTATCTCCAAACATAAAGTTTCATTAAGATCCGATAACCCGTTCGAAAGATATACATAATTCAAGATTCATCCCCCCTCCCCCCCCCCCCCCTCCGACGGTCAGATCGGAGAACTGACTATTTCGAAGTTAATCTGGTCTGGTCTCTGATAAGCCTGCCAAGTTTCATCGTCCTAGCCCACCGTGAATTACCTTAAATCCGGATCACCGGAATTCTGGTCCCCTCCCCTCCACCTCCCTTACAGTGCATAAATCCGGTCCAGTTCTGTCAGTGATTTACGTAGGGCTTGCTCTTCCCACCCAGTTTCGGCCTGATCGCTCCACTCTAAGCCCCTCACAAGATTTCCGGTTCCCCCCGGCAGTCACTGGATCCGTTCCGGACATGAAAAGGGACAAGACACGAAGTCTCGCGAAATATGAAGTTTCATTAAGATCCGGTTACCCGTTCGAAAGTTGTACGTACCTCAAAATTCACGATTCTCCCTTGCTCTCCGCCGACGATGGTCGGATCGGGGAACTGACTATTTCCAAGTTAATCTGGTCGAGTCCCTCATACAGTAGGGCCAAGTTTCACCGCCCTAGCCCCCTTAGCAGTACCTTAACTTCGGAACCCACAGAGTGCCCAAATCCGGTCCACTTCTGTCAATAACGTACCTAGAGCTTGTGCTTGTTCTTCCCACCAAGTTTCATCCTGATCGCTCTACTCTAAGCGTTTCACAAGATTTACGAATCCCCCCCCCCACATTCATCGGATCCGGTCCGGACATGAAATGGGGACACGAGGTCTTTCCAAATATCAAGTTTCATTAAGATCCGATCACCCATTCGAAAGTTATGCAGGCCACTAAATTCCGGATTCCGCTTCTTCCCCCTCTCCCACGATGGTCAGACCGGGCAAGTGATTATTTCCCAGGTAATCTGGTCGGGTCCCTGATACGCCTGCCAAATTTCATCGTCCTAGCATATCGGGAAGTACCCTAACTCGCAACCGTGGGACCCTTGTACTAATTTTCTTATTTTTCAGAGACAGAAGCCTAAGCCCAGCGTAATTATTCTTCTTCTTCTTTGCAATATTTCGAGGCTCGGAGCCTTGTTGAAGTCATATAAAATAATCAAGGAAATCAATCATTCACGGTAGCGACTCCTCTTCGCTTGCCGTGCCTGGCGTAAATATTTTTTTTTTGTCAGAACAGTAACATGTTTCATACTCATGCGTAGGCCTTCCTTGTGATGTAATCTTACTTGAACGCAGCTTTTCTGAAGTTGTTATAGTAAACCGTAACAGAAGGGTAGAGAAACGAAAAAAAAACAGTGTTACATAATTATTCTGCCACGTGACCAAGCTACGAAGGTAGTTCCGCGCATAGGCCCTAAAGGCTTGGCGAAAAGGAGACCTCTACCATGTGGCATTGCGACCGCATGTGTTCGCCAGCAGCCGGTCTACAGAACACGTCGGGTTGCACTGAGAAGGACTGACTAAAGTGCCGGATTTATGCAAGGTTCGTAATTTCTTTTCTTCTAATTTTGCCGTCGACTCGCACTACCGACACTTGGAGAGTTTCGCAGTCCCAATAATAGTAGAAAGTATGAACGAAGTTTCGATTAGAGAATATAGCAATTACGTTAACTGACATTGATCAGTACGACGGATATGAGGGTTAGGGCTCCTTTGAAATCGCAGAATACTGTCACATTTTTGGCATAGTGCGATTTTGTGGGATACATTTTGTCACAGCTGGGCAGAAGTTGAAAAACCTGGGACGAATCGCAGAACTCCACGACTAGCGACAACACTGCCTCAAGAGATCTCGTTTGATTGGCCAAGTTTGCCTGCTGAAATTGGGCTTCACTTGGCTATTTTCCCTTCCTCCTCTTTGATCGACGAATAAACGTCGAAGGGTCTCGAACTCAATCCCTAAGCCCGAAACCAGATTTTATACTTTATATCCGACGTCGTTCGCCTCGTAATCGTTTCATTTCTATTTAATATAATTTTATTTAGCTGAACGTTTATACAACAAAAAGAACATGTAAACAAAAGAAGGTTGCATCTTCACCAGTCTAAACCATTTTATCATACAGCAGTTAAGTGCTTTCTGAAGCCTATTTCTATATTGCGTTTTTCGTTGACAGGTTTAAGAAAACCGGAAAATACCCCCCCCCCCCCCTCCCTCAAAGAGGAAGTGGGACAGCCCCCCCCCCCCCCCAAAAAAAAAAAAAAAAAAACTTGCAGCGATGAGAAAGAGATAAGACACATTGCTTTTATTATAATTTCATTTTTATTTTAACTCCATGGAAGGACGATCCAAACGTAATAGGATATGATATGATATTTGTTTAACTAAACGTCCAAGGGTCATTTTAATACATGCAAAAGCAAAAAAACAATCCAATATCGAAATACCACTCACAAACTACCAGAAGATTCGTGTCACACCGTGAAAATCCCCCGCTGTACACATACTCACTGCTACTATATTTCACAAATATTCCTTCAGCCCAAGCTGACTGCGAATCATGTTTGACTGCATTAAACGAATATGTCAGCTGAGATTTATTTTAACGATATTTCGGCCTTTCTTGGCAAGTGTTCTCTTCAGGATTTAGCTCGAAAACGAAACTGCAAAGTTTGATCAAAATGTGACAACAGAAAAATTCAACTGACTTATTCGACTGGCACCATCGAATATTATTAATTACATTCTAGTCATTTTCAATAGATGAGTCAATAATTTAATTAAAGATCTGAGAAGGTCAATCCCTTGCCAAAGCGATACTCAGTCAAATCTATGTCATACCTGGAATTTCAACCTTTCAACTCGTCGAAAAGTACCGATCCTAAGAAAACCTGTTGTTGTCATTCGCTTTGAGATCACACAAAAAGGCAGAAAAGATAACGATCGAAGAAGATACGAAACTCTCAGATAATAACGAAGTTTCCGTAGATAATCTTTTATCTCTCCGGCCATAAACACGATTCATTTACTCGAATCTGGACAGAGCGAAAAAAGCGAACTCGGCGTATTTCGAGCTGTCGTTATACGGATCTCTGAAAACTAGCCAGTGTTAATATTGTGATAAAAGGGAAAAGACATTCAGCAATGATGTAAGTAGACCATAAAAAGATCATCACAAAACCATTTGGCTGTTTCTAATCCAGCCGTCAAGTATACTTAGTTTTTTTGCATTTTCAATTCCAGAACGTTTCTTAGGACGAAATCTTGCCAAGCCACGACCTCCCAGGACTATAGTCTACTTAGGCTATCTTTTGACAAGTTCTCACAATGCAAGTGCAGGCTATTAATCAATCAATCAATCAATTTATTTAATTCGTGATATTACACATCACATAATAAGATTACACTAACACATGAATTTTCTTACTAAATATATACAATCATTTTAACCATTCGGTGGCTCGGGGCAATAGCACAGTCGACGGAAAAGTCGGTAAAAAAGTCCAGAACGGCATTACTTGATGACGATGAGAGGAAGCAAAATTCTCGTTTTTTTTCATCGATCACCTAAATTATCTCTCTGAGATGTTATAGAGGGATAAACTAAAATTTCGTTGGAACTTCCGCAACCGTCTTCAAAGACTAACAGACTAACTTACACACACATTCCAAAACTAAACATTAGAGCGATGCGGACTCGAAGAACAATTCAACAACACTCAAGTAAAAGAACGATGCGGACTCGACAGCCCATACAACGAACAGCAAATAAAATTAAAATAACGACTATTAAATGTGTGTGCTAAATTTTTTAGTGCATATGTAGGCTACAATTATGCGACTTGTTTACAAGTAGCTTTTGCATACACAAGCTAACATACTGAATTGCATATTTCTATTTACAATTCAGTGGAATTTTACAATTATGAACCAGAAAAAGCGCTGAAGCTCTCACTCGAAAGCCAGTTGTTAACGCCCATCACTAATTTTCATTCCACAAAAAGTTGAAATTATGTTTGTAATATTTTGTTGAATTTTAATTATGCGTCTTCCTCAATACTCTATACGATTAAGTCCAAAACACGCCAGTGATCCTCGGGAAGAACGAGAAAACGTAGCACTAACGACTCAAACTCAACAAACCAATCTTGTGTTAACCAATCACGGCGATGTTTGGGAGCTCCCAAACATCCAGCTGCGATACGGCTTCCGGCTGTTCCGGTAGGTATAGGGCGATTTTTCATCGGCAGGAAGAGTTAGTCATCAAGAGTATTGGGATATGCTACTTAGTTGAACACCGTCTTCTTGGTGAAATTACGCGCCGCTTAGCAACAAGAAAAATATTCATCCGCTATATGAACAGAAAGGAAAAATATCAGCGAAGTTCCACTTTCTTTCTTTCGCGTGTATTTCTTACAGAAATGGTCAATTCAGTTCAATAAAGTACGAAAGTAATTAGTTTATTAGCCATCCGCCTTTTTTAAAAAGTGGAGTGAGTGAAAGACACAAGCAAAGACAAACTGAATCTTTTCTCCGGCATAGTTTGCTAAATGGAGCAAGTGCATCGCGTATTTAAAATAGCACGATCTCATTTTTATAGCACCTTGCCAAGTGGCATACACCGATCAGTTTTCTGTCGGTCTGTCCGTTGATCGCGAGTTAGGGTACTTCCAGATTTGCTAGGACGATGAAACTTGGCAGGCAGGGACCTGACCAAATTAACTCGGAAATAGTCACTTCCCCGATCTGACCATCATGGGGAAAGCGGAGGGAGGGGGAGTCCGGAATCTTGAGGTATGTACAACTTTGGAACGGGTGATCTGATCTTAAAGAAACTTGATATTTGGAAAGACCTCGTGTCTCGGATGTCCCATTTCAAGTCCGGACCGGATACAATGAATGTGGGGGGTGTCGGAGGGGGTAACCGGAAGTGTTGTGACACGCTTAGAGTGGAGCGATCGGAACGAAACTTGGTGGGAAGAACAAGCACACGCCGTACATAAAGCAGTGACAGAACCGGACCGGATTTGGGCGCTGTAGGAGGAGTTAGAGGGGGGAGGGGGTCCGGAATTCCGGTGATCTCGAGTGAAGGTACTTCCAGATGTGGCAGGACGATGAAACTGGCTTGAACATTAGAAACTTGGCTTAGAAAGAGTCAGTTCTCGATCCGACCATCGTGGGGGGAGTGGAGGGAGAGGACTGGATCCAATAAATGCGGGGGGGGGGGAGAACCGAAAATTTTGTGGCACGCTTAAAGTGGAGCGATCGGGATGAAACTTGTGGGAGAATAAGCATAAGCCCCAGATACGTCAGTGACGGAACATCACCAGATTCAGGCATTATGGGGGAGTTTGGGGGGGGGGGATCGCGGTGATATTGAGTTAAGATACTTCCAGATGGGCTAGGACGATGAAACTTGGATTGAACATTAGAGACATGACAAGATTGGCTTAGAAAGAGTCAGTTCCCCGATCCGACCATCGTGGGGGAGTGGAGGGAGAGGACCGGATCCGATAAATGCGGGGGGGGGGGACCGGAAATCTTGTGGCACGCTCAGAGTAGAGCGACCGGGATGAAACTTGTGGGAAGAACATGCACAATCCCTAGATACATCAGTGACAGAACATCACCAGATTCGGGCACTATGTGGTTTGGGGGGGGGGGGGGAATCGCGGTGATAATGAGTCAAGGTACTTCCAGATGAGTGAGGACGATGAAACTTGGCTTGGACACTAGAGACTTGGCACGATTGTCTTCGAAACTGTCACTTTCCAGATCCAACTTTTCCATACATTCTCGTGATTTCCAAAGGCCCATGATCATTCTTATCTGAAGGATTTTGCTTACAAATGATCACGACAAACCCACGAATCGGCAAATTCCTTCTTTCATCAGCCTCGCAAGTGCCATATGAGCTTCTAGCTCTTGTTTTATTCTTTTCTTTTGCAGAACACGAGTTGCACCAGAACGAAATAAAATAGAAGGAGCGCTAAAAGTCCTGCATAAATTTTACTACAATTTTTACAAAAGCTTTACGATTATAGCGCCCCTGGTTGGGAACGATCGGACGATGCGCCCATCGGCGGTACGAACTGAGAATACGAACACAATGCTACGAATAGCAAACTTGCCGTGGGGTAGCCTGTTTCACCATTTTCGTCAATATTTGATGATCATGTGCACAACTGGCGCTCGTACAGAACCCTAGCTGCATTGAGCCAAAACGAAATTTTTCAAGTCATCCCGGGAGGAGAACGTATTCTCTCGTTATTTTCTCTCTTTTTGATCTAAAGTTGAAATCATAGTTTTGTTTCCTCTCCTAGTTTTCTTTAAGTAGGGTATGTATTCAGTTAGTTGATTCTGTTTGTTCTTTCATTAATATAGGTTATTTCCCTACCATAGCCAAGCACTCCGTTTGTGCTTTCCTGGCAGGAGTTTTGATTATGTCTTTTTTGTCTTTATATATAGTCCAATAAAACTGAAACTGAAACTATTCAAAGATTTTGCTGATGGTAAAAGAAACTGTGAGTGGCCTGCTAAGTTTTTCCCGCGCTTAATCACTGATGTTATTTATAGTACCAATGATGAAACTACTGAACAATTTGTGTTGAAGTTTTTATATCATCACTCCTAAACACTCACCACGATTTTCAAAAAGGAAAGGGAAGTCCAGGAAAGGGGTGTCTGCAAATTAATGCTATTTGCACAACTCTTACTATATAAACATGATCTTTTCACGATAAAACAGTTCAGAAGTTTCCTTCTTCAGAAGAAGGACCTTCACGTTTCTGCCCTTGCCCATTTCTCTGCATTCCATCCAGGAAGAAGATTTTTTAGACACGATTAGTCTCTTTTTTTAATGTTTATTTTATCTTGTGCATTTAGTACATTATTGAAAGCTCAGTGTATTTTTGCCTTTTATTTGTCTGTACTACGCTATTTTCCTCTTCGGAAGTGCGTAAATAAAATTTCATCATCATCATCTTAGAATTACCTATCCTTGACCCGTGAAATTAGTGATTTCTTGTTAGCGCTTGTCAACTTTATTCGGCGTGGTTAAAACGTGGCGAAAGCTACACAAAATACAAGGAAATCCGAATGTGCCAGGAAATGGATCATATGAAACACAAGACAGACCTGTTGACTATTAATACTCTTGATGACTATCTCTCCCTGCCGATGCAGAATCCCGGGTACCTGTGGAAGAAAGGAAGAAACGGTGTCAAGCTGCTCCCAAAGATCGCCGTCATTGTTTGACACATGATTTAAGCTGTCAGCAACCCCGCTATGCAGATTCTGCCTCCTCTGGGAGGAATCCCCCAAACACATCCTCTTCGATTGCAGTAATCTGACAGGACAAAGAAGAAAATTGATATCAACCTTCCGAGCAAATGGACTGACACCATCCATTGAATCAATCAGCTATAAATCTCCTCTCACCAAACCCCAAATATCATCAGTCTTTGCTGAGATCTCCCAATTCCTAAACAACATTGAAGTAACACTATAGATGTGTCCGACCGGCATGACGCATCCTACCACGTCGAAACCGAAGTCAAGTCTGTGAAGAAAGAAGAAGTCGCAGACGGTCAGTGGATCCCGCCGACTATAGCCAGTAGAAGAAGAAGAAGAGTTTGAGTCGTTAGGGACACGTTTACTCCTTCTTCCTGATGATCACTGATGATCACTTAGTTATATAGAAAACGAAATTTTCAAGTTGCCGGCAGATCTTGAAACTTTCGATGAAGTTTCCTCTACTTAACCGTCGAACTCGGCAGAAAAGGCGCTAAGAAGTCATGAGTGCAAAACGAAACAACAGCGACGAGCGGGGATACTCTATATTTTTTGGACATTTAATTTAGAACCGCCTAGCTTAATGAGAGCCTCTTCATATGTAATGAATGAATGAATCTTTTTATTAACCCTCTTCTAGAAAATAGAAATAGTGGAGTACATAGAGAAAAGAAAGAAAACAAACTTAAATTAAGATACAAATGTACACTTCGAACAGATTACACTTCAAACAAACGGACAAGACCCTACTGCGGAGAAAACGCGGCGACCGACAGATTCCTATGCGGCTCGTCAAGTTTAACAGTTACATTAGTTACCCCCAATGCTGTCGACCAGTCGGTAAAAAATAACCGAGTCGGCGCGAAGCGTCGCGATTTTTCGTCAAAACAGTTGATTTTTTCATGAAAACAGTCGTTTTTTCTGAAAATTGGTCGATTTTTCGTCAAAATAGTCGGTTTTTCTAAAAAATCAGCGGATTTTTCTGAAAGTCAGTCGATTTTCTTCAAAACTGTCATTTTTTGTTGTTGAAAACAGTCGTTTTTTCTGCAGAAACAGTCGGTAAAAATTACCAGACAGTCGGTAAATTCATCGTCCCCCCCCCCCCCAAACATTTTGGCTAGTGACGCCTCTGCTCCCAGGATGGTTTTCACTACCCTCTTTTGTACATTTTCTAGGCGATAAGAGAGCTCCAGAAAGAGAGGAATCCCAGACCGTGGAGCATATTCCAAATGAGGACGGACATAAGTTTTAAAGTAACAAGGAAGTATTTAGTATCAAAAAACAAAAGATGTGGGGGTAGAGAGGTAGAGAGTTAATTAGAAAGTTTGTTTTACGGATCATGTTCTCGAATGAGAACCTCATTTTCCAATTTTCGAATAGTCTAGCCTATATATGACCAAGTCCTAAACACGCCAGTGATCCTCGAGAAGAACGAGAACACGTAGCACTAACGACTCAAACTCAACAACTCAATCCTGTGTTAACCAATCATGGCGATGTTTGGGAGCAGCTGTGATACCGCTTCTGGCTCTTCCACTTGGAACAGGGCGATTTTGCATCGGCAAGAAGAGTTAGTCATCAAGGGTATTTCTGACGATTATAATTCAGTAGAGGAGCTAGAATACAGCGCAAAAAAACAGAAAAAGTACGATAGGTCCTTGAATAAATAATAGACGGACGAGAGCGATTGACGGGCTTGTAGCTGTGAAGGGTGAATTTGATTTTCTGTTACTTGTGAATAACGTTTTGCAGATAGGAAAGCACTCGTGTTGGCTGGGAATGGTTTTTTCCTCAATATTCCAGTATAGTGGGTCCTCCACTGGCAATCGTAAGTCTGTTGTATCAGTGCTCGTCCGGACACGGCGTGCTCTCATTGGCTGAAAACCGCCAAAATGGCCGCTTACGACGCGTTACGATCGCTTCCGATAGCTTGCGATTGCCAGTGGAAGACCCACTTATATCAGTCAACTTCTTCCATTGGTTTGTATCTGAGTAAGCTACAACAAGACAGTATTGCCAACGTTTTCACTTTTACTTTCTTTAACCGCCTTCAAAGATTTCAAACCGTCTGGCTCGAGGAAAGATAATTACCCTAAAAAAAATATTTTCTACGGCTATTCTAACAAACCTAGCTTGTTTGTTTATATTCCTTTCATTCAATTACTCTATTTTGTTGTTAAACGTTCCTCGTTGGCAGGCCACGGACGATTCTAATGCATCGTCAAAATGGGTGTTTTAAGGTGTATTACGGCGTATAAGACGATATAAGGCTTATTGTAGATTCCCCTTTTCCTTGGGGTGCGCTGTAATAAAGTGAAGAAGGAGAATATACTCGCCTTCTATTATCGCTTATGTAGGACCAATCAGATCGCTTGGTTGGTTCCGCCAGCGGGCCGTGGAAAGGAGCAGCGTCGTCAGGGTTGAAACGGGAAGCACTAAAGTTCTACTTTGTTGGAAGCTGAAGAAACAACTTTTCTTCAAAATAACACTTTTTGTTCTGGTACGACTGCTTACTGCTAGTTCGAGGACCAATACTGTCCAGTCGCAGATTTAATAGCTTCATACAATATATTGGGCGTCAAATTGTACTCGTGTACTTCAAGTAGTATTAAGAAAACTTTTTCTGATTTTGATAAACTCGAAAAACTGTATCAAGGTGGCAACAGCCGTGTGTATTAAGACGTTAAACACCGCGTATGGCACTATTCAGCTTCTTACACCTAAACCAGATTCAAATGCAAATCGCGTGAACTGGATCCTTATTTGAAAGACCGTATCCAAACCTAGAATTTTTAATCTTAGTCCAACCTTCAGTTTTTATGGCACTTGCAGCCTCTGGCTCAATATACCGATCACAATTCCGTCTGTCGGTTCGAGTTTTTTGTCACACTTTTTCGATTTAGGGTACTTCCAGATGTGCTAGGACAATGAAACTTGGCAGACATATCAGGGACCCGACCAAACTAACCTAGAAATAATCAGTTTCCCGATCCGACCATATACGGGGAAGTGCGGGGCGCTGGAAACTTGAAAATTTAGGGCATTTTGTGACACTTTTCCAAGTTAGGGTACTTCTAGATGAGCTAGGACAATGAAACTTGTCAGGAATATCAGGGACCTGACCAAACGAACCTGGAAATAATCAGTTTCCCGATTCGACCATATGCGGGGGAGTGGGGGCGCTGGAAACTTGAAAATTTCGGGCATTTTGTCACACTTTTTCGAGTTAGGGTACTTCCAGTTGTGCTAGGACCATGAAACTTGGCAGGCATATCAGAGACCCGACCAAACAAACTTAGAAATAATCAGTTTTCTGATCCGACCATTTTGGGGGGAGTGGAGGGCAGGGGAATCCGGGAAATTGAGAAGTGTGTAACTTTCGAACGGGTGATCGGATTGCAATGAAACTTCATAAAATGAAACTTCATAACTGAATAGAATATATATCTGTAATGTCCCGATTAAAGTCTTGACCGGATTCGGTAGCCAGGGGGGAGTTGGGGGGGGGGGGAGACCGGAAATTTCAAGAAACGGTTAGAAAGGAGGGATCGGAGTGAAACTTGCTGGGAAGAACAAGCATCTGCTCTAGATAAGTCCTTTAGACCATTGTACTGGATCCGGACAAATATGAGGGGGGGGGGGGGCGGAATTCCGGTGATGGTGGTTTTGGGGATTTTCACGATGAAACTTGGCAGGCATATCAGGGACCCGATCAAACTGACTTCAAAATAAAAATTTTGTCGATCTGATAATGGAGGGGGGAGTGGAGGGAGGGGAATCCAAAATTTTCAGTCATGCGTAATTTTGGAATGGGTGATCGGATTCGAGTGAAATTTAAGAACTGAACAGAGGACATTTCTCCGAAGATCTTTTTCATATCCGGACCGGATCCGGCAACTATTGGGGGGGGGGGGCGGAAAATATGTGACCCGTTTAGAATGGAGGGATCGGGATGGAACTTTGTGGGAAGAACAAACAGATGCTCTAGGTAAGTCATTTACTGAATCGGATTGGCTACGGGCGCCGTGGGGGAGCTGGGGGGGGGGGGGGGGGGGGTGGACCGGAAATCTCGAGAAACGGTTGGAATGATGGTATCGGAGTGAAACTTGCTGGGAAGAACAAACATCTGATCCATGTAAATCTTTTACATAATTTGACTGGATCCGGACACTTGAGGGGGGGGGAGGAGGGGGTTTCCCGGAATTCCGTTTTTGGGGGGATTTTCACGACGAAAATTGGAAGGCATATCAGGGACCCGGTCAAACTGACTTGGAATAAAAAAAAATCCTCGATCTGATAATCTTGGGGGGGGAGTTGAGGGAGGGGAATCCGGAATATTGAGTCATGCGTAACTTTGGAACGGGTGATCGGATTCGAGTGAAATTTAATAATTAAACAGAGGACATTTTTCTCTGGTGATCTTTTTCATTTCCGGACCAAATTCGGCAATTATTGGGGAGAGGGCGGAAAATACTTGACCCGCTTAGACTGGTGTGATCTGGATCGAACTTCGTGGGAATGACAAACAGATGCTCTGGATCAATCATTTACAGAACCGGATTGGCTGCGGGTATTGTGGGTGGAGTTGGAGGAAGGGGGGGGGTCTGGGATCCGGTGATCGCGCGTTAAGGTACTTCCAGATGTGCTAGGACGATGAAACTTCGCTGAAATATTGGAGACTCGATAAAATTTGCTTAGAAATTGCTACTTCCCAAATCCGATTATTCCTTAAAGTACCAATCTTGACCGCAAAGTAACAAAAAAATACTTTTAAGCAATATATGCATTTTCATGATGCCCATCAGCCCATTAGCATTTTTGCCTCAAGGGTTTTGCTTACAAATGAAGTTCCAGCTCCCTTATAGTGCGCATCTCAACCGCAAAGTCGAAACTTACTTTTGATCAATCAAATCATCTTAACCCATGCAAGTGCCATATGAGCTTACAGCTCTTGTTGTATTCGTCACTTTCAAGACTAGACAACATCATGAAAAATTCCAATCCAAAATAGCACAACTTTTCGGACAGAGAAATAAAAAAAATATGAACGTAAGGATAATTTGATCTATAAAAATCTCAACTCTCACAGTGCTTATTTCTCACCGACGATTTACAATAGCTATTCATGGTTCATTATACCACACCATACCCATAAAGTGTATGGTTATTTGATATGGACGGTGATGAAAGTTTCATAAAAGAATCAGGTTCAGAGGTGATACAAAATTAACTACACCACACGATACCAATAAAATTTATGGTATTTTATGAAGGTGATCAAAGGTTTCATAAAAGATTCAGATTCAATGGTGATATAAAATTAATAGACCATACCATACCATCCCAATACATTTGATGGTATTTGCTCAGGATGGTGATAAAAGTTGCAAGTGCTGAAACAAAATTTGTCGTCTCTCCAGCTTCATGAGTTGTGAATCATTTATTGAGTTTTAATTTTTGCAATCTTGTAGTATTTATTTGTTTAGGTTTTCACTGTCGAGTTCCGATTCTCATTGTCTCTTCTTTATTTTAGAATTTTTCTCTTTGAAATTTAAGTGGGATTTTGAATATTTTCAACTGACTTTGGTACCTCTATTTGAGTTTCTTATCTATTTAGTTTTATTTCCACCTTTCCAGTTTCGGGCGCTGATTAGTCGGTCAGATGGATCAGAGTTCGGAGTTTCTCTTAGTGTTGTATTGTTTTTTTTTACTTATTGGTTCTTAATTTATTTTTACTATCACCAATTTTGGTGGGAATTAAAACATTAACTCGAAATGGGGGGAATTTAGAAATTCCGCCACTGCGGGCAATGATTACAGACGGATTACGCGAGTGACCTGATTACACGAGACACGAGACAGATTTGTTTCTTCTTTATCATCTAGTTATTATTACTACTGAATAAAGTGACAGACTATGTCGTGAGAAGGATGCACGACAGCTTAGCCCTCTTTAACTTATCATTTCTCTCTCCTTACAGGATGCTCTGATCAACGTTCCTATGGTACCTACATATCTTGCTCAAAATGATAGTTACTATCTTACTCAGTGTCATCATCCTTTTTTTACTAAACAAGTACATCAAAAGTGATCTCAAACTCAGAGGGTACATCCTACCCCCAGGGCCAAAAGGGTGGCCACTGATAGGCTCCTTGCCATCCCTAATAGGAAAAGTGGGACTGGAACAGTTTCAAAATTGGGCAAACATTTATGGTGGAATTTACTTTTGTAAGCTTGGACTCCATAGAGTAGTGGTGGTGACTGATACGAAAATTGCACAAAATATGTGTGTGGCGCAAGCGGACAGGTTTAGCATTCGGCCGAAGGAGTTGCTATTAGGAAGACTTCTCGGCGGAAAAGGTACGTCTTTTCAGTTTTGCAAAATAAACACCAAATCGATACCGTCTTTCCGAGAGTATTGACTTAAAGCACGAAGGGCAAGTAAAATTACAAGTAACAAGCAAATTGACAAGTAAAATTTTACTGCCGATGTCGACACTGTACCTCGTTCCATACATTCACCGCGATCGCCTCGTTTCGAGACCTCTTGGGTTCCCAATCATTGCTTCCGACATGGGTAGCAACTTGGAAAGCAGGCTAGTTATGCAGAAGTTCCGACATTCGTCCATTTGATCCTTTCGTATCAGGTTAAATACACCGTGATTTCGCCCATCTAGGCTACAGACGGTTTCAAAAACCAAGTGCCGATTATTTATGACCTAAAGAAACTCATCCTCCTATTCCACAAAAAAATACTTCCTAGAAGTCTCGAATTTTCTAAATTTCACGGAAAGATTCTCCAGAACTCTCGTAATTCCTTTTTAGGCTAGGAGTTCTACGAAGTTCCGGTGTTTCTCTTCACATTTGCAACTTAAAAAGCTGGAAAGTTCGTACCGATGACGGACGCTTGATTTGCTTCGTTGAAGTAAGGCAGAAAACATAAACTGTCGCATTACTTTACCCCTCATCGACACCCTCGTCATCCCGCATAGTCTCAATCTTATTAAATCAGTTGTTTCCGTCCATTCAATACCCTCAGTTATCTGTAGGGAGTTCCTAACCAGTAGCACGCGAGCCAATGAATGAATGAATGAATGAAGGATTTATGACGCACTGCCCAAGGGCGTAAGTGCAGTAGAAAAGGACAAAGAAATAAAAATTATCACAAAACACTCAAAAAATATTTTCCATAAAGGTTCACTAATTCAGAGTCACATTAATGGGATCGTGGACAGGTAAGTTTCCAATCGGAGAACACAAATTAGAGGAGAGGGCTTCAAGCGTCAACAATGGGTCGGAAATTAACAAACGGCGGATCAGGTAGCGGTTCCGCGTCAATCAGAAAGCCTTGTTACCACATTATCCGGGATCACAGCCGCCTCAACCGACAGATATTTAACAAGTGTGAAAATAGACTTAAAACATAACCGATCCATATATCAGGATTTTTTATTTCAAAAATGTAAATTTCTTTCATACCTTTCTCTTGGCCTCCCTAAGAGTTATAGGAACTTCCAGGTTACTGCAAACTTTTTGCCCGATAATCCTTGTGCGAAGTTGTCCACTGAAACTAAGTTTCATGTTTGCGATCTTGACGGGTTTTTCCGCTTGCCAAAACATGGAAAGGCATCATCAGTGAAAGGAAATTCAGACCCCAAGCTATTCTCTACAACAAAACGAAAGTCAATCCAAATGCAGAAAAATCTTTACCCGACCAACGACCCAATCGAGCAGCAAAAACAGCAGCCTTGTCCAAAATGAAATCACAGCAACCTTTTTAACTCCAAGCAAGTCTCACGAAGGAATTCGCGAAGTTAAATATAACGCTAAGCTAGAATCTTAGCAAAAACAGCAGCCTTGTCCAAAATGAAATCACAGCAACCTTTTTAACTCCAAGCAAGTCTCACGAAGGAATTCGCGAAGTTAAATATTTAACGCTAAGCTAGAATCTTTAGTTTTGTGTTTCCCACAAGTTCGTCTTTCCAACTTGAGCAGTTTTGAGCCTGAAGAGGACCCTTGCCAAGAAGGGCCGTAACGTAGCTCCAATAAAATTCAGCTAACGTATCCGTTTTGCACTATTAAATAAATAGGATTCGCAGTCAGCTTGGGCTGAAGGAATATTTATAAACAAAGTAGTACAGTAGATTAGAAAATTAAAAAGTAGACTAGGCCGTAATACAGTATTCTACATTTCTACTTTGAGATACAGAAGGCGATAACTAAGGGGTGACATGGGGAGTCGACAGTAGGATCCAAGAAGCGACGATAAGGGCTTCTTCGTAGCATTCAAGAGGCCATGGATGGTAACACTAAAGAATAGGTGTATCATCGGGTAACCTACGCGAGGGGTTACCAACTGTCGGGAACACCTGTACCCCAATTTTGGGAGTTGGCAACCCCTTGAACCAGTTATCTAATAAAAAAAATCGCAGCCATTGACCAATCATAAACAATGAGCCTTCTTGGAGGTTCTATGCAATCTACCCTGTGTGTCTATGTGACATACTGGACTCAAACGAATCCTATTTCAAAGGTGATATTCGTAATTAGTACTGGCCCCCAGCCCCCATCTCTGCCAAATCGAAATAATAAGTAGTTAAGTATTCCTTTGGCCCAAGCTGACTGCTTATTTATTTTTCGATTTTACCTTAGATTTATTAGAAACAAAAAACAACAACACCCTATCCATTATATCCTCGAAGGCTATGTCTGTGAGCCCAAGGGACTAGTCTGGCTACCATCTCATAGTCAAATCAAACTTCCTGCAGGATTAGCCCGGAATTTGCCCTCCCCTATTTTTCCTTCCGGAAAAAACGAACACCTCAGGGGCTCTCCGATCCCGAACTTCACAATATCCTTCCTAATGAGTTTACGTTGTTTCCTCATTAAGGGATCCCATTCAATGATGGAGAAAGCTGGAAAGAACATCGGACTTTCGTTGTCCAGGAATTTCGGAAATTCGGACTCAGCAAGTCTTCGGTTGAATCACGAATTCAGCACGAGATCCAAGTTCTGGTGGGCAAGCTAGAATCCAAATGTGGGGCTCCTACAAAAATTCATTCGGAGATTGCGCTCATCACCTACAACGTTCTTTGGTAAGTCTGAAATACTCTTGATGCTAACCCTTCGTGCCGATGAAGACTCGACGCGTGCCGAGCGAAGAGCCGTCGAAACGTCACGCACAAGCGTCGTTGATTAGTTTACACAAGATTTGAATCAATTTAGAGGGCTCGTTTGGGTGACGTTTCTTGTTTTTCCCGAGGTTCACTGGAGTGTTTCGGACTAGATATAAGGCGTATTCTCGCCGTTCCCCGAGGACTCCTCGGGGAATCGAAGGGAACGGCGAGAATAGAGGGAGTCACTCCACGCGGACTCCCCGTACAGAAAACAGCGAGAACACGGGGAATGCTTCCAAAATGGTTTTTGTTCAAAAAAAAATATGCAGTTGACGAAATTATTCTGGATCCACTTTATTTTTGGATTTGTTTATTCTGATTGTTTTTAATTAATTTTACATTGCACCAACACCAGCAAAAATTGATTGCCCTCCAAATCTGAAAGGGAGTCCTTTTTCATGATAGTGATGATAATCGGAGCATTCCCCGTCCGTGGGGACTCGCGAGAATACGGGGAGTGAGTCCCCGGGACAAACAAAAACGCGGGGACTCCTCAAGTGGAGTCCTCGGGGAATGGCGAGAATACGCCTATAGTATATGATCAACCGTCACCGTCATAGAGTTAAGGTTCGAAACCTACGCGCATACACAGTTCACTGATTAGGCTTCTGAGTTTCTTCCGTTGGTTATTCTGTAAAAGCTAAATAATTCAGCTGAGCTCAGGAACACTTACAGAAATCAACAGAAGTAAATGTACTAGATTAATCTGGGATCGACTAAAAACAGGCATGCCACGGCAAGGCATGGCGCAGCAGGCTCGAGTAAAAAAAAGAGAATAGCAAGTAGTGGAAGTAGACAAGTAAGTGAGAGTTCGTAACTCCAGAGCCTAATAGAAGACACGTCAGATCATCGTTCCTGCCCCTCAATCTGAAGCCTGAAAGGGACCTTTTAGTTTTCGTGCCTCTTTTTAGTACTCGTGCCTCCTTTGCCTCTTTTTAGTCGATCCCGATTAATCTGAAGATAGGGTTTCTGAATCATAGTGTTCCGGAATACTCTCTGGGATATCAAAGTTGGGGATAAGGAAGAAGCCTAGGTGACAATTTTGTAAAGTTGATGTATGAGATTTAGACCATCTTCTTTACAAGCGCCAGGGGTTGTCTGTCCCAAGTAAGAATTCATTGAATGGTATAGACATGTCAGCAACGGATCTACTTAGTAATAGCCTACAAACTCCAAAATTATATGCGGGATTGGTGAATTTCTGGACTATTTAAGCAAGATAATTAAAAGTATGTAATGTTATTTTGAGGATGTGGGAAGTTGTAGTTAGTTGATTAAAAGTTCGCTCGTATACTTAAAGGACCCCTCGCACTCTTTACTCTTCAACTTACAATATCTTAAAATATTTAAATACTTTAAAACTAGGCTATGGTTTCAACAAATAACCCCCGGTTTTGGCTGTTTTAAGTCTTTTCCGAGACCTTTTGACTTATAGCGAAAACAGGGAAACAATTTACATAACCGGTTTTTCTGATGGAACAACTTCTCGCAGACAACCGCCGACAGCGTGACACACATCGAAGGTAGCAAAAGACGGCAAGTGAGAAAGTCAGCGTGGTTTTGTTAGACGGGTTAGACTGTACCGTATGAATTTGGGGTCTCCGGGTTCAAGAAATATATGGAGTGATTATAGGCAAGACAGGTCCTTTACGGTAAATGTTGCATTGTTTTGTTCATGGTCCAAGGGCTTCAAAAACATCTATCTCTCATTCTTTCTATCTGTCTATCTACACAGCTGATAGAAAAATCAGTCTATATAAATCAACTATCAGCGGTATAATAGATTTTTCTTTCGTTTATTTTCCTTGCCTTTATCCAATAACCAGTATTTTTTAAAGGAAGGTACTGATAATGAAAGAAAAACAGTAACAGCCTGAGAAGCTTGATGGTTGGGTCGATCGGATGCTCGAACTAAAGATGAGAAAATGGAGAGAAAAAAAAAACGTATGGTTCTCTATCTTTTTGTCTGAACGGTTTGTCGTGAAAGTGATAATTATTGCCGCAAGAACAATTCACGAAGATTGCCATCTACTGCTTCCACATACTCTTGGGTTTTGAGTGAGAGAACAAAAAAGTCATTAGAGCTGTCCTATTTGGCAGAACTGAAAGACTGTTAAATAAGGCCGGACATGACAGAACACAGCCAGTAACAGGCTCATTGGATCAAGATAATGAATTTAGATAATTAATATTTAACGTAAAGTAGCAATGAAGAGTACAAAGACAGTGATTAGCAAAGGTCAAACCGTCGTTCACTCGATGGTCAACGTCAGTCACTCTACGATGTTCATAACAGATAGTGTATAACACTTTCAAGAATAACCTTTTCACTTAGAAATAAAGTGTTATGACCAATTAAAGTTTAACTGAAAAGCAAACTTTTTTTTGTATCATTTAGTTGAATACACTGGGTTATTTGGATTCTGCTAAGAGATTTTTTGATTTTCCACTATCTGCTCTCGTAGTCAGGTCCAGAATACCTACGCTGTCCCCACAGTGCAAATTCTACTATGACGCGGAATATTTGAATCTGAACACGAACGCGGCTTTTCAGTGGGCGGTGATAAGCTTGGTGAACACTGCTTAGTGCCTGACCAAAGAAATTTCAGAAATCTTTTCCGTCAAGCATGCGACACAAGTAGTACCACAAATCTGACAGGGAAATTCCACTAATAGAAAATTGATTATTCGTCAATTAGTGGAGCAACGAAGTAACGCATTTTCATCGGGTCTTCAAGCCTCTTTAAGTGAATAAGTGAGGGGTAACAAGACTGTCCGATCTCTGCCCTTTTCAGTTAAACTTTAATTTTACACTGTTTAGTGCCTAGATCTCCAACAACACCTTCAATCGGTAAAAATACTAACGGCAACGAAAGAAACACAATAGATAACATCCCAAAGTGTTATCTGTTGAAACCGCGCATCCTTCTGTTGTCGTTATGTAACTTCTGACAGTGTAGTATTTTTACCTATTGAAGGTGTTGTTGGAGATCTAGGCCCGAAATAGTATAAACTTAATTGGTCATAACACTTTATTTCTAAGTGAAAAGGTGTTATTCTTGAAAGTGTTATGCGCAATCTGTTATGAAACTTCTGACAGTGTAAAAGCCGACGTGACCTGGCCCTACTTAGGACCGCTTATGAAAGCCATATTTTCTTCTAGGTCGGTCGTTATTTCTAAGTGAAAAGGTGTTATTCTTGAAAGTGTCATGCGCAAACTGTTATGAACCTTCCGACAGTGTAAAAGCCGACGTGACCTGGCCCTACTTAGGATCACTTATGAAAGCCCTATTTTCTTCTAGGTCGGTCGTTAGTGGACAGCGCTTCGACTGGGACGATGAGCAACTGTCCACTCTAGTCAAGAACCTTGAAGCAAATCTTCAGGCTGTCGAAATTTTAGGGGCTCACAACTACCTTCTCCCCCTTATGTAAGTAACAGTTTCTCTAGCAAAACACTGCAGGCGTTCACAATTTCCTGAGTAGCTTGCGGAGGTTGGATTCGAGGGTTGTTTCTAATCTGGACTGGAAGCAACTTCATATCCTATAAGGCAGTAAAGAAATTTGCTGAGGATCTCGTTTTGAAAACTTTCCAAGAGTGAAAGGGATAGACTGAACGCCACGGGAAACTTTATTCGTCTAACAGATGAAAGAACACGGCTCGCGATAAACACACTCAATAATGAAAGAAATCGTGAATGTTTTCTGACTGACAGAATAAACACCCTCCTCCAGACTAACAGGAAAAAACACCTGTTTTCAACCGTCCGACTGGCATCAGTATAAAAACGCGAAACTTCTTTTTCTTCTAAATTTTTCATAGCTTTCAACGAAACCAACTTTTTGTTTTTCTTTTCATAAATTCAGGACAACAAATTTCCGACAAATTGGCGAATCATTTTTATTTAAGATTTTCTTCTTCTTCTTAAGGAAATAAGTAAGTTAAATTAGTCTAAAGTCCATTGTAAACCACACACCACGAAAAAAGACAAATTTAGAGAAAGTGCTCTGTGAGTGACAGTCACAAAAGATGAACTTCCCTGATTTTGAATTCCCCACAAATTTTTCTGTTACTCTGCGTATCAACGATTCCTTCTCCAAATGTCCACTCCTGAACTTCCCTTCTTAAAGCACAATTCTTACTAGAAATTATCTTTTCCCTATGAAATGGATCAGTAGCCTACTTTCCACCTGAAACTAGGGATTCTCTTGTTAGCGCTTGTCGACTATATCCAGCCTTCCTGCTCTCCGACGCGGCGGCTGGGCGCAAAACATTTGAAAACTTAACGTGCCTTGGTTAAAAAGTGGAAAAACTAAGCAAATAAAAGAAGTAATCAACAGAAGAGTATCACATTCTTCTGTGTGAAAGAGTTGTCAGCAGACATTGAAGATTCCGGCAAACTTTTCGCTGGGTGACGGGAAAACTCGGCAAGGCCGAAAAAGCGCTAAAAATCCGTAGTTACGAAACGAAACAATGGAGAAAAGTAGGGATTTTAGAAGCTTATGATTCCATATGGGAGCTAAGTATACTTGTAAAAGGCAAAATAAGCAAGAGGGTTCCTTTAAGTCTTTAGCTCTTCACAAGTGTTCATAAAATGCTCAATGTTGTCTAACGGTTTCCCACCCATCGGGCAAGAAAAAAGACCATCCTAACTTTTCCTAATATTTACGACGACCTTCAAGTGACATGAAATTCGTCCTGACTTAAAAGACCATTTTGAACCCTCCTCAATAGAAGTCTTCTCTCCCCAAGCCTCCTTGGACTTTGGGTAGAGACTGCGTAGAGTTCCAGAAACAGCACCGACGTCATCTCAACATGTCGAACTTGATCCATCGGGTTTTTGTTAATTTCCATTAATTTCTGATATAAATCCATCAGCTCTGTTGATGGAAGTTGGTGTTTGGGCTCTTAGATCAGTAATGGGATTGGTTTAATAGATGGGCTCGGAAACTGGAGGAGGGTGGAGAAGCTGAGAAAAGGAAGAAAGTTCCTTATCAAATTGATTGAAAGATTTCTTCGACACAATAAATTAAAAGTTACTGACTTATTAATACTAATCCTTTGTTCGCCTCATAGCCAACTTGACCCCCCCGAGCCTTCACCATTACCATCACCGTCCACAACTCCTAAACGTAAGTAAAGTATGTGAGTGTGGAAGTATACTTATGCTTAAAATCACGTATCTCCACCAACACAGGTGGCTGGAAGACCAAAGCTAGCAGTAATGGTTTTTCGTTTTAGCTTCAGTACTTGTCTTCAGCACAAAACACCAAGTCAAAAAGGCACCTGTGATCTAACCTGTCACATACCAGGAGTATCTGAACAAAAATGTACAGGTATTTCAGGCTGAAAATAGTATTTGGAAAAGCCAACCGGTTACACTGCCTTGCCTTTGCAGTTTTAAACTGTTTTGTGCATACAAGATAGAAGTGCGATATAATACATGAACTACAAGTAAACAAAAGTCTAACTTTCTCTCCATCAGGTTGGATAATGCGATTTTTTGCCAGGATTTTAGAAGCGGTTTTAATGTTGCAAACAAAATAACTAAAAAAATAGGGACGTGAAATGCGAGCAGGTCCAAATTTTTTAAATTGGCGCCACGGCGGCTCGAAGTCATTCACCTTGAACCAGGGTCATCTATGCTTCAAGAGAAACAGAAAAAGCATAATATTTTCGTGAAGCTATTGACTGATATGTTGCCGAATGCTTGGCAGCCAAGGACTAAGGCAATTTACGCTAAGGGAGAAGTTACATAAACCTTCAATCTGCTTCTCCTACGTCTGCACCTAAAAATCGCCACATATCGATCTGTAGATCTGAAACTGCATTGTAAACAGCGCTTGTCTCCATAAAATAGTTGCGTCTTTGCAGATACCATGGTTTTATCCAAGTTTTATCCTGGTATATTATACCACGGTCAAAAGTCGTTTTTGCAGTTACCGTGGTATCTGGCAAGGTACCGTGGTGTCTGATATTCAGATACCACGAAACTACGAAAACGACTTTAGACCGTGGTATCAGATACCACGGCTAGTGCTGGGCGATATTTGGATTTTTCGATATGTCGATATATCGATATTTTCACTTTCGATTATCGATATATCGATATCGATATTTCTCTACCATGTCGCTATAGGATACGTCTCGTGTCTCCAAGATACAACAAAATTGTCGTTAAACAGCATATTGCATCATCCCAAACTCAGAATAAATAAGAGCTGAATTATGGAAAACATATTGCTTCAGTTTCGGATATATAAAAGAAGGCTCTGTTACATTCTTTACAATAATTATGAATGAACAAATATCGTTTTCGATATCGATATTTACGTTTCGATATTCGATATCGATATTTGGTCCGATATATCGATATATGGTTATCGATATCCTATATTGCCCAACACTAACCACGGTAACTTCACAAACGACTAATTGCTGATCCAATTATCGTGGTATCTGCAAAACGCAACTAATACGATGCTGGTGCCATCTACAGAGTACCGGGTCCTATAAAAGACGCTGCACTGGCGCTAAGCAGCGATTCAAAACAAATGAAACCTTTTGCGTGATTAAAAAATGTCTTTTTCAGAAGAAGTACAGTAGATGTACTCTTCTTTGAAACAGTAGCTTCACTTTGAACAATTCCATTTCGTCCTGTTGCTGGGGCAAACATTAAATACTGGGTAGTCAAAGCATTTCCTTAAAGGACCTGTCTTACCGTTTATACTAACGCGACCTACTTCCATAATCACTCCATATATTTCTAACCCGGGCACTCCAATTTCGTACGGCACATTCTAACCCCTCTAACACAGTGGTTCCCAACCGGTGGTACGCGTACCCAAGCGGGTACGAGAGACCCTCGCAAGGGGTACGCGAAGGGCCCAAAATCAACTTACTTTGTAGCTATGATGTCTCTCTCGCCTGAGTCGTTTTTGGGATCCCAAAACGTAAGTTGAGGGATATCTATGACTTCGCAAAAGTTGTCCGTCTGTCCGTCCGTCCGTCCGTCCGTCCGTCCGTCCGTCTGTAAGCACGATAACTCTCGAAGGGAATGAGATATTTTGATGAAACTTGGTGTGAGGATTCGTTGGGTCGGCGGACCAGTCGAGTTCGTAAATGGGCTTTGTAGCCCTACATTTAGGGGTGGGGGAGGGGTTTCAAATTAAGGGGCAAACAAAATATTTTGAAACAGCTAATGTGCTAGTCGATTATGGGGTAAGAAGACATGCTGAAAACGATGGTGAAAACCATTTTGTAATCGGACAAGTAGTTCGCCCGGAATCCGGCCAAAACCGGAAAGTTTGTTAAAAGTAAAAGTTTTATTTGAAGTTGATTAGATGTTTGATTTAGAGGTAGGAAGACATGCTGAAGACGATGGTCAAAACCATTTTCTCGACGGACAAGTAGTTCGCCCGGAATCCGGCCCAAACCGGAAAGTTTGTTAAAATTAAAAGTTTTATTTGGAGTTGATCAGATGTCCGATTTAGGGCAAGAAGACATGCTGATTTCTTATGTGAAAACAATTTTCTTCCCGGACATGTAGTTCGCCCGGAATCCGGCCAAAACCGGAAAATTGTTAGAAGTTAAAGTTTTATTTCTAGCTGATTAGATAACCGATTTAGGGGTAAGAAGAGACGCTGAATCCGTGTGTGACAATCATATTTTACCCGGACATATAGTTCGACCGGAATCCGGCTGGAGTCGGAAAATTTGTTATAAGTTAAATTTTTATTTGAAGTTGATTAGATGTTCATTATTGGGGAAAGAAGATACCCTGACTTCGTTTTTGAGCTTTCTTTTTTCGCCGGACAAGTAGTTCTAGAGTTCGGCCGAAACCGGGAAATTGGCAGAAGTGGCAGGGACTTTTCGTCAAAACAGATATGACCTACGGGTAAACACACATGCTGAATCCATATCTGAACTTGGTTTTCTCAGATGATTAGCTATTTGGCCTTAATCTGTTTCTGAATTTTAATTGTAAGAATGTTCAAGGATTCTGGCGATGACTAGATCTGGCTAAGACAAGACCCAGTTGTCTTTTTTCTGTACATAGTTCGCTCGGAAGTCGGTCGAAACCGGAAACTTGGCAGAAGTAAAGCAGGAAGTCTCGGTCAGTATTGTCAAAATGGATATGGCTTATAGAGGTATATCTGAACATGGTTTTCCCTGATCATTAGCCTGGCGAAGACTGGATCTGGCGAACACAAGACCCGACTGTCGGAATCAAATATTAGATTTTTGGGATCCCATCGACACCTTTGGTCTTGTTTTTTTAGTCTTCTGCTCTGACGTCGTTTCAATTGATACCCAATTATACGCAATTTCAGGAACACACTTATACCTTATTACTGATGACAATAAATATCGTCTTTTGACGGTTTGACCATGGCAAAACATATTAAAACAACGATTCGTCCAAAAAAGGGTATGCAACGTTTTTAACCATGATTAGGGGTACGCGACATGGAAAAGGTTGGGAACCACTGCTCTAACAAACCCTGCATTTTTTCGCCTTTGTAGTAAAATGTGACAGTGAAGATTGATCCTTTCAGTTTTTTTACTTGTTATTTTTTTTCTTTCTGAATAAATGTGAAAGCTAAAACCTTGCCTATGATTGAAATCCAAACGAGTTCTTTCAATCTAAAGAAAAGCACAATACAGGTTGATTTTCTCACTTGCCGTGTTTTGCTACCTTCGATGTGTATAACGCTGTCGACGGTTGTCTGAGAGAAGGTTTTCCATCAGAAAAAACGGTTCTATAAATTGTTTCCCTGTTTTCGCTATAAGTCAACGGGTCTCGGAAGAGGCTTAAAACAGCCAAAACCGTGGGTTATTTGTTGAATGCACAGCCTACTTCTAAAGTACTCAAATATTCCAAAATACTGTAGGTTGAAGAGTAAATAGTGCGAGGGTTCTTTAAGTTCTCCTTAGGACTACTGAGTGATGTATTATGTGTTTCGTTTTATTTAGCAGAACATTAGCATTAGACACTTCTAAGTGACTATTTGAAGAAAAATAGCGACTGTATCACGTTCTCGCAGAAGACACAAACGCACTAAGCGAAGCTTCTGAGCTGAGATGCAGTCAGTGGCGCCATTTTTTTTTTTGGGGGGGGGGGCCATGGCCCCCCCCTGAATTTGAAAGGGGCCCAAAATCCGAGGTTTTTTGTCTATATTCCTTGTTGTTTGACATGCTGAAGTAAAGACATTTATCAAATCGTAAATTTCACACTGCACCGCACAGTTAGTAATTTGGTTTTGAACCAAAATCTTTGTATTTTAGCAGAAAACAGGCTGATTTGAGGCGCTCTTTTTCAAGATAATCTGGTGTTTGTTAGCTGTTTAACCCCATATCCGAACTTAAAAGATTTCATGAATCCAGATTTACTTCTCGAGATTGCGACAAATCTCGATAGGGTTTCGATCGAAAGCCTCAGAGGGTGAAAAGTCGCTTATTCTGTCATATGGGTAGGCATCAAACTCCAGGTAACAGCATGCTCCAGTTAACATTTTTATTTGTGAAGGGTCTTTGAACAATGCGTGATTCTTGAATATGCACATTATGGTGTATTTCAAAACGACTTTAATTTTACCCTAAAAAAGCAATTAAATTTTACGTTTGAGCAAAAAAAATTTAGGATGGGGGCCCAAAATGGATGTTTGCCCCCCCCCCCCTGAGGTTTACTGAAATGGCGCCACTGGATGCAGTAGCCCTAAATTCACAATTCAATTCTCAACAAGCTGAGCTCCACATCCTTCCATCAAAGCTCCTTTCCAGGATCATCCAGCTAGCAAGGAATAACCCACCAAAACTCCTCAAAATCCTCCTAGCACGTCTTGGGTATTTCAACCGTTTGATCGATTGGTCAGAACAAGGTCAGAGAGTCTCCGACGTTAATGAAATTTCCGAGAGCATGATTGGGGACTATTTGGAAGAGATGCGACAGAGGAAGAAATCCGACTCAGGAACCACTTTTTCAAGTAAGATCTAAAGGTCTGGTACCTCAGCTCGAAACGGAAGTTTAATTTTTTTTTTTTTTTTTTTTTTTTTTTTGATATTCGCGATACGGCCTTGTTATGTCATAGTTGTCGTTTTATATTTTTGGCCAGTTATGTAGGTGTTTACTATGTTTTTTGCTCTCCGATTTCTGGAGGAAATAAATTATTTGAATTGAACTGAATTGAAAAAACAGCAACAGGGAACGATAAGACAAATATGCAGTTTAGCGGTATAACCCCTGGTTCACACTGCTGCGATTTCGCGCAAAATTCTGCGTCATGCGACATACGACACGAATCATGCAACAAGCAACGCAGAACTTTACATTTTGTCGCAGTGTCGGATGCGTTGAAATATTTCAACTGATCCGACATAACGCATGCGATTCATGAGGGAAAGAAAGGAAAAAACAAAGACTAGTTAATTTTCAAGATTCAAATTGCTCTACCTTGATCTGACTGTAATCCTAGGATGGTTAAATGCAAAATATCTTCTGAATAAACTTGTATTAACCTGTTTTGAACAAGATGACATGTGGGGTTTGACTGAAAATTTCCCAATGCTGGGTGGTATTCAGATGGGTAATCTCCCAGCATCTTCAGCCCCAAGGGTTTCTTTGTCCTTTTGCAGAATAATCTCGAGCAAAAATTTCGTTTTCAATTTGTGTCTGCGTGGTAGTGGGAAGGTCCATGCGATTCTGTCGCACGTCGGAACATCAAAGAAAAAATCGTGTCGCAAACGAAGCAGCAGTGTGAACCAAGGGTAATACTATCCGAGGCGCCGCTGGGGTTCTAAGAACTACTTTGCGATTATGAGAAAGAGTGAGTAGGTTGACCTGACAGTTGACCAGCTGAGGCCGTGTGAGACGTGAACTAGTTTCAACACCGGCCCATGCAGGTATAGCAGAGAAGTAACGCAAACTGCCATCTGTAAGCACAGGCCAAAGCCAAGACAACCAAGACAAAGATGTATGTTTAAAGCGGACGGTCTGTAAGCAGTAGGCCTAATACCCAAGATCGAACAGATGACATTAAGCTCTTCTTTGCAATTTAAAACATTGGCTATAGACTAGTCCTATGGACTTCCTCACTGACCAATTTTGTGTTTTTCTTTTTTTTTTTTACCGGAAATAAAATCCTGTCATAAAAAGGTCTAACAGCTTTTCCCTTGGCAGGAACTCAGCTGTTGTTCATGGTGTCAGATCTATTCGTAGCAGGAGGAGAGACGACGATAACAACTATTTTATGGACCATTCTGTTTCTTGCCAGAGAACAGGAGTGGCAGCAAAAAATCAGAGAAGAAATAGAAGGCTCCTTCGGGCGAGAGCAACTCCCGAGGTAAGTTCTTAGACACACGTGATTCGAGGAGATGAGGAGAAGCCAATGCTGCTTATTACTTGAATAGTCAAGTCGCATGTCCTCTCCGTCCTGGCCGAATGGATAGCGCGTCGAACTCAAAAGCGAAGGGTCACAGGTTCGAATCTCGGTGGTGCCGATCGTTTGATTTGGGACGGGTCAGTGGCGTGACCCTGAAAGACAAACCACCTTCAAATGTGTTCCTGGAGAAATCTGGGAAGGTAACAGGAAGGGTGTGCGAAAGCACAGTATGGCTTGCCTCCAACCCCCCATTTCACTTCCTGGCTGAGGTCAGAATATCAGAGATCAGCAGCACCCTTTGTGGCCTGACAAGGCTTCTGCTGCACCTTTACCCGAGTGGTTGCTCACTCATAAAATGGCTGTACAGTAAGTACCAGGTGCCCAGTCGGTTAGCACGAAGCCTTGTACAGTAGTGCCCAAGAAGGAAGTACCTCCCCTCGCCTTTATCTGTCTTCTCGAGGAAACCACGATATTATCCGTTTCAAAGATTGTGGGTGTCACCAGGGACCCACAATTTCCTGTAATGACTCGCCATTCAGGGGGCTTGTCATTTCCTATGCTTCTATGTTGCTATGTTGCTCGAGCCTCACCTAGTTTCCAAAAATTCCACTTGGGTCGAATCGGCGTTCTTGCTCAGATGGACAAAATTTGTTGGGACTATTCAGCATGCCACCAGGTACCTAAGCTAGGACAAAAGATCCAGGATACTCTTCCATTACAGAGAAATATTCCTAATCAAGCACAACAGCTGCGAAAAATTTTGTCTATCTGGATAGTCGGGTATTTTATCCCCGTGGGCATTTCTCGAACTATCTGTCGCTCGGTCAAGAGCGCATCAAAAATCTCTTATTGACAAGCCCCCCGAATGGCAAGCCATTGCAGGAAATTTATGGGTCCCTGGTGTCAATCACGACATACAGAAGGGGGTTGGTGTTAGACAGAAACAGCGATTTTGAGGCCCTCTTTAACGGAGTTATATCATAAGCATTCTAGCACTTGTAAGGTCTAGAACCCCCCACCCAAGACCCAAGATGAAGCCACGACTCGATCCGACCGCTGGGTCATCTAGCGGTGCGGGTCGGAAGCGCCCGTCATGGGGAAGGTGGAATCATAGTTTGACTTTGGATCTAACAAAATGTTTTTATTGTAGCAGGCATATGAAAAATGTGTAGAAAAATAAAACTAATTATTTGCATTATCGATTTCTTTAAGTATTTTGTTTTCTGTTTTTTCATGTTAATTCCCGTAAGTCCAAAGAATTAAGGATGTAAACTAGATCACAATAAACAAACGCCGTAAATTATACTAAATCCGTTATGGTGATTTCTTGAAGATTCTGCAAATGAGCTAAATAATATTTCCACTTCCGAGACCCAAAAATGTCAAACTGGCCGATGATTTCTTCTTCCAATATACCTAAACGTCCACATGGTGATATACATAGTTCTTTTAATCCTATTACACGCCACTCAATCTTTTCGAAGGTTCTAGTAATCTTGTGCCCAGCGGCAGGAGATCAATGAATAGTTAATTAGCAATGGGGGATTAGCGTTCAGGAGCGAATTGTGTTCAAATATTCTGTGGACAACGTTGGCTACCGTGAGGATTTTGGGGAGAACAAAGGTAACACTTTGCTCGTAAAAATCCGACCCATCGGAAAATGATGGTGTCTCCATCTTCTCGGCCCACATGAATCAAAGACTTTAACTAAACAAATTAGTTGATGCGGTTCTTCTGCGAGGGCGTGCCAGACGTACGTTTCCAGTAGTATCATGTCATTACCCCACCCCATTTGGCATCTCTTCTGAAATCTCGAGCATTCTGTTCTGCACCGCTGCTTCTCTTCCCATATCTTGTCTGTTGTTCCCTGGAGGGGGCTTATGTCCATGATGTTCCTACGTCTCTATGTTCCTTGGATATTACCTCTCATGGGACGCAATATCCCTACCAAGTCTTAGATCTCCAGAAAATGTGTAATTAGGCCGAAGGCGACTTCTAGAAGGATATTTCCTCGTCAGTGTTTTGTTCCCCTCTTATGAATGATAAATGGCATATTGATTGACACGTGTAGATAATATTATACTAACAAAGAAGCTATGAGACCGGGAAAAGGTTACATTAGGGACGCTGCACTTCCCATCAAAACGATACTAGGATCAAAATCAACACGTGTAGATGTGATGAAAAAGAAAAAGCCGGGGAGAAGTTTACGTTGGGACACTGCTATTCCCCTTCCTCGACAAGAAGCCCAAAATCCTTTCAAATATAGAGTCCTTCAGCCCAAGCTGACTGCGAATCATATTTGATGGTGCAAAACGGATAAGTCAGCTACATTTTATTAGAGCTATATTTCGGCCCTTCTTGGCAAGGGTCCTCTTCAGGCTCAAGCTGCTCAAGCTGGAAAATTAACTTGTCAAGTTAATTTTCCACAAGTTTTTCCACAAAATTAACTTGTCAAGTTAATTTTCCACAAGTTAATTTTCCAGCTTGAGCGGCTTGAGCCTGAAGAGGACCCTTGCCAAGAAGGGCCGAAATATAGCTCTAATAAAATGTAGCTGACTTATCCGTTTTGCACCATCAAATATCTTTCAAACATAACAGTGAAAATATTGAAAGACGACGAGTACAGGATTTCTAAACTGATCACTACATCAACAAGACCAAAGGTGTCGATGGGATCCCAAAAACCTAATGTTTGATTCAGACAATTGGGTCTTGTCTTCGCCAGATCCAGTCCTCGCCAGACTCCCTGAACACTTTTACAATTAAAATTTAGAAAAGATTAAGGCAAAATAGCTAATCATATGAGAAAACCAAGTTCAGATATGGATTCAGCATGCGTGTTTTATCTCTTTAAGTCCTATCTATTTTGACGAAGCAGATCGAAACTTTCTGCCTTACTTCTGCCAATTTTCCGGTTTCGGCGGAATTCCGGAACTACTTGTCCGGTGAAAAAGTAAAGCTCTAAAACGAATTCAGCATGTCTCCTTACCCCTAAATCCAACCTCTAATCAACTTCCAATTAAAGTTTTACTTTTAACAAATTTTCCGGTTTCAGCCGGATTCCGAGCGATCTATACGTCCGGTGAGAAAATGGTTGTCATATGCGAATCAGCATGTCTACTTACCCGCAAATCGAACATCTTATCAAATTTATATAAAACTTTTACTTCTAAACAAATTCTCCGGTTTTGGCAGGATTCCGGCCGAACTAATTGTCCGGCGAGAAAATAATTTTCATATTCGGACTCAGCACGTTTCCTTGCCCCTCAATCGAACCTCTAATCAACTTCATATTACTTTTCACAAATATTCCGGTTTTCGCCGGATTCCGGGTGAACTATTTGTCCGGCGAGAAAATAAATTTCATATTCGGATTCAGCACGTCTCCTTACCCCTAATTCGACTATTTCATTAGTTTAAAAAAAAAAAATTTGTTCCCCTTAATTTTAAACCCCTCCCCCACCCCTAAATATAGAGCTACATAGCCCATCTTCGAACTTGACCTAAAGAGTCCTCACGTCAAGTTTGATCAAAATATCTCAACCCCTTCGAGAGTTATCGTGCTAACAGACTGACGGACGGACGGGCAGACGGACAAATTTACGATGTCATAGGTATCCCTCCACTTACGTTTTGGGATCCCAAAAAGCTAAAGGATCTTGTCGGTTTTTGGATCCGGTGCAAATTGCCATCTGTGGAACAAAGGCGTTTGGAAACAAGAAATTCTTTTGAGTTTCCTAGAGTCAGAAGAGATAACGATTTTAAATGGAGATGACATGACGATCTATCAATGAAAGCAACCAAATACTACACAAAGACATGACATGATGATCTATCAATGAAAGATCCGCCCCGACCAAATACTACACAAAGACAAACTACCTCTTGATAAGCCATAGCTTGTTCGACCCTCAAAGACTCAAGTGAAACGTAATTATCTTCTTCTGAGCCTTATTCTATTAATTTCAATTCTACATAGTTGTACCCAGTATTAAAGGACCCCTCTTGTTTATTTTGCCCTTTATAATATACTTAGCTCTCTTGTGGAATTATAAGCTTCTAAAATCCCCACCTTTCTCCATTGTTTCGTTTTGTGCCTACGAGTTTTAGCGCTTTTTCGGGCATGCCGAGTTTTGTCTGTCACACAAAGCAAAATTTGCCGGAGTCTTTAATGTCCGCTGACAACTCTTTCAAACATAAGGATATGAGAATCTTCTGTTTTTTGCTTCTTTTATTTACTTAGTTTCCCAACTTTTTAACCACGGCGCCTTCCGTTTTCAAACGTTTTGCCCCCACCTGCCGCGTCGGAGAGCAGGAAGACTGGATGATCTCGACAAGCGCTAACAAGAAAATCGCTGATTTCATGTGGAAAGTAAAGTAAAACTGTTTTCTGACCCCTTTCATAGGCAAAAGATCATTTCTAGTAAGAGTTGTGCTTGTGCTTTAATATTTTATGTCGATGATTCAAAAATATCAATTTGGAAATGGCTATTAAGCGAAAATGTGTTGTGTCGAAGAAATCTTTCAATCAATTTGATAAGAAAATTTTTCTTCCCTAAATATCTCAGCTCCTCCACCCTCTTCCGATTTCCGAGCCCATCTATTACACCAATCCGATTACTGATCTAAAGACCACAAACAGCAACTTCCATCAACAGAGCTAATGAATTTTTATAAAAAAAAGTAATGGAAATTAACACAAAATTTAAAGTGAAACATTTTCCGTACGACTGTAAATATTCAATTTGTTCTGATCCTTCAAGTTAAATGGTGGACATATTTATTTTCAATTCGGCGCTACGAGCTGGATCAATACACATCTATCTATCTAACATATTTCAATCCGTTCGGGAGTTGTAACAGATTTACGATACCCATTGGTAGCTCAACTTTTCTTTTGGAAGTCCAAACACGACACCCATCGAAATATTTCAATCCGTTCAGGAACTGCAAAAGATTTACGACATCATAGGTATCTCATTCTTTCTTCTAGAAGTTTTCGCAGTCTTTCATCGAAATATTTCAATCCATTCCGAACAGATTTACGGCATCATAAAGATCTCAAACTTTTTTTCTGGATTCTCAAAGGCTGAAATGGATGAAGCTCTCCTCCGACTGTCTTAACTTAGTTCCAGAAAAGGTCGAGCGTCGAACCAGGAAAGGGAAAAATTCGCCAACAAAGTTATGAGAACATTTTGAAAGTGACACACAATCGCAGACCGGGCTGTCAAATCAAAAGTCCGCGGAAGAAAAGCAGGCAGTGTTGTCATGTCAGACAAAAACAAATCATTTGTACATGAAATCACAAAAAATAGATCACCCGTTTCTCAAAAGGAAATCACAAAAAAGAAGAAAGCACGACGAAGCCGCGCAGGAATTTTGGTGATTATTATTGAAAATTTGGTGAATTATGTGGCATTTTGATGTGAAAATCACCAATACTGAGGAGTTTCGTGAAACAAACAAAAAATTCAAAACTTTGGTGATAAATCACCACCCGTGGCAACCGAGCTTCGTGAAACCACTAGTCCTTTCTTTTCTAGCTACACTGAAAGACAGTCCTGTCCATCACTTGAAGCGTTTTTAAACGAGTCTATTCGCTACCGGACAGCGACGGCGGCAATGTGGCATTCAACGACGGAAGACAGCCATGTTCAAGGATATGATATTCCCGCTGGAACCTGGATCTTAATGCATTTCCAGGGAATGCACCATAACAAAGAACACTGGAAAGAATGGGACAAATTCAACCCAGAAAGATTTCTAAAGGACGGTGCTTTTTCGAAGAGAGACGACTTCCTACCATTTTCATCAGGTAAATTTATTAAATCGCTCATCAGGTTTGACAAAATGTTTCTCTGACCTCCGGAGAACTTAAACTTAGGTAGGGCTGTACGTTATCCTATACCCCCACTGTACGCCCCAGCGATAGCAATACGGATTCCTTTGACTTGGGTTAATTAGTGATCGTGTTCCCGCAGAGACGACGAGATAAGATAAGATAAGATTTATTCCACTAAAAGCACGGAAGCCATGGGAAAAAAATAAACACAAACAAAAAACACAAACCAAATAAATGCTAACTATTTTACATATTCCTTTACAGGAATCTTTCTCTGTGGTTCATCGAAACCGAAAGGAATCTTTCCAACTTTTCAATATCATCAAATATTTTACTTCCCATTACTTTTACCAACCAATCATCCCCCCAATTACTAACACCAAAAATTTCCCCACGAAGATCTGAAAGCTCAGGACATTCGCACATTACGTGAAAAATAGTTTCGTCCAAATGTCCACACATTGGGCAAAAGTAAGGACCAGACAACAGTCTTACCTTACCCAAATATCTTCTACGCATTCCTAAAGGTAGACAATCACCTCGTAAACTCATTAACAACCTCAAATGATCTGCTGGAATCCCCGCCTTGAAATAAATTTCCTCCCCCCATGTCTCTTTGGCCCTCACGTACAACCACAATGAATCAGATGCCTCCACCCCACACTTCCAGAATTTTATTTCCTGGTCATGTAACCTTACCTCCACCTCCTTAGCAATACTCACACCATTTCCTGCACTAGAAGTGCCCTCTAACGATTCGGACAGACGACTTGGGTTGGACCTGGAATTCCTGACAGGATGTTCGGCACCATCAACAATTCTGTACATAGAAGTTTGGAATGTTTCAAATTTATGAGAAAAATTAACAATATCAGACTGAGAGGATAGGACTACAAACGACAGTCCCCAACATGAAAGTTACGGATCTTTTTGCTGCTCACCAAAAAGCTTGGAAAAATACCGATAAGTTGACTGAGAAGCAGAAATAAACTAGAGGTACGGGCTCACACGGCACTTGTGTTGCAAAATGGAAGATGTGAACGTCACAAAATACCAAATTCATCCCCCCTGGGTTTGAACCTAGAAATAGAATATAGGGTCACTCGAGTCTAAGCATTTCCGGCCTCCCCTTATCTACGCCAAATGGATTTTCTAACCTCCAAGTTTACATCTACTCGTTTGATCCCTAGACATGCCACACTATTTCTGTTACCCCCCTTCCATCTCCCTCTGGTTCGGACACGTAGATGAATCGTCTAAAGCATCTCTTCTTAACGCCTAAAAGGTTCAAGTCGTATCTGGCATTTTTAGGGAAATTCTGGTACCCCCAATCCCCCACCGTGCTTGGATCTGGTCCGGACCCCCAAAAATACTTCATATAGGGCATATGATCTCTCTACTTTCATTTGTCATTCAAACCGTTCAACTCGATGGCGAGTATGCGAGCCACAAAATTTCCGGGACCCCCGCTCCAACTCCCCCCACTGTGACCGAATACGACTCGGACACATAAACTTCGCATCTTTGGCATCTCCTCTCGGTCAGTCAAGTTTGACTCGAATCGGAGCATATCTGCAAAATTACGGTTCCCACTTCACTTTCATGCTGTGGCCGGATTCGGTCGTACGCCAAATGACAAATCTAGGCCGAATAAGCTCGGTACCATCCAACTTGCATCCCATTCGGCCCAGTCGTTCGGTTTTTCTGCCTTACAAAAAGTTTCCGACCCCCCCCCCCCCCCCTCCAACTCTTCCAACCATGGCTTCATGTGGTTCGAAAACATGTTTTGCATATCTAGGTCATGAGTTCTTATAACTCGTGAAGTTTCGTTCGAATCGGACCCCCTCTTCGCAACCTATGGAAGTCAGTAATTTCCGGATTTCCCTTCCCTTAACTCTCTCAAAAATGGTCGGATCCAGGAACGGAAGTTTTGTAAGGTAAGGTAAATTTTTATTGAAAACTAAAAACAATTGTGTCGGGTCCTTAAGTCTATTTGGTCGGGTCACCAGTATGCCTGCCAAATTTTATCGTCCTTAGTACATGTGTAAGTGTCCTAACACGCGATCACCGGAATTCCGGGAAACCCTCCCAGCTCCTCCCAGAAAGCCCCGATACGATCTGGTTCTGTAAGAACGTATCAGGGCTTACGCTGGTTCTGCCCACTAAATTCCATCCCAATCACTCGACTATAAGCGTTTACGCCCCCCCCCCCCCCACAAGTATAGGTCCGGACTTGACATGGAACATCTGAGACGATAGCTCTTTCCACTTGCCAAGTTTCATTCAAATCCGATCACCAGTTCAAAAGTTATGCATGCCACTAGATTTCGGATTCCCCATCCCTCCACTCCCCCCACGATGGTCGGATTGGAAAAACGACCATTCTTAAGTCAGTTTGTCGAGGTCCCTGATATCGTCCTAGTACATCAGGAAGTATCAAGCACGCGGATCACCGAATTCCAGACCCCGAACTCCCCCCACAGTGCCCGAATCCAGTCCGGTTATGTAAACGATGTATCTAGGACTTGGGCTGGTTCTGCCCCTCAAGTTTCATCCCAATCCCCCACTCTAAGCGTTTCCCAAGATTTCCGGTTCCCCCCTCCAACTCCCCCAAAGTAACCAGATCCGGTCCAGATTTGAAGGGGGTTGTCCGAGACAAGAGATCTTTCCAAATATCAAGTGTCTCTAAGATCCGACCGTGAAGTGATTATGTCCAGGTCGACTCCCTGATCCACCTACCAAGTTTCATCGTCATAGCTTGTGTGGAAGTGCCCGAACTAGCAAAACCCGGACTGGAGGGCGGACGGACAGAAATTGCGATCGCTATATGGGACTTGGCCGAAGGGCAAGTGCCATAAAAACCGATCACTGAGACGAATCAGATACCGGCACCAAGTTCCCCGTAGGTAATCATAAATATCTGAAATATTTCTCAGACTATTTGCATCAACATTGGTGAAATTTTGTGCATCCTTACGTTGATAGTTTAAATTATGGCGACAAAAGATGATCGGGATAAGGGGGCGGAAACAGGAAGTTATTCTCAATTTTTCCAAACCGATCTGGTGATGGTGCTGAAAATCCATGAAGGAGTTCTGGTCGTTGGCACTGAGTTCCACTTTCTAAAGACCTCTATCTGCCTTCTCGGCAGAAAAGGCAAGTTCTTCCTCCAAATATGGTTGCTCTCACAGTGCGATTTTACTTTGTAGACTCTCCGTTCTCCACTGTTTAGTTCGATCAGAATCTTGAATGCGTTGTATTCTGTTTTGGCTGGGAGTTTGCGTTGGTGATGTCTCGAACCTGGTTCGGGAGTTTTGCACAGGGTTGCCACGGATAGTAGGAAAGCGCTGCTTCTGGCAAGTTTTCTAGAAGTAGCAGTATCACAAAAGGTAGCATTATTCGAACACTTTTCGTTCTTTTCGGACTGCTTTTTGATTCAACAGCACATACTGAATTAAAGGAACAGTGCTCGCCACATGTCAATTTTAATAGTTTTGCAAACAACGACGCAACACATCGTTGCAACTCAATTTTTAAAATAAAAAATAACGCATTTTCCCAAGAAAAGTACAGTTGTTTTTTAATCTTCAGCAACACAAACCTGTGAGGCAACCCTGGTTTTAGGTCGTCGTTTTTAAGTTGCTGCAGTCACAGTTGGACGTTACGGTCACACGTCTAAAGCAGACCATCTCAATTTCATAACGACCGCCACCAATTACCATAGAGATGATGGAAGCTCCTCTAAAGAGCGGCCCAGTAGCATTTATGTCTGTCTGCAAAACCTTCCCTCACAGAACAGAAGAAGATGAAGAATGTCTATAAACCATTTGCATTTATTTGTTCCTTGGGTTTCATGGAGTTTAGTCGTTTTTTAGTAGTTTTTCTTTTAACCGCAAAGTGAGACCGTTATGAGGCAGCCATCATCAAGGGAGTTAATGTCTGTGAAGTTATGTCATTGTTTGTGGCACTTTGGTTGAAGAAAAAGCTTGCACATAGAAGACACAGAGTAAAATTGGACTGTGCGTCACCTTGGTGTGCAAAACACTTTTATTTGCGAAAGCTACATCAATCGATGATTCATCTATTCTATGAGTTGGCGCTCCTCCTAGGGGAGGAGTCAGGTGGTGACAAGAGACAGGTGGCCTCGCCTTGGAGGAGGAGCCAGTCATTCAGAGAGGGAGAATTGCTCACGGCGCGGGAGACATGGACCAGAAAACAGAAATCTTATCCTTCCAGACTGGGTTGCAGTCGACGGTGACATATACTGCATCTTAACAACTGACAGAACAGTCACCCAGAAAATACAGAGTTTGTTGACTTTCAGTTTGTCCGTCTTCATAGCTTACCGAGCACTCTCGGTGACAACAAACTTCTCAAAATCTTCCTAATTTCGCGAATATAATTTAATTACCAGTTTCTGTTGACAGTGGAAGTATGGAAAAGCGGTAGAAAATTAAAAAGTTCCCTTTCATCTTTCCCTGACCGGGGCACACAACTTTTTAAACTTCAACAGGGGAAACTCAGTTTTCAACTGGAACTTCCAAAAGAGTTAGGACGAGCGAGTTAGTCTTTGTGTGTTAACCCCATAGGGTAACTTCGAACAGTTAAAAGGTCAAACCAAGGGCTTACAAGACATTTACCAACACAAATTTCGTGGCATCTTTTGCGTCTATTCACATTTCTGGTAAATATCCTTTTCTATGCTTAGTATATCATTGTGGGCAATTATTCCATTTTTTTTCCTATCCATCAAGTATCATTCCAGTCCGAGTTTGTTCCCGTAAGGAAATAATTCAAGTAATTGCATTATGGGACATTTTCCAATCGCAAACAATTGGAAACGATCGTAAACAATTGTTTTTTACGATTGGAAACAGTTGTTTGCGATTGGGAACAGTTGTACAGACAGTTTTACGATTGGAAACAGTTGTTTCCAATCGTAAAAATACAATCGTTATTACAATCGCAAACGGTTGAAAATAACTGTCTACAATCGCAAACAACTGTTTCCAATCGTAAAAAAACAATTGTTTACGATAGTTTCCAATTGTTTTCATCTTTTGCGTCTACGCCGCAGCAGGCACTTATTCTTATCACACCCGTACAATGACTTGAACTATTTCCATACGGAGATCAACGGGCAGGATCCAGGAAATTTAGTTTTCAAACTGGTGCCGAAATTCTTGAGGGATCTAAGCTTTCTAGCCCGTCTGGAAGAACACCCAACTAGAGATTGCGTGGCCGATAGACCGATATATGATCGCGACTAGCACTTACCTTTATGGCTTCACGAGTCCCACATAAGGTCAATGAAGTCACCTTTTTGGGAAAGATATGTTACTTCGGACGGTTAGAGCGAAAACAGAAAACATTCGAATATTCTTAGCAGCTCCTTAGGAACTACTTTGACTCACCAGTAGCTCATTTAGCTGATACTGACAGCAAGTAAACTGAAAATGGCAGAGCAAAAATCAACTAACGTTTAGAATAGAACAAAATTTATTTTTCAAAAGTAGCTGTCACAGCGTTACCGCCGAATTCAAACTTTTTGTCATGAAAAATGATGAATGACATAACACTCTATAGTCCTGTCACGAAAGAAAAAACAAACAAAAAACACTAAAAAGGACTAACTAATAGGTTTTTGTACAACTCAACAAATGCTGGAACAAAACTCCTTCTATATCTTTCATGAAGAGGGGCCACAGGTGCTATTTGGGGATTTTCGGGGTCTAATACGTATCGTAGAATAAGGGGGAGGGAGAATATTACGTGACCGGGGAACAGATAGGGTTTAATACCGAAAACGATGCTAAGGCGGGTTCGTCTCTCTTCCAGGGTAGTCAGCTTGAACCTTTTTAGTAGGTAATTGAAGGGCACTTTAGCTTCCCCGTTAATAACCAAGAGGGCCCTTTTTTGAATGTTCTCGATGCAGTATGTGTGTTCTGAAGAGACCCCGAAGTGCAAACAGGACAAGCGTATTCAAGAATAGGTCTGATAAAACTAACGTAAATTTGGAAGGGCAAAGAAGGGCAACAAATTTTTGAAGTAGTTTCAAAACAGCAATACATGGGGACGCTTTTTTAAAATATTTTTTAAGTAGACAGCCCATTTTAGATCATTGTTTAAAGTAACTCCGAGTAGTTCAATTTTTTTAACGGAGATTTCTGGGGGAATGGGGTCAAGAAAAGCTGGGGTAGATTTTAAGAAGTTAATTGTCATAACTGAAGATTGAGTTGACTTTCATTTGCGACAGAGCAGCTTCCTGGATAGTGTCATCCAGAATGGTTATTGCTGAGCTCTTGATATTTAAAGTAACATAGTATGGAGCATATCTCTTCTTCAGACTACAACCGCCACGGCTGTCCACACCGACAGAACAACTCTAGTATAAAGGGCGTCATCAAGCCGAATTAACTTTCCAATTCAACCAAACTCAACTCACTATATCTGATTTTTGTTTCAGCAAGTGGACAGAAGATGGGACCGTGATTTTTTTTTATCACAGTATCCTACAAAGACTGAAAATGGCACCGCAAAAATAACTAAAGTTTAAATTAGAATTTCTCTGCTGGTACGACTACCCCTCTCTGAAGAAAAACAGAAAATCTAGTATATACGGACAATCCTCGTTCCCGGTTCAACGAAACCAAAGCTCCCTAATAGTTGACTCCCCCCAACCAGCAGTGCCGAACTCCTGCCTAGAGCCCAATTACAATGTGCGATAATTTTTAGTTATGATTCTTACCTATTTACCTATTTCATAAATACGTTAATAGATACAAAACTAAATGTAAAACAATTTTTTGCTATAATTTCTCCAAAAGGAGTACCCGAGTCTGTTAAAACTACGGGCCTTGCAGTTCTCAATCAATCAATCAATCAATCGATCAATAAAATTATTACCCGAAATACACACATGGCGTAAACACGGAGTAAATATAAAGAGAAAAAAAAGAAGAAAAAGAAGAAAAAGCAGATACAAACATAGACAAAACACCTTCTCATCACAACAACTGCAAAAAAAGAAGAAACACACTTAACAACTTCAGGTAACAATTTGACGAATTTTTTCTATATTTGGGCCTGAACCCCAGATAATTATAGCATCTCTTCGTCAACAAACAAGCACCTCCTCATTCCAAGTTCAGACAAACTAAAGCCGGGCTCTAACTTTGACTTCCTTGTTCATGAGACTAGATCTATAGAAGCATGTTGAAACTTGCCAAATTGAGAACAAAGATCCGAGTTGATTCTGCAAAACAGGATGAAAGCGAATCTCTATTTTTAGGCGAATGTGGACTGTATGGGAGGGTTGTTCTAAGGTGATCTAGAGATGAGTGAGACGGCGTTCGTAAGGTTCGTAAAGCTTTTCCCGAAGTCTGTACCATAAAGTTTGAAGCCGCTGAGACGAGAACTTTACCTTTTTACTTAAAGTTTATCTGAAAAGGGCTGGGGTAGGGCAATCTAGTTGCCCATCACTTATTCACTAAAATTGGCTTGAAGACCCGCTGAAAATGCGTTACTTGGTTGTTCCGCTATTCACGAATAATCGATTTTCAAATAGTGGAATTTCCGTGTGATTTATGGTACCTCTATGCACTTGTGTTTTTTTTGTGTGCCTTACGAGAAAGATTTATGATTTTTTTTTGTTCAGGCACTAAGCAGTCTCCACCAATCTGACAACTGCCCACTGAAAAGCCGCGTTTTTGTTGAGATTAAAATTTTCCGCGTCATAGTAGAATTATCGTGCAACGGCCGCAGATATTCTGAACGTCATAACTAGAGTAGATAGTGGAAAAAAAAATCCCTTTGCAGAATCCAAATAATTCAGTGTATTCAATTAAATGACACACAAATAAGTTGGCTTTTCATTTAAACTTTAACGAAAATTTAGTGTAGCAAATTATGCTTAAAAAACTCTTCAATTACTCGACCTTATCATCACATTCATACCAAACCATTATATCAGCATATTTCAACTTCCTGATTCCATATTAAAAATTTATTTTAAAATATTGCTCTGGATCTCTTCTCCTATTGGTCAACCTGATGAGATTCACGACACACGTTAACTGAAGTCGTACTTCTTGCCTATTGCCTTAACGTCTCGGGTTTACGGAAGAAAATCCCAACAACTTTACGCAATTCACGGACACAAGTTATCCTAACAGGCGGTGAAATATTTTCATTGTTGAGCTGTACGCAGTGTGACCAGTCAGTCAGAAAACTAGCGATCATCCGAACAAGGGATTTACGTGAATTTACAAAGTCACAGATATCCACAATAGATATCACAAAACCAAATGGAGTTTAAAAGCACTTAGAGGCCGAAAAAGCTTGTTAAGCCCGTCCCCTTCACGCTACGTTACTCACGTCTGTGTAGCGGTCTACGTATACGCCCCTCATCAAATTCCTCTCAGATTAGTTCTTTTTTGGCCGCTAGGTGCGCTATCGTAAAGAAAACAATGCACGTTACTTCTTTGTGTACGTTTCCAGGTTTGTTTTGCTATTTTCAATTCCTCTTAGGCCTAACCATGTTTAAAACTGTTTAAAATGCTTCTTCCCCTCTGTTCTGTCAAGTGTCACCGAGTTTGTCCCAACTCTGTTCTGTCAAGTGTCACCGAGTTTGTCATTTCTGGCTTCCGGCTTACTTGCCGAGTGCTGGCTGTGACTGACTTTTCAACGGGGCTAATGCGCATCTCGATATGAAGCGAAAGCCTAATCGCTTATTCACCCGTCAGATAACTTATCCCCAGATCTCACGTGTGATTGTTATTGTTCCTCTACCGCGTCTGGCGGCAATTCGTCATCGGATTGTATGAAGGACGTATTGATCCGTAATGTAAAAGAGAGAAGAAATTTCAACCACTACTAACAAAACGACTGCGCTACGAACCGGTAGAGCTGATGAACGAATTTCCAGTTAGACTACTCCATGTGTTGTTTTATGATAAGAGAAATACAATATAAATGCAGTTTTGAAAACCAGCATACGTTTTCTGAAACTTACATCACTTGAGGTCCTTGAGGGTAGTTGGTCAGTGGATGGTTTGGAAGACGAGAGAGGACTAATTGACAAATTAATAAATTATTTTTTAGTTTATTTTAGTGAAGGTTTGATTAGTTATATAATATGGTAGTACATGTGTACTGGTTGCGTTTTTCAAGCAAGTATGTGCTTTGTTTGTAACCGGTCGTAAAGCCGGAATGATTTATTTTTTAGTAAAGTCGTTGAATCCGTTGTTGTTGAATCCTTAAAAGTGAGTCTGATTCATTTACACTTGCCTCTGTCTACCGGGAACTGGAATCAACATGAAAGCCTTGACGTAACTCAAGACAATTCACATAAAGTAGCCCGGTACAGTACGAAGTCGCCTTCACCCGCTAGTAGCCTCCAGTGTTGAGCGATATTCGATATCGATACATCGGACCAAATATCGATATCGAATTTCAAAACGTAAATTTCGATTTCGGAAACGATATTTGTTCATTTATAACTATTATAATTAATCTAACAGAACTTAAATTTATATATCCGAAATTGTACTAATATATTCTTCGTAATTCAGTTTTTTTTTATTCGAACTTGAGATGAAGCAAGATGCTTTTTCACGATGATTTTGTTCTTCAACTTTGGAAAAACGAGAGGTATACTATAGCGAAATATGGTACCAAAATATAGATATGGATTATCGAATATCGAAAGCCAAAATATCGATATATCGGAAAATCCGAGTATCGCCCAACACTAGTAGCCTCGGCTTCAGTGACGTTCGCACGACGATTGTAAAGCAGTACGCAAATAAGCCAGCAGGGAACCCCGGAAAACAAACTACAAACGTCCGTGCCGACTCGCCCGATTCAACCTATCAAACAACAGAACACCCTTTCTCGCAGCTCTCTTTTCCCCGAAGCAGACGTCAACCTGTCATGCAATTTAACCACATAATAAGACCTCCACACTAAATATTGAAGATCCTATCAGAGATCTGCTGCAGTAATATCACTCAAATTTGTCACGCCGACAGAACGTTTATCATCTACCCCCATGATTATCTACTCGAAACGAGCACCTACTGCAACCCCCCCCCCCTCCAACGAACGCGTACAGATGTCACCACAACTAATCGCCACACCAGCCCAATCGAATGAAATCATCCACCCTTTATCACCACTTCCCCAGGAAATCTCATTTCTTTTCCCGAAACCAGAGAGTTTCGTAAAAAAGCGATTCTGTTTTTCCTTTTCCTTGCTTTCCGGCCCACACAATGTCAAACGCAGATTTCGAAAATGCCTTGGCACTCCTGATAGGAAAGGTGGGAGTTTTCTTCTCTTATCGAAAATCGATAGCGTATCTTCCAGGCCATAGAAACTGATTGGATTAGGGTGACATGATTGGCGTGCATTCAACAACCAATCACCAACAGTTGGTATTTAGGAAGAAAGAGGGCACTTAGCTCTTTGACCTAAGTGGTCGCAACCGTAATGAAGACTTAAAGATCAAACGAATAGCTGATCAGGATCAATTGGCCATATTCCGTTCAGCGCTTCCAAGCGGACTAGTTTCTGTTAATCCCCTTATGCCTCACCGTCAGCACTTGGATTAGACATGGTAAAATAGATCCACAGTTTAAGGAGTGGAAAACCTGTCATCTGAACAAAGCCGAGTGATATTTCCCTTTTTTTTGTGTTAACTTGTTATTTAGTACAGTGAAGCAACGCAAATTAGCTGTCAGCTATGATGTTGTCTAAATAAACCTATCTCTCTCTCTCATCTGTATCCCAGGTAATGAAGGTTTTGCATATTTTTCAGCAGTAGAAAGCGAAAGTGACCCACTACCCTATGGATCCGAGTTTTTACCATGTCTAAACAGGTGTTGGATATGAGGCAATGGTGGAATAACAGAAACTAGTCTGATTGGAGCGCTGAACGGTAATAAGGCCAAATTTGTGGCAATCGAGACATGTTTAGAAACATAGTCCCAAGACGAAAATACGCTCAGAAATTACTCAAAGATGTTCCATTTGCGTCCCCCCTACAATATGGAGACTTTAACTATGTTTCTCTGGAGTCCACACAGAGAATCTGCAGCAGGGTCTAGAGGGGCTGTGTATTGGGATCGACTAAAAAGAGGCACGGCACGACATAGTCTAAGAGGCACGAGTACTAAAAAGAGGCACGAAACTAAAAGGACCCTTTCATGCTTCAGAGTCAGGGGCAGGAACAATGTTCTAACATGCCTTCTTTTAGGCTCTGGAGTGACGAACTCTCGCTTACTTGTCTACTTCTACTACTTGCTAATCTCTTTATACATACTCGTGCCTCCTCCGCCATGCCGTGCCTCTTTTTAGTGGATCCCCTGTGTATTTGGTTAGGGTCTAAAGAAATTTCACAGTTTTTGACAGAAGAAGCCGTGGACAACTCCTCAGCGGTTTTACAAATCCCAATGTTATTTCACTTTCATCTTTTTGGATAATATTTAGTAACAAAGAGAAAAGAAAATAAGATCAATGTAGCCTACTTCAAATATTTAAACTATCTTTCGAATTTCCCGTCTTGGAAATATAATACTTGCATCAGTACAAATTTCAATATAAATGATCCTAAAGTTGAAATATAAGAGTCGTTAGGACCTTTTCACAGTTCGTACCCACTATTCCTGCAACCGGAAAAGTATCTGTGTGTTCGATTGGATTCTAGGACTATATTTAACATCATAATTTATTGCAAGTGTTTTTTTCTCTTTTTTTTTGTATTCCCTTTTGTGCTCCATCTTTATTATTTTGGTATTGCGACGGGCAATTAAACTTCTCTATAGATTAGCCTCTGTAACAACCCCTGTCCGAGGGGTTGCTCACTCCCAAAATGGTTGTACAGTGGTGCCCAGCCGGTGCCCAGCGAGGGTGTACAGTGGTGCCCAGCGAGTGAGCAACCCCTCGCCCCTGTCATCTTGACGTAGCAAGGCGTCTTTCCGCTTCTCTGGAAACCAATACTTGTCCCCGGAAGTCCTAAATTCAGCGCAACGTCTCTACATTATCCTATGCTGCAAAGACCGCATAAGTTATAGAGTCTGACATGTGTCAGCAAGCGCTTAAAGCACACGCTTTGTATCTTCCTATTTTCATCAGTGGCGTAATTTCGTGAAAACCCGGGGGGGGGGGGGCGTCGTCTAGGGCCTTCAAATTCTATATTACAACTCTTGTAAAAGTAGGATAAGACCGAAAATACACGAGTAACCAACAGCATATCAAACGAAGAAAACACATCCACTGCAAACCAAAAGTATTTTATCATGCGGAATCTATACATACTATGGTCATTGGCCCTAGATGCACCGTTTATTGATCCTTTCAGAATCCAGCCACAGTGGCCCGTGGAGGGAGATGGGAAGGGGGAAGAAATCTCGTGGCAACGTATAATTGACATACGGACGGAGGGATCAGGCCGAAACTTGGTGGACAGGATGACATAAAACCTAGATTTGCCATTTATCTATCAATCAATCAATATTTTTATTTACCCGTATAAAAATGGCACATAACATGCCTATACGGAGTATTTGGAAAACAATACAAGAAAGTAAAAGGAAAAAAAAAGATCAGACTAAATTAAACGAAATGACTATACAAACGCACTATAATACAGATGGCACCTGTCTAGAGAAGAGGCAAACTCAGCACGGCTTTGGGCCACAACCACACAGGGATCAGTAACACCGTAGAGCTGCGTAGCTTTGCGGTTACGAGCCCATGTGGGAAGGCCGAGTAGGTACTTAGCATACTTGTAGAACAATGTACGGATTGTCCTTAAATCAGTTGTGCTAAATAACTTCCAAAAAGGAGATAGGGCTCCCGGATCTAGGCATTGTTAGTTGGGGAGCTGTTGTGGTCCCACAAATCTTGTGACACACTAGTACCTTAAGGGGCTGGGATGACATTTGGTATGCAGACCGCCCTAATGTACACGGCCATATGTATAAAGAAAAAACAAACTTCAGTACAAACAAACATATAATGTTTATTGCAATCTTCACCACATATGTACACATATCGTTTAAACATTGCCCTTTTTTAATCGAACTTTTCTTTCCTGTAAAGTAGAGACTTTCAATGCGGACACTCGATGCGAATAAGTGATAGATCACGGCAAAAGCTATGTCTGCTCTCAATAGTCTAACAGACTATCCGGAAAACACATCAAGGGTCATGAACGCTTTATTATTATCTGATGGTCAAAATATTTAATATGAGAGGGCACGACACAAGTTCTCCTATACTGTTATCGCTTCCTGGCTTCCTGCAGCTAGCCTGCAGATTTCTGACCATTTGTATAGACAAGGAATTTCAATATAATTCCCGCCTCCACATCAAAGACGAAGCGTAGTTATCAAAACTTTATATTTCGATTTCAGGTCGCCGGCAATGCCCTGGCGAAACATTGGCAAAGACGGAATTATTCATCGTTATTGGATCACTCGTGCAACACTTCCGAATCTCATTACCCAATGGAAAGCCACCGCCGAGTTTGAGAGGGATTTTCGGAGTAACACTTGCCCCGGAACCTTTCGAGGTTATCTTAGAGAAGTGCGAATAACTAGCCTACTACAGAAAAGAGTGTCCTCACCGCTATAGCACCCTACGTGGTTAAATGTTGTTTGTTGTTTGAGTTTAAACTTGAAGCACGTGACCCTGGCCAGGTTGGTGATGTGCAGTGAACCAGCGAAAAATTCAGTTAATAAAATATGATTTCAACGATCTGGAGCTTTATAATTGGTAGAGTGGATACATTTTAAAGAACATAAATATAAATCAGGTACTGTATTCCCTCAGTTAGCCAATTTCTAAGTCCTTACTGTCTTTGTTCGAAGAGTAACGCAATGTTTGAAAGGTTTGCGGCAACCTCTCGATGAAAAATCATTCGCGAGGACACCTGAACCTCGTTTTTGTTGCAATAGCGCTGCCGCATCGCTGCTGCAGCACTTCTTTGCTTTTGCACAATATGCGTTTTTGGACTCACTTTCTTCTTGGTTGAAGCGGCAGCGCTGCAGCATCTTGCAGGGAAGCACGGACTTGGTCGGTGAGCAAGTCCGTGATTCTTAAGAAGCGCTGCCGTGCAAAAACGGATGTAGAAGGAATCAGTCCGGAATCGGCGGAGAAGTGGACCTGCAGCATGCAACAAAAACGAGGCTCTGATCAAATCAGGCACACTGAGCTCACCTCTAGCGCTGTCCTTATGTATCAGACTGTTCATTTTCTTGATTTCTTCAGTAGCTCTGCCACTTTTCTTTTTCGTTGCTCCATTTCTTCCGCTTCCCTTTGCCTTTGCGGAATGATCTCCGGTTGTATCGGAATCGGCTCCGGGTTCCTTTCAGGACGCGGGGCAACCACGGGCTCAAACACCGGAGGTCTTGCGACTTCCTCATCTCTCCGTGCCCCCTGCGTGGCGCGCTCACTACCTGCGTTGCGACGAGCTATGCTCCTCTGTCGCGCTACTGGAGGGGCTGCCGTTCGGTCAGAAGCAACGCGACCCCCCAGGTTCACGCCGGAAGCACCCGGCTGCTGTGTGCTCGTACTTTGCCTGTCTAAAGCGCGTCTTTGCTCTTTTTTCGCTTTTTCGGCGGTGAGGCGGGCTTTTAGCGCCGGGTTTGATTTTAACAGCGCTTTCCCTAAGCGCGTTCGCAGTGACGCAGTGTCTTCCAGTTTCCGCACTGGTGGCGTGTGAATCTTGGATTTCAAACGACTGCCACTGGCTGATGGAGCAGGACCTAAAAAAGTTACTACCCTTTGACTATTGTTGTCCAAGACCTGCCTTGGAAAGACTTTGAAATGCATTTGCAACTTAAAAACAAAGATCTCTCGGATCCCTCCGGGAGCACCTGTGAAGAATACGATAAGCTAATAGAAGCTAACAAAACAGAAATTCCGCGGGTCGGGTTGGAACTAGAGTCTCACATAACCCCTACCCCAAACGCCACTACTGACATTCCTGGCGTAATAAAAGATTCAAGGGTAGCTAGATTTCACTAAACCTACTATATGGTAACGGGAAATCCCTAGCCTAACACCTGAATTGTAAAATAAGGGCTAGGTTGGAATTTGAGCTGTGTACCCGATGAAAAATTTATATCAAAGTAGTACTTTGAAGTAGTACGAAAAAGTAGCATGCAGTACTAATGATGCTACTATATGCTTCTACTTCAAGGCTACCGTGTTACTGCATACTACTATATGCTATTATTAGCAAGACTCGATGCTACTATGGCAAGAAAGGCTGCTACTACATACTACTGCATAAGATTGGCCAGTCTGAGGCACATTAAATTATGGTATTCTTTGCTATTACATAGTATTACATGCTACTTTTTCGTACTACTACCATACTACTACCCAGGCTACAAATTTTTCATCGGGTAATTTAACCAACCAACACCCACCTCGCGATCCTATCACCGAATGTAATGCTTTCACCGAACAGTGGATTGCTGTCTTAGGCCTTGTGACTGTTGATATTTTTCAGATATTGTGATACTTTGTTGGAAGGAAAAGTTACAGGTGTCAGTAAACAAAGACTGAATTAGTTTTAAGCAGAAGCAGCTTATTTTGAGACCGTCTTTAACAGATTCGACCCTCTCCTTGTACTACCATTATAATATAGTGCCCGACCCAAAGCTAGTGAACGGGTGAAGTCTTGCCTATTTAAGGGAGTATGATGGAGGGGGCACGCTTAGGGTAGAGAAATAGCAAAAGAATTTCGCAGACAAGAATATCATTAGCTCGAGATGCAACGTCTAAAGATCTGGACTGGATCCGGGCACTGTGGGGGGAGTTGGAGGTATCCCGAAAATCCCGAATTTATCCCGAAAATACTGTCGCAGGCTTAAAGTTTTGAAATTAGCATGGAACTTTGCGGGCAGGACGATCACTAGCCGAAGATATGGGGTTTATAGATCCAGACTGGATCTGGCAACAGTTTTTGTTACCAGATCACGACACTTTCGTGTATAATTCTGCTTTGGTGCATAGTTTCCTCCTCTGATTCTCTTACAGATCTTTTCTTCACTTTCATTTTGTGATGTTGTGTGGTAGCAAATCTTCGCAAGCAGTGCTTTTGTTGTGCTACGTGGATTGGTTCTTGTTCGTGTGTGTTGTGATAAACTGTTACTTCTAAAAAGGGGGCGGGTGGTTCAAAATCTGGTAGGCAGGACATGTCATAAAGCATAGATTTGCAATTTATAGAACTGGATCTTATCCGGCCATGATGGAGGAATCCCAGGGGCTTTCGAAAGAGCCATCTAGCCTATACAGCGTGAACCTTAGCTGATACACATGCTAATTACCCTTACAAACGCAATAGGAGCTTTCAGGTCCTGTTTTCGTACTACTGATAGCTTTGGTAATTCATACACGTGTGTATTTCTTTAGTTAGCCTTCATGCCTACTCTTCGTCTCTTTCCCTCTCTTAGCAGGTGATATCCTGCTAAAAAAAAACCTTATCCATACACATGCATCTCACCTTCCATCACCTTTTACTGATCAACTTCTCTCTTTTACTGGTGATGACTCTGCTGAAATTTCAGTCACTCCTACACATTTCTTCCATTACTCTTTACAGTCGACTATGATCTCTTTCACCTTCTCGCAGTGAGTCCCCTACTGAGAGCTTTGCTCGTTCCATACGTCTTTCCTTCCGTCTATATTTGCTGACTCAATGATCGAAATCCCTATTTGGCCTAGAATTAGATCTCAAAGTCCCTCCTGTCTGCTTTGCCCGATAAATAAACTCCCAATCTTCACAACCAATGACATCCCGCATTCCAGTACAGTCTCCTCACATCCTTCCTTGTTAGATGGCAATCTCCCCCTCCCTCCAGCTCTAAGCTCCTTGTAACTCCTAACACGACCGTCCGAAGAGGTCAATCTCCTTATCCCAGTATCCACGCTTGATGACGGATATTCGGCATAGTCCTGTTAGAAGGATCGGTGGCCCTACTGCGACTTTGACTGTTAGGTCCAAGTCCTCAAAGAAGGTGGAACTGATTCAAACAGTCATGTTAGAGCGGACGATGATCCTACTGCCATCTTGACTGTTACGCCTAAGTTCACAAAGGAGACGGATCCAATTCCGGCACGCGCTCAAACTAACAACCGAGACACGAACAGCCACTCCGCCGGGAATTTCCTAATCATGAAAAAACGCCATGTCCGACAATTATTTTCTCTAATGACTTTGCTTTAGCTACCAAAAGCTGGAAGGATAGAAATGAAGGTAAGAAGACGAGCAGTCACCCTTCGCAAGTAAAAGAACGTTTGAAGGATGGAACGAGCGTAGCCCTGTCGCCATGCGTGGTAGCGTTTCGAACAAGACCAAAGGTTTCGATGGGATCCCAAAAACTTAACGTTTATCAGACTTCTTGATCCAGACAATCGAATCTTGTACATTGCCAAGTCTTCGCTAGACCCCTTTAACATTTTTGATATTTATCCATAATCAACCGCTTGAATATGTAGCTTACAATAAAAAATGTTACCGCTTTGAAGTTTTTTGCTGACGGGCAAACAACTAATCAAATGAGGAAACCAAGTTCAGATACGGATTCAACAAGCATGTTTACTCCAGTATCTCATATCTAATCGACCTCAAAAAGGTATTTTAGAATTGTGCTGTTGTTTTTCTACCAAATTCCTCGTACTTTAGCAGCATTCCCGGCGAACTGCATGCAGAGCAAAAGATCGAACCTTGCAAATTTTGACAGCTTATCCGTCAAGGAAATAAAGTTCAAAATTCGATAATTCCCCCCGGAAACCCCCTCAAGACTCAGTTCCTAACCCCGGATTTTTTTTCCAACTGAGTAACCCCTCGCGTGCACCTGGGATTTGTTTACCGATCACCTAGGACTGGCTCACACACACCTAGCACCTGGAATTGGCTTACCCGAGTGTCTAACCCCTCGAGTACTCCTTTAACGGGTACATCCAATTCCTAACCCCTCGCGTGCACCTGGGATTGGTTGACGAGCACCTGGGACCGGCTCACCCCCCCCCTCACCCCTCACTTATCCAGCACATCTTTTTTCCAGTGAGTAACCCCTCCCTTACCAAGTACACTTTTTTTCAGTGAGCAACCCCTCACTTACAGTGAGTTACCTTCTTCCAGTGAGTAGCCCCTCGCGTACCCTAGCAGTTCCCTCTTTGGTACACAATCAATCAATCTTAATTATTCGAAAAACATTCCTCACGGTATTAACAAAAAAAACGAATATTTGTTCTCTCGTCAAACATAACTATATACAACTATATATCCCATGAATCAACCCCCTCGCTTGAACATGTACCAACATATATACCAGCCCCATCGACCTTCGTATACACTAGATCTATCCGACGTCATACTGAATAAACAAATGACAGTCAGCTGCGCAGAGCTATACTAGTTTGAGAATAAAGGTGAGGAACTGCTGTAGCCAAAAACTGGTCTACAAATTTTGTGTCCGGTTCTCGCCAGATTCCGGATGAACTACTTGACCGGCAAGAAAATAACTTTCATATTCTGCATGTCTCCTTACCCCTAAATCAACTATCCAATAGCTTTTAAAAAATATTTGTGTTTGTCCCTTAATTTGAAACCCCTCCCCCACCCCTAAAATAGAGCTACTATGCCGCTCCTCGGAGGTCTCGGACAAGCCAGTTGATGATCAAGCGACGAGCACGTCGGACGTAAGACTAGTGTGCCTGAAAGTTTTTTGCGATGGAGAAGTTTCAGGGTGTGTTAGTAAAGCTCAACCCCTTCGAGAGTTATCGTGCTAACAGACGGGCGGACGGACGGACAACTTTTGCGATGTCACAGGTATCCTTCCACTTACGTTTTTGGACCCCAAAACCTGAATGCTGGCGTTCAACGGTTTGCTTATGACCTTGTTCGTGATTGTCTTTCGTGAATTTTACGTCATAGTTGGTTGTTCAGTATTACCGGAGATGGTCAGTTGTCATATTGTCGCGTTTGAAAAGCCAGTAGGCTGCCGCGATTTGATATTTCTTAATGGAGTACGGTAGTCTAGAAAGCGAGAGCGGCTAAAGTGGATTAAGGTGGCCAGTAAGAGACCCAACGGCAGCGGAAGATTATTAAACAAGTGACCACAGGACGATAACTGTTGGGGTAGGATTCAACACGGAGCAAAGCAAATTCTTGCCACTACGCGATGCGAGATTCATCCGCGTAGAAACGCGGACGAAATGAAGTTATGTTGGATAAGATTTTTCCGGATTCCAGCTGTCCGTTCGTCGAGGCGGAGCCCAAGAAGAAGCCAGAATGAACACCTCTGGCAGTAAGGGGGTTAGACACCCCAGATTGAGAATCTGGGAGGGTGAAACAGAGGCAACAGGTTAGTAGTCAAAATGGGCGTGAAGGAACGGGAGAAACGGGGAAGTGACTGAGAGTTCTGATTTGGAGTCAGGAGAGGGGGAGAAAGGGTTCGCTGTCATCCCTTTCATGGTATACGGAAGAGTTGCATTGACTGGACGAAAGGCACAGATACCTGGTTAGTCTGGAAGGCTTTGGCTTTTAGACCGGGCCAGGCTTCTAACGGAAACAAATAGTGTAGTTGTTAGGGGTGAGTTAGGTTTAACTTCTTTAACAAGAGCTACGAGCTAATATGGCACTTGTTACGAGTAGGCGGTACAAGAAAGTATATGAGAACGTCACAAAATACACCCGCCATCCAAAAATGCGGTTCGGAAATAGAAATAGGATATTTAGTTTAACCCAATTCTCAGCAGTTCCGGCATCGTCTTGGATTATCTGTAGCAAATGCGCATGACTGTTCAAACTTCCAAGTTTCAGCCCAATAAATCCACTCGTTTGATCCCTAGACCTGCTACACGGTTTCTGGTACTCCCTCCATCTTCCCTACCGGGGACGAATCTGGTTCGGACTAAAAAATGGATCATCTAAAGCATCTTCTTTTATACCATCTATCAAGTTTCGCTCGAATCTGAGCATTTTTGGAAAATTCCGGAACCCCTCCCCCCCCCCCCCCACCAGTACCACCGTTGTCGGATCCGGTTCGGACCCTAAAATATGTCATGTAGGGTATATGCTCTCTCTACATTCCAAGTTTCGTTTAAACTGATGCACTCAAATCGTTTGACCCCTACGCGAGCCTCATAGTTTCCGGCAATCTTCCTCCAACTCCCCCCACTGTGGCCGAAGAGGACTTGGGAACATAAACGTCGTATCTCCTAATCCCCTCTTCCCGTCCATCAAGTTTTTACTGAAATCGGAGCATGGCCTATCTCCAACTTTCCGGTATCCCCCCCCCCCCCTACCTTGGCCAAATAAGGCCCGGACGCCAAATAACAAATCTAGGCCGCATTAACTCGGCACTGTCGAACTTGCATCTCATTTGGTCCATCCATTTGGTATGCCTGCAAAGTTTCGTCGTCTTATAGTACATCTAGAACTATTCGAACTCTCGAAACCCCCTCCAAATCCCCCCACAGAGCCTCGAAACCATCTGGCTCCGTCAATTTCGTATCTAGGCCTAATGCTTGTTCTCTCCATTAAGTTCAGCCCCAATCTCTCTGCTTGAAGCGTTTCTTCAGTTTTCTCCCCCCCCCCCATCCCCCCACCGGTATTCGACCCGACCCGGACTTGAAACTGAACATCTGAGGCGATAGCTCTTCCACCTGACAAGTTCCATTCAAATCCGATCACCCGTTCAAAAGTTATGCATGAGACTAGATTCCAGACTCCCCATCCATCCACTCCCCCCACGACGGTCGGATCGGAAAACGACTATTCTCAAGTCAATCTGTTTTAATCAGCGTTAATCGTCCTAGCACATCAGGAAGTATGCCGAACTCGTGGTATCGCTAGAAATCCGCCCCCCCCCCACTCCCCCACAATGCCCGGATCCGGTCCGGTTTTGTCAATGACGTATCTAGGACTTGCGCTTGTTCTTCCCACCAGTTTTCATCCCGATCCATCCACTCTAAGCGTTTCTCAAGATTTCCGGTTCCCTCCTCGAACTCCCCCCCAGTGTCATGGGATCCGGTCCGGATTCAAAGTGGGACGTCTGAGAGACGAGGTCATCCTAAATTTCAACTTTCATCAAGATCCGATAACCTGTTCGCAAGTTAAAAATACCTAAATTTTTGGCTTCCCCCTCCCTACACTCCCACCCCCAGATGGTCGGATCGGGGAAGTGACTATTTCCTATTTCATCTAATCGGGTCCCTGACACACCTGCCAATTTTCGTCGTCCTAGCAGATCAGGAAGCACCGAACTCGCGGGATCACTAGAAATCCGGATCCCCCCCCCCCCAGCTCCCCAAAAATTAGCGGATCCATTCCGGTTATGTCAGTCACGTATCTAGGACTTGTGCTTGTTCTTTCCACCAAGTTTCATCCGGATCTCTCCACTCTAAGCGTTTTCTTCGAATTCCGGTTTCCCCCTCCAGTTCCCCCCAATGTCACCGGATCCGGTCTGGATTTAAAATGGAACGTCTGAGACACGAGGTCCTTTCATATATCAAGTTTCATTAAGATACGATGACCCGTTCGTAAGCTAAACATACCTCATTTATCCTAATTTTTCCGGATTCCCCCTCCCTCCACACCCCTCCAGATGGTCGGATCGGGGAAGCGACTATTTCTAATTTAATCTGGTCCGGTCCCTGATATACCTGCCAAGTTTCATCGTCCTAGCTTATCTGGAAGTGCCCAAACTAGCAAAACCGGGACCGACAGACCGACTGACGGACAGAAATTACAATCGCTATATGGCACTTGGCCGAATGGCAAGCGCCATAAAAAATATAAGACTAGTCAATATGGTTACTTCATGGTCATATCTAGTAAAAAAGATACTGGATGATTGCGGAGTTGGAGAATTGTGGAATGATGGATTAGGAAAGGAGGAAAGAGTGACTAAGGTAGTGAAAGAAATACTTAAGAGCCAGGAAATACAGGTTTGGCACGCCCAGAAGGATCAGTCGGAACCTTTGGGGTTTTATGCTGCGGTGAGACATGGGGTGAGAATATAATTTTTACAGCGGGTCTTAGACGGGACGAGTTAAAGATAATTACTGAATTGTTGGCAGATTGTCTACCAATTGGGGGTAGAAGACGTTATATTGGTAATTGTAAGCAGAAGTTCGGTCCTTACTTCTGTCCGATGTGTGGGTGCGTGGATGAGAGTGTGATTCACATGCTTTGCGATTGTATTGAGCTGAGTGACTGGAGAAAAGAAGAGTATGGATGTGTGCGTATTTGACGAAGAGTGGTTAAAACGAATTTTTAAGAATGAGTGTTTTGCTGGTATAAAGAAAATGGAGCGATTTTTGAGGCTAGCGATGGAACACAGACGTAGATTTTTTGAATAAGTAAAACAAATTAAACGGAGACGAGTATTATTATATGTTAGTGTTTGTTTTTTTCGTCTGTTAGATTTTTGCCATGGCCCTCGGGCTGCTTATAGCTATCTTATAGCAATATATATATAAACTATCTATCTATTTATCTATCTATCTACAATGAACCTCTTTAAGTCAACAAAGACAGAAGGACTAGAGGCTGACTTAGCTTGACGAAATGGAAATGACATACCTTCTTCCGGAAACTGCTGGATGCTTGCCAGGCTCTGATTTCTTTCATTTCCGTTTTCCTCGTCGTCCCTCACCTCAGTACCTTCGCCGTCACCAGACTCATTCCGATCTTGCTGATCGATCTGACCTGACTCTGTCTCCTTTTTTGACCGCTTCCTCGACACTGTTTTCTTCTTTTCTTCAGCAGGGATGTAAATATCATCTTCATCATGATTCCAGGTTGCTCCGCGGTTAAGAGCTTCGACGACGCGCTTGCTCATCTTTACTTCTCGATCTGCAATTTTACTTTTTTAAATGCATTTGCTTATGCCTGGTGCATATTTCTATATTTAAAGCCTGTCTTACCTATAACACTAACGCAACCTACACCCATAATCACTCCATTTATTTGTGGACCCGGAGAACCCAGTTTCATACGATACATTCTAACCCCTCTAACAAAACCACGCTGATTGTCTCACTAGCCGTGTTTTGCTACCTTCGATGTTTACCACGCTGTCGACGGTTGTCTGCGAGGAGTTTTTCCATCAGAAAAACCGGTTATGTAAATTGTTTCCCCGTTTTCGCTATAAGGCAACGGGTCTCGGAAAAGGCTTGAAACAGCCAAAATCGTGGGTTATTGTTGAAAGCACAGCCTAGTTTTAAAGAATTCAAATATTATAAAATACTGTAAGTTGAGTAGTAAATAGTGCGAGGGGTCCTTTAACGATTATAAAAAAACAATAATAATATGCTGCGGCATAAAAAAGCTTTTGGATTTACTACTGATCGGATTCGAAATGCTCACTATACTATACTTACTACACCTTTCATATCATATCATACATGTACCTACTATACATTTCAATCTATTGATCGATTTACCATTAGATCAGTTCAGTTCACTTTATCAAGCCAAGTCGTTTCATTACATGGTAAAACACCGTTCTACAGCACTTTACATACAAAAGTGTTATACAGCATGTCAAGACAGAGAGACTGAGCTCGTAGTGTTGAAGACCCAAAAGTAAATACAGTATAAATACAAGCTTACTGCAGAATAAACTAACTTGCAAAAAAAAACTTTTGTAAGGTTGGTCCAGGGTTCAAAAAGGTATTAAATATAAAAGCTGTTATTCTCAAACGGAGAGCTACAAGTTCCTACAAGATCTGCATGATATACCTCCCGAGACGCTAGCTAAGTTATGTCTCCCCTCCATCGCGTATAGATTTTTTTAGAGGATATTGAACTGAGACACTTAAATTAATCAACGGAGTTACAACTTTGAAGTGAGCGCGACAAGCGTCGTCATAGAGAGCACGCTTTCATGCTTGTTAATTAAATTACGTTTGCACCATATTGTTCAAGTAGCTCAAAACAGAGTTGTTGGACCCTGGATCAGCTTTATGGAATATACCCTTCCTAGAATCCAATGACGTCCTGCCGTCAGATGCGCTAAAGAAACAATAACAATCACACATTAGATCTCGGTGTTAGTTATCTGAAGGGGGAATACTAGGGAGAGGACAGGTAAGGCTCAGTTTAAAAATGGCCAGGTCTAAAAGACAAACAAAACAAAATTCGAAAATAGCCAAGCAAACCTGGTTAAACGTCCAACAAGAAGTAATGTGTCGTTGTTTACTTCATACTAGCACATCTAGCGGCAAAAAAATAATTAATCCGCACATTATTGTAGGATTAACCGAGGTATACGCGGTTAATATTGAACCGGCTGATAGCTTCGTGGATAAGATTTTAAATTCCGTTCAGTGCGATCTTCCCAGTTTCTTTGGGGAAATCCTTTAAAAAATCATTGTAATGTATTATATAGCACTGCAAAGGAAGAAACTCCATAAAGACAGTATTTAGAGGGACATTGACATTGCGATTAGACATTTGTTCTCCCTCTGTCTGTAAACTTTCCGGAATTTTTGGTATTCTGAGGCGAAAAGATTAAAATGTATCAGGAATTATTATTTCAAATATTGTAAATTTCTCTTGTACCTTCCTCGACGTTATAGGAATTCCCGTATAACTGCAACTTTTTTGCCCTCTGACCCTTGTGCAAGTTATGTTCAATTGCCCAGGACCTTCAGGTTTCTACCCTTGGCCCTTTCTCTACATTCCATCTAGGAAGAAGATTTTTTAGACCCGATTAGTTCCTTTTCTTCCTTTTTTTCAATGTACATTATTGAAAGCTCAGTGTACTTTTTCCTTTTATTTGTCTATTCTGCACTATTTTCCTCTTCTTAAGTGTATAAATAAAATTTCATCATCATCATCATTATCGTTGCGATCCTTCGTTGCAATACCCAATTTCCTTACCTATCTCCCCTTTGGCAAATATTTTCAGCTAGTGAAAAAAATAATCTCCGATCCACTTTCTTCAGATTTTCCAAATACTTACTTCGGCTTCTTGTCCCTTTGGACAAGAAATACCAAAATGATTAAAACAGAGCATAAGTGATCCAAAACTTGCTCTTTCTAACCTGATTAGCAAGTACAATTAAAAAATCCAGTCCCAACCCTGGAGCAAAATCTTAACTGTATGAATGTGTAAATATCTTCAGTCTTTGATGAAAGAGTTTTCAGTTTATAACTGTTGATTTATGTTTCTATGTATGAAAGTGTAGTGTCTTCCTTTTGTTTTATTTATTTCCTTTGTACTCCGTCCTTTTTGTTTGTTGAAATGACGGGTGATAAATAAATAAATCGTCATAATGATGGAGACAAAAATCTTTTGCACTACATAATATCCTTTTTATTTTATAACATCGTCCCATTCTGATCATTCTGCCAAAACTTTAGAAAGTCTGTCATATCGCTTCAGAGCAGAGAAGGGCACCAAAGGTTCTGTAAGCGACGGTCATGGGAATTGCGACGGTACGGAAGATTATCAACGTGAAATTTATTTAAAGTTTAACTGAAAAGCCAACTTATTTTTGTGTTGAATACACTGAATAATTTGGATTCTGCTAAGGGATTTTTTTATTATTTTCCACAATCTGCTCTAGTTATGACGTTCACAATATCTGCGGCCGTCCACACAACGTAAATTCTACTATGACGCGGGATATTTTAATCTCAACACAAACACGGCTCTTCAGTGGGCAGTGGTTAGCTTGACGAAGACTGCTTGGTGCCTGAACAAAACAAATTATAAATCTTTCTGGTAAGACATAAAACGCGGATACAAGCGCATAGTCAAGGCACAGCTCATAGTCACAATCACACGGAAATTCCACTATTTGAAAAGCGAATATTCGTGAATAGCGGAACATCGAAGTAACGCATTTTCAGCGGGTCTTCAAGCCAATTTAAGTGAATAAGTGAGGGGCAACTAGATTGTCCTATCCCAGCCCTTTTCAGTGAAACTCTAAGGTTTCGTCGTAGAGCTTATCCTTCCAATTTCCCACCACTGAATTCCAGTTGAAATTCCCCGGGAGAAACAAGACCAAAGGTTCCGATGGGATCCAAAAATTGAATATTTGATGCAGACAGTTACGATCTTTGTGCCGACCGGTTATGTATAAAACTCAAGTTCAGACATACCTCTATAAGCCATATCTATTTTGACGATACTGATCGAAACTTCCTGCTTTACTTCTGCCAAATTTCCGGCTTCGGCCGAATTCCGAACAAACTACCATACTTGTCCAGAAAAAAATAAAGAAAGTTCAGAAACGAAATTAGTGTATCTCCTTATCCGTATAAAGAACATCGAATCAACTTCAAGTAAACTTTAACTCCGGGCAGAAAATTCTTTTCACATAAGTGTGAAAACTAATTCATTAACATGTCTTCTGACCCCTAAATCGAACAACTTCAAATAAAACTTGTAATTTTAACAATCTTTCCGGTTTTGGCCGAATTCCGGGCGAACTACTTACCCGGCGAGAAAATGGTTTTCACCATCGTGTTCAGCATGTCTTTCTACTCCTAAATCGACCATATAATCAACTTCAAATGAAACCTTTACTTTTAATAGACTTTCCGGTTTCGGCCGGATTCCGGGCTAACTACTTGTCCGGCGAAAAAATGGTTTTCACCATCGTGTTCAGCATGTCTTCTTACCTCTAAATCGAGCATCTAATCAACTTCAAACAAAACTTTTACTTTTAACAAACTTTCCGGTTTTGGCCGGATTCCGAGCGAACTACTTGTCCGATGACAAAACAGTTTCCACCATTCAAACATCCAATCAACTTCAAATAAAAATTTTACTTTTAACAAAATTTCCGGTTTTGGCCGGATTCCGAGCGAACTACTTGTCCGATGACAAAATAGTTTTCACCATCGTGTTCAGCATGTCTTCTTACCCCATAATCTACTATCACTTATCTGTTTAAAAATATTTCATTTGCCCCTTATTTTAAACCCCCTCCCCCACCCCTAAAGGTAGGGCTACAGAGCCCATCTACGAACTTGACCATACTCTTGACCCAAAGTATCCTCACACCAAGTTTCATCAGAATATCTCATTCCCTTCGAGAGTTATAGCGCGCACAGACGGACAGATGGACGGACGGACAACTTTTGCGATGTCATAGGTATCCCGCCACTTATGTTTTGGGATCCTAAAAACAAATCAGCTCTTATGCATTAACTCTAGCAATGACTCTCCGCTGTGAACGAACACTACTTATTACCAGGAACAAATAATCACAATCATAATCAGTCCCCTACCCTGTCTCTGTAATGCGACCATGCGGAGTCGAATATATTCTCGATACCCTACCCGATGCAAACGAGAGTAGGAACTACGCGGAACATCATAATTTGTTACCTCCGCGATATCGTAATAGAGCCCTGCAGAAGAAATTCCCTTAAAGGACCCCTCGCAGTATTTACTCTTCAACTTACAGTATTTCAAAATATTTGAAGACTTTAAAACTATAGCTGCGTTTTTGCTTATACCATGGTATCTGCTACCACGGTAACTGGATCTGCAATTAGTCGTTTTTGCAGTTATCGTGGTATCTGATACACGGTGCTCTGCAAAAACGACTATTTCCGAAATCGCACTCTTCGAAGTCATCCCAAAAGAAAAACAGATAGCCAGTTACATCACTAAGTGCTAAACTTCTTTCTCACAAATCTGGCAAAATTTGATGAAAGTGAGATGACTTTTCAGATACCACGACGAGTTACCACGGTCGGACCGTAGTATCTGAATATCTGATTCCACGATAACTGGCCAGATACCACGATAACTGCAAAAACGCCTTTTGACCGTGGTATCAGATACCACGATAACTGCAAAAACGACTTTAGACCGTGGTAACAGATACCATGGTATCAGCAAAAACGCAACTTATGCTGTGCTTTAAACAAATAAGACCCGTTGACTTGTAGCGAAACAGGGAAACAATTTACACAACCGGTTTTTCTGATGGAGAAGCTTCTCGCAGACAACCGTCGACAGCGTGATACACATCGACGGTAGCAAAACACGACAAGTGAGAAAATCAGCGTGGTTTTGTTACAGGGGTTAGAATGTACCGTACGAAACTGGGGTCCCCTGGTTTAGAAATATATGGAGTGGAAGTAAACGAACCCGTCCTTCACAGCTGATTGGTTGTGTACCATTGTGACGTCACGTCTGAATCCGCGACTGATATCTGATATCCGCGACTGTGGGTATCCTACAGTTTTTCATCTGGTATGCGCAGCGGAGAAGAGGGATGATTTTGATTTGTTTCTTCGCTATCGGTCCACTCGAAAGCAGGAACATGGTTTGATGAACGAAAGCTTGGCAAAGACTTAGTTCTAAGTTACAGAGACTAATTTTCTTACCCTCAGATTTAAAGAGATCAAACAAAATGTGCACCAATTTGCAATAGTTTCTAGCCCCTTATGAACAATTCCTACTTACAACTCCATCTCCCCGTGATAGACATAGTACCAAATTTTTTCTCAATTCATATACGCCACAAACAAATAAAAGGATTAAAAGGTACACCAACTAGTAATAGTTACAAGCCCCTCATCGCCGGACAACTCAAAGCTTACAGCAAGTACCTTTAGCTCCGCTCAGTTTTGTCGGGTATCCATAGTCACTGCATGGGATCAAAGACGGAGGATTGGATTATTTGTTCTTGCTATTACGCGCAATCGTGAATACCATCTCCAACAAATGCTGTCTCTGAATGGTGTGTACAGTCGTGCCTCCGACTGCAGCAATCACAGACAACTTCTCTTCCGCCCCGTCTGCCACCGAATCCTCCGCCACCCCCTCTTCCACCGAATCCGCCGCCGCCCCCTCTGCCACCAAATCCGCCACCGCCTCCTCTGCCAAAGCCTCCGCCGCCTCGGCCAAAACCACGGCCTAACTGTGAAAAGGCTCCCCATGGGAAGATTATGTTTGACTAGAAAGCAAAGCATAAAAAAAACTGTCGAAAGAAAATCGAAAACAGGCGGAACCCGATGTACAATTGTAGCCTGCATAGTTGTATGGTAGTTCTACGAAAAAGTTGCATGTATTGATAGGTAATAGTAAAAAATACTATCATTTAATGTGCCTCAGACTGGGCCAATCTTAAGCTGTAGCATCCAGTAGCATCGTATCTTGCTATAATAGCATCCAGTCTAGCTAATAGTAGCATGCAGTAGAATGCAGTAACACAGTAGCCTTGACATAGAAGCATGTAGTAGCATCAGCTCGCAGTGCATGCTACTTTTTCGTACAACTTCATACTACTATTTTGAGAAAATTTTTTCATTGTGAAGAGTGATAGCGGTTGAAAATCATGGAGTTTGGTTCTTCTGTGAAGTTTTCTGCGGCCTGTACATATGTTTTTTGCATAATGCTTTTATGGTAGATAGATAGATAGATAAATATTCGCGAAACATTTGTGATGGCTTACGCCAAATTTGTCTGGTATCGTCATAGATACAGCCCATGAACACACAAGTAAATCATAATTGGCCTATTTATATACAACAATCATAATAACTTTACAAATTTAACTAACAGCCCTTTCGAGGGCCTACAGAATTTGTCTCGAGGTTCAGGGTTTAACTGTAACATTCTTCCACAAATGAAAATAATGGTGGGTCGGAAAGCCGAGGCACGAGTTCGAATTAACATAATCCGTGACTAACCAGTAAATTATAGCCTGGTACGCGCCACGTTCGGGATAGCCGTTCTGACAGGCCATCTATTATGAAAATTACACAATCATTATAAAATGCATTCGAGTCGAAAAGAAAAGCTGCTGCGGCCACATCTGGCATGAAGTCTGCCCCTTAATGGAGGCAAGGACGTGACGCTTTCGTTGCCAGGAAGCCTAGCCTTGACAGGATTCGACAGAAGAAAAGGAGCAAGGTAGCAAATAAGGATTTCCAGCTGCTGTTGCGATAGACGTGCCCACAAACTTGCTACGACTACTAACCTAACATGCCTGGAACCAGTGTTGCCACTGGTCGCAGAATTCTGCGATGTGTCACGGGAGACTTTTGAATAAAGCGAGCCATAACTCTGCCATCGGTAAGACGGACAAACGGCAAAAGCATGTGATTATGAAGCTGAAAAAGCGAAATTTCTCGTTTGTAGTTGGTAAAAGGACCGAGTTTCGTAGGCACCAGAACGTCACAGGTTTTGGGGGCAAAATGTCAAAGGTTCCGTCAACAAAAAGTGGCAATATTGCCCGGAACACGAGAATAAATGAATAACAGGCTCGAACGTGGAGTGTCAAGAAAGGATTGCTTCGGCTTTCCTGTAAGACACAGTACAGAAAATCGTGACTGTCACCTCACCCGTTAGGAATATGATAGTAAATGAAGAAAAAGCAGCCCAAGTGGATCCAATCCAATCTACTATCTGATTTTTTTTTTCAAATTCGCTTTTTTTATTGCAAATCTCAACCAGCTTCCATAGCCTACAAATTGTAGTTTTTTATGGTACTAGACAGTCTAACCCCAGGCACTACATAAATGACGCGTACTTCTGCTTCTATTTAGCCCTTCCACCAAATGACGACTACGACTGAGGGTGCCGCATACACAAATTTTCAAAAGCATTTATGTATGAGAGCTCTATTTTTTGGATTCCAAACAACCCCTGTCACCTAATGAAATACAAAAGGATTCAACCAAAAATGAAAGGTATCAGACGAGTTTTATGAACAATCTAGAATTAACTACATCTATTCAGAATCCGTTTTACATTCATTTTGACACTGGAGTAAAAAAGAGGAGAAATCATGAGTTTGTCATGAGATCATGAGACTGGAAAAAAAATGAGATTGGAAAAAAACATGAGATCTCATGTGAGATCATGAGAAGTGGAAACACTGGTCCAATCTACTATCTGTAGTGGAGTTATTCTAAAGTTAAATAGATCCTTAACAAGGATACGGGAGAGCTCGAGGGTATTAGTGTGTGTGAATTCCCGCCATAACGGATGGGTTTGAGAGCGAAGTAGGTGGTAACCAGATGAGAAAAATTATAAGGCAGGCTCTCCTAGGATTATTTTCCTTTTCAACAAGCCCGAGTTCCTGCAGGCTCAGGACCGGGAATGACTCGAAGCTTATTGAAAACCTTGTTCCAGCTGCGCTCCAATGGCCTGCCACTCTTCAGTTAAGACTAGATTTTTTGAAAGGAAGAAAGGAGGTTTGAGTAGTAATACATCTGCCCTCCTTTACAATGTATGGGAGGAGAATTTGGCCTAAATCCTCCTCTACTGTCTACGCTTTCGGGTTTGAGGGACAGGTATGTGGTGGTTTGGTCTGGTTTTGCTTTCCCATATTCTGAAATTCACGAGCCCCAACCTTATCCCGAAACTTATGAAATATGAATAGAAAGCACTTAGATTTCGTATAGACAGATTAGTTCAGATTGGTGAAGGTGTAATCTTTGTTTTGGTTTTACATTCTTACTTGGTTGCACGGCCTTTCGGCTAAATGAGCCTTACTGAGCCTTATACACCTAAAGTATCGCCGAAAATACATGTTACAGCAGTTTTGACGGTTTTACGGTTTTGGCCTTTCCATTTCCGAAGGTTCCCTCAACAAAAAATTGCCGATATAAGAACAAGGCTCTGACTCTAGCTGTGAACTACCGCACTTGAACCACGCAATTCTAACCAGGAGTCCGTGTCTACCATGTAGCAAGAAGAAACAAGCCAAGTAGAACCTCTGCCTTTGGTCCATGCTCGATATAGGGGTAAGGAGATCCAGTGAATTTGTTTTTGAGCTTTATTTTTTGCCGGACAAGCAGATCGCCCAGAATTCGGCCGAAACCGGGTATTTGGCAGAAGTAAGGCAGGGAGTCTCGATCAGTTTCAACAAAACAGATCTGATTTATAGGGGTAAATACACATGCTGAATCAATATCTGAACTTGGTTTTCTCAGATGATTAGCTATTTGGCTAAATCTGTTTCTAATTTTAAAAATTTTTCAACGAGTCTGGCGAAGACAAGACTTAATTGTCTATATAAAATATTAAATTTTTGGAATTCCATCGAAACCTTTGGTCTTGTTAGTGAGGATAGCTTCACCTTGAGCTAGAAATAACCGTACGGTAAGTTCCGGTCCTTAAGACCTCGTGTGTCACGAACTCGCATCGATTTTTTGTTGTTGGAATGGGTCGTTCTAACACGACCTAAAAATGAACAGAACGAGTTCAAAGGACCAAGACGAGCGGAAACAAGATTCCAGAGCCATCAAAGCTAAAATTCCCAAGGATTTCATTGTCCCCACGGATGGTCGTGACAGAAATACGCAGCAGTTTGAGCGATCAGTGGACGATTATTTTTTCAGACGCTAAAAATGCACATAATACTGATCGCTGATCGAGTATCAGCGGCTATAACTGACCCGTATGTACAGCGTTCCGCGTGTAACTGAACAGCAAAAACAGCAGCCGTGTCCAAAATGAAACCACAGCACCAGCTTTAACTCCAACCAATTTCAGAGAAGAAGTTCACAAAATCAGCTCTTTAAGGAAGAATCTTTAACTGTTTTTCCACAAGTTCATTTTCCAACTTGAGCGTGAAGAGGACCCTTGCCAAGAAGGGCCGAAATATATCTCTAATAAATGTAGCTGACGTATCCGTTTTGCACCGTCAAATATAATAATATGCTATACAAGTTTAAGTTTAAGTAATGAAAGAAAAGAAATAAAAATGCAACACATCACACACAACAACTGAAAAACATTCAGTGAAAAAGCTGGATGAGGTCGTGTCGGGCAACAAGTCGGAAACACGCGTTGGTACCAATATTGCTCTACAAATTATTTAACGAACATAATATCTAGTGATCTGCAAGGCGTCTGTTTCGGACCGATCTGGGTAGGTAGAAGGAACTTGCAACAACAAAATAGTCTCTTTACGAAAAGTCCCTTTACTTCCCCAAATTGCACGTGAAAACTACTCCATCAAGCTACAATAAACTGAGAAACCAAACTTTTTTATGTCTAGTCGATTTTCTCTAGTCTCTAGTCTGCCCTCAGCAGTATTTTCTAATTTTCCGTAGCACTTCGGCCCCAGCTTTGATTACCAGTTTGTCTAGTTTGATAAGCTGCGTGTTCGCCCAGCCCCTAGCGTTTGAAAGTTCAGGTATTGTACTTACCCCCCACCCCTTTAGTGAACGAATGTGAAATAGTAAGCAGTTTATGTTTTTGCTTATCCAGTATATAATGCAAACTACGAGCGCTCCAACGACTCGCGAATATGGCAGTTTTTGGTGGCAGTGTTTTTGTTTTCTACTGAGTTTTCTGCAAAAACGCAGAAAACGCGCATGAAAAATCCCTTAGTAGACGGTCAACTTCGTCCTGACCACATTCTACGCTTCTATGCCTTTGTCGGTTCCGGGGAGCCGTGTTCCGTTGTAAACTGAAAAAGCAACAGCGGGGAACTTCCACGGCTTGCAGAAACGGAACATAAAAAGATGCATGAACTGACAACCAAGCGGAAACGGATGCTAATTAAACAATGGCTGAAATCGCATTTGCACTTGCAAGGGTGCCTAGCTCCTGCGGTTGTGTAATTCCCCCCGCCAACTCCTCCCCACTCCCAACACTATAATATTTAGTTACGGTCCGGATTTATTTATTTATTTCAAAGCATTACCAACTGGGGCTGCTACACAACAGCTCAGTTTATATACACTAAAAAGAGAAAAAAAAAAAAAAATATGCTGAAGGCACGAAGCCTCCAACAAACAAAGTACTCAAAACTCGATCAGGATGGGTCGAACCCACTCAATCAGGATGGGTCGAGCCCACAGTAAATTTCTTTCCCCCATGCCTGCCACAGAGGCAGAGACAGGCGCATTTGCAGACCACACAGAATCACCCGCAGAGGATTGCTCGACGCCAGAATTCTAGACTGGAGAGAAAGAACGGAGGAACGACGGATTTCAGGGAGTGAAGGGACTCCTTCACCAACAAACGTACCCGAGGCACTACAATTCCATCTAAACCCATGTAACCACCGGAAAGAGTTGTTATACAAGACGCGAAAGGTCTTTTCGCGCTTGTGAGATTGGTTAGTCACAAGAGAGTAATAACATAGTTGGGAACAGTACATTCGGAAAAGGAACGTCTTGACAGACGCATTGCATGACCCAAACCTACGAATACGAAGATTCGCTCTTATAAGGAACATTATTAAATACATACCCTATCAGAGGTTAAGGATGATCATTGCGACTAATAAGAGCAAAGGTGCCCAGTACGCGTCATGAATTTAGCCGTCGGTATGCATGTGATTTTTTCTTCTTCTCTTTTTAAACCAGTCTTTTCGAAGGCGTGGCTTCGAATCAAAACCGCTGTCACCAGTGATGGAGTTTCGAGGGTGGAGGTTAGGCTAGGTCTTGAAGAAGGGTCCATGGGACCTGATGATGAGCGTGACAAAACTCTCTTAAGACCGGCGGGCCTCACCTTATTCTCCGCTGTCTCACCAATTAACAAATTGAGGGGAAGGAATGTCCTATCCTACTCAGCCTATGGCTCAACTCACGTTCCTCTTTCTCTCTGCTACTCAAAGCAAGTCAAAATAAAATCCTTTGCAATTCAGTAAGTGCAGAACACGATTAAAGTTGCGCTTTTTTTTATGTAGTTTCGGCCTAGTTTCGCTTAAAAGCCGTTTTATTTGTCCATTCCATTTGCTGTAGTTTCGAACCTGAAACTACGGAGCTCAAACTACAATCTACCTCGCAGACGTAGTTTGGTGTAGTTTGACTTTTCTGAAACAAGAACTCAATAAAACGCAAGTAAGACAAAACAAAAGCCAAACTACAAACTTTGACTAAACAGAAGTGAATCCAAAAAAACGCAACTTAAGAGTCACTTGGACTACAGCAGTTTTAAAATGGCGGCGTCCCATACGTTGGTTAAACGAATATCGAACCACGCTGGCTATCTAACGCTGACTAACTAGATGGCGTCAGCGTTCCATACAATGATGTCTGTTCGCTTAGGTTGGAGCTGATAAACTAAAGAAAGGACATCAGACCACAACTCTAAGCAACAATCAACGAATCAAAGAAAGAAGTCCAAGACTTGCGCTGCAAACTGTTTTCGAAAGAAAAACAGACAAAAACACACGAGCGATATAATTCTTAGCAGCTCAACCCCTACACGCTTATCAAATAAAAAGCTAAAAAGCAAACAACAATTAAATTCTTGTAGCTTATGGTGCATTTACACACTGCGTAAAATCCGAGCGTATTTGAAATCCGAGCGTATTTTACGCACGTATTTGGGCTTGAAAAGATCTCTAGCAGTACGGACGTATTTGAGAAATCGGTCCGTTTTGTATCTAAATACGTCCGTATTGCTAGATTTCTTTTCAAGCTCAAATACTTGCGTAAAATACGCTCGGATTTTACGCAGTGTGTAAACCCACCATTAACCGACTCCCTAATAACAGCCGGCAAGCTATTCCAATTGAAAGCTCATAAATTACGAATCCAAGATGAACATCTTTAGAAAAATCCGTGCTGAACCCTCCTTGCTGCAACCGCCGCGATTTTAAAATTCCATCCCTCTGGCTCCGATATCCCACTATTCACGAAACTTCAATTTCAGGACCGGTTTTCCAGTCGGTTACCATCTACAAGATAAGCCCCGCCCCATTCAATCTTCCTCCGATAGAAAAACCTTGTCAAGAATGTTTGCCTATTCCACGGAGAGAGGATAAGCGCATTTCCAGTATAAGCTAAAAGATATATAGCCTACAAAAGTTAGGAAGCATGAAAGATGAAGTTCAGTCGTTTGGCACCTTTAAGACCCAGCTAAAAACATTTTTGGTTGATAAAGAATAAATACATTCGGGAATAAATATTTTTTGTTTTGAAATAAGTAAGATCACTAATGAGGGTAGGGCGACATCCCTGGATGCTAGGCTTGAGTATTTTTATTTTTATTCTTTTATATTGTTTTGTTGAAATTTAGTGATTGTGGGAGATCGGCATAGACCTTGAGGTGAACTTTGATGACGGAGCGGTAAGTAAAAATAAAGTTCTTCAATTGTTTTCTTTTCTTTTATTGTAATAGTTAAGAGACTCGTTCATTTGTTAATTATTGTCGTATTAACCCCTATGTAATGGGCCATGGAGCTTTGTAGGGGTCGAAATTTATTTTGTTCCTTTATTTTGATTTTAATAAAACTGAACTGAACTGAACTCTAACAGATGTAAATTTTACATCTTGAAACATTTACCTTTAAAAGAAAAAAAAATTACGGACCATTTGTGCACTATACGTCAGTGAGAAAATATTGGAATTTGTCTTAGCTTTATGTTTCGTAACTACACTGTCCGGAGTATCATGAAAGATAACACAAGGATGGGCAGTTCCAACAGATCCAACTTGGGATGCTATCTGTTACGATTTTACAAACGTTGTGCATAACAAATATTGCCAGGAAGGGTCGAAAAAGTATTTGTTGCCTTTTCCGATATCATAATGACAAACAAAAAATCAGCTGATGTTTTTTCGGCGATGTTTTGGGTCTTTTTGTATCCATAACGTTTTAATCCATACCGTATAAAAAAAAGATAACAGCTATCTCCTAAGTGTTATATGTTGAAACTTCGCATCCTTCTGTTGTCTGCTATGAAACTTGTGACAGTGTGCAACATATTCGAAAGGCTAATAAAATTACCCGAACTTGTCTGCATAAATTCAGAAAATTTGTTTCGTACTTGCACTCGCAAGTTCACATAAATGTTCCTTCAGCCCAAGCTGACTGCGAATCATATTTAATAGTGCAACGCGGATACGTCAGCTGAATTTTATTAGAGCTATATTTCGGCCCTTCTTGGCAAGGGTCTTCTTCAGGCTGAAAGCCGCTCAAGTTGGAAATACGAACTTGTGGGAAAACACAACTTGAGCCGCTTTGAGCCTGAAGATGACACTTGCCAAGAACCGCCGAAATCAGTAATGAATGAGCTTCTGACCGAGTAAGGTCACTACGCGATAGCCGCTTGTATGTTTAGTCAGTGGCGGTGTCTTATTTAATTGGTGATGAGCCAACACGAACTGTGATCGAGAACTTTAATAGTCTTCATCAGGATGTTAAGCTGATAGGCATTGCTGGTTACCCGAGAGTTCGATTTCTTCTGGAGCTGAGTTCGAGATTGGTGTTCGCCGTGCCATTTTAACGGCTGATGATTAATGCACGTTAGCAGCTCCGTGGATAAACATTTGCTGCTTAGTTAGGTAAGCCGTTTCTGATCCAAGAATATCTTACGATGGGCCGACGACGTAAAGTCCAGCGTGGTGGAGTCGACGGGGTGTTAGATATATCGGCTACTTCCAGCGAGATGTCCCAGTCACCCCTGGCAAAGTTGGCTGATGATTTTGCCGTAATGCTGGCACTGGTGAAGGAAAACGGATCAAAACTTGATTCTATCGATGGTCGTATTAAATCTCTGGAGCAGAGGGTTATTTCGGTTGAAAATGCCCAGGGTGAGTCTCGAACTGCAGTTACGGAAGTGCAAGCCCGTGTAGCCTCAGTCGAAACCGAAACTGAATGTTTAAAAAACCAGATAAGTGTCGTAACGAGTGAGGCAGTTGCGCTAAAGGAATGCAATGCCGAATTGTCGCAAAGGCTGATGATGTGCGAGTACCAGGTTTCGGAAACAAACGTTATAGTGTGGAACATACCCTGCGAAAATTTAGAGGACGCTAGTGAAGCTTTCAAGGAAGTCTGTTTGTCGGGCCTTGAAGTGCGTGAAGTTCCGAAGTTTACCGTTTTACAGAATATGAAAGATCAGAAATTTTTCAAAGTTAATGTATTTTCGAAAGAACGGAAAATCGATCTGCTGAAAACCAGCAAAAACCTGAAAGGAAAATCTCTGCGGAATCAAAAAAATATTTATATCAGTGATGACGCCCCTCCTTCGGTTCGTGAAGCTAGAAAAAGGCTGTACGATAAAAAAGCTAAGCTAAGTGAGATTGGAGTTTCTGCTTGGGTGTCAAAATCGGTTCCACCGTTTATCTTTTTTGATCGTCATAATGGGTCAAGAGCGAAGTACTCCCCTGGTGAATTAATTCCGGAGTTGGCTGCATTGCGGAATGATAATGTGATTCAGCGTAGTCAAGCAGGTGGAAGAGGTGATCGTGGTATAAGAGGTGGAGTAATTGCAAACCGAAGTGCCTCATGTAATAATGTTGGCTAATGTTGGCTGATTGTGTATGTAGAATAAAGTTAGAGTAAAACAAATTATAAGCGGCTGTAGCGTATTATTTGTGTTATGAAGCATTCATCATATTTACTTTTTCTGCTATTTTGTTTGCCACGAGGTTTCGGTGGTTTTTTGTGTGTTATGTTTCTTGTTTCTTGTTTTCTTATATCTTTTCTTTCTATAGAGCTTGTTCGTCTGGTTCTTCTCGGTTCTTGGTCGTGTAACCCACAGTATGGTAAGATTGTTTCGTTTGCATTCCAGTTTCCCGGTCTCCATTTTCACGAGTTAATTTTTTTGAATGGTTAGTTTGAGTAGGAAACGGCTGGGTTTTCTTGAGAATGATCCAGTGAAGCTACATGATTTAGGGGGTGGAGTATTGCATAGAGATTTTGACGCTGGTGATTTACCCGTTGAAAACCCTGATTCACGTTATAAGTTTCTATGTGATTTGGGTAAAAATAGATGTCAAAGTGCGTTGAACATTTTTCATTTAAATTGCCAAGGGATTAGTAGTTCGTACCAGTTTTTAAATGAATTATGTTTGCAGTCAGCACCACATGTCTTAGCTTTAACGAAGACTTGGTTGCGTAACCACAATTCATCTTTGCTTGAGATTGGTAATTATAAGCTGTATGTAGCGAATAGAGAAATGCATCAACATGGTGGTTTGGCAATATATGTACGTAATGATTTTGAGGTAAAAATTAGAGATGATATGAGAGTTAATCGTGAAATGGTGTTTGAAAGTATGGTTATGGAATTGCAATTCCAGAATTTCAGAGGATTCATAGTTGTTGTGTATAGACCCCCGTCTTGTAATATAGATGAGTATGGTTTACTATTAGAGGAGCAATTGGATAAGCTACCTATTTCTACTACGCCGTGTTTTATTTGCGGTGATTTCAATCTGGATTTACGAACAGTAAATAGTAATTTTAAAGTCAGAGAACATTTAAATACGTTGTTGGGTTACGGGCTACAGCCTTCTGTTAATATATGTACAAGGGTAAAAAATGATTCAGCGACACTTATTGATAATATATTTTTAAATACTGGGTACAGTAGTGCTGACGTCATAGTGAACGATGTTTCTGATCATTTTGGTTTATTGGTGTCCATTCCGTCTTTATTGAACCAGTCTAGGTCAGAGCGTCATGAAATGCCAAAAAAAGACCTGAGTGATATAAATGTATTGAAATTAAAGAAAGAACTTGAAGCGAAAAATTGTGATTTTTTAGAAAGTACAGATTTGGATGTGAATGATAAGTTTACGCTTTGGTACTCGATGATTAAGGATGCTGTAGTTACATGTTCCCAGATAAAGAAGAAGCGAAATTATTTTGATTCGCCGAAGAAGCCTTGGGTTACGAAGAGTATTCTACTTTCTTTAGCTAGGCGACAACAGTTGTATAAAAAGTCAGTGTTAAGTAATGATAATAATGATGTAGGTATTTATAAAACTTATAGTAATAAGCTGAATAGTATACTCCGTAAAGCGAAATTTGATTACCTGAGTGATCGTTTTAAAAAGGCGGAAGGTAACCCAGGCAAGACTTGGAACGTGATAAAATCTGTGATTAAGCCGAATAAGCCTGAAGTCCTTTGTAGTATTGTAGATGGTGAAAACATTCAGCAAACTAGTGAGCGTATGTGTGAGCATTTTTCGAGTGTAGGCGGCAGGTTAGCGTCTTCGGTTGAAGGGCATCCAGGCGATGGTGATTTTACTCAGTTTTTGCCTGATAGTAGTGACGTTTCTATGCATTTGCGACCAGTTACTGTACAAGAATTGTTTGACGTAGTGAAAAGTATGCGAAATAGTGCTTCGGGGTCAGATTTAATTTCAACTAAAGTTTTTAAGTCAATTTTCCCTGTAATTGCGCACCAACTTTTGAATTTAATTAATTTGTGTTTCAAAAGTGGTATATATCCGGAATGCCTTAAAAGTGCTAGAGTAATGCCGTTATTTAAGGGGGGTGATAGGAAAAATCTGAATGATTATCGACCGATATCCCTTATTTCTATTATATCTAGGCTAGTAGAAAAACTTATAAATTTTAGGGCATCTGAGTTTTTGGAGAATAGGCGTTTTTTTCATCCAAATCAGTTCGGTTTTCGTAAAGGGATGTCAACAGAACATGCAGTATTAGTATTGACAACATTTGTGCATGATGCTTTGGACCAGGGTTTTAAAGTGGCGTCTATATTTCTTGATATTGTAAAAGCGTTCGATACAGTTGATCATGTAATTTTAATTCGGAAGTTAGAACATTGTGGTATTCGAGGAAAAGCGCTGACATTATTCGAATCTTTTTTGAGTGGTAGGACCCATCACGTAGAAATTGGTAATACTAAGTCTAGTGATAGAGTAGTTGAGTATGGTGTTCCGCAGGGCTCCGTTTTAGGTCCACTTCTGTTTTTGGTGTACATTAATGATTTACGTTTTTCTGTTTCGGATCTGATAGATGGATCACTTCCTAATTGTAAGGTGATTATCCCGAGTTTTGCTGATGATACTCATTTTACCGTGGCAGCTAAGACCGCATCCGATTTAATAGCAACAATGAAAAGGGGTATGGTATGTATAGATAAGTGGATGAGAGTAAATAAACTTTTGTTAAATCATAGTAAATCAGGTTTTGTTCTGTATGGTAGATCTTCTAACTTTTATCCTTGGATTGTAGATGTACACATGGATAGTTATGTCATTAAGCGTACTAATACTATACGATATCTCGGAGTTATTTTGGATGAATGCCTTAGTTTTAAAGACCATATTTCGTTTATAAGTAGTAAGATAGCTAGAAATGTTGGAATGATGAGAAAGTTAAAAAACATGTTTCCTAATTCAGTGATGAGATTAATTTATTTCTCTTTAGTTCACCCTTACTTGGTGTATTGTGTGAGTGTTTGGTCCAGTACTTTCTCTGTTCATTTGCAGCAGTTACGTGTGATGCAAAATATGGCACTTCGCGTGCTATCTGGGGATAGAAATAGAACGTCGGTAAGATCACGATATGTGCAGTTAAATATTATTCCTTTGTCTGGGCTTGGAAAATTTTACAGTGCATTATTTATGTTTAAGTATTTTTCAAACAAGGTTCCCAATTGTTTCTCGAATATGTTTATTTCTGGAGGTGCTGTACATAATTATCCAACGCGTAACGCTAGTGATATACGAACACCACAGGTTGTTAGTACAAGGTCACTATATTCACTACGTCATGCTGGGCCGATTGTATGGAATAAGTTGCCAGAATCATTAAGAAGGTCAGAGAATCTGTGTGAGTTCCGCCGAGATCTTAAAACTCTTTGTCTCCACCAATATGAATTTTAATTTGTCATTATGTTGATTTGAGTCGTTCTCAGGTTGGCCCAGATTCCGTAATGTTTATTTAATCATTTATATTTTATTCATTTATTTGGTTTTGTTTGTTTTTGGAGACCGGATTTTGGAGTGTACAGTTTTTTTTGTTGGGTGTTGGACCAAGAACCGAGTAAGTGTATAATTTGTTTATTTTTTTTTTATTTTCTCTTCCTCTCTTTTTTCTTATTTCTTTCTTTATTATAGTGTTATGTAGGTTAATCTCTCAAAGGGGGTTTGTTAAACCTCTTAACAAGTGTAAACTTCTAGAGGGTTTTGTAGTTCTTAGTATTTTTTTCCAATAAACCCCATATATAATCTAAAAAAAAAATAGCTCTAATAAAATTCAGCTGACGTATCCGTTTTGAACTATTAAGTATCGTAGTTCACTACCTTATTCAACGAGCCCACGCTAGCAATTATGATTATTCATTCGTATTCCCTTCTTCTATTCGTTAGACTCCTTAGAATTTGGTTTTAGCTTATATAATCACTGACTTTGTACTGTGTTTCAAAATCAGATATTTAAGGAAGAATCTTTAACTGTTTTTCCACAAGTTCATTTTTCAGCTTGAGCCTGAAGAGGACCCTTGCCAAGAAGGGCCGAAATATAGCTCTAATAAAATGTAGCTGATGTATCCGTTTTCACCGTCAAATATGATTTGCAGTAAGTTTGGGTAAGCTTCTGGCATATTATTATTTTCTTATTATCTGGAAAGTAATCGAGAACTAAACGGCAATCGGGGATAAATGACACACTTTTCTTACCATTCTAAGCGCAATCCTCCCTTTCCCCGCTACCTCGTACCTAGGGGTTTGGATTTCCAAAATTCACGCGGGCCAAACGACCCCGCATACATTTTACTGAAATTTATGCTACCATCTTCAACAAAGTAGAAACGTTAGTGTCCATTCCGGAGTTCACCATAGAGATCAAAGCGGCACAGTTTCCGTTTGAAGAGCTAACAACGATCAGCCAGAGAGCATTTCAGTGCCAATTTCAACAGAATTTGGCTTGAAACAAGAGTCGAGTACTCCCCTTCCGTATTAGCATTTTAATAAGATAGTTACTAGGAAATAAAAGCCAGAACGTCCCGAAATTGTCACAGTATACGAGCTAAGATCGGCTTCCTAGTTAAACTACGCCCTATGTAGCTTGTTAAAGAAGGAGGGGACCAATAAACTTCTCTTGGAACAATTACAAGCAAAGTTAAATAAAGGATGTAACTGATGTGGCAGAAAGTGGGTCAAAAACCAGTCGATATGAACGATTATAGCGAAAACAACCATACTCTTTTCTGCAAAACCCTAACACCAACCAACAATAGTCACAAAACAGAAACCAATTCCAACCCTTTGTAAAAATGCATATCTCTGTATCGACGGCCCACTCCTTTTTCATTTCATATATCACATAGATGGTTTACAAGGGGCTTCTACCGTGACAAATAAATAAGGAAAGAATTTTATAAATTTAACTTAGAGGTCTAGGAGTCTTATGTCGGAGCCATTTAGACATGCCAGGACCCACGTGGCGGGGCTCATGGTGAAATCCGAATTAAATCGAATATAAAAGTGGACAGACTAAAGTGGAAAGACTAAAGTGGAGGGGTGGTGGCGGAATTCCGGTAATCGCCAATTTGATGGAGAAGACGCCCGCCGTAGCTCAATTGGTAGAGCGGCTGCCTTGTAAGCAGAGGGTCCTGGGTTCAAATCCCGGCTGAGGAGCATTTTTGTCTTTCAGTTCACTATTTATAAATTGTCTTCTTCATTTCGTCTACCAAGTATTCGCGAACCCTCGCGGAAGCACCTTTTTTTCTAAACAAGAGCTAAGAGCTCATATGGCACTTGATACGAGCAGGTGGTACACGAAAGAAGATGAGAACGTCACGAAATACCCTGCCATCCAAAAATGAGATTCGGACCTAGGAATAGCATATCTAGTCTGAGCATTACCGGCAGTGCCTCGGATCGTCTAGGGCAAATGAATTTTCTACCTTCCAAGTTTCAACCCAGTAGATCCACTCGTTTGGTCCCTAGACAAGCCAGACGGTTTCCGGCACCTCCCTCAAACTCCCCTTACCGTGGCTGAATCTGGTCCGAACTCCTAAATAGATCAACTGAAGCATTTTCTCTTACAACCTATAAAGTTTCACTCAAATCTTAGCGTTTTTTTGCGAGCTTCCGGTAACTCTACCCCCTCACCCAAAGTGTCGGAGCCAGTTCGGACCCTAAAATACGTCATCTAGCGCATGGTATCTCTCTACATTCCAAGTTTCATTCGAATCGCTCCACTTGTTTGACCCCTATGCGAGCCACATCATTTCCAGAACTCCCTTCCAGTCCCCCCGCTGTGGCTGAATACGACTCAGAAACATACAAGTCGCATATCTGACAAGTCCTATTTCCGTTCATCAAGTTTGACTGGAATCGGAGCATAGCCTCTCTGCAAATTTCTGATTCCCGCTTCATCCCCCCCTCCCCTCTACCCTGACCGGATCCGATCCAGACGCCAAATAACAACAAGGCCGCATAGAATCGGTACTGTCCAACTTGCCTCATTTTCTGTCCATCCGTTTGTTGTTTGAGGATATCAGAAAGTTCTCCCCCCCCCCCTCCAACTCTCCCAACCGTAGCCACAAGTGGTTCGGACGCATGTTTTCTTTGTCTAGGTGATCAGTTCTTATCACCCTTAAAGTTTCACTCGAATCGGATGACTTGCTCGCAGCTTACGGAAACCAGTGATTTCCGGATTCCCCTTCCCTCAACTCCCCCAAAGATGGTCGGATCCAGGGAAACAAGTTTTCCTAGAGCATTATGTCTGGTCCTTAAGTCACTAATACGCCTTCAAAGTTTCATCGGTCCTTAGAAGTGGAACTATCCTAACTGGCGATCACCGGAATTCCGGGAAACACCCTCCAACTCCCACCATAGAACCCCGATTCAATCTGGTTTTGTCAGTTACGTATCTAGGTCTAATGCTTGTTCTTCCCACCAAGTTCCATTCCAATCCCTTGACTCTAAACGTTTCACGAGATTTCCGGTGCTCCAGTCCAATCCCCCCCTCCCACAAGTAGCGGATCCGATCAGGACTTGAAATGGAACATCGCAGACGATAGTTCTTCCCACTTGCCAAGTTTCATTCAATTCCGATAACCCGTGAAAAGTTATGCATACCACTAAATCCGGGCTCCCCATCCCACCACTCCCCCCATGATGGTTGGATCGGGGAAACGACTATTCTCAAGTCAGCCTGTTTTGGTCCCTGATACGCCTCCCAAGTTTCATCGTCCTAGCACATCAGAAAGTACCGAACTCGCGGGATCACCAGATTCCGACCCAACCCCCAACTCCCCACAGCGCCCGAACCTGGTCCGGTTATGTTAACGATGTATTTAGTAATTGTTCTTGTTGTTCCCATCAAGTGTCATTCCGATCCCTCCACTCTGAACGTTTCCTAAGATTTCCGGCCCCCTCCCCCCCCCCAAAGTCGCACCAGATCCGATCCGGATTCGAGATGGGTCGTCTGAGACACGGGGTCTTCCATATATCAAGTTTCATTAAGATCCGATCACCCGTCCGAAAGTTATAAATACCTCAAGGTTCCGGGTCCCCTGTCCCTCCACTCCCCCTATGATGCTCCGATCGGGGAGGTGACTATTTCCAAATTATTATTTTGTGGTCCCTGATATGCCAGCCAAGTTTCATCCTCCTAGCTTATTTGAAAGTGCACGAACTAGCAAAAGCTGGACAGACCGACCGACAGACGGACAGACATTGCGATCGCTATATGGAACTTGGCCGACATAAAAATGTGACGGATTCTTTGGCAGGAATGTAAAACAATCTCAAAAAGATTTATTGAAAGAAATAAACACTTCCAAATATTTAGTCGGTTTTTCTTTTGTTTAGGTTCGCATACCGACTTTCTTTATCTTTGATGGTTGTGTTGAGAGCTACTTTAACAATGCGTATCGGGTTCCTTGGACTAGCGTCTTGAAAGTGATAGAGCAATCGCAAACATTAGAACGCGTCCGAATTAACCCCTTTAACGGGAGTTAGTCTCGAAAGGGGATCAACTAAAAAGAGGCATGGCACGGCGCGACATAGTGCAGGAGGCACGAGTACTAAAAAAAGGCACGAAAGCTAAAAGGGCCCTTTAAGGCGTTCGAGTGTGGGGCAGGAACAATGCTCTAATGTGCCTTCTTTTAGGTTCTGGAACTACGAACTCTCACTTACTTGTCTACTTCTATTACTTGCTAATTTCTTTTTATTACTCGTGCAACCTGCGCCATGTCGTGCCTCTTTTTAGTCGTTCCCTCTTAAAAGTGATCGATAGACATTGCAAACGCAATGCTTCCGAGTTAACCCCTTTAACAGAACTCAGTCCTGAAAGTTATGTAGACATTGCAACCGTTAAAATGCATCCGACTTAACTCCTTAACGGAACTGAGTCGTGAAAGTGATCCAGACAGTGCAAACGTTAGAATGCTTTCGAATTAACTCCTGACTCAAGTTCAAGTTCTTTTTTTTTCAATATTGCTAAGAAATAAAAGAGCTTGAACTTAGGGGTCAACTCAGTCCTTAAAGTGACCACGACATTGCAAACGCTGAAATGCATCCGAATTAACCCCTTTAACGGAACACAGTCCACTTTCCGAAAATCAATTATTCGTGAATGGCGGAGCAACGAAGTAAAGAATTTTCATCGGTCTACAAACCTATTTACGTGAACAAGTGATGGGTAACTAGACTGTCCTATCTCATCCTTTTTCGGTTAAACTTTTACAGAACCCAGTCCTGGAAGCAGTGTCGACATCGCAAACGTTCGAATGCTTCCGAATTAACCCCTTTAACGGACAGTCTTGAAAGTGGTCTAGACACGTCACTTCTTCTGTAGTGCTGTATATTTTGTCATTGATCGCCAACTGTCTTTTCTCTCTCTTGTTCTTTATTTCTTTTTCTTCCATTTACTCCGTTCTTGTTCAGTTTGAATGTAACGGGTTATAAAGAATATACATACATACATACATTGCAAACGTTAGAAGGCATCCGAATTAACCCCTAACTCATGTTCAAGTTCTTTAAATTTTTTAATTTTGCTAAACAGAATTTAGAAGATCTTGAACTTGAGTGAGGGGTCAACTCAGTCCTGAAAGTGACCTAGACACTGCAAACGTTGAAATGCGTCCGAATCAACCCCTTTAACGGAACAGAGTTTTGAAAGCGATCTAGACATCCAAACGGAATAATTCCGATTAACCCCATAAACAGAACTCAGCGCTGGAAGTAGTGCAGACATTGCAAAGGCTGGAATGCTTACGAATACTCTTGATCACTAGCTCTCCTTGCCGATGCAAAATCACCGGGTACCTAGCGAAAGAGCCAGAAGCGGTATTACCTCGGGTATCGCAGGTGCTCCCGAAAATCGCCGTGAGTGTTTGACACAGGATTTGGGTTGTTCAGTTTGAGTCGTTCCGGAGACGTTTACTCCTTCTTCCTGAGGAGCATTGGCGTGTTTCGGACTTAGTCATATAGAGTTTTACCCCTTTCGCAGAATCGGTCATGAAAGTGATGTAGACACTGCAAACACTGGAATGCTTCAGAATTAACCCCTTTTAGAGGAAACCGGCCTCGAAAGTGATCTAGAAACTGCAAACGTTGAAAAGCTTCCCTCTCACAGAACTAGACATCGCAAACGTTGAAATGCTTCAGAATCAACCCCTTTAACAGAATTCAGTCCTGGAATCTATCTAGACATTGCAAACGTTGGAATGCTTCCAAATTAACCGCTTTAACGGAACTCAGATCAAACAATGGGCAAGATTCCTAATTCAAAGTTGCTCAATAACTTTACTGCGGGAAGGAAGTTGAGCTCAAGGTCGCAGTTTGACAGACCATGAGGTCGTCGCTAACTTAAAGTTTGAGTATTCGGTAAGGGACGAAAGTAGGTCTTGGTGGAGCACCCAGGCTACACACCACTTGCAATTTCCATTCCGCGTTGCCAGGTACTACTAATACATAACGTAAATATTTCTTTTTTATAATTTGTGTATTTTCTCTAGTGTTTTATTTTTTCAGCATTGACTTACCTTTTTATTGCTATATATTTCCAGCATAAATGGGACAAGCAAGTAGAGGTACCGTAAATTCGAAAGAATAAGTTCATTCGATGAAATTGATTATCTGTGGATAGTGGACAAGCGAAGCCCGATGAAAAATGTGTAGCCTGCGTAGTAGTATGGTAGTAGTACGAAAACGTTGCATGTAATACTATGTAATAGCAAAGAATACTATCATTTAATGTGCCTCAGACTGGTCCAATCTTATGTAGTAGTATCCAGTAGCATCCTGTCTTGCCATAGTAACATCCAGTCTTGCTAATAGTACCATATAGTTGTATGCATTAACACGATAGCCTTGAAGTAGAAGCATGTAGTAGCATCGTTTGTACTGCATGCAACTTTTTCGTACTACTTCCTAGTACTATTTTGAGGTAAATTTTTCATCGGGAGTAACGCGTTCTTGTAGGGTTTTCTTGTATGTGTTCTATGTGTAACTAGACTGTCCGATCTCAGCTCTATCCGGCTAAACTTAAAAAATTGTTCGAAATTTTTCCTATTAAAAATGGGTGGGCTCAAGAACGGTAGTACTACTTCCTGTGTGAAATTTGACTTTCTTGCAAGTAAGGCAAGGGTGAGAAGGGGAAAATCTCATCGGGGAACTGAGAGTGGAAGTGGGATGTCGTCTGGGTTCTTCTCCCAGCCCTATTTCAGTTGCATACCTGTTGTGCCTAGCACAACTTTTGTCTGTCTTGCGATTTGCAGAAGGCGCTAACCTCTCGCGCTCGCCGTCGTGAATCATTATTGTCGACTGACTAGTCAGGATAATTCATTCCGGTTTGTTTTAGTCGCGGACAGGGTTGCCACATGTCGCACGATAGTGTGAACTATCACTCCATTTTGTTTTTGTCACTCTTGTCCTACGTAGGACTTAAAAATCACTCTATTTCAGAAAATGACCAAATGTGTCATTTTTGCAGCAGGGATCAGAATCAGAATCAGAATCAGAACCATTTATTTACACAAGCTATCATAGTCAAGAAGAGAACTCAACTAAATGGCGCTTGGGCTTACAAATTAAAAGAGGACACAAATAAAAACAGAAACTTCAACACTTATTAAACACTGACGTGTAATACGGAACGAACGTGTTTGAAAACCGATTTGTTCGTGTGGTAGGCGGTGCCAGTTTTTCTTTGTTTTTAGACCTAGTGTCAACTCGATTCGACATGACCGGTGGTAGTATGGCCCTATGTTTGTCACTTCGTAGAAGGAATTGACCAAACTCGCATATCAAATTGAACCGACGATCGTAAAGGGACCAGACCATTCAGACCAGAAGTAGCTATTTGAAGTTTTTTTCACGAAAGTAAATTAAGATTTGTCATTTTTACAGAGGCAATTCCGACCAAAAGTGAACATTTCATGAAAATAGATTTCACTCCCAATTCACTCTCTGTTTTGGGCCAAAATTCACTCTCTAAATATTTTTTGATGTGGCAACCCTGGTCGCAGATCGACACGCGATCTGGCCACATGCCGCAACTGCCGTTAGCCGATCCCTGGCCCTGGGATCGTCTGTAATTATGTTGTATTCGCGACTCAATATTTTGTGTGCATCGTCTTATCAATAAACTGGACCGAAATTCTGCCATATACAAAAGCATTAAACTATGGAACAGTATACCCACACATCTACATCAATCAACAGATTTCAACACTTTTTTCAAGAACACCCGTACACATTTACTCATTTTCTCTCAATAAATCTTTTTCTTTTTTTCTTTTTTTCTTCTTCTTTTTTGTTCTTTTTCCTCTTTATGTGTCTTTTTCGGTTGTGTTTCATTTCCTTTAATCTTTAAGTTGTAGTTTAGCTAGGCCTACACAAGATTATTTTCCTTCTAGGCCAATAGACCAATTTGTCCAGTGTTATACAATTTTAGTACGTAAATAAATACTTGAATACTTGAATGATTTGCAACCTTTTGCAACCACTCTTGACCAACTAAGGGACACAAGCCTAACAATGCCAAAATCTCACATTTTGGGTTTCAAGCTCGTTTAGTATCACGAGAGACGAGAATAAAAGGGATGTGCAAAAGTGATCGCGTGACGGCGAATTTAAACAATTTTTGGCCATTTGCAGGTAGCTCTACAAATAGCTTCTATATTGACAACATTTTCACCTGCCAATGGTCACTAATTTTGGTTTCATTACCAATAAAGTACGAAAATCTTCTTCTTCCTAGAGAATATTAGGTAAATTCCTAGCTCTCCTCGGGTGGAAGAGATTAAAAGTGGTATGTCGCTAGGGTATTGCGAAAGGTCAAGCTTTTATGTTAGTATCCCGTGGCCCGTCCAGTTTCCATCCCTTGTGGGGTTAGGAAGAGTGAAAGTTTATCGAGCTGCAACTCAAACTCAGGCCAACTTTTCCCAGTAGCGTGCGAGAAATTCCTTGCAAGACATATCCTAACATTATTCTCTTACTTTCTTCAGCAGGGACTTTTCCGAGCTTAGCGTCTTCACACTGTCAGAACTTTCACAACAGATAACACGAGGATGCGCGGTTTCGACAGATAATGCAGTTCGGATGTTATCTGTTGTATTTGAAGCGATATGCATAAACGTTATGCATAACAAGCTTTGTTAGGAAGAGCCAAAAAAGCATCTACTGACTTATCGTCATGATGTCGGGAAACTCAGCAGATACTTTTTGGTGGTTTTTCAGTTCTTCCTGGTGGTAACGCTTATTATGCATACCATCTGAAAAACAACAGATAACATCCGAAGTGTTATCTGTTAAAACGCGCACCCTCGTGTTATCTGATATGAAACTTCTGACAGTGTGCTTTTGTTGAAATTTCAAATTCTCCTCGTCTAGGTGAATTTCGGATTGTCGAACGGGCGGCGCACATTTTGACCGTTATTAGTAGAGCCCCGGGTGAAAAAATACAAACTCCCTTAGATGAGTAAAAATAATTCGGTGTATTCAAATATCAACTGTAAAATAAGCTGCCTTTTCAGTTATACTTTAATGATGTGATTTTACCTCATATTTTTAATTGTCTCTCCGTGGTTTGGATTTTTGCGTATTGGTCAGAGGACAAGCATTCGGACGCTTTAGTTCATTTTTGGAAAGTTTCACTGTCGGTGTAACCGTTACCAATCTATCACAGTAATGATCATAATATGAAATATCTGGCAACTTTAATAAATAAGAAAGAAAATGAACTTTATTAAGCCGGTTCGCTTCTTTAAGTAACCATTTGGCGCCGTTGTACTGACTTAGTTGTCATCGTTATCAATTATGTAGGATTATAGTGTTTCTATGAGGTTAATTGTTAAATTTATATAAATATGCGAGCAGGCTAGCTACTTACTACTGTTGTAACTGTTGGCATATTTTTGGGTTTTTTTCTGTGTAAAGTACTCGAAATAAAATAAATAAATAAAGAATCAAGCGACTTCCATTTCAGGTTCCGCGTGGTGAGACCCCCCCCCCCTTTTATATGCAACAGCACCACCCACAAATTAATGATACACAAACTAATCCTGCCGTTCTCGCATCTTAACATCTGAAGATTCTCGCAATGCCCGATCTCGAGTGAAAAAGAGTATTTAAGTTTTCGACGAGACGAGAAATCTAGCTCGCCCCCCCCCCTCGCTTACTTGCAGTAAAGCCCTCTAAAAATTAATTTCGCACATGGATTAATCCTATTGCTCTTGTTTCCTTTCATCTTAGTATCTCTTAGTTCTCGCAATGCCGGAACTTGAAATGCAACGCGATAATTGCTGTTTTCAGCGAGAGGGGCTAAAGTTTGATTACTTTGCCGGCTCAACTTTCCGGCCTGGCCAAAAGGCATGAAATCATGGTTTCAAATTCCTGCCTCTGAAGTGTTATTACTTCGCCATACAAATGATAAGAGAGCAAGTTCAAAATACAAGATAGCGCTTACACAGACAAAGACGGAAGCCAAGGAAACGTCTTATATATGGAGGTGATGAATATGCAACATGTTTACACTGTCAGAAGTTTCATAACAGATTGCGCATAACACTTTCAAGAATAACACCTTTTCACTTAGAAATAAAGTGTTATGACCAATTAAGTTTACACTATTTCGTGCCTAGATCTCCAACAACACCTTCAATTGGTAAAAAAAACTAACCGGAACGAAAGAAACATAACATATAACATCCCAAAGTGTTATCTGTTGAAACCGCGCATCCTGCTGTTGTCGTTATGTAACTTCTGACAGTGTAGTATTTTTACCTATTGAAAGTGTTGTTGGAGATCTGGGCACGAAATAGTATAAACTTAATTGGTCATAACACTTTTTTTCTAAGTGAAAAGGTGTTGTTCTTGAAAGTGTTATGCGCAATCTGTTATGAAACTTCCGACAGTGTAGCCGGTGCTTGCTCATGTACGATGTGTGGATGAAAACTTGGAAAATCCATTGTGTAAATTAGTTAGATTTTAGATTTTTAGGTTACAACTTGGAAGAGATCAAATTCAAAATACAAGATCGCGTCTACATAGACAAAGACGGAAGCCAAGGAAATATATGGAGGTTATGAATATGCAACATGTTTAGCCGGTGCTTGCTCATGTACGATGTGGGGTAGAATGGATGAGAACTTGGGAAATCCATTGTGTGAATGTGCAAACTTTAGTGAACTTAGGTTAGATTTTTTGTGGTGACTGAGAGGGGAGTGGATGAGAATGGATATGTAGGAACGTAGGGTATGGGGAACATTTGTTTCAGAGATATTAAAGCAGTTGTCGAGGTTCCTCGGGGTAGCCCTGGCCCATAGGGATATGTGGCTATAGGAGGTATTATTTTTGTTTGTTTATGTTCATTTTTATGTATTTGCAATGACATTTTACTCTAAGCGCAAATAAATCTTGATTTATGTGTGTCGTCATCGCTGGACGATTATATCCTCGAAGAAGCGCCCAAATACAGTTTCAGTTAACTTAACTATTTTTAAAATAATCCACAACTAACATATCAGGGACGTCATTTCGAGAAAACCTAGGCGGAGGGGTAGCGGCGTCTTTCTGGGTCTTGGCTTAAACAGACCACAGTTTGGTGAGAGACCTTCTAAAGATCCACTTTTCCCAACTGCCTGCCATAATTCTGTCAAATCACTTCGTTTCTTGCAGGTCTTACGATTTTTCATGGGTAGCTTCGATCTTCTTTTAAAGCAAAACTCTTACTAGAAATGATCTTATATATGATATGATCCTATAAAATGGATCAGAAAAGACATTTTCGAAAATACCATTACTTTCCACCTGAAACCAGCGATTCTCTTGTTAGCGCTTGTCGATTATATCCAGCCGTCCTGCTCTCCGACGCGGCGGCTTGGAGCAAAAGATTTGAAACACTGAACGTGCCTTGGTTAAAAAGTGGGAAAACTATGCAAATAGAGAAGTAATAAACAGAAGAGTATCACACCCTTATGTGTGAAAGACTTGTAAAAAAAAAAGAAAAAGAAGAGCAGATTTTATTTTTCAAAAGTAGCTGTCACAGCGTTACCGCCGAAGTTGACCTTTTTGTCATACAAAATGAAGAATGCATAAAACTTTGTAACGAATGATAAAAAAACACTAAAAGGGACTAACTTATCGGTTGTTTTACAACTCAACAAATGCTGGAACAAAACTCCTTCTATATCTTTCATGAAGAGGGGCCACAGGGGCTAGTTTGGGGATTTTCTGGGATTTCTCTCGCTGGGGTCTAATACGTATAGGAGAATAGGGGTGGGAGAATATTACGTAATCGGGGAACAGATAGGGATTTACCGAAATCGATGCTAAGGCTGGTTCGTCTCTCTTCCAGGGTAGCCAGCTTGAACCTTTTTAGTGGGTGACTGTGAGGCACTTTACCCTCACCGTTTATAATCATGAGGGCCCTTTTTGGACTGAAAGTTCCGGCAAACTTTTCGTTGGATGACGGAAAACTCGTCAAGGCCGAAAAAGTTATAAAAATTCGTAGTTACGAAACGAAACAATGGAGAAAGGTGGGGATTTTAGAAGCTTATAATCCCATATGGGAGCTAAATATACTATAAAATTCAAAATAAGCAAGATGAGTCCTTTAATTTAAGAGGCCTGCAGCTGTCCTCGTCAAAATGATGCATCTGTCCGAAATTGTTTTTCCTAGGAGATACGTGTCCTCAGTAACTTTCTACGCCGTATTGTTATTAGGACAATTTTGAAATATTACCAACCGTTATAGAACGCAATAAAGACAGGGACGACTCAGCTGTGTTTAAAGCATTGCTGAAATAGCTGTAATAAGCTGAATAGTGTTAAACGCGAGTTTACGTCTTAATACACATGCCTGTTGAAATAGGAACTCAATAGGTTCTTATCGATGCAGCGTTCGATGTTGCCACGCTGATACAATGAGCTTCTAAAGATCAGAAAAAGTGCTTTAAGTACACGAGCAGTACACGAGTACAATTTGACGCCCTTTATATTGTAAAAAGTTATTAACTTAACGGATGGACAGCATTGGTCCTCGAACTAACAATACGCAGTCGTAACAGAACAAAACGTGTTCTTTTGAAGAAAAGTTGTTTCTTCAGCTTCAACAAAGTAGAACTTTAGTGCTTCCCGTGTCAACCCTGACGACGCTGCTCCTTTCCTCGGCCCGCTCGCGGAACAAACAAAGCGATCTGAGTGGCCCTGCATAAGCGAGAACAGAACGCGAGTCTATTCTCCTATTCACCTTATTACAGTGTGCCCCGAGGAAAAGAGGAATCTGTAATAAACCATAACAGCAGCCAGCTGCTAGCTCATCTTTACATTGCGAGGATCACATCTCTGCGAATGTTGTATTTCAAATATTAATCGTGAGCCTTAGGAGCAATTATTCCACCCCTTTGACATTAAAGGAAATAAAGCAAAGGAGTAAAAACAGGCCTTCTATTATTCTGCCTCTGAAAGAATTAATTACCCTGCTTTCGACAGAGCGAGAAAAAGATACGTGAAAAAGGAAAATCAGACAAAGACGAACTCTGCCGACAGAAAATAAGAAAGGAAAAAAAACAAATGCCAAATGTTCGTCTAGAGTAAGGAATTACTGAGGAACAACAAAATTACCAGGAAGATGAAATATAGGAACTACCATGAAAACCAACCAGCAAACGCAAACACGAGGAAAAGAAATATGATTTAATGACCTGCACTGTGACAGATCAAGTTCCGACACGACTTTTTCTCGACCATAAGAAAGGAAATTTGAATCTGTCCTTCAAAGTAGCAATTCACTTTCGACCCCCCCCCCCCAAACAAAAAATAGGTACAAACAATATGATAATATAGCACCTTAAAAGCCAACAACAGGTACCGTAACCTGCTCGAAGCAAAATACAACATTAACTAGACGTTGAAGCCACAGACAGTAAAAGTGGGAAAGACCGGGAACTCCCGTAAGCCCAATGAGTCACAACAATCAGCGCCGTTCAGCGGATGTTCTTTCGTTAAAAAATCGCTCTGTTGACATTTTCTTCCATCGCTCTCCGCAGAATCATCATCATAGCACGTTTTTTTTTTTTCATTTCGTTTATGATGAGTATCCAGTCTCCATTCAGATTTCCTCTTTAATTGGAAAAAGAAACAAGTAGGAAAAGAATAAATCGCTTTTTTATGGGAAAAAATGTTGAATTCACGTTTTCGAATCAATTAATGTCGACAGACATTGCCTACTCACGCCTCTTGCTTTGGTTATATTAATCATCATACCGCTCAAAATTGGACAAAGTCCAAACGCTAGGCAGCGCTTCGATCGATTTTCAGAGAATGGTTGAGAATCTTTGGTTGAAGCAACCTTTGGTCGGCTGCCGACCAAAGTGTTGCGATCCGAGAGCGACACTTTGGAGTTTGGTTTCGCTTTTTCGCTATCTGTTAAACGCGGAAGTTGTCAACCCATCTAGGTTCTGAAACTGATATGTTCCAAAACGATTTTTGTTTTTCCTGAACTGATGACACAATCCGTTTCACATGGCTATAGGCAACCTCAGGTTTTAAAGAAATACAGGATATCGGAAGTAAGGACTAAATAGACTTTGCAGAGAGTTGAACTTTATCCTTTTCAATCGTAGACATCGGGACTGGTGAAAACTTGGGACATTATCTTATATAACCTATTTGGTATTATAAAGCTGTCCGCAACTTTTCAGGACCATATTTCCATAGATGCCACTTTACTAATTATAGCGAAATTATGTCATTGTTGCTATACCTCAGGGCTTAAAGAAAACAGAAAATCGGAAGTGGGGACTAGATTGACTTTTCAGCCAGTTGAACGTTATCCTTTTCAATCGTTGACTTTGGGGCTAAAGAAAACATGGAACATTGTCTTATATAACCTAGTTGTTATCATAAAGCTGTCCGTAGCTTTTCCGGATCAAAATACCATAGATGCCACAATACAGATCTTTGTAAAACTATGTCATTGTTTTGAATTATGATTTGATGGCTAAACACTTAATTCTCGGTTTGGTCTACCCTGACATTTATAGTGACAAAATAAGATGTGCATTGGTTTGCACAAGTTTCTAGCCCCTCTTGCAGCCTGTCTAGCAAACGGTTCTTACTTACAAGCCCATCTCTCTATGATATACATGCTAACGACACTAACGACTCGTTCTTACCATGGAATACACTGGCAAAAAATAACAGGTACACCAACTAGCAAAAGCTGCCAACCCCTCATCGCCATAGATTCTAGCAACCGATTCTCACTTACAAGTCCATCTCCCCGTGATAGACGCGGTACTAAACTGTTCTTACCATATAAAACACAGGAAACAAATTGTAGGTAGGCTACACCAAGTAGCAAAAATTGCTAACCCCTCATTGCCGAAGGTGATTGTGGTCTAACAGCCTATTGTTGCTTACAAGTCCCCTACATGTCTGACAATTGGGATCGGCCTATTTTTGGTTTCACTGTGTACCTTCCTACTGAAGTTGTCAGCGCCTCTAAGCTTTCACACTGTTGTATCTCATGAAGGAATTTTTGTACCAAAAAAAGAATGACATATACTATGATCAGCTCATCAAGGTCTATCGATTGTTCCTGAAAAAGATTCTGTCTGTATCAGTTAAACAAGACCAAAGGTGTCAATGGGATCCCAAAAATCTAATATTTGATTCAGACAATAGAATCTTGTCTTCGCCAGGCTAATCATCAGAGAAAACTAAGTTCAGATATACCTTTATAAGCCATATCTATTTTGACGATACTGACCGAGACTTCCTGCTTTACTTCTGTCCAGTTTCTGGTTTCGCCCGAATTCCGAGCAAACTACTAGTCCAGGAAAAAAAGAAAATTCAGAAACAAACTCAGCGTCAAATCCCTATAAAGAACATATAATCAACTTGGAATAAAAGGTTTGACTTACGAATTCCGGACTAATTATATGTCCGGGTAAAAAATGATTGTCATATACAGACTCAGCCTGTCTTCTTACCCCTTAATCTGTCATGTAATCAAACTTTTGCTTTTGACAAATTTTCCGGTTTTGGACGGATTCCGGGCGAACTAGTTGTCCGGCGAGAAAATGGTTCTCATCATTGTGTTCAGCATGTCTTCTTACCCCTAAATCCACCATTTAATCAGGGACCCACAAATTTCCTGTAATGACTCGCCATTCAGGGGGCTTGTCATTTCCTATGCTTCTGTGTTGCTATGTTGCCCGAGCCTCACCTAGTTTCCAAAAATTCCGCTTGGGTCGAATCGGCGTTCTTGCTCAGATAGACAAAATTTGTTGGGACTATTCAGCATGCCACCAGGTACCTAAGCTAGGACAAAAGATCCAGGATACTTTTCCATTACAGAGAAATATTCCTAGTTCAGCACAACAGCTGCGAAAATTTGTCTATGTGGATAGTCGCGTATTTTATCCCGTGGGTATTTCTCGAACAATCTGACGCTCGGTCAAGAGCGCATCAGAAATCTCTTATTGACAAGCCCCCTGAAGGGCGAGTCATTACAGGAAATTTATGGGTCCCTGATTTAATCAACTTCAAATAAAACTTTTACTTTTAACAAATTTTCCGGTTTTTGTCGGATTCCGGACGAACTACCTGTCCGGCGAGAGAACGGTTTCACTATCGTGCTCAGCATGCCTTATTACACCATAATCGACTATCACATTAGCTTTTTAAAAATATTTTGTTTGTCCCTGAATTTGAACCCCCTCCCCCACCCCCAAATGTAGGGCTACAGAGCCCATCTACGAACTTGACCTTACCCTTGATCCAACGAATTATCGCACCAAGTTTCATCAAAATATCTCATTCCCTTCAAGAGTTATAACGCGCACAGAAGGACAGGCGGACAGCTTTTGGGATGTCATAGGTATCCCTCCACTTACGTTTTGGGATCCCAAAAAGTTACCTTTTTTGCCGTACGCCAACTTTCTAATACTACCACTTAGGAAGAATCAAAGGAAAAGCTCTAATATCTTCAGCAATGAGAGAACTTTTAAAGTTTAAGAGGCATATCTGATACCAATTCTCTTCCTCAATCCCAAGTGTAAGAAATAGAATGATAACGTGAGAAGAAATCAAGAAGAGAAATGGGTAGAAACAATAGATGGCAGTACTTTCGGACCCGTGGGAAAATGCCACTTTTTTGTTACAGTAAAATTTTTCTATTTATCACTCAAAGAAGATATATTGGCTGTGGGGCCGGGGAACTGCCGCACGTGTTTAGCATTTATAGATTTTAGTCCATCTTCAATTTGAAACTGGTGCCTGCCTGCCTGCTTGTTTGCTAGAACGGAGCTTTCCATTCGAAAGCAGAAACATAGTTTGATGAAAAGAAAGCTGGCTGCACAACTTTAGATAGTCCTCTCTCACATAGGCTATGCTACTCCACTTCACTTCGCACACCGTTGTCTCTGGCTCGACGACAAGCAAAAACCGTCCTTTTACGCCGCAGGCGAGAGTTTCCGTAACAATCGCAGAGGTTAGACCCTTACCACTTTCCAGCAATGAGCTGAAATCGGGGTGCTAGGAAAAAAAAAGACCGGGACAAAACCGAAGTCTCTCGCAACACACAAATTTGCATCAGAATTTTCTTTTATATTTATTATATATATATATATATACATATATATCCCAGCTTACTCTCGGTCAACTTTCCTCCCTTCACGACCTCCCCCCCTTCCACTATCTCACTGTTCAATCAGAAACACCCAACTAGATCCCCTCTCCAGTTTTATCATCCCTCGAAATAATTCAATTACTGACCCAAAATGATACTTCGATCCATTCGTGAAATTCGGAACAATACAAGATGACAAGTGTACTCTCAGCCAAAGCTGACTGCTAATTGTGTTGATAGACCGATTGTGCGAATTGTGTTGATAGCGGTGAAAATCACACCAGTTTTCAGAGACACGAGTTCACCCTCCATACAAAACTAAACGATAAAATCCACAGGGTGCGGGAGGTGGGAAATGAACCCTAGGTTTACGCCAGTGCTCATAGGTTGGTATAACACGGGTCAAACTTACCAGGTAAGCCCCGTTTAACCTGTCTATTATACCTACCTAAGTACTGGCTCCACCTCCGGTTCATTTGACACTTGAACACGGTGATTGAATTATATTTCAACGATATTTCGATCCTTCTTGGCAAGGGTCTTCTTTAGGTTGTGGCTAGAGATGTGAATGACATATCGCTGAAATAATCTGCCATCAGTATAGCGAGATACAAAACGAGTCAAGATGGAATAATTTAAAGCACACCTCGCACCATTTACTGTTTATGTTCCAATGTTCAAGAATATTTGAATACTGCAGAACTAGGATATGCTTCTAACAAATTATCCACGGATTTAGCTGTTTTAAGCCGTTTTCCGGGCCCACTGACTTCTAGCAAAAACTTGGCAAAATTCAAATAGTCGGTTTTACGCATAAAAAGCATGATACGTGAATAGTCGTCGGGAGCATAATGCGCATGGAAAATAATGGGTGGTGGCGAGTGCAAAGATGAGTGAGGTCTCGTTAGCGGGTTTAGAATGTAACACAAGACATTTGGGTCTCCGGGTTAAGAATTAATGGATGCAATTACGGAAGTAGGTTGAATTGGCAGTAGTACGACTGGTCCTTTAAAGCTTTAGTTACACGGTCGAACAACGATCATAGCGAGGAAACAATCAAATGACGCACGATTTGCAAAAAAAGGTTTAATGACGTAAAGAACCTTGCTGACCAACATTTTTGTCCGGAATAAACCGTCACCGCTCCAGTCTTGGGGAAAAAATTGCATGAGAACAGAAGACAAAGATTAATGGAGAGCTTTCAAGGATATTATAATCCCATAAAAAGCAGTGCGTGATTTAGTGGTGGGATTCGTCGTGCAGTGGATTTATCCTCACTGAACTATTCAGTGTTGCCACTGGTCGCAGAATTCTAAGTAAGTAAGTAAGTAATTTATTTATAACCCGCCATTTCGAAAAAGCGGAGTAAATGAAAGAAAACAAATAAAACGCATTTTCAATCTCCGATCAGGAAGCAGTGGAGAAGGTCGTGCGCTGGCTGGGCTCTGTTGTCAATGATTTTTTATGGCGACGAAGAACATCCAAAAGGGTAACACTTGAATCTAGAATTTTGTACTTCTCTGTCAATGTATGCTTATGACATGATTTCGACAAGTAGAACAGGTGCTTTGCATATTTAAAATAACATGATCTCATCTTTTTAATCTCCTTCTTTCGCAGAACATGAGTGACACCATAACGAAATAGTATAGAAGGAGCGCAGAAGGTGCTGTACAATTTTCCCACAGTTTTACGATTATAGCGCCCCCGGTTGGAGACGATGCGATTCTGTGACCACCTTTTTGGAAGCTGTTCTCCTGCTTGGATATAGTGTGACATTCGTAAATCTTTCTACAAATTTGTAAAGGACCTGCTGAGGGTAGATGTTCCTACGGCCCAAGCTGACTGCGAATCATATTTGACGGTGCAAAACGGATAAGTCAGATACATTTTATTCGAGCAATATTTCGGCCCTTCTTGGCAAGGGTTCTCTTCAGGCTCAAGCCGCTTGAATAAAATGTAGCTGACTTATCCGTTTTGCACCGTCAAATATGACCTGCTGAGGGTTACAACTTGGGTAAGTGGCAATAATTTGTCCTGTAAGTATGGAGTAGCTCGACCTATAGCTGCAACTCTGGGAAGCACGTAAAGTGCTCTTGGCTTAATTAGTCAGCACATGCTCTGCGCAGTCTAATTTTCAGTGTGTCTCTCGTTTTTTACGTTTTTGTTGTTGCCAGATTGTTCTTATTTTCTCTTCTTTCTTTGTCTTTCTTGTCTAATTAAATACTCCGTCTTTTTGTACATCTGTGCACTGTGATGGAGAGAATTTATAGTAATAATAATAATTCCGCGACCGGAACGGTCGTAAAAACAGCAAAAACAAACGATTATGAAGCTTGAAAAGCGAGATTTAGCGTTAATAAAGCGTTGTCCTAATAGGTGTTGTAAGGTGTATTACGGCGGATAAAGCTTATTATAGATTCCTCTTTTCCTCGGAGCGCGCTGTAATAAGGTGAATAAAGGAAAATAGACTAGCGCTCTATTCTGGCTTATGCAGGGCCAATCAGATCGCTTGGTTGGTTCCGCCAGCGGGACGAGGAAAGAGCAGCGTCGTCAGGGTTGCCACGGGAAGCACTAAAGTTCTACTTTGGTGGAAGCTGAAGAAACAACTTTTCTAAAAAATAACACGTTTTGTTCTGTTGCGACTGCTTACTGCTAGTTCAAGGACTTGTGCTGTCCATCCGTAGGTTTACTTGCTTTTTACAATATATTGGGCGTCAAATTGTACTGGTGTACTTCAAGTAACACTAAGAGCACTTTTCTGATCTTCAGAAACTTGAAAAGCTGTATGAGCGTGGCAACACTGCACGTTGCATTGATAAGAACCTCTCTGGTTCGTATTTGAACGGGGGTGTGTATTAAGACGTAAACATCACGTATAGCGTTATTCAGCTTATTACACCTATTAGGACAATGCTTAACTGGTAAAAGAACCGCGTTTCTTAGGCGCCAGTTTGTCACTTTTAACGGCCAAATGTAACAGGTTCCGTAAGAGAAAGGTGGAATCACTATTGAGTACTTGCTCACAAGGCGAGAGAATCCTCTCAAGAGAAAGGGGAATACTGGCGAGCGAAGATAATGGTGGAATCGTCATGGAATCCGTAACGCCTTACGAACTTCAAACTCGGTGGAGTTTGGCCAAGCTATGTCCTAGCTCTCCCCTTAAAGCACAACTCTTACTAGAAATGATCTGTTCACTACGAAATAGACCAGAAAAAACCTTTCTTGAAAATAACATTACTTTCCACCTGAATTTAGAGATTTTCTTGTTAGCGCCTGTCGACTCTGCCCAGCTTTCCTGCTCTCCGACGCGGCGGCTGGGCGCAAAACGCTTGAAAACTGAATGCGCCGTGGTTAAAAAGTGGGAAAACCAAGCAAATGATAAAAGTCTAGAACAGAAGACTCTCATATCCTTATATGTGAAAGAGTTGTCAGCGGACGTTGAAGATTCCGGCGAACTTTAGGTTGTGTCACGGGCAAAACTCGGCACGGCCGAAAAGCGCTAAAAATTCCTCGGCATAAAACGAAACAATGGAGTAAGGTGGGGATTTTAGAAGCTTATAATTCCGTAAGGGAGCTATGTATATTATAAAAGACAGAATAAGCAAGAGGGGTCCTTCAACGAGATTGAAAGGGTCATCAAACTGGTCTACAAGGATTCTTATCGGTCGGCTAAAAAACAGGGGTAGAGGGTGGCAAAAGGGTGCTGGTGATGGCTAGAACAGTAGCTAAGAAATACCCTAATCTGCCACTGCTCTCGCGGATTCCAAGCAGGTTTCTAGACAGTCTGACAGTACAATACCATGAGGGCATCTAGACGGCTCACTCCTCAGAAGGAAAATGTTCCCGAAATATGCAAATATAATAAAATGCTACGGTAACAAAAATACCATTTTAAATTAATTTAAAAATCCAGGCATGTTATGGCTGTGGCATGCCAAACCTGTAAATTTTTTTTTACAGGTTTGTTTCCTTCCCCGACTTTGACCCAGAGGATTGACAGCCTGTCGAGGATCCTTGCCAAGAAGGGCCGAAATATCGCTGATGAAGAATCGTAGCTGACGTATCCGTTGTAAACATTGTTTGAATAAATGTTTCAAAGTCAGCTTTGGCTCAAAGAATATTTACTAACAGTAACGTTACACTGTATTGAACATGTAAAAGAAAAACGGCACAAACGTATTAATGTTCCTCTTTGTTTTGATTTGACTAGCAGAGAAACGAAGTAACGCATTTTCATCGGGTCTTCAAGTCTATTTAAGTGAATAAGTGATGGGTAACTAGACTGTCGTATCTCGGTCCCTTTCGGTTAAACTTTAATATTACACCCAGAGACCCAAATTTCATGTTACATTCTAAAACCGCTAACGACACCTCATTAATCTTTACACTTGCCATGATTCACTAACTATTTTCCAAGTGCATTATACTTCCGACGAGTGTTGGCGTATCATGCTAGTGATGCGTAAAACCGGTTATATGAATTTTGCCAAATTTTTGCAAGTAAGTCAATGGGTTTGGGAAAAGGCTTAAAACAGCAAAAGCCATGGATGATTTCTTTAAAAGCAGAGCTTAGCTTTACAGTATTTAGATAGTTTTGAATATCAAAATATAAAGAGTAGTGCTAGGTGTACTTTAATTCAAGTCCAAATATTCTTCATTGTTATGCCGCGAGGCACAGAGGCAGTTTTGATATAGTAGCTATGACTTCTCACTGCGTAGAGTCGCGCGCTCCAAGCGACAATGCTGCGCTTTATTTGAGACAATTTGAGGCGGCAAAGTCAGCTTGGCTTTGTTACATACGAAGAATGATTTAGCCGCCTCAAATTGTCTCAAATTAAAGGCAACCTTGTCGCATGGAACGCTCGAACCAAAACCAAATTTTAGAAAGTTCTCTTCGTTATATTGTTTTCTTTCCAGATTCAAGTGATAATATATGCAACCTGTCCTGTGCCAATTATTATTATTATTAACTTTTTAATTCAGCTTTCGCCATAAACTAACATACAAGTAAAAAAAAACAAAAAAAAACACTACGGTACAACATCAACGTGTCTCCAGCAGATGCCTCCAAACTGGTAGGTTATGGAAAACGGGGTTTGCTGCCAGGAGAATAAGACAATTCTCCGACCGCCATAACCTTACAACCAAAGATGACCGGGCTTTTCGAGCAAGTTCAGCAGAACTGCAGCAACGTTTCTGGACAAATGCCTGACTTATGCCGGCAGACGATCAGACGCCTAAAAATTCTCTTGTACGCACTTTGACATCACCAAGTAGCATGGTAATCAAAGGAGACCGCTTTGTATATAGGCCTATATATGAACAGGACTACCCGGAAGAGTCTGAGCCTTTTTCCAAATAGGACAGGAAAATTCCATTCCCTTTTTGAACTGATAATTTCTGAGCAGGGACATAAATGTCAGGCCCTGATATCCACAGGACCCTGCCCTTGACCTGGTCAAGCAGGTCATTCATCCTATCGGAAAGACGGGTAGGAAAAATGGAGAGGACACCTCGCACTATTTACTGCCTACGTTCCAGTATTCAAAATAAATGGTTGAATATTTTAAGACTCGGCTTTGTTTTTAACAACTTCGCAACGGCTTTGGTTGTTTTAAGCCTAGCCCCAGACCCGTTGACCTCTAGCAGGAAAAAGGACACATTCACATAGCGGGTTCTTGTAGCAAATAGAAGGGAGCATCGAAAATATCGAAAGGCGGCAAGTGTCCAGCGTGGTGTCATTAGAAGGGTATGAGATTCATTTCTCTGAATTTAAAAATGGGTGGAACGATTGCGGGTGCAGATCGCATTAGCGTTATAGGTACGACGGTTCCTTTAACAGTTTCGACTTCCCTTGGTATTTTTATCAGCGAGCGAAAGCCCCAGCGCCAAGGTCGGGTATTCAGGTTGTAAATTCAAACAGACTCCGAACAATCCGAGTTACGATTTGACAAGCGATGAGGATGTTTCAAATTTTTCAGTTGCTTTATTTCGCAAAAACTATACCATGCAACACGAAGACCAGATAGTTTCGACTCTTCTCATCTCATAAACAATGGCTAAATAGAAAGTCGACTACAATTTTCGTCAGCGATATTTCAGCCCTTCTTGGTAAGGGTCCTCGGTTAGGCTGTCGAACTTTAGGGCCAACACTGGGGAAGGAAGGAACCTGCAATAAATCGAACCAATGTTTGCCCTGAAGTCCGACAGCCTGACAAGGACCCTAGCCAAGAAGGGCCGAAATATCGCTGCCAAAGCATGGTCGCTGACATTTCCGTTTTATGCATGTTTGAATATATGTTTCCCAGTCAGCTTGGGCTCAAGGAGTATTTGTTCTCGTCAGGCTGTTGCTGGGCTGGAAGAAACGGACTTACAATCCTTAAAGGACCCCTCGCACTGCTTACTCTTCAACTTACAGTTTCTTAAAATATTTGAATACTTTGAAGTTTAACTGAAAAGCCAATTTATTTTTATATGTTTGATTTGAATACAATGAATTATTTTGACTCATGTAAGGGATTTTTGTTTTTTACGTCGCGTAGTCTAGTAGTGACGTTTGGAATCTCCGCGAATCTCCGAGTCGCGGAAAATTTGAATGTCTGCAAAACCGTGTGTTTCAATGGCCAACAAAGCGAAGATTTTGAAATGTTCGATTCCAGATTGCAGAATCACAACTGAAGATAGCCTCTGTTCCGTGCTTCCTGGTCACTTTCAATTCACATGTTACTTTCATCTTCCTGGCTTGAAGAATGCAAATCCGCCATGAATTCGGCAATTGGCTGCCGCTGTGGTTGCTAAACATTTCAAACATACAGCTACGTCCGTATAGAGGTACAACAGTTACGGAAGAGAAATTACGTCAGTTAAAATTCAAGAATCGTGGATAACAAAGTAACGAAGTAACGCGTTTTTATCGGTTCTTCTAGCCTAATTAAGTAAAAATATGATGGGTAATCAAACTGTCGCATCTTAGCCCTATTCTGATAACCTTTAAAACTACGCTGTGGTTTCAAAAAATTACCCGCGGTTTTGGCTGTTTTAAGCCTTTTCCGAGACCCGTTGACTTATAGCGAAAACAGGGAAACAGTTTACATAACCGTTTTTTCTGATGGAAAAATTTCTAGCAGACAACCGTCGACAGCATGATAAACATCGAAGGTAGCTAAACACGGCAGGTGAGAAATATCAGCGTGGTTCTGAGAATGTACCGTACGAAATTGGGGTCTCCGGGTTTAGAAATATATGGAGTAATTATGGAAGTAGGTTGCGTTAGTACTATAGGTAAGACATTAAAACGAACCTACAATCCTGCAGTTCGATTGCAGGTTTGTTTCTCCGACCAGCAGCAGCCTGACGAGGACCCATGCCGAGAAGGGCCAAAATAACACTGACGAAAATCGCAGCTGATATTCAAGTTTTAGCAACTGTTTAAAGTTTGACTGAAAAGGGCTGGGACAGGACAATTTAGTTACCCATCACTAATTCACTTAAATTGGCTCGACGACCCGCTGAAAATGCGTTACTTCGCAGTTCCGCTATTCACCAATAATCGATTCTCAAATAGTAGAATTTCCGTGTGATTTGTGGTACCTCTGTGCGCTTGTATCTGTGTTGTATGCCTTACCAGAAATACTTACGAATTTTTTTTTGTCAGGCACTAAGCAGTCTTCACCAAGCTCACCACTGTCTACTGAAAAGCCGCGTGTGTCGAGGTTAAAATTTCTCACGTCATAGTAGAATTTAGGTTGTGAGAGTGGCCGCAGATATTCTTAACGTCATAACTAGAGCAGACAGTGGAAAATATAAAAAAAATCCCTTCCCAGAATCCAAATTATTCAGTGCATTCAACTAAATGACATAAAAATAAGTTGGCTTTTTAGTTAAACTTTAACATATGTTTCCCAGTCAGCCTGGGCACAAGGAGCACTTCTTATCTCCCCTAGAGATACATCGACCTAACCTTACCACCGCTATTTTTCGAGCTGCACGGGCTCCAAGTTACGGGCTGAAATGACTCCCTAATTTCAACAAAGGATCATACGAGGGGAAGCTCCCTAAATCTTCCCTCCCGAAAAATCAGGTTTATGACCCCCACTAGATCCCGCTAAGTCTGATTTATGTCGGTTCGTAAAGTCACTTTATAACTCCAAGATTACTTGTTACACAGTGCTGGGAAGAGCCTTCTTAGCGACGGGGTGCAGTTTCCAAAAATACTGAATATGTATCTTGTGTTTTGAATATGTTAATTTAAGCATTATGTGTACAGGTAAGATCAATAACGAGGGTAGGGCGACATCCCTGGATGCTAGGCTTGAGTATTTTTTTATTTTTTATTTTTTTTAGTTATTTATTTATTTGCTGAAATTAGTGATTGTGGGGGATCGGCATGGACCTGGAGGTGAACTTTGAGGATGGTGCGGTAAGTAAAATAAAACAAATTCTTCACTTTCTTTATTTTATTGTAATAGTTAAGAGACTCGTTCATTTGTTGATTATTTTGGTATTAACCCCTATGGCCATGGAGCACTGTAGGGGTCGAAACTTATTTTGTTCATTTATTTCGAATTTAATAAGACTGAACTGAACTGAACTAATTGGAAAGGCGTGTTTTTCCGATTTGTTTGTTGATGTAGCCCTTCAAATCGTCTGTGCGTCGGTCCGAAAGGAACACATGCAATCAGTTTTTTTCTTATCTTGCCAATTCGTCAACCCAATTTTTAGACAGTTTCATTCCATCATTTGTTTTAGGTCATATCTTGTAAAGTGTATTAGTTAATTTGCTTTGATTGATTGATTGATGTATGGTTTCGAGTTTCGGCTCGTTTTTTAGAAACTGTTTAGTAAACTTAGTCTCTTCTCTTTTCTCTTGCTTTTATGTACTTTAGGCGTATTCTCGCCATTCCCCGAGGACTCCACTTGAGGAGTCCCCGCGTTTTTGTTTGTCCCGGGGACTCACTCCCCGTATTCTCGCGAGTTCCCACGGACGGGGAATGCTCCGATTATCATCACCATCATCAAAAAGGACTCCCTTTCAAATTCGGAGGGGAATCAATTTTTGCTGTTATAGGTGCTCTGTAAAATTAATTAAAAAGAATCAGAATAAACAAAACCAAAAATAAAGTGGATCTAGACTAATTTTTTCAGCTGCATGTTCTTTTTTCGAACAAAATCCATTTTAGAAGCATTCCCCGTATTCTCGCTGTTTCTCTACGCGGAGTCCGAGTGGAGTGACTCCCTCTATTCTTGCCGTTCCCTTCGATTCCCCGAGGAGTCCTCGGGGAACGGCGAGAATACGTCTTTTATCGATCCGCAGCCAAAAAATATTGGAAAGGCGCGTTTTTCCGATTTGTTTTTTGATGTATCCCTCCAGGTCGTTCGTGCGTCGGTCCGAAAGGAACACTTGCAATCAGTTTTTGACGTATCTTGCCAATTCGTCAACCCAATTTTTAGACAGTTTCATTCCATCATCTGTTTTTGGTCAATGTAAGGTTTGAAGCCAAGCTGACCATTCATTACGAAAGAAATATAAAACCGCGATTTTCGGGTTTTTTTCTTGATCAGCTAGTTATCCCTAAGATGATGTGCGAGGGATAAATATAATTTCAGATATTTCGGTTGCACTTCCGGCAAACCCTCCCCAGCGAAAAAAACAAAACTAGATCATAAAATCCAACACAATGCCAACATAAAACGATGCGGAACCAACAAACCATAAAACGACATGTAACTGAGGACGCGGACGAATTGCTGAGGACGGTTTGCCGGAAGTGCAACCGAATTATCCGAAATTATATTTATCCCTCGCACATCATCTTAGGGATAACTAGCTGATCAAGAAAAAAAAACCGAAAATCGCGGTTTTATATTTCTTTCGTAATGAATGGTCAGCTTGGCTTCAAACCTTACATTGACCAAAAACAGATGATGGAATGAAACTGTCTAAAAATTGGGTTTTATTTAAAATTGGAAATTATATTTATCCCTCGCACATCATCTTACTTAGAGGGATAACTAGCTGATCTAGAAAAAAAACCGAAAATCACGGTTTTCTATAGGCGTATTCTCGCCGTTCCCCGAGGACTCCACTTGAGGAGTCCACGCGTTTTTGTTTGTCCCGGGGACTCACTCCCCGTATTCTCGCGAGTCCCCCCGGACGGGGAATGCTCCGATTATCATCACCATCATCAAAAAGGACTCCCTTTCAAATTCGGAGGGGAATCAATTTTTGCTGTTGTAGGTGCTATGTAAAATTAATTAAACTGAATCAGAATAAATAAAACCAAAAATAAAGTGGATCTAGACTAATTTTTTCAGCTGCATATTCATTTTTCGAACAAAATCCATTTTAGAAACATTCCCCGTATTCTCGCTATTTCTGTACGCGGAGTCCGCGTGGAGTGACTCCCTCTATTCTCGCCGTTCCCTTCGATTCCCCGAGGAGTCCTCGAGGAACGGCGAGAATACGCCTTATATCTTTTGTTTTTGGTCACATCTTGTAAAGTGCAAGTGTATACATTTGGCAATTTTTTTATCTGTTTCTAATGAGAAAAATGTTCACCGGATCTATTTAAGTTTGCCAAGTATCTGCTGCATTTCCCCCCTTGGACCAGTAATTCTTTCTTGGCGCCGAAATTCCATCTGGTTCTGCCTGCTAAGATTATTGATAAAAAAGTGGGAGATTTCAAATCTTCCGCTAGTAAACTGAACCACCAGTGGTCTTCCCTCTTCGTGTAATCTGTAGTTATGTTTGTATTGTGTTTAGTTTAAAGTTTTGCTACGTACGTTGTCTTTTTTCTTGTTGTTATTTTTTTTTTCTTTTTTTTTAAGGTAAGGTAAGGTAAGGTAAGGTACAATTTGAATGGCAAATATGAATAAACCTGGAGTTTCTCAAAAGCATCAGACATGCCAGTGGTATAAAAAACGACGCTTCACTAATTCTGATGGGTTTGTAAAATTATTAATACAATTATGGGTAAGCTCCTAAAGCACAACTCTTACTAGCAATGATCTTTTCGGTATAAAATGGATCAGATAAAACGTTTTCGAAAATATCATTACTTTACACCTGAAACTAGCGATTCTCTTGTTAGCGCTTGTCGATTACATCGCGCGGCGGCTGGGCGCCAAAGATTTGAAAACTGAACGTGCCTTGGGTCAAAAGTGGGAAAACTAAGCAAATAAGAGAAGTAATAAACAGAAGATTATCACAACCTTATGTGTGAAAGAGTTGATGAAGATTCCGGTAAACTTTTCGTTGGGTGACAGGAAATCTCGGCAAGGCCGAAAAAGCGCTAAAAATTTGTCGTTACGAAACGAACCAATGGAGAAAGGTGGGGATTTGAGAAGCTTATAATTCCATATGGGAGCTAAGTATGTTATAAAAGGCAGAATAAGCAAGAGGGTTCCTTTAAATATGACAGGACTGAAGATGTAGCCGCATGGGATGAGTCACAGATGATTAGAAAGACATAGATAAAGAGAGAATCAACTTACCAAAAGAAATAGCGCTGAAGTAAGAATCGATCCTCGTTTGACTTTGCTTGCTCCGCCATCTGGAAAGCGTCGGGCCAAGAAGCTCATCAATTTTCTCCTGCGACCAGCCGAACTTCTCGCTTGCAAAACGCTTTAAGGCCGGTTCATCCGGTTCGGAAAACGAAAATCGTTCAGTCGAGTTATCAACCTCAGGCTGGATGTAGGCCACAAAAACAACTTCGCTTGGGAAACCTAGTAGAGTATTTGAAATGAACAAACCGCAATACAAATCTGAAGAATAAGTAAAGTAAGAAAACATTTAAAGGACCCCTCGCACTATTTACTCTTCAACGTACAGTATTTTAAAATTTTCAATACTTTTGCTTTCAACAAATAACCCACGGCTTTGGCTGTTTTAAGCCTTTTCCGAGACCCGTTGATTTGTAGCGAAAACAGGGAAACAACTGATATAACCGGTTTTTTTATGGAAAAACTTCTCGCAGATAACCGTCGACAGCGTGATACAAATCGAAGGTAGCATTCACGGCAAGTGAGAAAATCAGCGTGGTTTTGTTATAGGGGTTAGAATGTACCGTACGAAATTGGGGTCTCCGTATTACGACGATTGTATTTGTATGGCCGGGCATAGATGGTAAATGTCCTTAGATACAGTCATCGGAGTCAGGACAGCCTACGGCGTCGGGTGGCCTACTACACGTGCAGACTTCACGTGTTCATTGTGGATTCCCCCGGTCGATTCACACTAAGGTCTGCGTACCAACCACACTAGGCTATAAACCACCAATCATACACTAGGCCTTACAGGCCAGCCCACTCTAAGGGGCTTTAAACAAGACTCATAACAATGACCTAAGGTCCGTAAATAAACAAAAGGTTTTATTCTCTGGTATGAGCTGTACTTACAAAATTAAAACAACCTTTAGGTAAAAATACTTGTTGCCCGGTCAAGAAGTATCGAAGAAGATGACTCATCCCCGGCGGATGAGTCATGAACATGAGGTACTAAAATAATACAGAATCACGGCATTATAGAAGATTAACATACTGGACGGAAAAGGAGTAACGATGGCTAACGGCGGTTAGTTAGCAGTGAGGAGTGCAGATGACACCACCGTAACATTCGTGTTTAGAAATATATGGAGTGATTATGGAAGTAGGTTGCTTAGTATTATAGGTAAGACAAGTCCTTTAACGAAATAATCATTTGTCTTCCGAAGCTGAAGAAAAACTCGTTCAAGACTTGGTGGCAACAAACTCCAGAAAAAAAACGCACAATTCCGCATGCAAATTGTTCAAGGTTAGCGTAGCGCAGGTCCAGATCTAATATTTCATTACCCTCTGTCAGAAGTGCGATGTGCGGTTGGGGGGCAAAATATCCGACCCTTCCCATCCTTTACCTCGGATTTCTCTAGGTACCTGTATTACAACTGGTTCGTCTGCGGCTACTCTTTCAGAACTGTATCATTTGCACTGTCAGAATTTTCATAACAAATAACACAAGAATGCGCGGTTTCAACAAATAACACTTCAGATGTTATGTTTTTCAGACGTTACGCATTAAAATGTTATACATACAACTGCAAGAAAAGCCGAAGCACCGCCGAAAAAACATCTGCTAACTTTCCGATATCATGATGACAAACTTTTTCGGCAGTTTTCGGCTCTTCCTGGCAATGCCTGTTACGCATAACGTTTGCAAAATCATAACAGATAACATCCCAAGTGTGATCTGAACAAACTGCGCATCCTTGCTTATCTGTTATGAAACTTCTGACAGTTCAGTCGAATGTCGAGCACCTTGGCGAGGATTTGGGGGTGGGGGAGGTGGTTCAAATTAAGGGACAAACAAGATATTTTTAAACAGCTAATGCAATAGTCGACTATGGGGTAAGAAGACATGCTGAGCACGATGGTAAAAATCATTTTCTCTCCGGACAAGTAGTTCGTCCGGAATCCGGCCAAAACCGGAAAGTTTGTTAAAAGTAAAAGTTTCATTTGAAGTTGATTAAATGTTTGATTTAGGGGGAAGAAGACGTGCTGAGCACGATGGTGAAAATCATTTTTTCGCCGGACAACTAGTTCGCCTGGAATCCGGCCAAAACCGGAAAATATGTCAAAAGCAAAAGTTATATCTGAAGTTGATTAGATGTTAGATTTAGGGGTAAGAAGAGACGCTGAGTCTGTACATGACAATCTTCATTCACCCGGACACATAATTAGTCTGGAATCCGGTTGTACCCAATTTTTTTTAAGTCAAAGTTGTATTTAATGTTGATTAGATGTTCTTTATAGGGATAAGGAGATACGCTGGATTCGTTTCTGAATTTTCTTTTTTTTGCTGGACTAGTAGTTCGCTCGGAATTCGGGCGAAATCGCAAACTTGGCAGAAGTAAAGCAGGGAGTTTCGGTCAATATCGTCAAAATAGATATGGCCTATAGAGGTATAGATTGATAGATAGATGGAATATCTGAACTCGTTTTCTTTGATAATTAACCTGGCGAAGACTGGATCTGGCGAAGACAAGACCCAATTGTCTGGATCAAATCTTAGATTTTTGGGATCCCATCGACACCTTTGGTCTTGTTAATGTATGTTGGCTTTACCACCTGCTATTCGGCTAGTCCGTTATTGGTGTTGAAATAAAACTGAATTGAGAATTGAATTGAATTGTTCCCTAGAATTTTCATATTTTTGTTAACATTATTCAGTACCAGGAATCCACGAGAAGGATGAACTAAAATTTCGACAGGCCATATGAATGAGTAAGAACTTTGAAATGTGTGCAACTGGAAATAGGATCTCAGGGTTCAAATCTCGCCGGAAAAGCATTTGTTCTTTATGTTCACTAATTATAACCAAAAATGAATCCCGGAAATTAAATTATATTTATTTTTCTCAAGTTGTGCTACGATAAAATCCCTAGAATAGGATTCAAGAAATTCTCTTTGAACGGGTACACAAGTGGAATGTTTGAACTGGGCATTGTGTCTTGAGGTAAAGCCAAGGGGGGAATCACTTGACGTTTTGGCATACACCAGAAGGCACGGTGGCAGGGTCGGAGGACAGGAGGCAGGACCGGAGACGAAGAACCCTGTACACCTTGCAACTTCAGTAATCCCCCCACCCCCGAATAAAGCACGCACCCACAGTCTGTATTGGTCTTATTCGAACACTTCTTTAACTGTTCACTACCTTAGCTTTGTTACTTGCATATGCAAAAGTAAAATGGAAAAGAAAAATAACAAATTTTTATATTAGCTAACAGCCAACTATGTCAGGGCAATCCTGGCACAAATTTAAAGTAGAAATTCAATTAACTTTGTATGATTTTGAAATTACTTAAAAAGGTCCTTCCTCTTTTGAAGGCATCTGCAGGCTCGGACCGCCATCTTCTCAATTGAGGGTGCGTTCCTCCTGTCAAACTTTTCAAATTATAAAAAGCAAACCAGGAGCGTGTTCCATCCTACTTACCGTAGTTACTACGCATGACGTCACGAATTCTGGCTTTTTGCAGTCAAGGCTGGAACGATTTTTCTGTTTTCCAGCGGAATATCATGCCACGGGTGAATCCGACCAATCACGTGACAGAAATTCGTGGTTACTACGCTTACCACGCTCCCTAGCGTGGTATCTACGAACCCGACCTTACCCTTGACAAAAAAATCCTCACACCAAGTTTCATCAAAATATCTCATTCCCTTCGAGAGTTATCGTGCTTACTGACGGACGGACGGACGGACGGATAGACGGACGGACGGACAACTTTTGCGATGTCATAGGTATCCCTCCACTTACGTTTTGGGATCCCAAAAACTAACCAAAACTGTCAACATATACTAGAAAGTGGTCAAATTTCATATAAAATACTTAGAACAAACAATATAAAAAGTAACGATTGGGGAAATAGACAACGAAGGGTAAAATAATAACCGAGTAATTTCTGTTACGTAGGGAAACAAAGGAGGGGACAAAGCTATTCTTGTATCTCACGTGTCGGCAAAACACTGGTTGAAGGGTAGGGACTGGTTCGGAAGCTTGTCTTTGAGGGCTCTCCCTTTCTGTTGTAAAGTTGGGGGGTAGGATGTAGCGAGGGACTGGGTTCAGTAGAGTCTGCCGTCCAAACTTTAAGCACAAATTTTAGGTTGTCAGATTTAATTTTTTTCAGAAAATAAATATAAGGGACTTTCAGAGATTTATCCGTTATTAGGATAGCTCGGTATTGTATCCTCTCTAGAGCATCAGATTGCTCGCGAGTCACACCAAAATGCCATACAGGGCAGCATTATTCTAGGACTGGGTGAATGAACGAAAAATAAAAATGCAATAGATGTTCGGAAGGGACACCATGACGGGAAAGAAGTTTGAGTCCCCGAAGGCCCATATTGGCCTTCTTTAAAATGGAATCTACAAAATCGGCTCAGTAACCGTCAAAATCAACTCGGTAACCGTGACAAACAGACCCGAAATAATTTTAAAAAAAATCAATATGTCTAAGAGTTGATGACAAACAACCGTGACACACAAATCGGAAATAATTTTTAATCGAATTTAAACTGTCTAAGAAAACGATGCAAACTTTATAATACCCAACTCTGTAGGAAACCTTCTTTACATATTTTAGGGCGTATCAAACATCTACGGTATGACTGTCGGAATAATTTTCAGGACTGGCTGAGAATTGGTGCTCTGTAAAACGATGACCTAGATATACAAAGCATGTGTCCGCACCACAGGCGGCCATGGTTGGGGGAGTTGGGGGGGGGGGGGGGGGGGGTCCGGAAACTTTGTGACAAGCATAAAGCCAAAACGGATGGGCCGAATGGGATGCAAGTTGGACAGTCCCAAGTTTATACGGCCTCGATTTGTCATTTGGCGTCCGAACCGGATCCGACCAAGGTAGAGGGTGATGAAGCGGGAACCGGGAATTTGCAGATATGCTGCGATTCGAGTAAAACTTGATGGACGGGAAGAGGAGATGTTAGAGATGTGAAGTTTATGTGTTCGCGTCGTATTCGGCCACAGTGGGGAGTTCCGGAAATGTTGTGGCTCGCATAGGGGTTGAACGAGTGGACTGATTTGAATGAAACTTGGAAAGTAGAGAGTTTGTATGCCTCAGACGACATATTTTAGGGTTCGGACCCCGTTCCACAAATCGCCCCTACCCTGTTTCCAGATTTTGAGGAACAGTGCAAGGAAGGCATGCTTGAAATTAACAGTCAGAAATCAAAAGTACTCCGGTTCAATATGCGCGAGGTACACACGCCCGTACCGCTGTTCCCAATTACAAGAAGCGCTACAATTCTGGGAGTAACTTTGGGCAATGATTTCTCATTCAAAGATCACGTCGAAAGCGTAGTGCGCAAGGGCAATTCTTCGCTGCCAACCTTAGTGTCAATGCGCAGGCTTGGTTTCTCAGTTCCTGAACTTCGCCTCGCATACCTCACCCACGTGCGCCCCCTTTTAGAATACTGCTGTCCGGTATGAGGACCCCAAGTGCAGAACACGGTCTATCTAACGGAAGCGCTAGAAGCCGTACAGAAACGCGCGTCGAAAATTATAATGTGACCTAGCTTCCAGTAATACGATCAGGCACTGTCAGTGTTGAGAATCCCGTGTCTCTACTCTCGAAGAGAAGAACTGATGTCAAACTTCGGCAAAAAGCTGCTAGCAAATGAGAAATACCGATTCTTGCTCCCCCCACTGGTGTCCCGAAAAATAGCAGGACAAGACAGCAAAATAAATCAGTGGCAGTCAAAGAACGAACCTCGAGTTTCATGAACTCGTTTGTGCCCTTTTTTACAGATATATTTAACAAAGTGAACAGTTAGCGTAATATTTTTATTTCCTTCATGTAAATGACCAGCATAATTTGGCATCTTCTGCTGAAGAAAGCTGCGAAGTTGGTTTGTCAATAAACGATTTCAATTTCGGATCCGAGCACGGGTGGGCAGAGGTACAGGAATTTCCGGAAAAATTTCCTCGTTTCTCACACCACCTACTCGTGACAAGTGCCATATGGGCTCGTAGCTCTTGTTTACTATTATAGTATGCTGCAGCAGTCAAAATCATCCTTTTTTTTCAACGTGCGCAAGAAAAATTAACAATATTTCAAGTGCCATATAGCGATCGCAATTTCTGTCCGTCCGTCGGTCAGTCGGTCGGTACGGGTTTAGCTAGTTTGGGCACTTCCACATAAGCTAGGACGATTGAAACTTGGAAGGCATATCGGGGACCCCAAAACATTAAGTTGGAAATAGTCATTTCCCCGATTCGAGCATCGTGTGGGAAGTGGAGGGAGGGGGAATCCGGAATCTTGAGGTATCCGGTTCCGGAGAACTTCTAAACGGGTGATCGGATCTTAATGAAATGAAACTTTATATTTGGAAAGATCCCGTGTCTCAAGACGACCCAATTCAAATCCGGACCGGATCCGGTGACTTTGGGGGGGGGGGGGGGGGTAATTCGTTTCAATCCCCTAAAGCGGAATATAGATATGCCTGTAGTTCCCTTCCCGAACGTGAACGTGATAAAATTTTTAGGAGTAACTTTCACGAGTGACTGTAGTTTCAGTGCCCACGTTAATTTAACCGTCCGTGATACTGAAAGTCTTCTCCATATTTACCTGTGTTATGTTCGCTCATTGCTCGAGTGCGCGTGCCCTGTGTGGGGTCCTTCTGCAATCCGCACATCGTATCTTTTACAGGATATCGAGTCCGTCCAGAAAAGAGCAACAAGGATCATACTCCCAGACCCAAACCCTACGAACAAGCTCTTCTAAACTGAATTTATCACCGCTTAAAGTCCGGTTTGAACACCTGATATTGCAGTTTGGCAAATCTGTCCTCGCTAGCACGAAACAACGGTCACTGTTACCGGACACAGCCCTTCCCAATCCTCGAAACCGGCTACAAAATAAACTTCAACCCCCTAAAGTCCGGAGAAATCGTTACGGAAACTCGTTTGTATCAGATACTTGTGGGAGGGACTGGAGGGGGGCACTGGAAATCTCGTGAAACGCTTAGTCGAGGGATTGGGGAACTTGGTGGGAGAGCAAGCATTAGCCCTAGATATGTAATCCACAGGACCAGATCGTATCTGGGCTCTGTGCGGGGAGTTGGAGGGTGTTTCCCGGAATTCCGGTGATCGCCAGTTATGATAGTTCCAAGTATTCTAAGGACGACGAAACTTTGCAGGCGTATTAGTGACTTAAGAACCAGACATAGTGCCCTCGGAAAACTTGTGTTCCTGGATCAGAACATCTTTGGGTAGTCGAGGGAAGGGGAATCCGGAAATCACTGGCTTCCGTAAGTTGCGAACGGGGGGACCGATTCGAGTGAAAATTTATGGGTGATAAGAATTGATAGCCTAGACAAGCAAAACATATGTCCGAACCTCATTCGGCCACGGCTGGGAGAGTTGACGGTGGGGGGGGGGGGGGGGGTCCGGAAAACTGATGGACAGAATGGGATGTAAGTTGGACAGTACCGAGTTCATGCGGCCTTGATTTGTCATTCGGCCTCTGGATCGGATCCGGCTACGGTAGAAAATTTGCAGATAGGCTATGATGGACTTATTGACTTTGCCAAACTTGCTGGACGGGAATAGGAGATGTCAGAGATGCTATGTTTCCGAGTCGTATTCAGCCACAGTGGGGGGAGCTGGAAGGTGAGTCCCGAAAATGTTGTGGCTCGCATAGGGGTCTAACAAGTGGAGCGATTTGAATGAAACTAGGAATGTAGAGAGGTTACATGCCTTATATGGCATATTTTAGGGTTCGAACCGGGTCCGACCACGGTGGGGGAGGAGGGGGGAGAGTTACCGGAAGTTCCCAAAAAACGCTGAGATTTGAGTGAAACTTGGTAAGAGAAAATGCTTCAGATGATTCATTTAGGAGTCTGAGCCATATTCGGCCGCGGTAGGGGGCGTTGGAGGGGGGTACCCGAAACCGCGGGGCATGTCTAGGTACCAAATGAGTGGATCTGTTGGGTTGAAACTTGGAAGGTAGGAATCTACTTTTTCTCGTCTATTCTCGTCTTTTCTACGAATTCTCGTCTACTTTCTTGTACCACCTACTCGTATCACGTGCCATATGAGCTGTAGCTCATGTTCTACTGTAACATGTTCACTGCCACAGTTTCCTTAGACGGTGCTCGAATATAGCTTGTTTAACTAAGAGAAAGGAATTCTAAATGCTTTTATAGATATGGAGCGAATAATGTGGATAATGTGGAGCGAAATTTTTACCGATTTTTTTCTACCGACACTTTCTTCGTGTCTGCCGATACTGTGCCGACTTTTGGCGACTTTTTTTTAATAGGGGATGTAGTAAGCACTGCCGTAGCCGGAGGAACGACACCCGGTAAACAGCGATCCATCGTCACCTTCCAGACATTAAGCACCGGTGACGTCTACAGGCTACATAGCCTCTTCCGTAGCAAGTCCGAACAAAGATAAATGCATACCTGGAGAGACCTTAAGTCCACGCAACTTCTTCCTTAATTTTTTCTCCAGCGAAGCAGCAGATCCATCTTGACTCGCCAGCCATGCTTTAAAAGCTTTTAGTGATTCCAGTCCCTGGTGCGGAAACTCCGAAAGAATTTCCAATGCTGTCACCGGACCGACGGATTCAAGTCCTTCCGTGTAGTCACTTCCGGTTAACAAGGCCAAACATATTAGGCGATCCCGATCCAAACCTAAAGAAGAAAAGAAAGTCAGACCAAGAAAGTCAGTAAAACTACCAATGCTTCGGTTTCAAACGTGATCGCTGCCCCCCCCCCCCCCCCCCTCCCTCTTGTGATAAACGGTAGTTTGCTGCTGAGCCGTCTGAACGTAACTTCTGACCTTAACCATTAACATAAAGCCAGTATCAAAATCTGGACACATGAGCCTTAATGCAATCTTCAATTTCTGTTGACACAAGCCTCCCTTCTCTTGTGACTCACATTCAGTACCATCAAAGATTTCACGAATCTGGAATCTCTTAATCCAATCTTGACGTCTTAATTCGTCTTAATCCAGTCTGTCGTTTTTGTCCTATGTAGCATCCAATTCGAGACACATATACAAAAATGCTCTTTGAGCCCAAGCTGACTGGGAAACATATTCTGAAACCATGGGTAAAACGGTGATTCACTGTGCTCATGGAAGGAAACTGAGAATCCTGGCATCGCCGATCTACATTCACGATACTAGAGCAACAAGACCAAAGGTTTCGATGGGATCCCAAAAAATCAATATCTGATCCAGACAATTGGGTCCTGTCTTTGACAGATTAAGTCTTCGTCATACTCCTTGAACATTTTTACCGTTAAAACTCGGAAACAGATTAAGGCCAAATAGCTAATCATCTGAGAAACCAAGTTCGGATATGGATTCAGAAAGTGTGTTTACCCCTATAAGTCATATCTATTTTGACGAAAACTTCCTGCCACTTCTGCCAATTTCCCGGTTTCGGCCGAATTCCGGAACTACTTGTCCGGCGAAAAAAGCTCAAAAACGAACTCAGCGCATCTTCTTTCCCCAATATTGAACATCTAATCAACTTCAAATGAAAATTTAACTTCTAACAAAATTCCGGCTCCAGGCGGATTCCGGTCTTCTTACCCCTTAATCGACTATCTCATTAGCTTTTAAAAAATATTTTTTTCGCCCATTAATTTGAAACCCCTCTCCCTCCCCTAAATATGCAGCTATGGGACCCATCTACGATCTCGACCTTTCCCTTGACTCAAAGAATCCTCACACCAAGTTTCATCAAAATATCTCATTCCCTTCGAGAGTTATTGTGCTGACGGACGGACGGACAGATGGATAACTTTTGCAAAGTCATAGGTATCCCTCCACTTACGTTTTGGGATCCCAAAAAGCAATAAAATTCAGTAGGGGTCTCTGTAAGAAACTGGCTAGACTAGAAAGGTCTAAAGAAGGAGGTACTAAATCGTACTTATCTCTCTTCCCTCACACCCCGGCCATTTCTAAGATTCTCTAGCAAGTTCTTGACAGGTACCCAAACTTTCAGACATAACACAGACTTTTCGGCTTTCACACCAGATAATACTAAAAAAAGGAATGTGGCGCACAAAACCGCACGAGAGCTTTCTTTCTTCCATAATTGACAAAGTCGATCCAGCTTCTTGGAAAGCTCTCATGAAAAATGGAAAAAGTAATCATAGGATAGGGGTCTATATTATTCTTGCTGAACAGTATCTCGAGAAAATATGGACAAAACTTTCTTTTGTACTTCATTTGTTCTGCGTCTAAGCCCGGAAACGGAGTGGCTTTCAAGCCCCATCACGGCGAAAGACAGGAACAAATGGGGGCGACTCAGGGGAGGGGCTTTCCTTTAGGAAAAGCTGTGTACCCAAGCATTTTTTTTGCATCTTGAAAACGGAATGCTGAGGTGAAATTCAAATTTGAATGGCAACGTGGCTTCCAAAAATTTTTGAAATTCAGCTAATTTGCTTGCAATCGCGTGGTATTCGAGCCTCCCGAGGCAGTAAAAAGTACGGCAGCAGTCCAATTGCTTGTTGTAAGCAGTCTAAGGCCCTCTGTTCCTGGCCGAGCTCCTCCACAAGCGGGGGAGCTCCTTGGTGAGTCCCCTTCCTCATTTTGCGGAAATGGATCGCTTTAGGTGGTCTGAGCACCTTGATTCGCCAGGTGCAAGAAAACGTGCAAGAGAATCATCTGGTTCTCCTCCCCAACCAACCACACAACAACCAACCATTCCCAAGTATGTGGTTGTCTCGATCAAAAGAAAGGATGGCGCTCCCTTTGGGAGCAATCAGTTACTGGACATCAGGAAAATGGTGTTCACAGCAGCAAAAGGAAACTTTCAGATCAGTGTCCCAAAGTCGGGTATTGCAGAGATTTACTTCCAAGATGAGCAAGTAGCAAACCGCTTTCTGCAAAATGCTAATTCCCTCTCTCTTGCAGGTGTGCCAGTGGAGGCCGCCAAAACGCCACAGAGAGAGAGGCTTCACCGCTATGTCTTGTACGGCATTGATGTGTCCATTGATGTCAACAGAGAGATGAACACAGAATTGATCGACTCATCCGGCAACCTGATCACCTTGAAGTCGGCTACCCGCCTGAAAACCAGCAAAGATGGACAGCTTGTGGAAAGCAAATCAGTACTGGTAGAGTCGGCAGAAGAATGGACAAGAGGGGTTTACCTATACGGCCAACACATACAGTGGAAGCCATACAAACCAAAGCCGCTGCAATGCTCCATCTGTCTCATGCATGGTCACACCAAAAACCATTGCAGACAAAAAGCCGTATCCTGCAAGAATTGTGGTAAGGACGACCACGAATTGCAAGAGTGCCCGTCCCAAGCCCCATTTTGCAAAAACTGCAAAATGTTTGGTCACTCTGCCATGCAGAAGCAACATTGCCCCTCTCACCAGAAGAGAGCCGAGATCCTGAGGCTGTCCCATCATCTGAATATTCCATATGCCATAGTAGCTGCATCAACACCAAAGAAAGTTCCCGTTGATCAACAGACCTACAACCCATCACCGGCATCGTCAGGCTACCCAGCTGAGTCGTCCAGAATGCGGAACCTTCCTAGCCAGCCCCACCTAGCCAAGCAGCAGACACCTACCACCAACCTACGCCACGCATGGGTGAAAGGTATCCAGCCAATCCATGAGAGAACGCAACTACCACCAGCCGGCAACAACACTCTGACAGCTCCCCAGCCCACCAACCAAGCTGCCATGGGTGGACCCTCCGAGTGGCAAAAGATCGCCAAGTACCTGGCTATGATGCACATCATCAGCACCAGCAACGAAACCATCGAAGTGAAGGCAATTCTAACCAGGAAGGCCATAACAACCCTACTCGGGGCAAATATCTGGCAGCTGGCCACTCAAGAACTCCAACAGCTCAAGACAACAGTTTCAATCCCGCCAAGAAATGAAGCCAATACTCCAGAAAATCCGCAACGTGTAAGTAGCAATCCCAGCCAACAGAATGCCTCACCAAAAGCCAGTGAAGGGGGAGCAACACTAAGCAATGACGAGTAACAGAACCCCCAACCTACGAATCCTCCAGTGGAATGTGGTATCCCTTTCAAACCAGAAGTTAACAGAGCTTACAAGCTGGGTGGCAAAAAATCCGACGGACATCATCTGCTTGCAAGAAACAAACCTGCACCATCTCCGCAAGCTCAAACTAAGAGGATACCAGGTCTACAGGAAAGACAGGTCATCAGGAAGAAAGGGAGGTGGATCGGCCATATTTGTAAGAAGTAACATAGCCCACTCTCCTCTTGCAACTAAGGAACATCCAAATGAGATCGACGTTGTAGGAGTCCTCATCCACCAGCCCCATGGAGGAGTAATGAAGTTAGCATCTCTCTACAATCCCCATGGGAAAAACGATATCTTCGAAGTCATAAAAGAAGAAGTCTCGGGACAAAAGACAATCATAGTGGGTGACTTCAACTCCCACAGCTACATGTGGGAAGATGTGGACCATTCAAACAGAGCTGGCAAAAGCCTAGAACAAGCAGTACTAGAGTTGGAGGACCTTGCAATTCTAACCCCATATGGCCTGAAGACACACTTCTCTCTCAAGGACGGAAGCTTCTCGACCATTGACCTCCAGCTAGGTCCCACAGCTCTAATCCCACAGTCTAAAGTCGAAATAATTCCAGAACTACGAACGGACCATGCAGCAGTACTCACTACAATCAGCAATGAAGGATATGTGAAGATGCCCCCAGCCTTCAGATTCGACTCGTCAAAAGCCGATTGGAAGGTATACCGGAAGTTCCTGGAACAAGCAAACTACGACGAAGTATCGGAAACCACTGACATAGAGGCTAAAGCCATCCAACTAACCAGCCTCCTCACCCAAGCTGCCCAAAACTCGATGCCTAAAACCTCCAACCAGCCCACTGTCATCCATCCAAACAAGCATCCCAAGCCATGGTGGAATGACGAAGTCAAGGAGGCTGTTCGAAACAAAAAGTCGGCAAGAAACAGATTCAACAAACATGGAACATCTGCAGAATTCCTAGAAATGAGACGAGCTGAGGCAAGACTGAAAAAATCCACAAAGAAGGCAAAACGCCAAGCATGGGCAGACTACGCTGAAAGGCTGGATGCTAACACACCAGCAAGCAATGTCCACCAGTTTATCAACAAGATGGCGGGGAAAAAGCAACAAGGCATGGAATCAATCCCATCCCTAGAGGTCAACGGATCCGCCCTCCATGAAGATGGACTGAAAGCCGAAGCTTTTGCGAACTTCTTCGACAGGGACCCGATCCCCTCCACTCGAAGTCTTCCAAAAGTGTGCAAGCTGTACGAAAAACCAAGCTTTACAGAAAGCCTCACCAAAGATTTCACCCTTGAAGAATTAAAGCAAGCCATAAGTTCCTCGAACATGAGTTCAGCCCCTGGTGAAGACGAAATTACCTACAAGTGGCTCAGGGAGGCTCCCCAAAGCTTTCTAACAGCTCTCCTACACGTTTATAATGAGTGCTGGCATTCTAGCAAATTTCCTAGAATTTGGAAAACCGCAACAATCAGGCCAGTGATAAAAGGTGGGAAGGCTCCAAACTTTCTACAATCCTATCGCCCAATCTCCCTTCTCCCGGTTTTGGGGAAATGCCTTGAGAAAATTATCCAGAGGAGAGTGGAGTGGTTCGCTGAAGCAAACAAACTGCTACCCAAGTCACAATCAGGATTCCGTAAAGGTCGGAGCACGACTGATACCCTGTTGTCACTGGAAGAAGCAGTGAGAAGAAGCCTGAGTGAGGGGAGAATGGTACTGGCCCTCCTAGTCGACTTCGAGGCGGCGTACGACAACGTCCAAAAAGAGAAGCTCTGCCAAGTACTACTTTCGATGGGATTCCCAGACCAATTCGTCAGATTTGTATGGGACTTCTTGTCAGACAGAACATTCACTATCCAAGTCAATAGAGCGACATCCACGCCACAACATGTTAAAGTAGGCCTACCTCAAGGCTCACCACTCAGCCCCCTACTGTTCATCCTCCTGCTTGCGGAGTTGGAGTTTTCAAGCTACGAAACAGGGGCAGAAGCTTTTGCAGACGACCTGAACATATGGGAGGCAGGTGACTCTCAAAAGGACCTGGAAACGAAAATGCAAAAATCCATCGACGAACTCGAAGCATTCTCCAACACTATAGGCATCCCGATCTCAACATTGAAAACGAAGGCTATCCTGTTCCACAGAAGGAAATCTACACCTCAGCCCAAACTGAAGATGGCAGGTGCTGACGTGCAATACATCGCAAATCCCACAGTACTCGGGATCACCCTAGACCAGCGACTGACCTGGAGAAAACACATTGACGTGGTGAAGAAACGGTGCCTGTCAAGACTGACAATCATGAAGCGTCTAACGAACTCCAAATGGGCTAACTCCTCATCGTCCCTTTTGAAGTTCTACACCACCTACATAAGGCCCTGCATGGAGTATGGCCTTGTCGTGTACGGAAGCTGCTGCAAAAGCTACCTCGCCATTCTGGAAACGGTTCAAAATATGGCCATAAGAATCGCGCTGGGGGTCCACCATCACACGGCCAGCAACAGAGCAAGACAACTAGCGGGTCTCCCTTCGATCAAAGACCGAGCAACGCAGCTAATAACCAACTACTTCTCGAAAATTCAAGCCTCGGGCCCTGATCACCACATCTTCCAGCTCACTTTCCTTAGAAGCCCTGCAAATCCGCATCTCCGCTCATGGGAGCTTTTTACCGTGCAGCACCCAAATTGGAGAATCCCAGCCCCTCGCGTTTGCAAGTTTCCCCCTTCAGTGCCGTGGGAAATGGCACAACCAGGCGTCCAGCTGACACTGCTTGAAGGAAAGAAAACGGACTACTCACCCTTACAAATTCAGTCTCTCTTCTTGGAATGCATCCAAACAACATACGCTAACCACTTACGTATATACACAGACGGCTCGGTCATAGCGGAAAAAGCTGCGGCGGCAGCAGTAATCCCAGCTTACTCCTTAAACCTGGCTAAGCCTCTCCCAGCAAGATCGTCTATCCTGAGTGCCGAAGTTACGGCCATAAATGAAGCGCTGAAGGTGCTGACGGCTAAACCACCACCGTCGCAGAAGGCTGTCATCCTGTCGGACTCTCAGTCGGCCCTGAAACTCGTACGGAACATCCAATGGGACACACCAGACTCGGACATCGCGGACATGAGGAAGTTTCTCTGTGACCTGGGGCAGCTTGGCGTTACAGTAGACTTCCAACACGTCCCCAGCCACCAAGGCATAAGATACAATGAGGTAGCCGACAAGATTGCCAATTCAACAGCGAATAGTCTACAAAATCAGCCGACAACACCATCCACCTTCCGAGACCTCATTCGCCAGCGCCGAATAGGCACGAAACTCCGACCCTTGCTGCCAATCTTCAGAGATGCAGATGACAACAGAGCCTATCTCAAAGTTAAGAGCATGGCACTGATTCTTCGTAAAGAACTTTTCCAGTGGAAGAAGACAGCGGACCCAAGATGCCGGCTTTGTAGCAGTGCCGCCGAAACTCTACAGCATCTGGTGCTCGAGTGCCCCTCCAACGCAGAGCTCGCTAGCTGGTGCAGAAACTCACACGGGACAGCCGGAGGGCCAGTCTCTATCGGTGAGCTTATCGACTCAACTCGCCCAGCCCCAGAAGAGCGACGAATCTTCAAGAAAATCATCGAATTCCTCCGAAGCATTGACGTCCTGTGAGCCATCGTGATCGACCCACGAAGAGCAACCCGGAGCAACCTACCACAGGCCGAAAGGGTTCCGAAGGGTCGGAGCCCAAGAGCCAGAAGTTTTTGGATTGGAGTTTTGATTTATCAATATCGTTGTCAACTTGGATGGCCGGTTGAGTGGAGGGCTCTAGATCTAATCGTGGGGAATAAGGTGGTGAAATATAATAATAAAGTACTTTATTTCCTTAATAGCTTGTGTTATACACGCTAGCACTGGATCGCCATTCACGCAAATAATACATGACAAATATATAAGTAGACATTTTATCTACACATACAACTTGAAAATATAATTTGACTTAACTAGAAACCCTCGCAGGGCCCCCCCTACGTTTTGGGCATTCGGTCAAAGTTTCGCCGAAGGCGAAAGTTCGGTCAAAACGGGCATCGCGGCGAAGCAATGATGCCTGTTTTATAAAATCTTTTGTGCCGACATTTCCAAATTAGGTGATTTAACCTGTTTATTGGTTCCCATTCTTTATCGAATTTGGTAATTAATCCAACTTTTGTTTAGTCCGAGTCGATTTCACCGCATTCAGTATATCCCTACGTAAATTCGCTGATTTAACGTATTTATTTGGTCACATTTGTCAGCGAATTCGATTGTTCACCGGACTAAGTCCGGATCTGTTCTATCGCATTCGGTCAGTCCACTTCACAATTCGGTCATTAATCAGATTCATTTGGTTCTGATTCGTGGCCGAATTCGACAATTCATCCAACTTTAGTTCAGTCCGAGTCGATTTCACCGCATTCGGTACGTCCCCACGTAAATTCGGTGATTTAACATATTTATTTGGTCTCATTCGTTAGCGAATTCGGTTGTTCACCGGACTTTTCTCAAGTCCGTATCTGTCCTATCGCATTCGGTCAGTCCACTTCATAATTCGGTCATTAATCAGATTCATTTGATTCTGATTCGTGACGGAATTCGACAATTCATCCAACTTTTGCTCAGTCCGAGTCGATTTCACCGCATTCGGTACGTCCCCACGTAAATTCGGTGATTTAAAATATTTATTTGGTCTCTTTCGTTATCTAATTCGGTTGTTCACCGGACTTTTCTCAAGTTCGTATCTGTTATATCGCATTCGGTCAGTCCACTTCATAATCCGGTCATTAATCAGATTCATTTGGTTCTGATTTGTGACCGAATTCGACAATTCATCCAACTTTTGTTCAGTCCGAGTCGATTTCACCGCATTCGGTACGTCCCCACGTAAATTCAGTGATTTAACGTATTTATTTGGTCTCTTTCGTTAGCGAATTCGGTTGTACACCGGACTGTTCACCGGTTCCGGACCAGACTTACCACGTTCGGTTGTTCTAGGTGGTTCTCCTAAGAGTTTTATTCCATTCCCAAATTCGGCCGATCTGCTCCTTATTTTTTAGTTAATTTTTCGGTAGTACGAATTCATTATTTGGTTCACCCCAGTTACTGTAACTGCGACCAGTTATTGTGCTAAGTTGCATTTATTTAGCTCTTGTTCTTTGCCATTTAACAGTAGCTTCAACTGGTTTCCATCCATTACTTAACTTATACTTAACTTTCAGGAATAAGCACGTCTCCTGACTTGAAAACTAGCCTATTTTTGTCTGAGGTAAATTCAGAATAAACGTACTTTACACCTTTTTAACAATGGATGGACCCTTTTTTCGCCAGGCAGCTCTGTGGTTTAATAGGTAGCCTTGGGATCGCAAAAAGGTACTTTGATCATGAGTGTTTCCAAAAAATTTCGCCTGCGGCACATTTAGCAGTCTTCACTATTTAGAAGAAGGGTACGTCATTTTCTTGGCGTTTGAGGCTTGGAATTTTGAGGTGCTTGAACCACGTTAAAAGCTAGAATTTGCCAGAAAAAAGGCAGATCAACAAATTTTTGCATGCGGCGCTTTAATTTTTCGGGGTTACAGCCGTTCACGACTGCATTTTTTCAACACATTTTCAGGTCCTGATGGCAAAACCGGACTACTTGCCAAAGATAAAAGGCTAGTGACGGCGTATCCCCGAAAAACAAAGAAGTGGGAGTAGTTATATAAAACGGGGACTGGCTCAGCAACCCCCAAATTTCAAAACCCCATTTTAACATCAATTTTTTCAATTTTAACATGTTTTTTTCCAAATTATCCCCCTTTTTAAAGATATTTGTATTTTCTTTTTTCCCAAATAAAGGTTCCAAGAAATAGGAAATATTAACCTTTATACTACATATAAACTACTACTTTTTTTTATTTTTGCATTTTTCATTTTTACTGAGTAAACAGTTCCAAGTCAACATATTGTTCCGAGTTCTTATTTACACGCAAAATAGGCTGCAAAATAAGATTGTTCTTTAGAAGTAACTCATTAGCAATAGAATTGTATCTCTGCGGTATAAACAAATCACACATCTTCTTGTTATGATTAATAACTACAACTAACTTGTCACCATATTTTGTCTTAGCCATTCTCATTTTAACGATGGTATATTTCAAACCTAATACCAACTGTTCTTTCTTGATTGTCTCATTGTATTTATTCATGCTGATTGTATTCAAGACCTCCATTTATTAGCGGCTGATTTTATTTAATAAAAATCCAAACTCACAAACTCACATACATATTTTTATTAAGAATATCAAGTGTAGCTTTTCTTTCATAATATATAACACAGTAAATATTATATGGTACGGGTTGATTATCTTTTAATGTTATACTTATTTCAATATCAGCAGTTGTTCCATTATAAATATTTGACTCGTGTTTGGAAACATCAAAACAGAATAGTGGATATACTTCTTTAAATTCTTCTATATTGACTACACTACCAGTATCAAACGCTAATTGTTTATAACCCAAATGTATGTATCTGTTGTACAGATTAGAGTACGTGCATTTCTCATCACTAAAGTCGCATTTGAGGGGTTCTTCTGGATATTTATCCCCGTTAATTCTAACCTCTATATCCGTCAAATTCATATGATCAAACACCATATTATTCTTTTTTTGGTTGTTATACTTTTCATTTTTCTGTAACATCACAACGATTTTTGTAGGACTATTTCTCTCAGACACAACTTTTCATGTGTGTTCCTTATTCTGACTAACATCACTTTTATAAGTATTACAAGCTTCCCACATCAGATTTTACTTTTTATCCTTTGCCAAACCCTTTTCCAATTCACTCATCATTTCAATACTAGGAGCTATGACAGGAATTTTCCAGGATAAATACTCAATGACTACTTTACAATTAGTATCCCCTTTTCTTACAATCATATTATTATCATCATTTCTTCTTAGACATATTCTGTGTGATGCACCTCTAAAAAATCGTTTGTTTCCTTTCAAGAATCCAAACAACTCTGATAATGGTAAATACATACTCACTAATTTGCTGTTTTTAGTTCTATTATATCTCTTCTCAAACCCTTTATTATAATTTCGATTGGGTTTAGAACTGACAACCACAGTTCCTGCTAGTGCTCCACCTGCAGGTACGGTAAATGAACTACTTATAGGGTTGATATCGGTTCCCTGATTATAATCCTTATACCAGAAATGATTTCTAGCCGCACTTCTAGAATAATCATCGGAATATTCAATCAACTTTGTAACGGTAGTTGCAATACCAACATGATTAATTTTTTCAACAGGAGCATCGTTTATTATATACTCAGCGGTACTGAATAAATTGAATCCATTATTAGTTAACGTAGCGACATCGGTTGCATCTATGTTAGCTCCATTCTCTTTAACTATTCTTACACCCACTTCAAGATAACTTTCACTTGGATAGAACCAGGAATCCAATTTCTTCGTTACGAATTCAAACTCTGATTTATTTGATACATTCACATCTGTTTCTCGAATTTCTTTAAATTCATATTTGACCACTGTATCATCCACAAGCGGCTCATCAAAAATGTTCCATTGCGGACTGACAACTTTATTTACTGCCATTTATATAAGAAAGAAATTATTCGATAAAAATTATTTCAGAATCTTTAATCCACTTCCAGTCATTAACGTTTTAATCAAGTCCTGACTTCTTTGATTTTAAATTCTTTTATTTGTACCTATAAGATCCTTAATCGATTTCTTATTTCCAATTATATCAATGAGTTCTTTCCTGTTTACATCAATCAGATCTTTCCCGTATTCTATTGCTCTATTTTTCAACAGCTCAAATCTCAGTTTTATAATATTATTATACATTGACAATGCTCCATCTTTTATTTGTTTTGCTGACGTCTGGAATAACTGGGAATTAGCAATGTTTTTGAATATACTACCGATTCCACTTCCGTACTGCTTATTGTAAAGTAATTATTATTTAACAACATTTATAAGTAAATAATTTTATTTCAATAATCCTTTAAGCTTTTCTTAAATGCAGTACGTATCCTACGTTATCACCATTCAGATCAATCGGTCTTCCAAGCTGATCAGTTATTGTCATTCTCAAGGAGTAAATAAAGTCTTTTGTGTTAATAGGAAGGTAGATTAATTGTCTAGGATTTTCAACAATTTGACAACCTGGTTCTGTATTCGGAACAAATGTCCAAATGACGTCTGATTTACTTTTGTTTACGATAGAACTGTTTACAAGAGAGCAGTGAATTTGAATTTTATCAACGCTTCTTGTTATATTCGGAAGCTTTGTACCTTCATTAATTTTCTTAGAAATCTCCCTATCCTTCTCAAAGCCTAAAATCTGACACAACTCACTATTAAATCTAAACACATATTTTTCTTGTAATAGTATGACAAATCTCATAGATGCTAGATTGGATGAGATTACAATAGGAGATTTATCTTTTGAAGTATCAAAATACTGACACAAGAAATAATTCAAACAATCATCGTTATACATCCCATTAGGAATAGTAACATTCATCCATCCCCCCTGTTCATCTTTCCTGTATTGAAATGTATTATTTCCAAATTTATCACTTATATTATGCCACGAATACCACAAAGTACACTGATTCAAACCTATTTCATAATCCCAATTACGATTCAATTCGATTGGTTGACTAAATGTTATATCAATTATACTTTCTTTACCTTCAATGTTTAACAACACCATTTATTAGAAATATTTTTTATATATTGAATTGTAAACTCTCTTGTTTAAGAATTTATTTCGCATTAACGAATCCAAAATATCAATAGCTTCATTCCTCACCTCATCAGATGTATTCCCGTTTACTCTACTACCTATCAAAGTGTAAAATTTTTTAATCATTTCATCACAATTCATAAATATTCCAGTTCCTTGCTGTTTGATAAAGGGTCTGCTAGACTGAATTTTTTTAAATCTATCCTTATAGTCTTGAATAAATAAAATAATTTTATCATACTTACTAGAACTACTTTTACTTTTCAAACCACCATAACTTTGACTTATTCAGAAAATTTAATTAATTCAGAAAAAGCATCTTCTATATTCTCTGGGTTATCAAAGTAATAATTAGGCACCTCAAAATATTCTCCTTTATATCTTGTATGATTCTCTCTATATTTTACATTAAGTGCTTTTAATAACTCGTTATCAACACCTTGATCCATATCAACGATTTTGATACTTGTTTGTAAATCTGGAGATGCTTCTAAAGCGGTCGATTGTGTTGACTGCGTTTCTACCTCTGAAACTGGAATCTGATATGGTTGTCTTTGTAAAGCTGTTTTATACGTTTCACCTAATTGGAGAAGTCGGCTTCTTGAATTAATATCCACCTCCTCTAATTTTTCGATGATAGCTTCAGCGTTTTCTTGTAATTTTTCGATGGTATCTTTAGTGTTTTCTTTTTCTGCCGTAACAACTGGAGCGTTTAATTCTGAAGCATATTCCCGAAACCCTGCTTTCTCCATCTCGTATTGTTGAACTTTTTTTCTTTGAATTTCTCTGTTCTTAACTATACCCGATAACATATCACTCAAACGTCTTGAATCCATTTATATACAAGTAATTTTATTTCATAATAAATTTTGAAAGTTCTTTTTCATAAAACCCTCCTTGAATTAATTCCCCACTTTTGTCAGATATTTCAAAAGTAATGGGGGTGGTAGGTCTAACGGTTTCTATCTGGAATACTTCATTCGTGTAGTTAGGTAAATAACCTTTATCAAAAATACTTTTTTCTTTTTTAATTCTAACTAAATTAGTTTGTAATTACCTGTGACTTTGTAACCACATGAAGGAAACAAAGCATTGTAAACCTTTTTCTGATTTACCTTTTTACTAGCATCTACTGGTTTCATTTTTATTGAACGATGATAAGTGTTATTATAATTCCTAACAAATAAAGGTAAAATATCAATCCAATTAGTAGTGTTATTGTGAGTAAAATATTTCCATAACTTTTCTTTCAACGTTCTACTGAATCGTTCAACGATTTGCGCTTTCATTTCACTTTCAGGTGCAAACCAGTGTATGTCGTTATTTTTCAAAAATGTTTGAACATTTCTCATTACAAATTCTTTACCTTTATCAGTTTGTAGTTTCTTAGGCATTCTTTCTTTAAATATAAGACTGAATGCTTTTATTATTTCAGCACCCGTTTTGTCTTTCAGAGGGATACAAAAAGCATATTTACTAAAACAATCAATGACAGTCAAGATGAAATTTGTTTTATCATTCGCTTTTTTATATTTCTGCATGTCAACTAAATCAGCTTGCCATTGCTCGTCTACATGGTGAACATACACTCGTCTCCTTTCAAAATTGTGATAGGAAGGTTTGTGTAACGTATACACATTCTCATTTTGCAACACATTTTTTATTTTATCCTTGGAAACACTCACTCCATTTTCTTTTAATTTTCTGTAAATATCATCAACACCTGAATAATGAGAATAATACGTCTTTAAAATATCTTCTTCACCGCCGAGGATTTTTTTAAAAAGCGATTTTTCATTGAACCATAGATAAAGCAATTACCTTTCAGCATTGGAACATCATTTTTCAGTGACACTGCCTTGAACATTGATTCAGTGTCAGTTTTCTTTTTACATTTCATACAATAAATCTCCATTTATTAGAAAACAATTTTTATAAACGAAAAGCTACCAACTTCAGTTTGCGCTGGATGTAGGAAATACAATGAAGTCCACAGTTTAATTCATCTATATTTTGGACAGCAAGATTTTCATAAGCTATTTTCTTTCTTGACGTTTTTAGATATTTAATTATTTCTTTTCCTGGGGGTATACCGAAAGAATCAAAAAATTCTACATAAGGACTATCAGGTAGATTACAGTACGCCACCCAGTGAGTTCCAGGCATTCCGAGTTTATCATAATTAATGACACCACATTCTAGGCTATTTATTTGTTTGGGTAGCGTATCTATAGAGAAAACACCTCTAAAATGTGGTATATCCCCTAATGCATCCATAATGTCAAAATTGGTTAGAGGTCCTACTTTGGTTTTGCTTCTTTTTTGATGTCCCCGTTTTTTGACTTCTTAGGCCTTCCACGTACCCCATGACCTACAACTTTTTGCGTTCCAGGAAGTGTAAGCGCACCACCTGTGTTGACATCATCGGTTTTCTTCCTAGGCCTTCCACGTCCCACGACTTTTTGTGTTCCAGGAAGTGTAAGCGCCCCACCTGTGTTGGTTATGTTATCAACCAATTTCTTACCAGCGAATGTACCCAAAGCAGCAGCTCCGCTTGTTAAAGCTGCCTTACCGAGGGCTACAGCTAACGGTATTAAGAATGGAAGTAATCCACCTTTTTGAATCGCTTCTCTCATCTGTTTGTATGAGACATCAATATCACATCCCATATTATTCATTTTACATGTTTCAATTTTATCAACTTGTCGTTTACTTAAAAGTAACTTGACTGGTTCTCGTTCATTCTGTCTACTATGACTAACACGTATCTGACATTTTTGTTTAGCGCAAAAGCATTTCTTCAGCTTTCCTTTCTGAAGCTTTGACAAATAAACTGTATACTCCATTGTTTCAACCATTTATTAGAAAAATAATTTATCATATAAATTTATTTACCAGCCATCATTTTTTCTATTCTGGAAACGAATGGTTTGTCAACAGGTTTTTGCTCTAGAAGCCGATTTAAAATGTTTACGATTACTCTTTCTATATTATTGATGTGGGTTTGTTGGTCAGCAATTTTTGTTTCAGTTATATTGTTATGGGTATGTTGACTAAGAAGCTTTTTGTCAAAATCTAAAAGATACGTAATTAACGTTCCTAAATTAACAGCGTCATTTTTGTTTCTAGGGTCTTGAACATTTGTTATCAACTTGTTTTCAGCGTTAATTTCTTTATCATTAACTCGAATTATTTCTTTTACAAATAACCCTTTATCTTTAATCCTTACCAATAAATTATCAAGAGAATCATGTACAGCAGTTAATCTGTTGATATCTTCGCTAAAATATTGATTTATCCCCACTTGTTCTGCGGTAATTTCTTCTTTAAATTGATTCAAAATAATAGTCATAGATCTGAAACTAATAGCGTCCTGGTCTGCTTTCGCATCCCCTAAATTAATACTTCGTCTATCTTGTAGGTTAATATTACCATTTTCATCAGTAACTTTCGATTCGTTACTAACCTTTTTTCCAACACTACCAAATTCATTCATTTATTATAGAAATAAATTATCCGGTAAATTTTTCAAAGTTTTTCCTGTACTTCAGGGTTTTATCTTTTGTTTTTAAATCTATGAAGAAAAAACCGTAGCCCTTGGTTGCAGCCTCGAATTGTTTGAGAAATTTTTCATTGTCTATACTGGATACATGGCTTTGTCTTATTAATTTTACTTCTTTTGGGTTAGAACACTGAAAAAATGCAAAATAATTACACTGAAGTCTTACCACCTTTGGCGTTTTATGATAGCTCTGTGATAAATAAACAATTGAAGCATTTTTCTTTCTTCCTCTTATGAATAAATCCTCTATTTTCTTCTGGTCTTTTTCAGTGACAAAATCGTCAAAGATAATCAAGTTCTGATACTTAGGGTCTAGGTTATCAACATCTATAATATCATTAAGGTCATTACTTACAGTTAAAATATTCGTTTTACATTGTGACTCTAAAGTGGCTATGAGATCTGTATATTTATCTTCTTCAAGATCTTTTGCATACAAGTATATTCGGTTGAAACAGATGTATTCATAAATTAAATTCAAGAGTAAATTGGTTTTCCCTGTTCCTAAACTTCCACAAATTAATGATCTAAATGGCCACTGAGGTGCAAGGTCGTGCTTATTCTGATAAGTGTTCTTTTCGCTAAAATCATATACTTTGATTGGAGCCTTTTCATTCATTTACTTATGAGGAATTTTTTATTATAAGATTTAGCAACTAGGTACTTGAATTTTTTAACTAGGTAGTTGAATTTTTTAACTAGGTACTTGAATTTTTTAACTAGGTAGTTGAATTTTTTAACTAGGTACTTGACTTTTTTAACTAGGTACTTGACTTTTTTAACTAGGTACTTGAAATTTTTAAGTAGGTACTTGAATATTTATTGTTTGTAACCTAATGGAAAAGTTGTGAATTTATCACTGGATACAATCCTTTTATCATCCTTAGGATCTAGGGCTTTTTCATTCTGTTCTTCTAGAAACATATTGTGTTTGTATGACCTTAAGTTGTACTGGGTTACTGAAAGGTCTCCAACGTTTCCAAATAGAACATCCTTATAGTTCTGAATCGTAATCTTATCTTTCACTATGTTTGTTTTTATTCCCGTTAGTTTTTTGTTGGCTTTTGAAGGGTCTTGGTTATCCTTTAAATAAGCATATACTTTCGACCGTAATCCAACAAACTCTGTCATCACTTGTCCTGCTAATTCATCTTTCATCATGCCTATCACTTTCTTGTTTACATTAGGAAACCCATATGGATTATCTTTCACATAATCAGATGTGTCAAATCTCTCATTCAAATCCGGTTTAATATCTTGATAGAAATCCTCGGTTCGAATGTCGTATATGAAAGAATCAGTATCCATATAACATAAATCTATTTATCTCCATATTTAGGTTTCATATAATCATAATGGAATTCATACATCAATAGTTTGGATAGTTCCAGTACAGCAAAACCGATGAACATGGGTTTGTCTAATTTGATCTTTTCCTTTGACATTCTTGCCACAGAAAAGTTTTCACTGAAAATAATCTCAGATTTAAAGTTGGGTTTCTTTATTATTTTTTCTCTTGTTTTATCGTCAGTTATTATTTCCATATCAGCTTGTTTCCTTACGTTCTCCATGGCTTTCCCAAAGCAAGCATTATTCATCAGCTTAAAAAAGTCCTTTTCAAAATCATTTGTACCTTTAGTTCTAAGTGCTGTGTTGTGGTCTATGTATCCTTTTAAGTAAGCACTCTCAGTGAATCCTAGTATTCTATGTACTTTTTTCAGTATCAAACCCTTTTGTAAATAGAATTCTAGATTCCTGTGGTGAACTACGTAATTGTTTTTATCATATAAGGTCGTACATAGTTTGCCATTGAAATGTTCTGGTGCTAATGGTAAATCTTTGTGTAAGTTGAAAAGTTCTTTCGGGTATTCCAAATCTACTTCATAGATAGCACCTACATTCGGTAATTGCATCACCGAGTTAATATGATTTTTTAGATGGTTGTAATGCCCGATTGGTGTGTTGTCATTTCTTTCTTTCAAATCATGTGGTATTAGAATGAATTGGAAATTATTCGCTGGTAAATTCTGAGACATTGCCCACCCATATAAATTATTTTTATCCAAATATATTAAATAATTAGATGGTTTACTCTTATCATATCCGCTCATATATTTATTATTTGCTTTAGCGTATCTTTTTATACATTGAGATACGCCAATGAATGTATACATGTCTTCCTTTGAGAATAACGGTAGTTCTACTTTCGAATGCTTTAGGAAAGAATCCCATGTTAGTCCTGGAGCTGAGAAGTAATGTAGTGGATCCAAGTCATAATTATGTATACATACATTTCTGAAATTCTCTACAACATCTGATAGTATTAAAACGTCACATTTTAGGTACAACTTGGTATAATCAAGTAATGTTTCGCAATTAAATTGTTTCCATATGGACACCGCTCTTTTATAATCAGCTTTGTCAATACCTTTTCCCGTTAACCTAGAATAAAAGCTTTCTATGGGTGGTAACTTTGTACAATCCATTTTACTGAAACTATCCACAAATTCATAAGGATACACCCCCTTTTTAATTATTTCTTTAAATTCAGCATCGTTTCTGAAACTGTCAGATGTGTACTTGAAAATTCTCTCTCAGATGATTACAGGATACTTTACAGTCACATTTCGCTAAATTTGCTGATAGTTTGTCCAGTGATGAAGCCATGAATCGAATGGAATCTATAAATCTGATTTCATATTTTATTTCCTTATCCTGTCTTGGAATACTTATTGATTTCGAAAATGAAATGAAACTTTCAGCACTTTCAAAAATCCCGTTATCAGGTACTAATTCTTTCACAAATAGATGGGAATCATACTTGGATAAGTTGTGTAGGACTACAGGGATATGCTTGGGAAACCTGTATTTCATGTTACATTCAGCGTGTGTGAAACCTCTATCCTTTCCTGTCATATGGTCGTGATCAAAGTGGGGATTTTCAGTAATTTCTGTGTTACAAATATGACAAGTCTTGTTCTTTAGTGTGTTCCATTTTTCTTTAATTTCTTCGTCGGTATAAGTGTGATTTCTTTGTCTGTTTTCATACTTGTGTGCAATTTCTGTGGACACTTCTGTAATGGTTTTCACAAAATGTTTTGCAGCGTCTTCACCAAAATAATCGTAGTATTTGTTTTGGTTTGTATCAAAGGAACAGCATACCTGAAATCCGTACGCAAAAGGTTTCTGTTCAGCTACTTTTATTGTTATCTTTCCGTATACCTGGTTGTATTCTTCGTTATAAGACTCAAAGTCGGCTATTATGCAATAAGGTACTTTCATTTGTTTTGCAATATTTTTATATTGTATACTTGAACCTTCAGGAGGCATTATAATATCAGGATCTTCGCAATTATTTTTACTTTTATGTTTTTCAAAGTGTTCTTCCTTCTTAAAATGTCTTCCGCAATAAGTGCAGAGGTATGTCTTTGTTTTCTTTTTAGAGATTTGAGGACCAACTAATCTGCTCAGATCCTTTACCAGTACATAATGATTATCGAAATATAATAAATGAACGATATGTTTTGCAGTTTTCCCATTGATTGTACTTTTTAGTATATGACTTCTGATAATTTTATCTTTTTCAATTCGAAATAAACAAATCTTAATGTTGTATCTATTTTCAAATTTGTAGATATCTTTGGTATCCATCGGGTAGTTAGTAATTCCTTTGAAATCAAATTCATTTTCATACTGTTTATATTTCGAAGTTCTTTCTGCGTTGTCCTTGGTTGGGTATAGATGTGCTAAGATAGACCATAGGAAACACTTTTGATCATTATTTTTTATATTTATGCAAGCCTTTTTATTTTTTACGAAATCTGGCAGTATTTTATAGGTTCCTCCCATGTAGGATTCGATTCGAGTCATCCTATAGTCGATTGCATCATATCGCCTAAATTGTAATCCAGATCGAGGGGTATTACTCAAAGAACTAAGTCTCCTGTTGTTGTCATCTAAATGGCTACGAGTAAGGACACTATTTTTGTTTAAGACCCAAGAAGTACTGTTGTAAAATACTTCTACTTCCTCATCATTCTCTTGTCGATAGAAAATAACCTTGGTCACAAACTGAACTCTGTACTGGTATATTTCATTCAGTCTTCGTTGCAAATCCTCAAAAACAAAACTAATGAGAGTATTTTCGTCTCTACCGTTGCTTTCAATCGATACGTTTACTGTGTAAATGTTTTCATTTTCTCTTACAATAGTGGGGTGTTGTTCTTCTTCTGTTTTAAACAAATAATTGGGAATCGATGTTTCTTCTTTGATTTGTTTCTTATTTATAAAGAGATTAGATAAATCGATTAGTTTGTGTCTATTTTGATCACCTCTTTCTGTTTGATCTCTCAGGATCCCTCTAGTTTTATCCATAGTTTCTTTCTGTTTATTAATTATCCTACCATAGTATTCCTTAATGCGTTCTATAACTTCATCTCTGTTACCACGAGTGGGTAGTAAAACCTTTTTAATTCACTTGTATCCTTTTCTATTATCCGTTTCTCCTCTTTTTTTTATATTTCCAATAGCAATATTATTTTCTTTTATCTCATCTTCCAAAATCTTCCTTAATGCTGGCTCTGGTGTATAATTTGATGGTCTATTTTTGTTCCGAATCCTTTCATTTCTACGCCGAATAATAATTGTATCTTCCGCAAGCAAAATATTCCTATTAAGTTGCTTTATTATCTTATTAGTTATTTCCTTTTTCGTTTCACCATTTGTTTTGATATTGTTAATTTTTGCATATGTACGAAGTTCATTAATTTTGTATTTCGGTAAACTTCGTATAACCGATTCGTTGTTTGATATAATGGTTTTACAACGCTGAATAACCTCTGCAGTTTTCATCATTTATTAGGGCAATATATTTATTAATGAATTTCTCCCGACTGCGTTTTCTCAGCCGTAAAGAAAATCACTGGTTACAATATGTGTTTCATAGAGCAAGCGCTACCTAATTATCTCCAACCGATCGAGAAACACAGACAGCACAGTTTCCGAGATGACTCTTGAGTTTTGCGTTTCATAGAGCAAGCGCTACCTAAATATCTCCAACCGATCAAGAAAGAGCAAGTAGAGTTTCGCAGGTGGTGCGTGTGTTCAGAATCGCGAAGCTTTCATTCAGTCAAATAATTTTTGAAACAATTTTATTATGTTATAAATGGAAGAACTGGAAAAGAAATTATTCGTTTACCGTAGAAGTTATAAATATTACAATACTGTTAGCAATTGTCTTTTTTTATCCAAAGGTATCTTTTCAGTAGCAGGTTTGTCTGGGTATCTAATGCTACCTTTAGTATCTTTAAGTCTTGTTGCATTCATTATTGAGTTGATTGAAAAACATCTGAATATTGCTGACAGGAAAGCAGAATACAAGACCACTTATGATTTTTATACTGAATTGATGTCGTTGTTAAAATGTGAACAGTTAACGATTGAAGAGGTTATTCAGCGTGAAACTGAAATGCGTAAAACCTTTCGATTTTTTCCTCGCGAAAAATACATGAAATAGGTTCGCTTAAACGGTTATAAATATTGTAAAAATAATTCCATAATAAATCAAGAGAAATTACCCAAAGTGTAGTATATTGCTTTCATAAGATTGAAAACTCTATCCTCATATTCATATACGCATTAATTACTTGCGTCATTCATAACCAGTACCTGAGTAACCCCTCGCCAACCAGTACACCTTTGTCCAAGTGAGTAACCCCTCGCCAACCAGTACACCTTTGTCCAAGTGAGTAACCCCTCGCCAACCAGTACACCTTTGTCCAAGTGAGTAACCCCTCGCCAACCAGTACACCTTTGTCCAAGTGAGTAACCCCTCGCCAACCAGTACACCTTTGTCCAAGTGAGTAACCCCTCACCAACCAGTACACCTTTGTCCAAGTGAGTAACCCCTCGCCAACCAGTACACCTTTGTCCAAGTGAATACCCCCTCACCAAAAAGTACACCTTTGTCCAAGTGAGTAATCCCTCGCCAACCAGTACACCTTTGTCCAAGTGAGTAACCCCTCGCCAACCAGTACACCTTTGTCCAAGTGAGTAACCCCTCGCCAACCAGTACACCTTTGTCCAAGGGAGTAACCCCTCGCCAACCAGTACACCTTTGTCCAAGTGAGTAACCCCTCGCCAACCAGTACATCTTTGTCCAAGTGAATACCCCCTCACCACCCAGTACACCTCCTCTTCTTGGAACTGTGGTACACCAGTGTCCAACCCCTCGCCCAGGCCCCTTGGGGTGGTGGGTGAATTCAGACAAACATTGATTCGTGACGCAAAGCATAATTTTCTCTGGTATTCTCTTCATAAAACGTTCAATGTGCTCCGACTCTCAGATCCAGTTTCTACGCGCAATAATTACCTGTATCATTCATAACCAGTACCCACCATTAATTTCGTAGCCTAATTGTCTCCAGTTTTCTCATCTTAAAACTTTCAACAAAAAATTACCACTAGCTCCGATAGATCAGTTGGCTAGCGTCTAGCTAACGCAAATTGCCCGCTGTTGTATCATGAGATCGAACCTCGCTGCTAACAATTTTGTTAGTAGTGAGCGACGGCGGGAAAAAACTCTTTGAGTTTCCTCTCCCATCGGAGCTGCCTCCAGACAATAAATACAACCACAACTACAACAACAACAAAAAACTCGGGGTGCAACTCCATCGCACCTCTTAACTTTCCCCGTATTTCTTGTCTGGAGGCGAGAGGTTTTGCAACTATTTACGATGACTCATATCACATCAGAAAACGTAAACTTTGCGGATCGGATGAGGACCCCGACAGCTCAGTTGGTTAGCGCTTGGCCGGTGCAAAACTAACGTCTGTCAAGACCTCGGTTCGAATCCCAGCGCTGGCAGTTTCTGTTGGTAGGGATTTGAACAAAAAATTCTAAGGAGTTTCCCTGTTCAGGGGCTCCCCAGACTGATAGCCATCACAGTATTTTGCTTTGCGTGTCTGCTTAACGCAACCATTCGTCACAGTCTGGGGATGTGGGGTTTTGAAGAAATATTCTATAAATTTCAAAATGATGAACTTTTTTGTGTGTTAGTTTCTCTCACCAGATAGTCTGGATTTTTATTAAAGAAAATCAGCCGCTAATAAATGGAGGTCTTGAATACAATCAGCATGAATAAATACAATGAGACAATCAAGAAAGAACAGTTGGTATTAGGTTTGAAATATACCATCGTTAAAATGAGAATGGCTAAGACAAAATATGGTGACAAGTTAGTTGTAGTTATTAATCATAACAAGAAGATGTGTGATTTGTTTATACCGCAGAGATACAATTCTATTGCTAATGAGTTACTTCTAAAGAACAATCTTATTTTGCAGCCTATTTTGCGTGTAAATAAGAACTCGGAACAATATGTTGACTTGGAACTGTTTACTCAGTAAAAATGAAAAATGCAAAAATAAAAAAAGTAGTAGTTTATATGTAGTATAAAGGTTAATATTTCCTATTTCTTGGAACCTTTATTTGGGAAAACAGAAAATACAAATATCTTTAAAAAGGGGGATAATTTGGAAAAAAACATGTTAAAACTGAAAAAATTGATGTTAAAATGGGGTTTTGAAATTTGGGGGTTGCTGAGCCAGTCCCCGTTTTATATAACTACTAGTGGGAGAGCGTGAAAACACGCCAAATTTTCTCTTTAGACTTGATTTTGTACATACTATGCAACTTTTTACATTATAGCTTCTTGAAGGCAACTCGCGGTGTTTTAGAAAAAAAAATAAAAAATTCGGTCAATATCAGGTACCGATTCGGTTAATTTTTACCAGGTTCGCCACGAAGAAAGGCTCGGGACGCCCCTGGCCCTTAGGTAACGTTCTTAGAATTCTACATAGTGCTGCACTAACCTGGTATCTTCATACACTTTGTATGTATGTTGTGGATGGACAGAACAAACTGTCTTACAAAATGCGAAACCCTTCCAACTAAAACTTCTTGAGAACCTGTTAGAAAAGCTGACGGGCTGTATCGTTGGCCTTTATGGTCCCTGCCATAAACCTATACATCGTTCTGGGTCACGACGAAGTAGGCGGATTCATTGAAATGGGCCCGGAGCAATAAAACGAATTAGAAAAGTTACGTTGCGCTTGGCAACATAGAAATAATCTAAGGAACTTTACATCGTCAGAGCGAGAGCAAGACCGAATGGGTGCTGATGGGAGGGGCTTCATGTTTCCTCCTGACGTCATAGTTCTCCCGCCCAAGAGGAGACTCTCATTAGCTTTCATCCTTCATCCTACGTCATTGATGTTCCTTCAGTCTAATCTGATTACGAATCATATTTGACGATGCAAAACGGATAAGTCAGCTAAATTTTATTAGAGCTATATTTCGGCCCTTCTTGGCAAGAGTCCTCTTCCGTTTTGCACCGGCAAATATGATTCGTAGTCAGCTTGGGCTGAAGGAAAAATTATCACCGAAGTACGGAACTACAAATCGCCCATAAATGCCGCCGAAAAGTACGCATCTTAGCTGGAAAGAAGAAGAAGAGACAGATGACTCCTAAACCAAAATGCAGAAGAATCTCTACCCTTCCGGCGATCCATTCAAACAGCAAAAACAGCAGCCATGTTCAGAATAAAATCACAGGACCAGCTTTAACTCTAACCAATTTTCAAAGAAGAAGTTCAAAAAATCGGATATTTAAGAAGAATCTTAAATTGTTTTTTCACAAGTACTTTCTAGCTTGAGCGGCGTGATCCTGAAGAGGACCCTTGCCAAGAAGGGCCGAAATATAGCTCTAATAAAATGTAGCTGACTTACCCGTTTTGCACCGTCAAATATCATACGTCACAACAGACTACTTGTCAGAAGACACTCTTGTTTTTGCCTAGCTCTAACACGAAACACTTGGAGGTAACTGCGATACCTAAGGCGGCACTTTTTGGGATCCCAAAACGTAAGTGGATACCTATGACATCGCAAAAATGTCCGTCTGTCCGTCTGTCTGTAAGCACGATAACTCTCGAAGAGAACGAGATATTTTGACGAAACTTGGTGTGAGGATTCATTGGGTCAAAGGTAAGGTCAAGTTCGTAGATGGGCGCTGTAGCCCTACATTTAGGGGTCCAGAATAAAATCACAGCACCAGTTTTAACCCCAACCAACTTTCAGAGAAGAAGTTCTCAAAAGCAGATATTTAAGGACGAATCTTCAATTGTTTTTCCACAAGTTAATTTCCAGCTTGAGCGGCTTGAGCCTGAAGAGGACCCTTGCCAAGAAGGGCCGAAATATTGCTCGAATAAAATGTAGCTGACTTATCCGTTTTGCACCGTCAAATCTCATATAATTAGTCCAGAATCCGATTGTAGCCGGAATTTTTAAGTCAAATTTTTACAGAAAGTTGATAAGATGTTCTATATAGGGATAAGGAGATACGCTGGATTCGTTTCTGAATTTTCTTTTTTTGCTGGACTAGTAGTTCGCTCGGAATTCGGGCGAGACCGGAAACTTGGCAGAAGTAAAGCAGGAAGTCTTGGTCAGTATCGTCAAAATAGATATATGGCTTATAGAGGTATATCTGAACTTGGCTTTCTCTGATTATTAGCCTGGCGAAGACTGGATCTGGCGAAGACAAGACCCAATTGTCTGAATCGAATATTAGATTTTTGGGATCCCATCGACACCTTTGGACTTGTTCTTTTAGCAAATGACAGTCGACATTTCTCCATTCTTCATTAATGACCCCTTAAGACTTGCTCTGCCTTCTTTATTACCCTTAGCTCTCCTACAGAAGGGATCGACTAAAAAGAGGCACGGCACGACATAGTATAGGAGGCACGAGTAGGCTACTAAAAAGATGCACAAAAACTAAAAGGCCCTTTCAGGGTTCAGAGCGAGGGGCAGGAACAATGTTCTAATGTACCTTCTTATAGGCTCTGGAGTTACGAACTTTCACTTACTTGTCTACCTTTACTACTTGCTAATCTTTTTTTATAATTTGTGCCTCCTGCACCATGCCGTGCCGTGCCTCTTTTTAGTCGAGCTTTTTAGTTCTAGGTTCGGAAGGCACTTACCGGCCGGCTCTTGTATACTTGCCCATATTAGCCCATTTACCTTAAAATTACCATAAATCACGGCACGGCACGGCACAGTCACGGTATTGTACAGGAGGCACGAGTACTAAAAAGCGGCAGGAAAACTACAGAATGAGCGGCAGGAACAATCTTCTAACGTGTTTTTTTTTAGGCTCTGGAGTTACGAACTCTGACTTACTTGTCTAATTCTACTACTTGCTATCTCTCTTTATTAATCGTGCCTCCTGCACCATGCCGAGTCGTGCCTCTTTTTAGTCGAGCCCCCTACAGAATTATAAGCTTTAGAAATCCCAGACATTCGCCACTGTTTCGTTTTCACGACTTTTTAGTACTTTTTCGGCAACTCTAGCAAAAATAAGGGCATGAGAGATTCAGAATTTGTTTTTTTTTATTCTGGAAGACTAGAAAGGCCAACAGGTGTGTCAGCATTATCACATGCAATGGGTATCAACTAACAAGAGCTGTAAGCTCATATGGCACTTGCATGAGTCAAGATGATTTGATTGATCAAAAGTAAGTTTCGACTTTGCGGTTGAGATGCGCACTCTAAGGGAGCTGGAACTTCATTTGTAAGCAAAACCCTTGAGGCAAAACTGCTAATGGGCTGATGGGCATCACGAAAATGCATATATTGCTTAAAAGTATTTTTTTTACTTTGTGGTCAAGATTGGTACTTTAAGGAATAATCGGATTTGGGAAGTAGCAATTTCTAAGCAAATGTTGTTGAGTCTCCAATATTCCAGCGAAGTTTCATCGTCCTAGCACATCTGGAAGTACCTTAACGCGCGATCACCGGAATCCCAGACCCCCCCCCCTCCTCCAACTCCACCCACAATAACCGGAGCCAATCCGGTTCTGTAAATGATTAATCCAGAGCATCTGTTTGTCATTCCCACGAAGTTCGATTCAGATCACACCAGTCTAAGCGGGTCAAGTATTTTCCGCCCTCCCCCCAATAATTGCCGGATTCGGTCCGGAAATGAAAAAGGTCACCAGAGAAAAATGTCCTCTGTTTAATTATTGAATTTCACTCGAATCCGATCACCCGTTCTAAAGTTACGCATGACTCAATATTTCGGATTCCCCTCCCTCAACTCCCCCCCCCCCCCAAGATTATCATATCGGGATTTTTTTTATTCCAAGTCAGTTTGACCGGGTCCTTGATATGCCTTCCAAGTTTCGTCGTGAAAATCCCCCAAAAAACGGAATTCCGGGAAACCCCCTCCTCCCCCCCCCCCTCAAGTGTCCGGATCCAGTCAAATTATGTAAAAGATTTACATGGACCAGATTTTGTTCTTCCCAGCAAGTTTCACTGCGATAACATCATTCTAACCGTTTCTCGAGATTTCCGGTCCACCTCCCCCCCCCCCCCAGCTCCCCCGCGGTGCACGTAGCCAATCCGATTCAGCAAATGACTTACCTAGAGCATCTGTTTGTTCTTCCCACAAAGTTCCATCCCGATCCCTCCATTCTAAACGGGTCACGTATTCCCCCCCCCCCATAGTTGCCGGATCCGGTCCGGATATGAAAAAAATCATCGGAGAAATGTCATCTGTTCAATTCTTAAATTTCACTCGAATCCGATCGCCCATTCCAAAATTACGCATGAATGAAAATTTCGGATTCCCCTCCCTCCACTCCCCCCACCATTATCTGATCGACAAAATTATTATTTTGAAGTCAGTTTGATTGGGTCCCTGATATGCCTGCCAAGTTTCATCGTGAAAATCCCCAAAACCACCATCACCGGAATTCCGGGACCCCCCCCCCCATAAGTGTCCGGATCCAGTACAATGGTCTAAAGGACTTATCTAGAGCAGATGCTTGTTCTTCCCAGCAAGTTTTACTCCGATCCCTCCATTCTAACCGTTTCTTGAAATTTCCGGTCTCCCCCCCCCCCAACTCCCCCCTGGCTACCGAATCCGGTCAAGACTTTAAACGGGACATTACAGATATTATTCAGTTATGAAGTTTCATTACAATCCGATCATCCGTTCGAAAGTTACACACTTCTCAATTTCCCGGATTCCCCTGCCCTCCACCCCCCCCCCCCCCCCAAAATGGTCGGATCAGAAAACTGATTATTTCTAAGTTTGTTTGGTCGGGTCTCTGATATGCCTGCCAAGTTTCATGGTCCTAGCACAACTGGAAGTACCCTAACTCGAAAAAGTGTGACAAAATGCCATAAATTTTCAAGTTTCCAGCGCCCCCACTTCCCCGCATATGGTCGGATCGGGAAACTGATTATTTCCAGGTTAGTTTGGTCGGGGCCCTGATATTCCTGCCAAGTTTCATTGTCCTAGCTCATCTGGAAGTATCCTCACTCGAAAAAGTGTGACAAAATGCCCTAAATTTTCAAGTTTCCAGCGCCCGAACTCCCCCGTATATTGTCGGATCGGGAAACTTATTATTTCCAGGTTACTTTGGTCAGGTCCCTGATATTCCTGCCAAGTTTCATTGTCCTAGCTCATCTGGAAGTACCCTAACTCGAAAAAGTGTGACAAAATGCCCTAAATTTTCAAGTTTCGAGCGCCCCCACTCCCCCGCATATGATCGGATCGGGAAACTGATTATTTCCAGGTTCGTTTGGTCGGGTCCCTGATATTCCTGCTAAGTTTCATTGTCCTAGCTCATCTAGAAGTACTCGGAAAAAAGTGACAAAATGCCCTAAATTTTCAAGTTTCCAGCGCCCCGCACTCCCCCGCATATGGTCGGATCGGGAAACTGATTATTTCCAGGTTAGTTTGGTCGGGTCCCTGATATGCCTGTCAAGTTTCATTGTCCTAGCACATCTGGAAGTACCCTAACTCGGATAAGTGGGACAAAAAACTCGGACCGACCTACAGACGGAATTGTGATCGGTATATGGCACTTGAACCAGAGGCTGCAAGTGCCATAAACAACTGCTAATGGGCTGATGGGCATCACGAAAATGCATATATTGCTTAAAAGTATTTTTTTACTTTGCGGTCAAGATTGGTACTTTAAGGAATAATCGGATTTTGGAAGTAGCAATTTCTAAGCAAATGTTGTTGAGTCTCCAATATTCCAGCGAAGTTTCATCGTCCTAGCACATCTGGAAGTACCTTAACGCGCGATCACCGGAATCCCAGACCCCCCCCCCCCCCCCCTCCTCCAACTCCACCCACAATAACCGGAGCCAATCCGGTTCTGTAAATGATTAATCCAGAGCATCTGTTTGTCATTCCCACGAAGTTCGATCCAGATCACACCAGTCTAAGCGGGTCAAGTATTTTCCGCCCTCCCCCCAATAATTGCCGGATTCGGTCCGGAAATGAAAAAGGTCACCAGAGAAAAATGTCCTCTGTTTAATTTTAAATTTCACTCGAATCCGATCACCCGTTCCAAAGTTACGCATGACTCAATATTCCGGATTCCCCTCCCTCAACTCCCCCCCCCCAAGATTATCAGATCGAGGATTTTTTTTTATTCGAAGTCAGTTTGACCGGGTCCCTGATATGCCTTCCAAGTTTCGTCGTGAAAATCAACCAAAAAACGGAATTCCGGGAAACCCCCTCCTCCCCCCCCCCTCAAGTGTCCGGATCCAGTCAAATTATGTAAAAGATTTACATGGACCAGATTTTGTTCTTCCCAGCAAGTTTCACTCCGATACCATCCTTCTAACCGTTTCTCGAGATTTCCGGTCCACCCCCCCCCCCCGCTCCCCCGCGGTGCACGTAGCCAATCCCATTTAGCAAATGACTTACCTAGAGCATCTGTTTGTTCTTCCCACAAAGTTCCATCCCGATACCCTCACTCGAAAAAGTGTGACAAAATGCCCTAAATTTTCAAGTTTCCAGCGCCCCAACTCCCCCGCATATGGTCGGATCGGGAAACTTATTATTACCAGGTTACTTTGGTCAGGTCCCTGATATTCCTGCCAAGTTTCATTGTCCTAGCTCATCTGGAAGTACCCTAACTCGAAAATGTGTGACAAAATGCCCTAAATTTTCAAGTTTCGAGCGCCCCCACTCCCCCGCATATGGTCGGATCGGGAAACTGATTATTTCCAGGTTCGTTTGGTCGGGTCCCTGATATTCCTGCCAAGTTTCATTGTCCTAGCTCATCTAGAAGTACCCTAACTCGAAAAAAAGTGACATAATGCCCTACATTTTCAAGTTTCCAGCGCCCCGCACTCCCCCGCATATGGTCGGATCGGGAAACTGATTATTTCCAGGTTAGTTTGGTCGGGTCCCTGATATGCCTGCCAAGTTTCATTGTCCTAGCACATCTGGAAGTACCCTAACTCGGATATGTGGGACAAAAAACTCGGACCGACCGACAGACCGACAGACGGAATTGTGATCGGTATATGGCACTTGAGCCAGAGGCTGCAAGTGCCATAAAAAAGGCACGGCACGGCACGGTATAGTATAGGAGGCACGAGTACTAAAAAGCGGCGGGAAAACTACAGAATGAGGGGCAGGAAAAAACTTCTAACGTGTCTTCTTTTAGGCTCTGGAGTTACGAACTCTTACACTGTCAGAAGTTTCGTAGCAGATTCCGCATAACACTTTCAAGAATAACACCTTTTCACTTAGAAAAAAAGTGTTATGACCAATTAAGTTTATACAATTTCGTGGCCAGATCTCCAACAACACCTTCAATAGGTAAAAATACTACACTGTCAGAAGTTACATAACGACAAAAGCAGGATGCGCGGTTTCAACAGATAACACTTTGGGATGTTATATGTTATGTTTCTTTCGTTCCCGTTAGTATTTTTACCAATTGAAGGTGTCGTTCGAGATCTAGGCACGAATAGTGTAAACTTAATTGGTCATAACACTTTATTTCTAAGTGAAAAGGTGTTATCCTTGCAAGTGTTATGCGCAATCTGTTATGAAACTTCTGACAGTGTACTTACTTGTCTACTTCTACTACTTGCTAATCTCTTTTTTATTAATCGTGCTTCCTGCGCCATGTTGTGCCGTACCGTGCCTGTTTTTAGTCTATCCCCATGCAATGTCCTCAATCCCTCAAGCAATTAGGGATGATGGTAGATATGCACTTCAAGTGAGGACACATCGATCGGACACTCCATTTTCTTCTCGACCTTCCCCCACCCAAGGCCGTTACTCACGTTTCCACAATTCGGCGGAGACACGAAAACATCCTCGAGGGCCCTTTCATCATTATAAGACCAGAGGGAGTTTCTGTTTAAGCTAGTTCAGCACGTAAGCTCTGTTTCTCATTCAGTTAGGTAAACTCTAGAATTGTCCCAGTGCTTAATTCTCCTTTAACACTGTTGAAGCGAGATCAGAGTAAAGGGGGGAGGAGGAAACTAGTACAAAATCTAATTACACCACTCCCAGACGAATAGCGCTAGAAACGAAAGACCGCAGCCGTCTCTTTCTGTAGTCAAAAATAAATGTTTTTCAGACCACTAACACGTCTGTCCCACGTCTGCCCATCACACAACTCAAAAGAGACAAATCCAAGTTTCAACTACATAAATCGGTGCTACGAGAATCTTAGCTTTCAATTTGGACCCTAAAACTTTTTTATTTGCGTAATTTTTGCTACCAATGTCTGCCTTTTACCAGAAACTCGATTATGTTTCTGAGCTCTTCTATTGTTTTAGCGCTTGCCTTTATCATCCCCATATTTGGATTCAAAATACCACCAGGGACCCATAAATTTCCTGTAATGACGCGCCATTCAGCGGGCTTGTCAATAAGAGATTTCTGATGCACTCTTGACCGAGTGTCAGATACTTCGAGAAATACCCACGGGGATAAAATACCCGACTATCCAGATCGACAAAATTTTTCGCAGCTGTTGTGCTGGACTAGGAGTATTTCTCTGTAATGGAAGAGTATCCTGGATATTTTGTCCTAGCTTAGGTACCTGGTGGCATGCTGAATAGTCCCAACAAATTTTGTCTATCTGAGCTAGAACGCCGATTCGACCCAAGCAGAATTTTTGGAAACTAGGTGAGGCTCGGGCAACATAGCAACATAGAAGCATAGGAAATGACAAGCCCCGTGAATGGCGAGTCATTACAGGAAATTTATGGGTCCCTGATACCACTAAGATGCTTGTAGTGAATGCACATAGCGATTTGGCATTAGTTTGCCTATCGGTCTGTCGGCAGGTCGGCTCAGTACGCTAGGCTTCCAGATGAAGAAACTGTATAGATACCAACGACCGTGGCCAAGGCGTTCCATTTGGACAGATGCCTTACCCTCGGGTAGAGAAATAGTGACGACAAGAGTGGCAAGGGGGGGGGGGGGGAGTCTTACATATGTTGGAATGCTAATGGCAATTCTCGACCGTGTTAAACGGTTAAAATGAAACGTTGAAAATACAGAAGACCGTAGTCAAGAAGGGTCAGAACGGTGTCGCAGCCAGACTGAAAATGTAGCAAGCAAAAATGCCCTAAAGCTTGCGGTGAAGGAAGAGACAAACAGCCCAGGTCCTCTTCAGGTCCAACCTTAAAGTTGGCTGGAAGTTAGGGAGGAAGGATTGTAAAGCTCTTGATTAGGTGGCCAGATTCTGATAAATGAAAAGAATGCTACCCATCTCAGTGCTAACAACGCCTCTACTGATAATTCCTGATCAGACGTCATGCGTTCCGACGGATGCTCTCCTGACCTCTGTCAACTCTTACGAGACCCTTACTCAGAGATTTGGCTAACTCCACCCTGAACTTTAATTTGTCTCACCGCATTTGTTTCAAAGAATACGATTTCTTCCTTATGTCCGGCTTGGGTTCCGGGATTGGAGTACAGTGTCAGAAGTTTCATAACAGACAACACTTGGGATGTAATATGTTGCGATTTTAAATCATTTAGCATTAAATGTTATGCATAACAAGCATTGGCAGGAAGAGCCGAAAACCGCCGAAAAAGCATCTGCTGACTTTTCCGATATCATGACGACAAACAAAATAGTCAGCAGATGCTTTTTCGACGGTTTTTGTTTTTCCCGGCAGGCTTGTTATGTATAACATTTAGCACAACGTTCTTAAAATCGCAACATACTACATCCCAGTTTTGTCTGTTAAAACCGTGCATCCTTGAGTTATAGTAGGTAAAGTATTTATTACCCGTATTTTTCACTTAGAACAAAACGGAGTAAAGAAGAAAATAAAGAAAAAGAAAAAAGAAGAGAAATTTAAAGCACAAACTGATACAGACACATGACATTTTACATAACAGTTACGCAATCAAGAACTATAAAGAGCGTGGTCCATCCTACTTACCGTAGTTACTACGCATGACGTCACAAATTCTGCCTTTCTGTCGTCAAGGCTGGAACAATTTTTCGATTTTCCAGCAGAATATCATGCCGCGGGTGAATCCAACCAAGCACGTGACAGAGATCCGTAGTTACTGCGCTTACCACGCTCCCGAACGTGGTAAGCAAATAGTTACTATTAGTTACTATTTCGAGAAGGCCGGAACGGTCAGCGTCGTAGCTTTACGTGAGGTTGGAACGGAAATAGTAACTAATAGTTACTATTGGTACAAGGGTGGAACACGCTCAAAAGTGCCGAAGCCAAGGGTGGTTCCATTTCCCCTGGAAATTTGAGATTACCCGATTCACTGTGATACTAGGGTCCGCAATCTGGTGCTTTCAATCATATAAGTGTTCCTCGTCCACAAGGGACAACGCAGCAGGAACTTCCGACAGTGTACTCCAATCCCGGAATCCAAGTCGGACATAAGGAAGAAAACAGACTTTGTTCAACTTCCTACAGTAAGAAGAGGGATACTCACGGAATACATTCTCTATGTCTTCCTTCTTAAAGAATTCCACGTATTTAGTTTGATTAAAGAAATTTTTGTAGACCCTCCTTCCTCCAAACAGCCAGATGTCTGAATCGTCAGTAATAGTCCCCTGAAAAAGGAATAACAGGCTAGAACATTCTAATCTTCTAAATGGGAGGCCTTATTACAGTTCAGCGCTCCAATATGTACTGCTTCCTTTTATACAAGATGAAGTTGATTATGAGGCCAATCAGTTTGGTTTTAAGTCGCGTGTCGGCTGCCAGCATGCTCACCTCGGAGCCGTATTACAAGAAGCTCACCGACTAAAAACGGCAATCCATTTTTGCGCGTTAGACCTATCCAAAGCTTTCGACACCGTTTGTCACCCTCGGGTATGGTTTTCTCTGGCGCAGTTGGGTGTAAATAGTTCGGTTATTCATGTGTTGCGTTTTTGGTACCAGAATTCGTTTGTTCAGTTTAGGCAGGGTTCGCGTGTTTTTGGTAATATTCCAGTTAGGTCTGGAGTCCGTCAGGGGGGCGTGCTTTCTCCTCATATTTTTAAAGCTTGTTTACTGAATGTGCTTAATGGGATCCCGCTTTCGTATTCTTCAGGATTGTCAAATGTCTCATTTATTGCACATGCTGACGATCTTTTGCTAGTTAGCCGGTCAAAGTTTTCACGAAGTCCGTGCTACTGGTTTCGCGGCTATATAAAGAAATCGGTCTAAGCCTCAACACTGATAAATGTGATTATTTGGTTTTTAATTCAAAATCTCGGGCGACTTCGCTTGATTGTGGTTTATTTTCTACAAATAATGTCGAGTCTTTCCGATGGCTAGGGATCAACGTTTGTAAATCGCTTACTTCATTCCGGTTACGGGTGCTGAAGGATATTAAAGAGAAGCTAAAATTAGGGTATGTGAAAATTGTTGCTAACAGGAAGGTACAACAGAAAAGCTTTGGCAAAGCTATAATCTTGTTTTTGCGATCATTCTGTTTTGTTTGCAGCCGGCCTTTATATTCTGTTAGGCCCAGGTGATATCAGTGATATACGAGTTATGTATTTTCGGTATTGTAAGTTTTTACTGTATCTACCTCGCAGATACAGCAACAGAAAGATCACGAGAGTTTTTGGTGCTCATGATATTATTAGTTGTTTTATAAAACAAAGTAGCCGCCTTCAGGAGAATAGTTTTGCCACGTTGAGTGTTAACCATCCGCTCATCCGGGTAGCAACAACACGCTGAGTTTTGAGTTGTTTGATTTTGTGTTGTTGTTGTTTTATAATTTACGTTCCTTTTCTTTTTTCTTAAGTTACTCCGCTTCTTTTCTTGTATAGTGGGTCACAAATATATTATTACTATTATTATTATTATTAGTGCCCAAATCCGGTCAGGTTCTGTCACTGGTGCAGGCCTATCTAGTTCTTCTGCTTGTTCTTCTCACCAAGTCTCTTCTCAACCGCACTCTAAGCGTGTCAGAAGGTATCTGGTTCTCCCCCCCCCCCCCCACCAAACTGACCGGATCCGGTCCGGACTTGAAATGAGACATCAGAGACACGAGGTCTTTCCAACAATCAAGTTTCATTAAGATCTGATCCCCCGTTCGAAAGCTCTACATACCTAAAGATTCGGGATCCCCCCTCCCTCCATTCCCCCCACGGTGGTCGGACCGGGACTATTTCCAAGTTAGTTTGTTCGGGTCCCTGATACGCCTGCCAACTTTCATCGTCCTAGCACTTCTGGAAGCACCTTAAATCGCTACACTCTAAGCGTGTCACAATATTTCGCACCCCCCACTCCCGACTCCCCCATTGATCGGATCTTGTCCGCATTTGAATGGAACATCTGAGATACGAGTTCTTTCCGAATCAAGTTTCATACATAGTTTGGTCAAAAGTATTTGTTTTTACTTTTTGGTTAATGTGCGCACTTTAAGGGTGCTAGATTTCATTTCTAAGCAAAACCCTAGAGGCAAAAATGATCATGGGCTCATAGACATCATGAAAATGTAGATTTTGCTTAAAAGTATTTTTTTTACCTTGCGGTTAAGATGAGTACTTTACGGGTTGGTCGGATCTGGGAAGTGACAATTTCTAAGTCAATCTTGTCAAGTCTCTAATGTTCAAGCCAAGTTTCATCGTCCTAGCACATCTGGAAGCACATTAAATCGCGGTCAATGGGATTCTGACCCCCCCCCCCTCCAACTTGTGCTTGTTCTTCGACCAAGTGTCGTCCCAATCGCTATACTCCAAGCGTGTCACAACATTTTACGGTCCGCCCCCCCCCCCCCACCGACTCTCCCATTGATCGGATCCTGTCCGCATTTGAATGTACCATCTGAGATACGAATTCTTTCCGAACCAAGTTCCATTAAGATCCGATCACCCGTTCAAAAGTTGGACATACCTCAAGGTTCCAAATTCCCCATCCCTCCACTCCCCCACGATGGTTGGAGAAACGACTGTTCTTAAGTTAAAAATTGTCGAGTCCCAAATATGCCTGATAAGTTTCATCGTCCTACCAAATGTGTAAGCATCTAAACTCGGGATCAGCGGAATTTCGGAATCCTCTCTCCAACTCCCCCCACAGTGCTCGGATCCGGTCCGGTCTTGTCAACGATGTATCTAGGGCTTGTGCTTGTACTTCTCACCAAGTTTCGCCCCGATCCGTCCACTCTGAGCATGTGACACAATTTCCGGTTCCCCCATCCAACTCCCCCCAAAGTCACAGGATCCATTCTGAACTTGAAGTGTGACATCTGAGACACGAGGTCTTTCCAAATATCAAGTTTCATTAAGATCCGATTCCTCGTCCAAAAGTTATACGTACATCAATATTCCGGATTCCCCTCCCTCCACTCCCCCCACGGTGGTTCCAAGTTAGTTTGGTCGGGTATATGCCTGTCAAGTTTCATCGTCCTAGTACTCGCAAACTCGAGAACAGTGGCCTGGCCGACCGACAGACCGAAAAGTGATCAGTATATGGCACCGCAAGTGCCATAACAAGAGCTGTAAGCTCATATGGCACTTGCATTGGTTAAGATGATTTGATTGATCAAAAGTAAGTTTCGACTTTGCGGTTGAGATGCGCTCTCTAAGGGAGCTGGAACTTCATTTGTAAGCAAAACCCTTGAGGCAAAAATGCTAATGGGCTGATGGGCATCATGAAAATGCATATATTGCTTAAAGTATTTTTTTACTTTCCGGTCAAGATTGGTAGTTTAAGGAATAATCGGATTTGGGAAGCAGCAATTTCTAAGCAAATGTTGTTGAGTCTCCAATATTCCAGCGACGTTTCATCGTCCTAGCACATCTGGAAGTACCTTAACGCGCGATCACCGGAATCCCAGACCCCCACCCCCCACCCCTAATCCAACTCCACCCACAATACCCGGAGCAAATCCGGTTCTGTAAATGATTAATCCAGAGCATCTGTTTGTCATTCCCACGAAGTTCGATCCAGATCAGACCAGTCTAAGCGGGTCAAGTATTTTCCGCCCTCCCCCTCATAATTGCCGGATTCGGTCCGGAAATGAAAAAATCACCAGAGAAAAATGTCCTATGTTTAATTCTTAAATTTCACTCGAATCCGATCACCCGTTCCAAAGTTACGCACGACTCAATATTCCGGATTCCCCTCCCTCAACTCCCCCCCCCCCAAGATTATCATATCGAGGATTTTTTTTTATTCCAAGTCAGTTTGACCGGATCCCTGATATGCCTTCCAAGTCTCGTCGTGAAACTGCCCCAAAAAACGGAATTCCGGGAAACCCCCTCCTCCCCCCCCCCCCTCAAGTGTCCAGATCCAGTCAAATTATGTAAAAGATTTACATGGATCAGATGTTTGTTCTTCCCAGCAAGTTTCACTCCGATACCATCATTCTAAACGTTTCTCGAGATTTCCGGTGCACCCCCCCCCCTCCCCCCCCACGGTGCCCGTAGCCAATCCGATTCAGTAAATGACTTACCTAGAGCATCTGCTTGTTCTTCCCACAGAGTTCCATCCCGATCCCTCCATTCTAAACGGGCTATGTATTTCCCCCCCCCCCCCAATAGTTGCCGGATCCGGTCCGGATATGAAAAAGATCATCGGAGAAATGTCCTCTGTTCAATTCTTAAATTTCACTCGAATCCGATCACCCATTCCAAAATTATGCATGACTGAAAATTTCGGATTCCCCTCCCTACACTCCCCCCACCATTATCAGATCGACAAAATATTTATTTTGACGTCGGTTTGATAGGGTCCCTGATATGCCTGCCAAGTTTCAGCGTGAAAATCCCCAAAACCACCATCACCGGAATTCCGGAAAACCCCCTCCCCCCCCCCCCATAAGTGTCCGGATCCAGTACAATGGTCTAAAGGACTTATCTAGAGCAGATGCTTGTTCTTCCCAGCAAGTTTCACTCCGATCCCTCCATTCTAACCGTTTCTTGAAATTTCCGGTCTCCCCCCCCCCCAACTCCCTCCTGGCTACCGAATCCGATAAAGACTTTAAACGGGACATTACAGATATATATTCTATTCAGTTATGAAGTTTCATTATAATCCGATCACCCGTTCTAAAGTTACACACTTCTCAATTTCCCGGATTCCCCTGCCCTCCACTCCCCCCAAAATGGTCGGATCTGAAAACTGATTATTTCTAAGTTTGTTTGGTCGGGTCTCTGATACGCCTGCCGAGTTTCATGGTCCTAGCACAACTGGAAGTACCCTAACTCGAAAACATCAGAGAGTGACAAAATGCCCTAAATTTTCAAGTTTCCAGCAGCGCCCCCACTCCCCCGCATATGGTCAGATCGGGAAACTGATTATTTCCAGGTTAGTTTGGTCGGGTCCCTGATATTCCTGCCAAATTTCATTGTCCTAGCTCATCTGGAAGTACCCTAACTCGAAATAGTGTGACAAAATGCCATAAAATTTCAAGTTTCCAGCGACCCTACTCCCCCGCATATGGTCGGATCGGGAAACTTATTATTTCCAGGTTACTTTGGTCAGGTCCCTGATATTCCTGCCAAGTTTCGCTGTCCTAGCTCATCTAGAAGTACCCTAACTCGGAAAAGTGTGACAAAAAACTCGGACCGACCGACAGACCGACAGACGGAATTGTGATCGGTATACGGCACTTGAGCCAGAGGCTGCAAGTGCCATAAAAACCTGAACGGGTTACCCAACCTTGCTAGCGTCTCGCTCATGTGGCAAACTATGAAGTATGGTACACAAAACGTATTTCTGGATCTTTAGAAGGCACAGAAGTTCCTGGCCCCCGCAACCTTCATTCAAACTCAAAAGGTGAGGTAGTGGATGGTTTTACGCTGCGGATAAACGATCAGGCCAGACTTACCGGATTCCGGCCGGATTTTCCGCACTTTCCATAACGAACTTTATAAATATCAACTTTTGCGCTGATGATGATACCATGAATTGATGCTAGTGGAAACAATCCTGGCAAATCCTTTTACAAGGGGAGTGAGTTTTCAATAAGTCTACCCGAGTCTAATTGTCGACAAGAATGTAGATCTGCAGTCAATTTACTTTTGGGATCCCAAAACGTAAGTGGAGGGATACCGATGACATCGCGAAACTGTCCGTCTGTCTGTGAGCACGATATCTCTCGAAGGGAATGAGATATTTTGATGATACTTGGTGTGAGGATTCTTTGGGACAAGGGATAAGGGAGGGGGTTTCAAGTTAAGGGACAAACAAAATATTTTTTAAAAGCTATTGAGATAGTTGATTTAGGGGTAAGGAGACATGCCGAATCCGAATATGAAAGTTATTTTGTTGCCGGACAAGTATATTTTCACCGGAATCTGGTGAAAACCGGACACAAGACTTGTCGACCAGTTTTCGGCTATAGCGGTCATACCCTTTTATTCTCAAATGATTATAGCTCTGCGCACATGTCCGGCAATCATTTGTTTGTTCAGTGACGTCAACGAAGGTCGAAGGGGGTCTCTAAGGTTTTATACAGAGGCGAAAGAGACATGGGATGAATGTGTTTATTTTATAGCGGGTTTCGATAGGGAGGAATTGAAAATATTAATTAGCATGCGTGCTGGTATTTTACCGCTGGGAGATAGGAGGAGGTACACGGGTAGGCCGATTGGGAGAATTGGTCCTTACTCCTGCCCGATGTGTGGAGAGCGAGAGATGTGCGACACCTTATGTGTGATTGTAGGAAATATAGTAGGAATTGTTGGAAAAAGTGAGGGGTTGCTCACTGAAAAAGGTGTACTTGGTTGGGGAGGGTTTACTCACTGGAAAAAAGATGTACTGGATGAGTGAGGGGTTGTTCAGTGGGTGTACTAAAGTTGTTTGGGGAGGGTTAGGGTGAGCCGGTCCCAGGTACTCGTGACCAATCCCAGGTGCACGCGAGGGGTTAGGAATTGGGTGTACCCGTTAAAGGACTACTCGAGGGGTTATACACTTGGGTGAGCCAAGCGAGGGGGTTGATTCATTGTGTACCAAAGAGGGAACTGCTAGGGTACGCGAGGGGCTACTCTCTGAAAGAAGGGAGAACTGAGTGAGCTCACTGAAAAAAGGTGTACTTGGTAAGGCAGGGGTTACTCACTGGAAAAAAGATGTACTGGATAAGTGAGGGGTTACTCAGTGGGTGTGCTAAAGTTGTTTGGGGTTGTCTGGATCAAGAAGTCTGATAAACATTAAAATTTTTGGGATCACATCGAAACCTTTGGTCTTGTTATATGTGATACGGGTGTTCAGAGGCGTTACAAGCCAAAATATTTTTTTTTTGGGGGGGGGGGGGCAAGGATCTATCGACTGGCTGGTAGTTTTTACCGACTGTTTTTGCAGAAAAAAACGACTGTTTTCAAGACAAGAGCTGGAAGCTCATATGGCACTTACAAGGCTGGGTCGGAGGATGAAAGTAGGAATACTTTGCTCAAAATTATTGTTTGTACTTGAAGAAATTCACTTGTAAGCAAAAACCTTGGGTCAGAAATGATCGTGGGCCCTTGTGAATCATGAATATATGTCGTTTGGTTAAAGTATTTTTTTACTTTTCGGTTAAGAAACACACTTTAAGGGTGCTAAAATTAATTTTTGAGCAAAACCCTTGAGCTAAAATGTATAATTTGCTTAAAAGCATTTTTTTTTACTTTGTGATTAGGATTATTACTTTAAGGTTAGGATTAGTACTTTGAGGGATGGTCGGATCTGAGCAGTGACAATTTCTAAGCCAATCTTGTCAAGTTTCTAATGTTCAAGCCAAGTTTCATCGCCTTAGCACATCTGGAAGTATGGATACCGTAATGGGCGATCACCGCAATACCGGACTCCCACCCCAGCTCACCTCACAGTACCCGAACCCCGTCCGGTTTTGTCACTGATGTATCTAGTTCTTGTCCTTATTCTCCCCACCAAGTTTCATCCCAATCGCTCCACTCTAAGCGCGTCACAAGATTTCCCCCCCCCCCCACATTCACCGGATCCGGTATGGACTTAAAATGGGACACCCGGGACACGTTTTCCAAATATCAAGTTCCGTTAAGATCCGATCACCCGTTCTAAAGTTATACATTCCTCAAGATTCCGGATCCCCCTCCTTCCACTCCCCCACGGTGGTCGGATCGGGAAGTTGACTATTTCCAGGTTGATCTGGTCGGATCCTTGACTTGCCTACCAAGTTTAATTGTCCTAGCCCACCTGGAAGTAACTTAACTCCTTTTCACCGGAATTCCAAACCCCCCCTACTACAACGCCCCCCACAGTGCACGAATCCGGTCCGTTCTGTCAATGATGTACCTAGGGCTTGTGCTTGTTCCTCTCACCAAGTTTCATCCCGATCGCTCCACTCTAAGCGTGTCACATGATTTCCGGTTACCCCCTCCGACTCCCCCCCACCCACATTCACCGGATTGGTCCGGACTTCAAATGGGACATCTGAGACATGCCGTCTTTCCAAATACCAAGTTTCATTAAGATCCGATAGCCCGTTCGAAAGTAATGCATGTCACTAAATTCCGGATTCCGGTTCCCCTCCCCCCACGATGGCCGGATCGTGCTAGTGACTATTTCCAAGTTAGTTTGGTCGGGTCCCTAATATGCCAGCCAAGTTTCATCGTCCTAGCACATCTGGAAGTACCCTAACTCGCGATCACCGGACTAACCGACTGACCGACCGACCGACCGACGGAAAAGTGATCGGTATATGGCACTTGGCCGGAAGGCAAGTGCCATTAAAAAAACGACTGATTTTCATAAAGAACGACTGTTTCAAGAAAAACCGACTGATTTTCAGAAAAATCGACTGTTTTAGTAAAAAAAAAAACTGTTTTGGCGAAAAATCGCGGCGCTTCACTCTGACTCGGTTATATTTTACCGATTGGCCGACAACAGCGTCCCCCCCCCTCCCCCCGGTCGTGACGCCCCTGCCCCTCTGAACACACAAGGTTAGATCGTTCCACTTAATTTATTATTTTACAATAGGCCCCCTCTTCTAGATTTATTTTCCTGTCCTTTCTAACGGTTATTGCTCGACAGTTCTTTTACCCCAACTCAAGTTTCAAACAATAAATCCCGTAAGCTTATTTCACACGGTCAAAGAGGCAATTAAATAAGATCCCTTAGAACAGAGTCACCAGCAGAATGAACAACGAGTGCTGCATAACGGTTCTAACAGCCAGTCAGACGTTAGCAGTTCTAAGGGATAAACTTCAACGCGGACCCCGCCCCAGAAGAATGTCTTCCCTCGAAAGAAAGTCAGATCTAGAAAAAGAACTATTCAGGGAGTTCTGATCCAAGCTTCGTCCGTCTGTCGCGGATTCCCCCCAAAGGGAACCTTACATAGACCGAAAACTGACTAAGAAATAAAGACAAAACGTATCACTCATGAGGACCTCCGACTATAGACAAAATGATAGCTGCGTTTTAGCAGATACCATGGTATCTGATACCATGGTCTAAAGTCGTTTTTGCAGTTATCGTGGTATCTGATCCCGCGGTCAAAAAGCCAGTTAGCGTGGTATTCAGATACTACGGCCCGACAGTGGTAACTGGTCGTGGTATCTGAAAAGTCGTCTCACTTTCATCAAATTTTGTCAGATTGGTGAGAAAGAAGTTTAGCACTTAGTGATGTAACTGGATATCAGTTTTTCTTTTGGGATGACTTCGAAAAGCGCAATTTCGGCAATTGTCGTTTTTCCAGAGCAACCGTATATCAGATACCACGGTAACCGCAAAAACGACTAATTGCAGATCCAGTTACCGTGGTAACAGATACCATGGTATCTGCAAAAACGCAACCGATGTTTTACAACAGACACAAGGACTTTCCACTCCTTATCCTTCTATCTATACAACTATCTTTTTTCTCCCCAGTTTTATTTCCAAGAAGGCATCACCAATTTTCACTCGAGGGGTTGCTAACTCCCGATTCCCAGTCGATTCCAGGATAAGGTTTAAACCAAGTGCCGAAGAATGGAATGGATTCTCTTTCTGTTCAAAGTAGGAAGCGATGGGCAACTTATGAGGGGAAGGAAAACGCGGATAAATCGTGTTAGCGTTAAAGGACCCGTCGTACATATATTACTTATTTACTGTGCGTCCCCAACCGGTGCACATTCTCATTCCGAACTTCCTATGTAGTGTTTGTCTACAACAACGGCGATTGGACGTACTGATTTTTGAATTTTCCGTGTATTGGAATCCCGCGTATCGCTTCCAAGGAACTAACTGGTCAATACGACAAAGAACAAATAAGCACAAGAACCTCCTTAATACCTCTGTAATATGACCCTGCGGAGTCGAGTAGATTCCTGATGCCCTGCCCGATGCAAACGAGCCGAGGGTAGGAGCTACGCGGAACATACAAATTCGCTACCTCTACAAACAGCTATGTCGCAATAGAGCCCCGGAAAAAAAATGTCGAGATTAAAACCCTATTCGTTCGACCAACGTGACGCGTTGTAGAGCGGGTCATGAAAGCCTGTATTTTCGTCTGATATGTGCAGCGGCGAAGAGGGAAGTAGACGGGCGTCAACTCACAGCTCACCAAGTAGCTCTAGCTCTGCTCAGTTTTGTCGGGGTATCCATTGTCGGTGCATGGGACCATACGGAGAATCTATTAGCTTATTTGTTCTTCGTAATACCAATTATGCAAGTTTTTCCGTGTTTCTCAACAACTTAAAGCGACTGCGCGAGGCTGAAAACAGCCAAGACGGGTTTGCCATCTTTGGGAAAACCCTCACGTTTCTTCAAATACTGAAACACAAAATGTATCTACAGGCGTTATCTCGCCGTTCCCCGAGGACTCCACTTGAGGAGTCCCCGCGTTTTTGTTTGTCCCGGGGACTCACTCCCCGTATTCTCGCGAGTCCCCACGGACGGGAAATGCTCCGATTATCATCACCGTCATCAAAAAGGACTGCCTTTCAGATTCGGAGGGGAATCAATTTTTACTGGTGTTGGTGCAATGTAAAATTAACTAAAACATTCAAAAGAAACAAAACCAAAAATAAAGTGGATCCAGACTAATTTCGTCAAATGCATATTTTTTTTTTGAACAAAATCTATTTTGGAAGCATTCTCCGTGTTCTCGCTTTTTCTGTACGCGGAGTCTGCCTGCGGTGACTCCCTCTACTCTCGCCGTTCCCTTCGACAAGAGTACGCCTCAAGTAGCTCTGTGCGTAGGGTCGGTGCGTGGGACCAAATACGGAGAATCTATTGGCTTAGTTGTTCTTGGTAATACCAATTATGCAAGTTTCTCCGTCTTTCTCAACAACTCAAAGCGGCTGCGCGAGGCTGAAAACAGCCGAGACGGGTTTGCCATCTTTGAAAAAACCCTCACGTTTATTCAAATACTGGAACACAAAATGTGTCTACTACGAAGTTGGCTTCAAGACCCATGTGACTAATTTGCAAATCCCGCCATTTCCTTATAAAGATGAAAATCAGTCAATGCCGTATCAAGGGGGGGGGGGGGGGGTAGGCGGTTGACCCCCCCCCCCCCGAAACATACAAAAATAATCATATTTATAGGCTTTTCCCTCTGATCTATGAGTTTTTTGTACTTTTTTGTCCGACCAGCAGGCAACCCCCCCCCCCCGAAATTAATTCCTGGATACGGGTAAATGATGTAATTACTGGATGCCCAAGTAATTCCCTGCTGCACGTTGGAGGATCCTAAGCACCACAAGGCTATTCATTTTGTGTCAAAGCCTAAATCCCAACTGAGCTAAGAACATTTATCTAGCTCTGTACTATACTAGATAAAGTTTCAACTCCGAACGACAACTCCAGGGAGAAGGCTGATGTGCTTATCTAAGCTGTCAGAAGCTTCTGCGAATTCTAGGGAATGTCGGATACATACCAACGAAATCCTTGGTCATAAAGAGACGACACAGAGCTACTAGGTCACTGACAAAGAGGGAGTAAGTAGCGGGGCATCGACGGCATAACTTAGTCATGCACGAATACTCCAATTTTTGGACCCAGTGCTCCGACACAACTGTATACCCCAATGAATCGGTACATTGCTTGAAAGTTGCGGCACAGTGCCCTGGATCAAGCTTTCATCTGGAGCACAGTGGGATCGACTAAAAAGAGGCACGTCACGGCACGACATAGTGTAGGAGGCATGAGTACTAAAAAGAGGCACGAAAGCTAAAAGGACCTTTTCAGACTTCGGAGTCAGGGGCGGAACAATGTTCTAACGTGCTTTCTTTTAGGCTCTGGAATTAAACTCTCACTTACTTGTCTACTTCTACTACTTGCTAATCTCTTTTTATTACTCGTGCCCCCTGCGCCATGACGTGCCGTGCCGTGCCGTGCCTCTTTTTACTCGATCCCGCGCACTGTGCCCAAAATAGGAGGATTTGTGTGTGACTGATATAATTTGCCCCATTATTCCTAAAAATCGAGAGTGATAATGCAGACACACGTTCAGGATTTCTTGCACGTTCATCATCGAGTTGAAAACGCAGCAAACCCTGACCGGAATACCGATCCTCTACCGCCTGCAGCCTACCTGATTTTCTGCACTCTCATCATCAATCTGATGGTGCGGTAAAACCTGGCAGGAATTATGGCCCCGAGCCTGATCTTCTGTTTAAGGCATAAGAGAATTTAGCCAATGAATGTCATGCACGTGTGATGAAAAGGCCAATACGTCATAGCGCACCTCCCTACCGGGGTTCCATGATCACCGGCTCAACCGTAAAGAACAAGACCAAAGGTTTCGATGGGATCCCAAAAATTTAATATCTCATCCAGACAATTTGGTCCTGTCTTCTTCAGACTCCTTAAGCATTTTTACGACAAAAATTCAGAAACAGATGAAGGCCAAATAGCTAATAATCTGAGAAAACCAAGTTCAGATATGAATTCAGCATGGGTGTTTACAGCCGGATTCCGGGCGAACTGTGCGTCCGGGTAAAAAAAATCGATTGTCATCTATGGATTCAGCATCTCTTCTTACCCCTAAATTGGAATCTAATCAACTACAAAGAAGACTTTTGCTTTTAACAAATTTCCCAGATTTGGCCGGATTCCGGGCGAACTACTTGTCCGGCGAGAAAAGTGTTTTAGAAGAAAAGTGCTTTTCGACATCTAAATCAAACATCTAATCAACTTCAAATAAAACGTTTGCTTTTAACAAATTTTCCGGTTTTGGCCGGACTCCGGGCAAACTACTTGTCCGGAGAGAAAATAGTTTTCATAATCGTTTTCAGCACGTCTTTTTACCCCTAATTCAAACATCTAATCAACTTCAAATAAAACTTTTACATTTAACAAACTTTCCGGTTTTGGCCGGATTCCGGGCGAACTACTTGTCCGGCGAGAAAAGTGTTTTAGAAGAAATGTGCTTTTCGACATCTAAATCAAACATCTAATCAACTTCAAATAAAACGTTTGCTTTTAACAAATTTTCCGGTTTTGGCCGGATTCCGGGCAAACTACTTGTCCGTCGAAAAAAATACTTTTCTCCATTGTGTTCAGTATGTATTCTTACCCCATAATCGACTATCACATTAGCTGTTTAAAAATATTTTGCTTGCCCCTTAATTTAAACCCCCTCCCCACCCCTAAATGTGGGACTACAAAGCCCATCTACGAACTCGACTGGTCCACCGACCCAACGAATCCTCACACCAAGTTTCATCAAAATATCTCATTCCCTTCGAGAGTTATCGTGCTTACAGACGGACGGACGGACGGACAGACAGACGGACAACTTTTGCGATGTCATAGGTATCTCTCCACTTACGTTTCGGGATCCCAAAACTAAGAAAGCTAACAGGAAGCCCAAAAAGATCCAAGCGAACACGAACAATCTAAACCGTCAGTTTTCTATTACTACAGACAACTTAAAGCAGACTGCTAAACCCGTATATGAAAATTATTTTCTCGTCGGACAATTAGTTCGCCCGGAATCTGGCCAAGACCTGACAATTTGTTAAAGTTTTATCTGAAGTTGGTTATACGGGTAAGCAGATACGCTGAATTCGTTTTTGAGCTTTCCTTTCAGCCGAAAAAGTAGTTCGCCCGGAATCCGGTCGAAACCGGAGATTGGCAGATGTAAGACAGGAAGTTTTGATCAATTTCGTCAAAGTAGATATGACGCATAACCTAGGGGTAAATACACACATGCTGAATGCATATCTGAACGTGGTTTTCTCAGATGATTAGACGACATAAAGCTGATTGATCAATATGCCGAGTCGATCAGACAGCAGATGAGATGGTTGACCACGTCGTCTACCACTAAAGACAACCGACGCCAGACGACAAGACATCAGAGTTAACACTCTGATGTTAACTCTGTCTCATCAACTCGTCATGTTACGAGATGAGACAGTCTCGTCAACTGTCTCATCTGTTAGACATCAGATGAGACAGTTGCCTCATCATTAATTGCGTTTTTGATCCGAATTCTTCTCGCGATTCTCCTCCGAATTCTCCTATTTCGTTCTTTTGGACTATTCAGATGAAGTGAATTCTCCTTTTCGTGCGTTTTTGTCAGAATCGAGAACGGGGAAAGCCTCGCGATTCTGCAGAATCGAGAAGTTGCTCCGATGGTGAATTCTCGATTATCCTCTCTCCGTTCTCCTCCCTCATTGGTCAACAGAATGCGGGTGTTCAATATGCATAAACACGTATACCGGGTTGCGGACGAGCTGCAAAATTAGTGTTTTTGTCAAAATCGAGAATGGAGAAGTCAGAGGCGCAAAAACGGTAATATGTACGAGAATCGAGAATTCGGAAGCGATGATTCAGAACGGAGAATTCGGATCAAGAACGCAACTATTCTCACGAGAGCCAGATCCCAGACACCGCTAGCACCCAACGGCTTTCAACTTCTAAACTTTGAAAGCCCTCCTTCTTATACGGAGTCGTTTGCAACGTCAAAGAAAGCTGAGGCAGCGTGTCGTGCTTTAACCTCTCAGCAAAACAGCATTACCAAGGAATTTCAGGATTCCCTGCAATAAGCATTTCCTAAACCGTATATTCTAGTGGAACTAGAACTTAGGGCCCTCATTTTGGCAGCATATCAGTTGGCAAGTTTTCATTCGGCACGCCCATTTCGGCAATTCCAAGTCAGCATGCCCATACAGAGCAAGTGAGTGAACACGCCGCGGAAGGCGCCACGGATTATGCAATAGACAATCCAACTACCTACACAGGCAGTTGGCATGTTCAGTAGTTTCGGGACTGAAAGACCTAAGGAGGGTTTTCGCGAGCTGAAAGCAAAGTCAGAATCACTTTCCAGAGGTTTTCGCGCTACTTCGGAAAGTTGCCGAACTTTCCAACCCGACTTTCGCGCTTCGGAAACCGAAGCAGCTTTCCCGGAAAGTGATTCCACGAGGATAGTGGAAAGCTCCGCGGAAAGTTTGAATGTTTCGGCGGGAATTTCAAAGGCGTGGAAAAGAACAGTGCAAGTATCACTAATAAATAAAGAAAAATGGCAAGCGTTATTAGGGTGGCTTCGATGGAATATATGTGAATCAAAGAACCGTTAAGTGAACCATATTTATTAGAAAAGTTTGTAATTTAACATTTTCCCGGTGATGTCAGCTTTCCATGTGTTTCGCGATCAGTCTAGCGGGAAAGTGGAAAGTTATCCCAGGAATCGCTTTCCCACAGCTTTCGCGATGCGCTTCGCTCACCGGAAAGTGATTCCGGGATCTCGGGAAAACCATCCTCTAAAATGCATGAACATATTTTCCAAACAAAAATCCTTCCTACTATTCATTACGGACGGAGCTCAAATTTATGGGGAATCGAAGCTGCTGTACAACTGGAGTCGATTCAGCTGCTTTCACTATAAGAGACTGATCGGATTACATACAACAATCCATACCCAGGCAGTAAGAGTTGAACTTGGGATCCATTCTATGCGGAAACATAGGCTAGTGCAGATTCTTGAAATTTGGCTTAAAGGACCCTTCGCACTATTTACTCTTCAACTGACAGTATTTTAAATATGTGAATACTTTAAAACTATGCTGTGCTTCCAGCAAATAACCCACGGTTTGAGCTGTTTTAAGCCTTTTCCGAGACCCATTGACTTGTAGCGAAAACAAGGAAACAATTTACATAACCGTTTTTTTTTTCTGGTGAAAAAACTTCCCGCAGACAACCTGTCGACAGTGTGATACACATCGAAGGTAGCAAAACACGGCAAGTGAGAAAATCAGCGTGGTTTTGTTAGAGGATTTAGAATGCACCGTACGAAATTGGGGTCTCCGGGTTTAGAAATACATTGGAAGCAGGTTGTATTAGTATTATAGGTAAGACAGGTCCTTTAAGTTACTTCGGTTACCCGAAGATAGGTTACTAAAATCAGCATGGAGTCGAGGGGTCCTCGGTCTTGGCCGTTGCAAGTGAAAGCCATGCCATGATAAAAGCCATGATAGCCAAAGTCAAAGCCAAAAGCCAAAGCCGTGATAAAGCAGGCTTATCTTTGGCTTCGAACGACAGATTGGGACCAGATGATTAGTCACAGTTGCTGGGGCAGTTTGAGCAAGTATTACGGGATCAGGAAATTCAAAATTGGCAGACAGCACCAGATAAATCACAGACACTACATTATTACAGACAAATCAAAAATACGACTGATTTGTGTATTATTTTAAAGTAGGACTATCGGCTCAGGTACTTAGGGTTGGTTCGAACTCCGGACTAACTCTCTTCCATTAAGGTACAGAAACTACCCTTAGGTACTTCAGGTACCCCCCTCCTCTAAGTACCCTTGCCAGAAAACCAAAGAAGGAGGGAGTCTGAAAAAAATCAGTGTTGTAGCTGAATGTTTTATCTTTCCATTGAGATAAAAACGAAAGCCGAGACTTCAAACTGTAACTTGCAAGAGACCCTACAGTAAAAAACGTCCGGACTCGCCCCAGTCTTCCCTACCCGATGAAAAATTTGTAGCCTGCGTAGTAGTATGGTAGTAGTACGAAAACTTTGCATGTAATACTATGTAATAGCAAAGAATACTATCATTTAATGTGCCTCATACTGGTCCAATCTTATGTAGTAGTATCCAGTAGCATCCTGTCTTGCCACAGAAGCATCAAGCCTTGCTAATAGTAGCATATAGTAGTATGCAGTAACACGGTAGACTTGAACTAGAAGCATGTAGTAGCATCGCTAGTACTGCATGCAACGTTTTCGTACTACTTCATAGTACTATTTTGAGATAAATTTTTCATCGGGTATGCGAAAAGAAATACGGAAGAACCTTTACTCCGTGCTTTTGAATGATAAGCAACGTTCCCTACTATACTCCCAGCCGTTACAGTCAACAGAAGCACATGCCACAAAAACAAACTTGAACCAGTGCGTTGCAGGACAAATCGCTTCAGCAATTCATTCGTTCCTTTTTTTTACTAGTGTGATTAATCATGCATAGTACTTATTATGTTGTAAAAGGTAGCGTACATTAGTTGCGGCGGTAGCCATAACTACGATAGCTATTTTATTAAATGATCTTCAACCTTGAATGACGGAGGAACCTAACCATATTCCCGACACATTGACGGTTGCCAACGACAAGGCACGCAAAGGTGCAAAGCGGAAGTTAAGCCGTCTCGGCGAAAAGGCATCCTTAGAAGCGGTTCTTTAGGACAAACCAACCCCACTCTCCTCTAAAATTTTCTTAAAGGACAACTCTTACTAGGAATAATCTTTTCGCTATGGAATGGATCAGAGAAAACTTTTTTCGAAAGTACCATTACTTTCCACCTGAATTTAGCGATTTTCTTGTTAGCGCTTGTCGACTCAGTCCAGCCTTCCTGCTCTCCGACGCGGCGGCTGGGCGCAAAACATTTGAAAACTGAACGCGCCGTGGTTAAAAACACGGAAAACTAAGCAAATAAAAATAGTAAAAAATAGAATATGTGAAATGTGAAAGAGTTGTCAGTGGACGTTTAAGATTCCCGGAAAACTTTACGTTGTGTGACGGGCAAAACTCGGCATGGCCGAAAAAGTCTAAAAATGCGTAGGCACAAACCGAAACAATGGACGAAGGTGGGGATTTTAGAAGCTTATAATTCCATAAGAGAGCTACATATATTATAAAAGGCAGAATAAGCAAGAGGGGTCCTTTAACCTTTAACCGGTGAGCTCCAAAGTCATCAACATCCCATTTATTCCCCTAGATCATTTTCTCAACCTCCAGCTAGGACCGGACAAGCCGACTTCGGTGAAAAACACGGAAAAGAACTGTTGAAGGACACGGGAAACTAATGTCCCGACAGCTCTTGAGTAGATGACCGCTCCAGATTCGGAAGAAAAATTGAATGTCACCCGTCTAGTGGAGAACGATTTTCGAAGTGTTAGATGTTGGTCACTAAGGGGAAACTCTTGTGACATGTCTAATGTCATTATTTACGAGACGTGATTAAGTGAGACAAGATCTATTACTGAATGACTGGTCGATTGGAAGAAGGGGCCTAAGAAATTAGAGAATGTAGGAATCGATGTGCTTGCTTAAGTAAGATGAGATTTATTCTGGATTTATTACCAATGACTGGTCGGTTCCTAATAGCTAGGGGAGAGAGGGTAGGGAATCCATTCGCTTGCTTACGGTGCGACTCTAAGAACAGGGGCAATTACAAGTACCGGGGGGGGGGGGGGGTAACGACCTCAAACAGGACTTGGAATGCCTGGCCAGGCTCAAGAACTACAACCGTCAGGAACAATGGATAAGAAACACAGCGCACCAGGCGAAAAAAGTGCTGTCCTCCGCATTAATTTTACAAAATCGAAACCATTTCCTGTAGAACTGGAGGCTGACCTGCAAGTCATCGAGTGTATTAGAGTTCTAGGACTCTCAATCTCTACCGATGTCAAATCGGACCTCATGTACAGAAGATCATAAAATGTGATCCATCTCAGATCTTTTGCGTACCTAAAGCGTTTTGGTTTCTCACATGAAGTGCTCTGCACACTATACAAAACATATTTAAGACCAGTACTCGAATACTGCAGCGAAGTATGGCACGCTGGACTCACTCAGGACCAAGAAACGAAGATTGAAAGACTCCAGAAGCGTGCTTGTAAAAGAATACTCAGCAGTGCATATACGTCGTATAATGAAAGTCTTTCATTCTTAAAATTGGAAACTCTAACCGAACGACGACATAATTCGCTGATGAAATTCGGGTACGAATGCCTCCATTCTGAAATGCATAGGCCTATTCTCCCAGAATACGAAGAAACCACCGAGAATCCTCCGAGGACACGCTCAAATCTAAAAGCTGGGAAGCGAAAGTTAAAACAACCACCCGTCAACAAGATATCTCCACTCGTGTGTACCTTATTTTATTCATTACTATAACGACGCCATAAAAACATGAAGAAATAACCGATAGGCCTACAGACAATATTGTTAAAATTCGACAATGTATTTTAGTGTTTTACCGTATATAGAGCGTTGTATTTTGATTAATTTGACAAACCAATTGTATATAACTATTATAATTGTCTCTTTTGTTGTGTATTTAACGGTTACTGTCGTCAGCCTATGCTATCCAATGGATATTTTGTTATTAATAAATGATTGATTGATTGAAAGCTAAACGATTAAAACTGATTAAACTGAAAGTTTAACCGAAAAGGGCTGATTTATGGCGGTCTAGTAACCCATCACTTATTCACTTAAATAGGCTTGAACACCCGATGGAAATGTGTTACTTCGTTAATTGGTCCGCAATTCACGAATCGATTTTCGTATAGTGGACTATCCCTTTCGGATTTGTGGTACCTCCATGCACTTTTACTTGTGTTGTATGCTTGACGAAAGCGATGGACGAAAAATAAGTGTTCACGCAGTGAGCAGTGCTCGCCACTGGCCACTGAAAAGCCGTGTTTATGTTGAGATTCAATTTTTCCGCGTCACAGTCATAGAAGTAAAAAAATCCCTAAATACAATCCAAATAATAACCATTGATTCAATTAAAAGATACAAAAATAAGCTGGTTTTTCAGTTAAACTTTAAGCAAAAGGTCATTCTGAATAATAGGGGTCCCAGCAAGTTCGTCATTTCTATTTTCGCTGGAACGATCAAAGCCAAAAGCTTCTAACCACTGTGCCCAAGACAAAATTAAACCAATTGCCACAGGAATTTTTTTAAATTTACCCTTTTTTCTGTCAAAATTCAACTAGGCTACTTTCCATATAACTGAACCTCAAAATCCTGAGCCACAAGCCCCACCTAAATGACACGCCCTTCCACCAAATAGAAGTTAAGTAAGTAAGTAATTTATTTGTAGGCCTAACCCGCCATTATTAAAAAGCGGAGTAAATGAAAGAACATAAATAAAACAAGAGAATACAAATAGAAAAATACTGCTTATACAGTACTACCACACCGTACGTTCCACTAAGAAATAAGTAAGTAAGTATATTTATAACCCAAAAAATGTTTTACAGCAAAAGAGAGTGGAGTAGAGATAAACAGAAAAAAGAAAAGAACAAAAGACAGCAGGAGAATAACATACGAAACATACAATAGGACTCGAAATATCAATTAAAAAAAGTCTAATCAGTCGGTGATGCAGCAACATACGTAGACTAGGTTTCTGACGGAAATCAGTGTGCAATTCTTGCAGCCGTGACAAAATGTCATAACTCCGTAAGATTTAATAATCTTAGGATTACTATGGGACCGGGGCAGCTACAGAAGAAACCTCTACTAACGGAAATAATCAATCCTTATTCTGGATAGATCACATTCATCAAAAATATCAAACAGACAAACCGAGAATGAGATTTCTCCAACAAAAAACGTCCCCAAAGAAACGTTCCGTACTAATCGCCCCCAGCTGAAGGTGTACCCACGAAAATATATCCCTCCGGAAGTGCATCCAGAAAATCTTCCCGGAAAGAACATTCCCAAGCACAGATTTAATTGTTCGTCTTGTTTTTGGGGTACATAATCTGATAGGAGCACGACATGAAGGTTTTACTACAGATTCTGGGACATATTGTCTTTTTATCTTTATCATTCGTTAGTTGACTTTTTAGTGTATGAGTAGCTCGTTATGAATGTAGCGAATAACTATAAATGAATAACCTCGCTTGCCCTTCCAAGCTTTATTGCCTTTCTTGGCAGGCGAAAGGTGAATAGTGTCTGTTTTTTCGATAAATGTATCTCTACTCTACTCTCTTTCTATAGACTTAAAGTTTAACCAAAAAGGCCAGAGATCGGACAGTCTACTTACGCATCAGTTGTTCACTTATAGATAGATAGATAGTTTATTGCTATAAGCAGCCCGAGGGCCATGGCAAAAATCTAACAAACGAAAAAAACAAACACTAACAATAATATTCGTTTCCGTTTAATTTGTTTTACTTATTCCAAAATCTACTTCTGTGTTCCATCGCCAGCCTCAAAAATCGCCCCATTTTCTTTATACCAGCAGAACACTCATCTTTAATATATATATAATAATATAACTTTTCTCGAACAGGTATGTAGTGTATATAATTCCTATGTCGTATCAGCCTCCCCAGAGAATGATACGAAGCCGTATCAGCCTCCACAGAAGTTCATTGAGCACTTTTTCTCAACTACTGAAAAGCAGAACCTGACCTCCAAAAAATAAATAAAAGACATGACTTTCAGAAAGAAAAACAAAAAAAAACACTAAAAATAATAAAGAAAAAAATACTGAAAAACATAAGAGAAAAAATGTTCAAACTGAAAGAAAATGTTGCTTTCCTAGCCAAGCAGCCTGGGCCATACCTTGTCACAATCACATCTCCAATGAAAATGGAACTTGTAAACTGTAACAACATTACTTCCAGCTTACTTCAACTTATTTTCCTCTACTCTCCAAAAGGCATCTATTGAGCAATTACCGCATTCTTTTTTCTTGATGTTGTCTGATTAAACAGTCCATTAATTAAAACTTCAGTGTTGCCACTTTCTCTGATGGAACCTTTGACTTTTGGCCGGAAAAAAACAATGACATTCTAGCACCTAAGAAACTTGGTCCTTTTCACCAACTATCAACGAGAAATCTCGCTTTATCCTCTTCATAATTATACACCTCAACTCTTATGCTTCATTTTGTGTTTACTGATAAGGAACCGATCGCAGAATTATTGCTCGGTTTGTCAAAGAAAGGAAAATGTATGACAAATTGCAGAATCTAACTGCACGCCTTGATTAATTCTATCTATCGAGCCCACCGCTAGATGGCATCTGCTTCGCCACAAATGAAAAAGATGGTGTTGTGTTGGATAAGGATTGTATTGTTATAAACTGAAATGCACGTGTCACAACAGTAGTCATTTTCACATTCTATTGTAGGCTAGAGTTGCCGTTTCACTAAAAAAAAATTCCCTACAAATGTAGCAAATAATTACCTCAAAAGAAGGATAGGTCCTACCTATATTCTGTTCGAAAAAGTTATAATAGTTAACCTACCTCCATCTCGGTTCATATCCGAATAACAACCTCGACGGCCATTTAAAATAAGTAGCAGATTCCTTGGATTCGATATCTTTGCATCATTTTCTACTTTCTTCAGCCATGACTTTTCCAACCTTAGCGTCTTTAACCATGATTCAAAGTCTCCGCGTCTGGATGAATTTTAGGTCATCGTAGAAACAGCGCACACGCTAATTACTAGAGCCTCGGGTGAACAAAAACACAAAATCTCTTAGATAAGTCAAAATAATTATGTGTATTCAAATATCAGATGTAAAATAAGTCCGACATTCACACTGTCAGAAGTTTCACAACAGACAACAGAAGGATGCGCGGTTTCATCAGACAAAGCGTAACAGACAACAGAAGGATGTTGTCTGTTGTGTTTGAAAATGTTACGCATAACAAGCGTTGCCATCAGGAAGAGCCGAAAAATCGCCAAAAACCATCTGCTGAATTTATGGACATCATGACGACAAACAAAAAAGGCAGTAGATGTTTTTTTTACTCTTCCTGGTAATGCTTGTTATGCATAACGTTTCTTGTATAAATGTTTTCCAACACAACAGATAACATCCCAGGTCTTGTCTGTTAAGCTGCTTTCACATTAACGCGTTTGCCGTTCACACTGAGCTACGCAAGCCTTGCGTTGCGCTTGCGACGATGCAATGCGGAGATTGCACTTAAAAAACTGATGCAACGCAAGAGCAGAACTGAGCTCTATTTTTACGTTGCGTCCGACGCGTACGCATCAGATTTTTCCATTTGTTTTTCACTAAAATGGAAGTTTTGAAGAAAAACTAGTAAAACTAGTTCAAGAGAGACCTGGACTATATGATAAAAGGGTCCCTGACTATCACAACATGACTTTCATTAATAATACATGGTTATCAATTTGTGAAATCATCAACAAGGAGTTTAGCAAAAGCATGACTGGTAAGTTGACCTTACTTTGTATCACATAACATTTAATTGGACCTTGCCTCCTTCAAGTAGCAAAAAGTAATAATAAAAAATTACCTATAAACATTCTACAAACTTTCTGAATTTGCCTATGGGCTCCATCTTCAGTCTATCAATCATTTAAGTCTTCATCAGAACTAGCCATTTTCTGAAAACGCAACGCACAAGCCTTCACGGTGTGAAAGGTCCAACGCAAGACAGACGCACCGCTGACTCTACGCAAGCGCAACGCAAGCGTCTTGCGTTCTCAGTGTGAAAGCCGCTTTACGCACTGTCTGTTAAAACCGCGCATCCTTCTGTTGTCTGTTATGAAACTTCTGACAGTGCACATGTCCTACTTGTGATGCGATGTCCTACTTGCGTGAATGGGACGTGAACCTGACAGAAGGAAATGATTTTTACCTGAGTGAGTTGGTGCATGTCAAGAAATGCACACTGCGCCTCTGCTTCCATTGGTGCCACAATATAGGGAATGCCAAACAGACGTAGTAGTTCCTGTGCCTCTGAGTACATCTGATCTGTGATAGTAGTCGCGAGCCTCTCCTGTCTTCCCCGCTCTTGGAGTATCTGCCGTTTCTCTGTCGCCAAAGCAGCCTGAACGAAACGACGAATTAAAGCACACCTCGCACTATTTACTGTTTTTATTCCACTCTAAAATAGTTGAATACTTTACAACCAAGCTATGCTTTCAAAGCATACCCCGCACTATTTGCTACTAAACTATCTTAATACTGTAAAACTAGGCCTGCCATGCTTTTCTAAAGTCTAATTGTAATATAATCATTCCCTTCGAAAGTTGTCGTGCTCACAGACGAACGGACAGACGGACAACATTTCCGATGTCATTGGTATCCCTCCACTTACGTTTTGAGATCCCAAAAACAGACGACTTGCTACTCCGCATGGTGCTCTACTTTTTCCAAACCGAACAGCAACAAAATACAGGACCTAATCCAGCGGTAGGCTACACTGTAAAAAGTTCCTCCGTATAAAGATAAAAAGTTAACTGCTGTATTTGCTACTTGGATTCATCTTATCTCTATTTGGTATGAATCTTATCTGCGTATAGATAAGGATAATCTGAGTAGCAAATACTGCAGTTAACTTTAATCTTTATACGGAAAAACTTTTTACAGTGTAGTCGATGGAAATACATGTCCGAAAATGCTGCTTTCAGTCATCTCAAGTTGAATTTTCCCAACATTGAAAATCGACTAACGAAGCAACAGAAATCGCCGATTTTGGCGGCGAAAATCTCGGCGATGGCCGATATCGCCTCAGTGTGAACGTCTATGTGAACCTAGGGTCAGTGAACAGATTGAGCGTGTTACTTGTATTTTCGTTCGAACCTCGTGAAAAGTTACTACGCTGACCGTTTCAACCTTAGTAACTATTTGCTTACCAAGCTCGGGAGCATAGTGCGCGTGGTAACTACGATCTCTGTGACGTGATTGGCCCGATTAGCCCGCGGAACGATATTTTGCCGAAAATACAAGAAACCGTTCCAGCCCTGAGGCCAAGAAGCCAAAATTCGTGACGTAATTCGAATTAACTACGGTAAGTAGGATGCAACACGCTCATAATTTACAGTACAGAAACTGCGAATTCCGGCGATCGCAGCGAAGAAAGTATGAAATAGTTCAGGAAACTGAATACTGTCGAGAGCTCTGCCAGACAATTCCTTATTTATGGAAGCAAAGGGAATTGAATGCGATGAAATAAGGAAAAAGCAATTCTTTCGGAAAGTCAGTTAGATAAGAGTTCTGTCTAAGGAAGCGAATCCACCAGCAGAACTTCGGATACAAGGGGTATTAAAAGTATACAACCAATTTCCCAGGAAGGGGTTCAGGAAATCGAATATTTAGAGTTCACTGCGTCCCGAGGTCTCTGAAAAAAAAGCTTGGTACTGTTTTATTAGAAACATATACCTTGGTACAGCCTATCGTTTGAAAGAAATGGTGAAGGCTACCGTTAAAAAAAGCTAATAGTTGTTTTTTAAGATAAGGTTAAAGTCCACGAACACAGACTTTTTTATACGATCTGGTTTAGGTTTATTACTTGCCAAAACTGTACAAAGTAGCCTACAATAGGGGGCAGAGTATGAGAAAAAAAAACGAAAAAGGCAATAAATACAGTTTAACACATTTCAATACACTCAACCTTAATATCAACGTATAATTTCCAATTCAAGACATTCTCTGAAGAGTCACCAAAGGGTGATCTAGAGTCCCGAACTGATTTTGAAAATTAACAACTCCACCGCCAGGCCTAGCAGCCAAACCTTTTAACTAAATACTGGTTACTGGACCACGGTGGTAGCCCAAGCAAATACTTCGCACACTTACAGTAAATCAATCAATCAATCAATCAAACAATCAAATTATTTATTTATTTTTCCTTTTCTTCTTCTTTTTTTTTCTTTTTTCTTCTCTGTGGTATATGGAAAAAAATGATTAATTAGTGTTTAAATGAAATCAAGTTATTGTTTAAGTTAAGTTAAAGTAGTTTGTGGAAACCGCCCAGTGCCAGTGCATTTATGTCTTCTCATCGGCGGTTACTTATCAGATTGGTTATTATGCAATTTAGAAATAAAATAATCCAATCCAATCCAAAATCAAGTTTAATTTCCAAATAGCTTAAAGCTAGAATACGAATAAAATTTTTACGAAATACAAAGACACGAAACAAATTAACTAATACACATACAAGATATGACCAGAAATAAATGATGGGATGAAATTACGTACAAATTGGGCAGAAGAATTAGCAGGATATGGAGAAAAATCATATGCAGCTTTTTCTTATCTGTCTGAGTGAGACGTGGGAATGTCTCATTTCCAAAACGGAGATATGTAAAGAAAATTTGGGTAGAACCTATATAATCGGGCTAGAATACGACAACTAGATCTTGTCTTTTCGAGACAGAGATTCCGACCGTTTCGCCCTTTTCCGCCGGCTAAAGCATATCAAGGTCTTCGGCTGTTTTTTCGAAAACTTTTCCCATGAAGTACGCTTCAAAAAAACCCAAATACTCTTGATGACTAACTCTCCTTGTCGATGCAAAATCGCCGTGTACCTAGCGGAAGAGCCGGAAGCGGCACCATAGCTGTCCCCAGCGATCACCGTGATTGAGCCATAAGTATATATATAAGTATAAGTATATAATAAACTTCAAATAAAACTTTTGCTTTTAACAAATTTACCGGTTTTGGCCGGAATTGTCCGGGTAAAAAATGCTTTTCACGTAAGTTTCAGCATGTTTTCTTACCCCTAAACCGAACATTTAATCAACTTCAAATGAAACATATACTTCTGACCAACTTACCGTTTTTTGCCGGATTCCGGACTAACTGCTTGTCAGGCAAGAAAATGGTTTTCACCATCGTATTCAGCATGTCTTTTTACCTCATAATCGACTATCACGTTAGCTGTTGAAAAATATTTTGTTTGCCCCTTAATTTGAACCCCCTCCACCACCCCTAAATGTAGGGCTACAAAGCCCATCTACGAACTTGACCTTACCCTTGACCCAAAGAACCCTTACACCAAGTTTCATCAAAATATCTCATTTCCTTCGAGAGTTATCGTGCTCACAGACAGACGGACAACTTTTGCGATGTCATAGGTATCCCTCCACTTACGTTTCGGAATCCCAAAAACTGACCCGTCTCAATGGTGATTTATATGCCGGTCTAAATTTAACCGAAAGGCTCTGGTTTCTTTGTATTCAGTTTTTTGCGATCACTCTGTACTTTATCTTTCTGGCATCTTCATTCTACTGAAAAAGAGTGACATATGTAAACTACATAGATGTTACTATAAATACTGTAAATATCTGCTTTACCTGCATCTATCGTATCGATATCGGAGAACAATCCGGAAATACAAATTCCCGATATAACCGCAAAACTCCCGGAGCTTCATTGTAAGTTGTAAGTAAGTTACCTGCATCTATCGTATCGATATCGGAGAACAATCCGGAAATACAAATTCCCGATATAACCGCAAAACTCCCGGAGCTTCACTGAAAGTTATCGGCACAAGCATATCAACGCCTTTCCGAGGGGTTGCCCACTCTCGATTTTAGTGTACAGCAAGTGCCCGTGCCGCGACGCCCGGTCGGTGCCGGCACCGGCTGACATCAGCAGGCACCGGTTGCCACGTGATAAAACATCAAAATAAGCATTTTTAAGAAGCGTTTGAAAGACAAACTGCCTAATTATTGCCCGCACCGGTGCCGGCACAGCCGATTTCGGTCGGTGCCTGCCGGTGCCAGGAAAGGGTGTACAGCAGGTGCCGGGGAGTGGGCAACCCCTCGCGCCTTTCTCCATATCACGGGCTCGTCCGTTTGTTCTGTTGATCTTTTCCTGTTTATTTTGTTGTACTAGTGTTGTTTCTTTTCTGTTGTTTAATCTGTTTCTTTCTTTTTCTACTCGACTATTCCCACATTGTTTTCGTGCAGTGGGTTATAAATAAATTATTACTATTATTATTATTCTGGGTGATTTACACCGATACTCTTATTATACAACTTTGTAGCTTGATCAATATCATTATTTCCTTTCTTATCTTTTCTAATCCTTCTCTTACGAATCGACACAAACTCTATATGGTCTGCCTATTTGTTCCCACAAGGATTCCGGGAAACTCTGAGGTGTATGTCTTTCTGTTAACCTTTAAGAGCTGTGAAGCCCCTCCCATATCTCCTGTCTACATGACCTCGCATTTGGACAGGCTTAGAGATAATCGTGTCTATAAAACTCAGAGGAGCGCGAAAACCAGCCGTAAAAAGGAATTCATCGGGGGATCGACCTGACGGTGCAGAAGAAGAAACTTGGAGTGAGGCGAGCTAGGTCATCGAGTTGGGAGGAATTATGTTGGTGTCAGCCGAGGGGCTGAGCATTTGCAATTTTTACTGGTAAAAACAATATAAATCGACGAAATGACAGCAAATGTATCAGGTAAGGTTCAAACACCAAAAAGAACAAGGAAACGGCCAATTGCCGACCAAGTCACCCCTTGGCATGAACGAAGACATGTTTACCTTTATACGTGATGGCTCAGGGTAAAGGCAAAAATCCCACTGGCGACCCTCCCTCCCCCCCGAATACAAATATATAGGAAATTATAAAATCTTGTTAAAAACTGTTGTTTGGACCGCGAGACTCCTAGACATCCCTACACACATTTCCCTAGACACGCAAGTTATTTGTAAACGCGTGACAGCGGCTCGCTGGCCACTCGTCTCTATACACTTTTCATCAACATATTGTGTTTTATTAACACTTTGTGAGGGGGGAGTCACCGGGGGATTCACCCCTCACAAAGTGTTAATAAAACACAATATTTTGATGAAAAGTGTATAGAGACGAGTGGCTTGGAGGGGGTTGGAGGCAGCTGAGATTACAGCCCTTCTCGGCAATGGTCCTCTTTAGACTCATGTTACAATACAAACATACGATAAAAAATAGATTTACCAGATATACATTATAAGAAGTTTCTCCGAGAAAGGATTAAAGTTAGCAGCAGTTTTTCCTACTGGAATTAATCTTATCTCTACTGGGATAAGATTAGTCCGAATTAGAAATATCTTATTTCAGTACAGACAATATTAATCCCAGTAGCAAATACTGCAAGATTTTTTTTACAGTGTAGCCTGATGTAGCTATAATAAATCTCTACCGACCTTCTCGTTTAGTGACATTAAATATGATTCGTCAGTCAAATTGGGCTGAAAGAATACCTATTCATTTACCTTTTAAGTCCGTCTTTGCCTGAGGAAGTCAAATTGCTTACCTGCATATGATCTCGCTCTGCGTCAGTAAACATCGGCCTCCTCACTTCTGAGTTTTCCGGGACGTCTTCAAACTCATCGGAGTCTGTCTCAACCATCTGATCCGTCCGCATGGCTAACTTCATTTCTTCTGAGAACTTCCAGAAACTTTGACTTTCTAAAGCATCTTGCAGAATTTTCTGAGGCGTCTTTTTCGGAGAGCCCTTATTGGGCGACGGGCTTGGCTTCATCTCCCGTTGCTCAGGAGTGACCGGCTGTGATACTTCAACCGTCATACGTTTTTCTGGAGACAGAATGATTTCACCCGACCTGCTAACTGAAGTTTCAGAACTAGCTGAAGAGTTTTTCCAAAGTTCAGGTACCTGTTCGACCATTGCTGCGTCATCGATAGCAGTTACAGACGGTACCAGGTATGTCGACATTCCTTCTCCTACACTTTCCCCTGTATCCAGGTCACCAGTTTCAAAGCTGACTCTATCCATGTCACTAGTTCCAGCGCTGGATTCCGTTTCGTGCTTACTGATGTCAAATTGGCCCATGGTAGACCTTTTCCTATTTGCTGGACTGACGACATTATCTTCAGCATCTGGTATTGACAGGTCCTTACTGTTTCCATGTGAGCCGATATTCCCAATGAGTTTCGTGACGATGGCACTGTTTTTAGTATCCAAAACATGCTGACTACCTTCAAAGGACTTAACAGGTTTCGCCATGTCGTTGGCACTAACTTCGACGTTTGGCATCGATACGTCCTTACTATCGTCCAACGGTACATCATCTTCAAGATCTAGCGGCTGCGTGGTATCAGGAATGTTAATCAACGACCGATTGGTTCCTGATATCGGTCGTGGCATGATGTCGCCTTCTGCACTAGCATCAGTGTCACTTTCCTCCGACATGACCTCAACTGCATCCGACTCTTCGATATTTTCTTCAACATCTTCCTTTAACGGTAGAATACCAGCTGCTGTCAATTGCTTTTCCCTGAATTCTATTACTCCAGATGCACTCGTGCCTGATCCCAATAAAGCACTTCCCAACCGTCTCGTTGAATTCACGCCTGTCTCCAGGGATGCCTGAGGCTTAGCCTTCGAAGACAGCTTACGAAGCCTTTGATTCAACGAAAATGTAACACATGGCTGATCTTTTGAATACCCCGCGTCTTCTGGCTTCCGCTCACCGACTTCCCCAGAGGCTTTAAACTCTGTGGGAATTTTCACAGTTCCCTGAGTAAGTTTTCCAGGTTTAAAAATATTCTCCGACGGTCCCAGTTCGAGAAAATTAGTGCTGGAACTTTTCACAGCGGGACTCGGAACGATACTGCGGTGCTTCAAACCTGGAAAAGAAATGGAAATCATTTTCCATTTACCCGAGAAACAAACGAAGTATATACAAGGAGAAACAAGAACAAACCAAAGAAAGAAAATGAAAAATTAAGTTTCCTCTCACCCTTAACCATTTAAGTAGGACAAGGGAGAATAAAATAGATCAAAATTATGAAAGAAATAAAAAAGAAAAAAGAAGGTTTATGTTAACGCTTAACCGCTGAAGTAGGAAAAACGGATAAAAAGCAGGCGCAACAAAAAGAAAGAAAAGAAATGTTTCATTTTTTATAAGTATGAAAAACAAAGTATAGACGCAGGAGAAACAAAAACTAAGTCAAAAAAGAAAAGTTTCATTCATCCATTTGATCATACTGGAAAGTAAAAATATGGAGAATAACAACAAGAGCTGTAAGCTCATATGGCTTTTGCACAAAAAATTAGCAAGTAAGCGTGTTTCGGCCCATCTTGGAAAGGTTCAAGGGTTTTTTTTATTCTTACTGTAACTGATACATAAACATTAACAATACGATACTCTGCACTTACAATTATTTCAGGGTTTGAACCGGAGAAAGAAAAACATCGAATGGTTCAAACCCTAAAGGGTTGGCTAAATAAATCTCAGCTGACGTATCCATTTAGCTCAATCAAAACATCACCTACCATGCAGGTTATTACTATGAGTGCTATCATTGAGGGATCATCGACTAGCCAACATGCGGCAAACTGTTTCAACCCTATCGAAATAGTCAGCACTAGAGTGGTAACCTTTCATAATAAATTTTTAAAGACAAAAACGAGTTTGAAAATAAGGACATTCATTATAAAATTCCATGAAAACAATGAATCCTGAGGAAAGTATTCAGGTGGAGATTCAATTACCGTTTCACAAACCAAAAATTAATTTTGAATTTAGAAGTCGAAGACTTTAGTTCTTGTAGAAACGGTTCACACAATTGCCACGAGCGACATTTGTTCTTGTAGCTCGTTTCTAACTGACGACTTGCGAAGTGATTCACGAGCCCCTCAATAGCTCATATCGAGGGGAACACTGGCAATCCGTTTTCGGGATCCCAAAACGTAAGTGGAGTGATACCTATAACTTCGTAAGCGTTGTCCGTCTGTTCATCCGTCCGGCTGTCAGCACGATAACCCTCGAAGGGAATGAGCTATTTTGATGAAACTTGGTTTGAGAATTCTTTGGGTCAAGGGACAGATCGATTTCATAGACATATCATTCTTTAGCCCTACATTTAGGGGTGTGGAGGGGGTTTAAGGGTCGAACAAAATATTTTTTTTACAGCTAATGAGACGATATGCTGAACACGTATACGAAAATCACTTTCTCGCCGGACAAGTAGTTCGCACAGAATCCGGCGGAAACCGGAAAATTTGTCTGAAAAGTAATAGTTTTATTTGAAGCTGATTACACGATCGATTTTGGGATAAGAAGAGATTCTGAACACTTATTTGGAACTATTTTTTCGTGGGATAAGTAGTTCGCCCGGAATCCGGTCAAAACCGGAAAATTTGTTAGAAGAAAAAGATTTATTTGAAATTAATTGGATGTTCGATTTAGGGATAAGAAAACATGTTGAATCCGTGTATTATAATGATTTTCTGCTCGGAAATATAGTTCACCAGGCATCCGGCTGAAACTGGAAAATTTGTTATAGGTAAAAGTTTTATCTGAAGCTGATTAGAGGTTCGATGTAGGGATAAGGAGGCATGCTGAATCCGTATATGAAAATTATTTTCTCGCTGGACAAATAGTTCGCCCGGAATCCGGCCAAAACCGGGAAGTTTGTTAAAGTCTGGTCTTTTTTTTCTCTTTTTTCTTTCACAGTTGTTCGGGTGGGGCTGAAACTGGTAAGGAATAAATATTAAGGATTCTTGTTATGCATAGTGTCCACGCTTAATTGTTTGTAATTTAAGTCATAGGCTAGGTGGATAATTGTAAGTTGTTGTGTTTAGTTATTTATTTATTAGATACAACTAGTATTAATAAACTGCGGCACAAGTCCTTAGGACTTTTTTTTTGCTGCAATAGGATATTAGTCATGTTGTTTTATTTTATTTTGGTTAAAAATAAAAAAACTTTGTTTGTAATTTAAGTCATAGGCTAGGTGGATAATTGTAAGTTGTTGTGTTTAGTTATTTATTTATTAGAAACAACTACTATTAATAAACTGCGGCACAAGTCCTTAGGACTTTTTTTTTGCTGCAATAGGATATTAGTCATGTTGTTTTATTTTATTTTGGTTAAAAATAAAAAAACTACCTACATTTTGTGAAAAGTTACTATTTGTGAACAAGAGCTGTAAGCTCATATGGCACTTGCATGTGTCAAGATGATTTGATTGATCAAGAGTAAGTTTCGACTTTGCGGTTGAGATGTGCGCTATAAGGGAGCTGGAACTTCATTTGTAAGCAAAACCCTTGAGGCAAAACTGCTAATGGGCTGATGGGCATCACGAAAATGCATATATTGCTTAAAAGTATTTTTTTTACTTTGCGGTCAAGATTGGTACTTTAAGGAATAATCGGATTTGGGAAGTAGCAATTTCTAAGCAAATGTTGTTGAGTCTCCAATATTCCAGCGAAGTTTCATCGTCCTAGCACATCTGGAAGTACCTTAACGCGCGATCACCGGAATCCCAGACCCCCCTCCCCCTCCTCCAACTCCACCCACAATAACCGGAGCCAATCCTGTTCTGTAAATGATTAATCCAGAGCATCTGTTTGTCATTCCCACGAAGTTCGATCCAGATCACACCAGTCTAAGCGGGTCAAGTATTTTCCGCCCTCCCCCCGATAATTGCCGGATTCGGTCCGGAAATGAAAGGGTCACAAGAGAAAAATGTCCTCTGTTTAATTATTAAATTTCACTCGAATCCGATCACCCGTTCCAAAGTTACGCATGACTCAATATTCCGGATTCCCCTCCCTCAACTCCCCCCCCCCCAAGATTTTCATATCGAGGATTTTTTTTTTATTCCAAGTCAGTTTGACCGGGTCCCTGATATGCCTTCCAAGTTTCGTCGTGAAAATCCCCCAAAAACGGAATTCCGGGATACCCCTCCCCCCCCCTAAAGTGTCCGGATCCAGTCAAATTATGTAAAAGATTTATATGGACCAGATGTTTGTTCTTCCCAGCAAGTTTCACTCCGATACCATCATTCTAACCGTTTCTCCAGATTTCCGGTCCACCCCCCCCCCCCCCACCCCACCCAGCTCCCCCACGGTGCACGTAGCCAATCCGATTCAGCAAATGACTTACCTAGAGCATCTGTTTGTTCTTCCCACAAAGTTCCATCCCGATCCCTCCATTCTAAACGGGGCACGTATTTCCCCCCCCCCCCCCAATAGTTCCGGATCCGGTCCGGATATGAAAAAAATCATCGGAGAAATGTCCTCTGTTGAATTCTTAAATTTCACTCGAATCCGATCAATCATTCTAAAATTACGCATGACTGAAAATTTCGGATTCCCCTCCCTCCACTCCCCCCACCATTATCTGATCGACAAAATTTTTATTTTGAAGTCAGTTTGATTGGGTCCCTGATATGCCTGCCAAGTTTCATCGTGAAAGTCCCCAAAACCACCATCACCGGAATTTCGGGACCCCCCCCCCCCCCCCATAAGTGTCCGGATCAAGTACAATGGCCTAAAGGACTTATCTAGAGCAGATGCTTGTTCTTCCCAGCAAGTTTCACTCCGATCCCTCCATTCTAACCGTTTCTTGAAATTTCCGGTCTCCCCCCCCCCAACTCCCCCCTGGCTACCGAATCCGGTCAAGACTTTAAACGGGACATTACAGATATATATTCTGTTCAGTTATGAAGTTTCATTACAATCCGATCATCCGTTCGAAAGTTACACACTTCTCAATTTCCCGGATTCCCCTGCGGATTCCCGTCCCTCCACTCCCCCACCATTATCTGATCAACAATATTTTTATTTTGAAGTCAGTTTGATTGGGTCCCTGATATGCCTGCCAAGTTTCATCGTGAAAATCCAAAAAACCACCATCACCGGAATTCCGGGCCCCCCCCCCCCCCCCATAAGTGTCCGGATCCAGTACAATGGTCTAAAGGACTTATCTAGAGCAGATGCTTGTTCTTCCCAGCAAGTTTCACTCCGATCCCTCCATTCTAACCGTTTCTTGAAATTTCCGGTCTCCCCCCCCCCCAACTCCCCCCTGGCTACCGAATCCGGTCAAGACTTTAAACGGGACATTACAGATATATATTCTCTTCAGTTATGAAGTTTCATTACAATCCGATCATCCGTTCGAAAGTTACACACTTCTCAGTTTCTCGGATTCCCCTGCCCTCCACCCCCCCCCCCCCCAAAATGGTCGGATCAGAAAACTGATTATTCCTAATTTTGTTTGGTCGGGTCTCTGATATGCCTGCCAAGTTTGATGGTCCTAGCACAACTGGAAGTACCCTAACTCGAAAAAGTGTGACAAAATGCCCTAAATTTTCAAGTTTCCAGCGCCCCGCACTCCCCCCCATATGGTCGGATCGGGAAACTGATTATTTCCAGGTTAGTTTGGTTGGGTCCGTGATATTCCTGCCAAGTTTCATTGTCCTAGCTCATCTGGAAGTACCCTCACTCGAAAAAGTGTGACAAAATGCCCTAAATTTTTAAGTTTCCAGCGCCCCAACTCCCCCGCATATGGTCGGATCGGGAAACTTATTATTTCCAGGTTACTTTGGTCAGGTCCCTGATATTCCTGCCAAGTTTCATTGTCCTAGCTCATCTGGAAGTACCCTAACTCGAAAAAGTGTGACAAAATGCCCTAAATTTTCAAGTTTCGAGCGCCCCCACTCCCCCCTATATGGTCGGATCGGGAAACTGATTATTTCCAGGTTCGTTTGGTCGGGTCCCTGATATTCCTGCCAAGTTTCATTGTCCTAGCTCATCTAGAAGTACCCTAACTCAGAAAAAAGTGACAAAATGCCCTAAATTTGCAAGTTTCCAGCGCCCCGCACTCCCCCCCATATGGTCGGATCGGGAAACTGATTATTTCCAGGTTAGTTTGGTCGGGTCCCTGATATGCCTGCCAAGTTTCATTGTCCTAGCACATCTGGAAGTACCCTAACTCGGATATGTGGGACAAAAAAACTCGGACCCACCGACAGACCGACAGACCGACAGACGGAATTGTGATCGGTATATGGCACTTGAGCCAGAGGCTGCAAGTGCCATAAAAACTACTATTTTGTGAAAAGTTACTACGCTGAAAGTTCCAGCCTTCTCGAAATAGTAACTAACGGTAACTATTTGCTTACCACGCTCGCGAGCGTAGTAAGCGTGGTAACTACGAATCTCTTTGACGTGATCGGCCGAATTAGCCCGTGGCACGATATTTTGTTGGAAATAAAAAAAATTCGTTCCAGCCTTAACGCCAAGAAGCCGGAATTCTTGACGTCGAGCGTAGCAACTATGGTAGGTAGGGTGGAACACGCTCTATGTCAACACAGCACGAATCCTGTATGAACAAGAAACATCCTATGGTAGCCTAAGTCTGAACCTTCCCGAAGCTCTTCAGCATTAGAATTCCGAAGCTCTACTCTCATTTTTCTCTGCTAAGCGCTATAGTTTCCAAGGCAAGGCTGGGAATAAACAAAGAACGAGAAAGCCTTGCAAAAACAGACCATTTCTAAACATTACAGAATTAAGGCTGCCGTAAGGACAACACCAAGGGTTTACACATTCACTCAAATTTCCTGAAAAAAACGTGAAACAGAATTTCAGCGAAATTTGCTATCATGTCGGGGCCGTGAGTGGTGTCAAGTAAAGCCTTGGAAAATGGTAGTAAAAAAGAAGTAGCCTACTTCCTTTTTTAGTATGGCCACGTGGCAGGGTTCAAGGCGGAAGGCCTAGTAGTATAAATCCGAGATACTAAGCTTAGGGCTTAGCCTTGGCCGCTACAATCACTTGAATAATTTCCTCGGTTAATTCTCTCTTTCGCGGGGCGTCTCACATATCCTTCCATGCTACCAGGAGTAAAAAAGACAGAGAAAAAAGACAAAATTCCAGATAGTTCTAAAGTGCTGGTGTATGCGTTATTAGAGAAGCTTCCCATATATACTGTCGTGTACTGGCAAAACTACAGCCATTGCTCCCTAAGGTTCCTATGTTGCTAGCTACAAACCAAAATGTTTTCCATCTGCATAGATCTAAAGGAGCACGGAATCGAAACTAAGAGACGTACTACAGTCAATATAGCGTCAAATCTGACTTGACCGCAAACAAATTGCAACAGAAATGATTTTTCCACCATCTTGTAGAGAGAAAAAACTGTATAACATATCAAAAGTTGAGAAACCTAGCGGGGGTGCAAAATTCGTGTTTTTAGAGTTTTGTATTTAATTTTTTAATTTTTCAGCTGAAATTTTTGATTTTCTTAAAGATTATCAGAATAGGGCTAAGATACGACAGTCTGATTACCAATCATATTTTTACTTAATTGGGCTAGAAGAACCGACAAAAACGCGTCACTTCGTTACTTTGTTATCCACGATTCTTGAATTTTAGCTGACGTAATTTCTCTTCCGTAACTGTTGTACCTCTATACGGACGTAGCTCTATGTTTGAAATGTTTAGCAACTACAGCAACAGCCAATTTCCGTAATTCATGGCAGATTTGCATTCTTCAAGCCAGGAAGATGAAAGTAAAATGGGAAGTGAAAGTGACCAGGAAGCACGGAACTGGGGGCTATCTTCAGATGTGATTCTGAAATCTGGAATCGAACATTTCAAAATCTTCGCTTTGTTAGCCATTGAAACACACGCTTTTGCAGACATTCAAATTTTCCGCGACTCGCCGCAAAGTTATTTGTGGTGCAACCAGCGGAGATTCCAAACGTCACTACTAGACTACGCGACGTAAAAAACAAAAATCCCTTACATGAGTCAAAATAATTCACTGTATTCAAATCAAACATATAAAAATAAATTGGCTTTTCAGTTAAACTTTAAGGCTTAGCCATGGGAAACACATGTCTGGTGTACGCTGAACTCGAATATCACATCAGATTAAAGATACGATCAACCGAAAGTGTTTCAAATTCATCAATATTCAAGAAACCCATTTTTCTATTAGGCTATATTATCCCGTTATTCGCACTTAGGACCGAATACAGACCCAAATGGATGTGTTGAATGGGTATAGAAAAACAAACTGTACAACAAATAAAAGTTGAGAAACATAGCGGGGTGCAAAATTCGTGTTTTTCAGCGTTTTCTATTTTATTTATTTTTTTAGCTGAAATTTTCTATTTTCTTAGGGCAAATACATTTCTGACGTGATCTTATGTGCTGAACACGAATATCACGTCAGACTCACAGTCAACCGAAAGTGTTTCACAGAATCACCATACAAGAAATTCGTGATTCTGTTTTAGCACAATCATTTGACCGCAAACAAATCGCAACAGAAATGATTCAACCATTTTGTAGAGACAAGGAAACTGTTCGATGCGTCAAAAGTTGGAGACCTATCTCAAGGAAAAGCTCGTGTTTTATAGCGTTTTTTTTTTTTTTTTTTGGTTTTCCAGCCAGTATTTTCTGTTTTCTAAAAGCATTACCGTTTGCTTTGTAGCATACATGTTTTAAGGTATTTTTCTGTGCGCATCATGACTCATGACGCATCAGACTCACGATATGTTCAACCTAAAATTGTTTCACATTCATCACCATACATGAAGGAACTATTATTTATCGAATCTACACTAGCTACCTTGTCAAGTAGAATTCTTCAAAATAATCCTGTAAATCATCTTTCAGTTATTAATTAAGCTCGAATCACAGCTAGTAACAAAATGACATCGGTAAAAGGCTGAGAAAGTTTATCCCTTCCTGTCCAGTGAAATTGATATGCACATTTTGTTCCACCACTTTACTTAATGCACATCATCTAGAAGAGGGTTTTCGTGAGAGTCGGAATCACCTTCCGGTGAGCAAAGCGCATCTCGAAAACTGTGGGAAAGCGATTCCTAGAATCACTTCACACTTTCCCGCCGGACCGATCGCGAAAACGCATTGAAAGCTGAAATCGCCGGGAAAACGCTGAATGCCAAACCTTTCAGAATAAATATGGTTCCTGGACGTTTCTTTGATTATTTTATAATCGAACGAAATCATCCTCAATGACGCTTACCTTTTTTTTTCATTTGCTATATAGTGACACTGTTTTTTTCAACAGTTGCAAATTTCCCGCCGAAGCATTCAGTTTCTCGAGAAGCTTTCCACTGGCTTTCTGGAATCACTATCCGGGAAAGCTGCTTCGGTTCCCAAGCAGCGCGAAAACCACTGGAAAGTGATTCCGACTTTGCTTAGCTCGCGAAAACCCTCTTTATATTTAGTCTCATTCGAGTCGAGAGTCTGGTCTTCAACGCTCCATAAAATATATGCGATGGAGGGGCTCAGACCTAGAATCCTAACCTTAGAATCCCTCGAAGACAGGCAGGTTAGCAAAAATATCTGTCGTCTCAGCCCATTCAAAATCAAAACCATCACGAAGATGAACGAAGAACACAACCAATAATCGGCCTACACCAAGAAGCCAAGAAAAATGGTTGCTGGTGTAGCAAAGAGGACATCGACACACTACGGATCAATGACGGAGAAGAAAGAGCTGACTAGGAAGTCAGGGCACTTTGCAATTACTCGTGATCAGTCTGATTCGCTTGACAGGATACAGTTTAGAGCCCTCCTTGTAGTTTCCAAGTCCCCTAAAGTACCGTAAATAGACGACCTCCTTAATACTTATAATTTAGAAACCCTGCTGAAGCGCCGTGAAAAACTTTCGTTAGTGTTTGGAACAAAAATCTTGAATACACCAGCACTCCGTGATATCCTCCCCCCAGATTTTTCAGCGGCAAGAGCAAGGCCTGAGAGAGTGGTAGCCCAGCCAATACCCAAATTGCAGCCAATTAAACACACAACGACTCGTTACCTAAGAAGTTTTGTTCCCGCTTTCGTCAACCTTTTTAACTCGTATCATTTTGTATATAGACTTGAATATTTCGTGTTGTGTTTGACAAGTCTTGGTTATATCCAAACTAGTGTAGAATTATCTTTTGTATATAATTAGTGTTAATATGGACGGGACCACCAAATCGGCTGACCGTTGTATCGGTTTTAAAAATAAACTGAATTGAATTGAAGTGCAGAGGTAGACGGCGCAACATGGGGGAATCTGTTTCAGCTCCAAATTCCCCGCGAAGAGACCGCACAGTACCGATGATACAGATACCGATCAAGATTTACCAATAAATGGAAAACGATGGCGCTAGAGCCCTGCACAAAGTATCGAAGGACCCCAAGGCCCTAACCAACAACGCCAACCAGTCACCACGAAGCCCTACATGGCTAATTTCCGTAACGACTGAATTCCAGGTCAACCCACGACCTGTCACCAAGACGAACCTTGAGCCCCGTAAGACTATGAACGATGTGTAATGTAATGTTTGAAAAAATAATGTTTGAAATTATTAAATATGAAAAATCTCATTTAGATCGTAATAATCAGCGACATCACCATGCACTCGTGCCACCTAAGGGGACCAGGACACCCAGGAGACGCTCTAAACTGAAGAATCGAAAGGGAAGCTGAGACTAAGATGGACTCAGCTTTTATAAAGCTCACAGATGTGCGGCTGATCCCGCCAGCGGAGGCAGCCATCCTAAAATTCCCTGAGAAACTAGTCTCAAAAGACGACCTAAGGTTGCCTAGCAACCTACTTGCTAGAGGCAACCGTCGGCCCAAAGTTGTAATACCGCAGGGTAAAAGAGCTCGAAGAGAAAATCAGCAAACACCGGAAGAGGATGATTTTAATAATTACATATATGTAGGCTATTTACATATATATTTAAAGGTATCTTACTTGATATGTCTGTATAACGATTAATAACTGGTGCTACCCGTAAGACTTGGTATCGAGTTATCTCCTTGGATAAATACGATCGTTGGGTAAGGCAGTCTTAGACCTGTTCAGGCTAAGCTTTACTCACCCCAGGCATTATTGTCTTTTATCACCTTTTATTGTCTACCTTGCCCCACCCCCCAAACATTTTGGCTAGTAACGCCTCTGCTCATATTGCAATTAAAATTTACCACAAGTCATATATAGTATCTGCCTACTCATGGGCCTAATTAGGAGGGACAAACTTCAAATTTAGCGACGTCAACCAAATATAGAATAATTAACTAATTATTAATTACTGATAACAAATATAGTGCAGTTATCAATTGGCCATTCCAACACATTCATTTGGGTCTGTATTCGGTCCTAAATGCGAACAACGAGATAATGCAATAGAAAGTTCTGGAATATTGATGAATGTGAAGCCTTTTCAGCTGACCGTATCTTTAATCTGATGTGATATGCGAGTTCGGAACATAAAACTACATAAGAAATGAGTTTCCGATTAAGTAAATTCTAAGCCTTAAGAAAATCAAGAATTTCAGCTGAAACAAAAAAAATAAATTAAATACAAAAGCCGAACTAGCAAAAGCGGGACCGACAAACCGACAGAAATTGCGATCGGTATCTGGCACTTGAGACATACGTCTGAGACACGAGGTCATCCTTAATATCAAGTTTCATCAAGATTCGATCACCCGTTCGCCAGTTAAGAATACCCCAATTTTTCGGCTTCCCCCTCCCTCCACTCCCCCCCCCCCAGATGGTCGGATAGGGGAAGTGACTATTCCTATTTAATCTGGTCGGGTCCCTGATATGCCTGCCAAGTTTCATCGTCCTATAGCTTATTTGGAAACGCCCGAACTAGCAAAACCGGAGACCAACAGACCAACACAGATTGCGATCGCTACATGGCACTTGAGACATACGTCTGAGACACGAGGTCAAGTGCTATACAAAAAACTATTTCATTTTACATGTCAAGAAAAATCTGAAACACTTCTCTTGGCAGATTTTAAGTTTCTCATTGGCGTTTTTTTGTTTTTTTTTTTAATCTCACCTCCACTCCTCTCAGTGACGCAACTTTCTTTATTATTACAACTCAAATATCCGAACGTCACCTACACTTTACTCATACACTAAATTCAAATTATTTCTTATTTCCTACTTTAATTAATTATCACTCTTTTAATTTTATTTGATCAATCTATAACATTCACATTAAAATAGTGGCTCAGCCGGTATCACAGGGTGCCCTTCCAGCATAGGGAACCGTCATTGGCGTTTATTGGTTTATTTGCAAAACAACAAAATCAAGGTAGTCTAAGACTTGGTCAAAGAAGCATACGCTTACCGTATTTCCAGTAGGCTCTCTTCCTTTTCAGTCTCACAATCCAGAAGCCTACCATCCTTATTATAGGGCAATCGGCGCTAAGCCCAGATGGTCGGATGGGGGAAGTGACTATTTCCTATTTAATCTGGTCGGAAAGTTTCATCGTCCTAGCTAATGTGGAAATGCCCGAACTAAAAAAACTGGGACCGACAGACCGACTGACGGACAGAAATTGCGATAGCTATATGGCACTTGAGACATACGTCTGAGACACGAGGTCATCCTAAATATCAAGTTTCATCAAGATCCGATCACCCATTCGCAAGTTAAAAATACCTCAATCTTTCGGCTTCCCCCTCCCTCCACTCCCCCCCCCCCAGATGGTCGGATAGACGAATTGACTATTTCCTATTTAATCTGGTCGGGTCCCTGCTATGCCTGCCAAATTTCATCGTCCTAGCTTGTGTGGAAGTGCCCGAACTAGCAAAACTGGGACCAATAACAGACCGACGGACGGACAGACCGACTGACGGACAGACCGACCGACGGACAGAAATTGTGATCGCTATAAGGCACTTGAATAAAGGGCAAGTGCATACAAACAAGACCAAAGATTTCGATGGATCCCAAAAATTCAATATTTGATCCAGACAATTGGGTCTTGTCTTCGCCAGGTCCAGTCTTCGCCAGACTCCTTGAACGTTTTTACTATTAAAGTTCAGAAACAGATTAAGGCCAAATAGCTAATCATCTGAGTTCTGAGCCAAATAGCTTACCCGTAGAAGTCATGTCTGTTTTGACGAAAACTTTCTGCCTTACTTCTGTCAATTTCCCGGTTTCGGCCAAATTCCGGAACTACTTGTCCTGCAAAAAAAGAAAGCTAAAAACAAACTCAGCGTCTCTTCTTTCCCCTGCCGTATATCGAACATCTAATCAACTTCAAATAAAAATTTAACTTATAATAACAAATTTTCCGGTTCCATCCGGATTCCGGGCGAAATATATGTCCCGGTAAAAAATGACTGTTATACACGGATTCACCATCTCTTCTTAACCCTAAATCGGATATCTAATCAACTACAAATAAAACTTTAACTTTTAACAATTTCCGGTTTTGGCCGGATTCCGGGCGAACTACTTGTCCGGGTAGAAAATGGTTTTCACAGAAGTGTTCAGCATTTCTTCTTACCAGTAAATCAAACATCTAATCAACTTCAAATAAAACTTTTACTTCTAACAAACTTTCCGGTTCTGGACGAACTACTTATCCGGCGAGAGAATGGTTTTCATATTTATGTTCAGAAAGTCATCCTACCCATTAATCGACTATCTCATTAGCTGTTTAAGATTATTTTGCTTGTCCCTTAATTTAAACCCCTTCTCTCACCCCAAAATGTAGGGGTACAGAGCCCATCTACGAACTCGACCTTTCCCTTGCCCCAAAGGATCCTCCCACCAAGTTTCATCAAAATATCTCATTCCCTTCGAGAATTATCGTGCTCACAGACAGACGGACAACTTTTGCGATGTCATAGGTATCCCTCCACTTACGATTTGGGATCCCAAAAACTATTTCATTTTACATGTAAAGAAAAATCTGAAGCACTTCTCTTGGCGGATTTTCAGTTTTACATTGGCGTTTATTGGTTTGATTGGCAAAACAACAAAATCAAGGTAGTCGAAGACTTGGTCGAAAGCAAATGATTACCGTATTTCCAATAGGCTCTTTGTCTTTTCAGTCGCACACTTCAGTAGCCTACCATCCTTATTATAGGGCAAACGGCGCTAATCCAGACAATGTTGGTGAAAAAAAAGAGGAATTCTTTTCTTCGGAAACAACTAAAATAAATAGAAAAGGGAATGGGTGTTCTCCTCCTATTGATAGAAACAGAATGAAATTGGTTCAAAAATAGCCTTCTTTGGTAGGTTGAGTGTCTGTTGGAGAAATAAAAAAGAGTCAGACCAGAATCGAACAAGGATGTTGGCTCAAATGAGTTTCTTTTGTTTCCCGAAGAGCTCTAGGAAAAAGGCTTTTCAGTAACACAGCGGCATGAAAGGGCAAAACAGGGCAAGTTGTTTCCTAGTTCTCTAGAGCAACTGATCCGATGAAAAACTGATGATAGAAACAAACCTGGTGTTCAAGCACCGTTTATTCTGTGTTTGATGATGATTTACTGTTTTGTTTTATGTATGTCTGAGTGAGCGACACTAGGGGGTCTTGGCTTTTATAATAAATCAATAACAGGAGCTGAAAGCTCATATGGCACTTGCAAGGTTAGTTTGCATGTTTATCAGTATAAGCTTAGCGCAGCTGTTAGGGTCGAATACGATATTTTATAAGTAGTGAACTGAAAGACAAAAATGCTACTCAGCCGGGATTTGAACCCAGGACCCTCTGCTTACAAGGCAGGCACTCTAACCATTTGAGCTACCGAGGGGCTTGTGAACAGAGTTCGCAAACCACTACAATAGTCTGGTAGAAGCCGGCCATAGGAACAGTGATCCCGCCCGAAGGCAAATTCATCTAACCAGTTCACATCTCCATGTCACGGAAATTAATAATGATACATGGCCTACATGGCACTTTATACAAGGGACTTGTACCGTGACACGTGACACTTGTACCGTGATCTATGTATCATTGTTTTCGGATATGATAGTTTTGTCTGCCAAGTTCCGCTATAAACTTGTCACAAGGTTCAGGACGATCTAAGGACCTCTAACTTCGAGGCCGACTTCGGTCAGGAGATGTCGACAAAAAGGGTGTTTGACTAAACTTTAGCCTATTATCTATGGGTCGTGACGTCACACAGAAAGTCTATATTTTCCATTTACTAACGGAACTGATTGTCCCTAGAACGGTTTATAAGTGTAAACGCGTCCAGCCACTCGCTGGCCGCTCGGCTCTATTTATATAGATGCAAATATATATTCTGCAACATCAATTTAATCGAATTTCCCCATTTCTTTCATGACGTAACGAAAACGTCACGGGCCATAGATAATCGGCTAAAGTTAAGTCAGCTATCAGCTATCAATACAAATGACTAGCATCAATTTGTTCATTTTGTGCCGCAAAAGAATATATGTAATGAGTTTGCAAGAACCGTCAAACTAATGTAGAAGTAGAAGTTTAAGACTGGTTAGGATGGGGGATCCTGCTCCCCAAAAATTCCAGCCACCGCGTCCCTTTCAAGGGCGGTAGGAAAAGAGCTTAATCCCCTCTTTTTTCAGACGTCACATACCGGTAGTGTCAGGGTCGTCTCCCTTCAGAGATCTAGGACACAGACTCACGGGAGGAGTACGTGCCTCTAGCCTTGTCATGAAGAAAGCCTGACATATTTATACAAGCCGGAAACATCTTCACGTCAGACTAGATCAGATTCGCGTATGCGTAACATCTCTTTATACTTACTGTGTGAATTACATATTTATACTTTCGTACCACCGTTAGTCCTCTTGCATAGACTAAGCCTTACCACCCCCAACTTGACAGGTAGCAACGAATCCCTGCTGGATGCATGGTTGTGCAATGATCTGGTGTCCTAATCGTAAATTATTGACTGTATTTACATCTTTGTTTAGCTACTGCTTGACGAACATATACAGTTTTCGGCGCTATCCTTTCGAATCAGAAAAATTTAGAAAAAGTATGTGAAAGTTAATGTAAAGTGAAGTTTTTTTTGTTTTGTTTTTTGACTGCCCCCACAGGCCCATTCGGGCTTTCCTGCATTCAGAAGTATCAGCTACATGTATAAAGGATGTTAAGAGGGTTGCGCGAAAGTTGTGTTCACGTGGTATAGCATGTAAAAGTTGTTTTTTATAATAAAGAGTATTCAACTTAAAACTAAACTAAACTAAAACTAATTTGAGAACAAATTACTGATCTGATTGATACTGGTTGGCTGATTAGCTTAGGTTAAATTCGCGGGTGAGCGTATGAGGATCACACGGACGCCGCCAGTGCTCTGTTTCAATAGCCTTCAGACTATTAGTCAGCGACTAAGGGCTACTTCCCGCCCTTTTTCCCCGATGTGACGGGGCCAGCCAATAGCGGATAGTCACATTCATTTCAGTTGTTATGCAGTATATTTCAGAGATTAATAAATGTCCTTTTGTCGCAAACAGGTCACCTTCCTTGATAGGCCACAACACATGGCTTTGGCTAATTTTCTGTTGTTTTAAACTTCTATACTCACTCTTTAATTTGAAGAATCAATAAATAATAATGAAAATAATAGTGACGCCCTATGTAGCCTGCCAAACCGGAAATACAGTCTTGCTTCCCCCTACAGGCTGTTTCCAGTAATAGCACATGCCATGACAATAGAGGCGTTTATAGAGGCACAAGCCTTATTCTTGCAATTGTATCATTATTATTAGTACTCAATGTCCTGACGAATTAGTTGCATCGCGTTTGTCCTTTTATGTTTTTTTCCAAACTCCCCATTTCGTTATTAAAAAATAAACTATTTACTTAAATACTGCATTCAACTTTGATAAACGAGTTGAGACGGACTCACCTTCAGCAGCAGCGACCTCTTTGAAAACATCCGCGAAAATATCATCTTCCACCTCCGCTTTAAGATCAATCGTTACCGACACTTTCGGCGCCTTTTCTAAAATCTCCATCGCATTACAATCGGACAAAGTTGTCGGAACCTCCTCGAAATCACTCGAATCCGAACTGCTCAGATCTGCATCATCTTTTATCATTTTCATCAATTCCTCTTGACTGAACTCACTCTGCGATTCTGATGGAATTTCATTATCTGCTCTTAGTTTCTTGGTGACAGGTTGAGAGCTTTCGACCTGAGTTCCTGGAAGGTAATATCGCATCCATTAGTTCAAAGAAGAACAAAATAACTCCACGAGTGGTAAGTATCCTAGCTTTCTAAGGAGTAAAGGTACTTTATGTTGTAATATATACAAAATATAGTTAAAAATCACTTACAATCTAGCCAAGAATTTCTTACTTAAACACACTGGGTAAAGACGTTAAACAACTCGGTAAAGACTTTACTAGAACTAACGAATTTTTCCACTTTCACGGTCCGGTCGAAATATTGACTGGGTCGGAAGATGAAACTGGAAAGTTGATTTTCTATGTCTTCGTACTCGACCGAAATTCAAAACCCCAAGAGGCATAAGACGATCCGAGGCCTACTGAATTTCCATTTTTCACCTAATTCCGTCCTTGATATCAGCCATTATTGTTGTTTCCATTATTGTTGTTGACAGTAATGTCTTTTCTTTTCAATTCTTCCTTTGTTCTTTTTCTTCTTCTTTACTTTATTACTCCGTCTTTTTGTACGTTTGTGCATTATGATAGGCAATAAATCTATTACTATTATTCTATTCGACGAATGGAATTCATTGCTGAGAATAGTTCATTGTAATGTAATCCGTAAATAGTTCATTCTGCTGCGTTCAGCTGCGAATTGTACATTGCTCCGCTATCCGCAATAACGATTTTTATTTGTGCAAAAAGGTCTTTCAAGCTTGTGGTAGCTCTACGTAATTAAAAAAATTTAAGATCCTAGTCATCAGTCAAAAACCAACTTGATAGGCTGCAAGTTCTGGGACTTCGTGTAACCCCTATGTAACTATGGAACCCTATGTAACGGGCCACGGAGCTTTGTAGGGGTAGACACTAACAGTAGGCAAAATACCTCTTCGGACTCCCGCCCGAGGGAGTCTAATTCAGCCCTGTCAAAGAAGTACCATAGCGTCCATAAAGTGTCGTGCTAGATCCCGGGCCTTCAAAAACACATAAGAATCACCGTTGACTCGCCTAACTTATTATAAGTCTTATAAAGTTTATATAGTGTTTCGTTTTCTTTGTGTGTAATTTATTTTTCTTTCTTTCTATCACTTCTTTCATTTGTTGTATAGCGGGCCTCAATAAATTATTATTATTATTATTTGTTCGGTTATTTTATATTTAATAAAACTGAACTCTTCTGAACACCATTTCGAAGCCAGGCATGTAGCAGTGTCTTTGATTTTCTACTGTTCGCGATTTTATGGAATGAAAACCACCGTCCTCTTATGAAATTCAAACTGCGTGGTCAAACTGCAAATTTTGACCTTATTGGTATCGCTCCACATCACTCTCGACGTCACTACGACAACCTATTATGAAAAAATGAAAAAATCCCCAACAGAGTCACTCTAATTCAGTGTATTCAAATACAAGATTCAAAAAGATCAAGTCACGGTATTTATCCCCCTAACCAGACCCGTTAGATTGTGTCTTTAATCTCACGTCAAGCCCGATTAACGACCGAAGTTCAATTCAACTTTTCAATTTCAATTTCCTTTTTTCACAAAAAACCACCCTGATCAGTTCGTTTATTTTGAACTTTGTTTTTTTTTTCATTGTAGTTCGTTGTAGATTTAGTAGGCTGATTTATCTTTAACGGTCAGCTGTTTATTAGTATGTAAGTGTGTGTGAGTTGATTGACATGTTGTTGTTCGTTTTCATACACTACTCTCCAGTTTTGAAGGATTCAAATAAATAATAATAATAAATGATATTTGAAGCCACCAGATTACGTCGTGCCATCTACCTTGTAGGAATGCGTAGCAGATAAATCGATTAGGCGTTATTTTTTTTATTCCTATACTCACTTGAACAACCGGGTAAGGACGTTATTAGAACTAACGAATTTTCCACTTTCACGGTCCGGTTGAAATGTTGACTGAGTAGGAAGATAAAGCTGGAAAGTTGATTTTCTATGTCTTCCTACTCGACCGAAATTCAAAACCCCATAGAGGCATAACACGATCCGAGTTCTACTGAATTCCCATTTTTCACCTAATTCCATGTATCAGCCAAGCACGAACACAAACCAGATAGATCGACACTTCAAAACAACTTTATCCTGAAATCACATTCAGCCTAGGCCTATTACTGGCATTTAGTTATTGACCGGGTTTGGGGCATGAAAAACACGACCAACAATTTCGATGGGATCCCAAAAGTTAAATATTTGATCCAGACAATTGGTCTTGTAAATATCCGGTCTTCGCCAGACTTGACATTTTTATTATTAAAATTTAGATACAGAATAAGGCCGTTGGCTAATCATCTGAGAAAAATAAGTTCAGTTATGGATTCAGCATGTGTATTTACACCTATTCGTCATTTCCACTTTGACGAACTTGATCGAAACTTCCCTGCCTTATACTTCTGCCAAATTTTCGGTTTCAGCCAAATTTTGGCCGAAATACTTGTCTGGCAAACAAATAAAGCTCAAAAACTAATTCAGCACATCTCCTTATCCCGGCCTGTGCGAACCTCTAATCAACTTCAGATAAAACTTTAACTTTTAAGAAATTGTCCGGTTTCCAAGGGATTCCGGGCGAACTATATGTCCGGGTAGAAAATGATTGTCATATACGGATTCACCATGTCTTCTTACCCCTAAATCCAACATCTAATCATCTTCAGATAGAACTTTTACTTTTAAGAAATTTTCCGGTTCTGGCAGAATTCCGGGCGAACTACTTTTGCGACGAGAAAATGTACCCTTACCCCCCAATCGACTATCTCATCAGACACAATATTTTGTTCGCCCCTTAACTTGAAACCCCTCCCCCGCACCTAAATGTCGGGCTACAGAGCCCACCTATGAACTCGACTTGTCCCTTGACCCAAAGAATCCTCACACCAAGTTTCATCAAAATATCTCATTCCCTTCGAGAGTTACTGTGCTCACAGGCAGACGGACAGACGGAACACTTTTACTCATAGGTATCCCTCCACTTACGTTTTGGAATCCCAAAAACAAGATACCTTAGAAAAATTTATATTTTGTTCAGAGCACTTTGTTCGTACTTTGAAAATTCCTATTTGAATTTCCGAAGAATTTCCTACAAATATATTTCCAACAAATAATCCAATTCCAGCGCCAAAGCTTCCTCTTTAGATCTCTTTAGGAAAGAAATGCTAGGTAGCAGAGCCCTTTACAAAATTCTTTGGACAATTTCCTAACTGCACAGAACGAAAGTTTAATCCAATATTTCACCCGAAAAACGTCCAATATCTCCAAGCTTTTATAGCATAATTTATTATAGAACTTGCTTCCCTTCAAAAATAGATTTTCCAAGAAAGGCGATATTAAAAAGCCTGTCAAGGCAATTACCTTAGTGAAGGAGTCGCTCATTCGATTTTGTGCGTACATTCGGCACCAGTCACAAACATTTTTCGCATGCAAGCAAACCGGTGAAAGTTCCCGTAGCGCGCGCAGGTGCCAATCTTCTGATACTCCGCCCTCGGCCGGGAGTGTGACATGTTGTAGAGGGCAAATCATCCAACGCTTCCCCTGCTTTTCCCTAGATTTCCCTTGTACCCGTTTGAAGCTCGGTGGACTTTTGGCGTGTCTTACGGGGAAACGCCACTAACCCTCGCCCTAAACCAAACGGTCGGCACCACCGAGACTCGAACCATAGACCCTTCGCTTGGGAGTTCGGCACGCTAGCCTGCTCGGCCACGATGGACCGCCCGTCACGTCCCCGGTAAATTTTCGGTCGATGCAGGGTTAATGTCTTGTCAGTTTCCGGCTGGCCTGCTCAACCACAGTTGGTTTCCGGTCGCTGACCAAGCTATACGCAGTCAATTTTTCTGCTACTAATAGGCAGGTAGGTAGCTTTTGTATTTTAACTAAACATTAGCAAAAAAAAAAAACTAAATCTAACTTGAATACTTTGTAGCAAAATCGAACTTTCACTGCAAATTAATGCGTTTTCAAATTAAATAATTGAAATAATTTCGGTGACTTGCTATTTTCCGGTCGGTGCCCGACAACGATCGCCAAATTTCCAGCATAATGTTAAAAAGGATAAGTGAGCAACGTTCTACCTATCCGGAATGCTCAGAAGGATGAGAGAAGCCTTTCGGATATTTTGCTTTTCGTGCCCCATACACACACAATTCCGGCAGTTATGTAAGCAATAGCTAGCTAAGTTTCGCCGGAAGGAAACGAAAGATCCATCAATAGCCTACACTGAGGATAAAGACAAAGAGACTCTTAGAACTCCACCGTACGAAAAAGGATCTTCGACCGAACGTTCCTAAGAGATCTTAAATGAGGGGGAAGTTATACGGAAACGATTTGAAAGGAAAGGAGTTACCGTAGTCACGCAGGGCTGCGCTATGACAGTCTAACTACCCATCACTAATTCACTTAAATAGGAGTGAAGACCAGTTGAAATGCGTTCCTTCGTTTCTCCGCTATGCACATAAGAAAGGACTAAATCAGAAGAAAGGACCTTCGACGCATACGTTCGACATACTTCAGATATCTGAGATTTCTTCTCTACCTACCAAGGCGCACGCGGAACCGCTACCTGATCCGCCGTTTGTCAATATCCGACCCATTGTTGACGCTTGAAGCCCTCTCTTCTAGTTTGTGTTCTTCGATCGGAAACTTACCTGTCCACGATCCCGTCAATGTGATTCTAAATTAGTGAACCTTTACGGAAAATATTTTTGAGTGTTCTGCGATAATTTTATATTTTGTGTCCTTTTCTACTGCACTTACGCCCTTGGCCAGTGCGTCATAAGTCCTTCATTCATTCATTGATAGGCTAATCGATTTTCATCGAATTAACTTATTCTTTCGGATTTGTGGTTTGTGCTTGTAGGCTACCTCTATGCTTCAAATTTGTGAACTACAACGGTAAACGACTGGCGGGAAATAATTCCTTTTGGGTAGCGCACAATACTGGGCTCTTTATGTCACTTGCCTTCTGGCCAAGTGACAAATACCGATCTTTTCGGTCGGTCTGTCGGTCAGTCCGGTGATCGCGATTTAGGGTACTTCCAGATATTCTAGGACGATGAAACTTGGCAGGCATATTAGGGACCCGACCAAACTAACTTGGAAATAGTCACTTCCCCGATCCGACCACCGTGGGGGGAGTACAGGGAGGGGGAATCCGGAAAATTTAGTAGTGGGCAACTTTCGAACGGGTGATCGGACTGGAATGAAACTTAATAACGGAATAGATGACATATCTCTGATGTCCCATTTGAAGTCCCGACCGGATTCGACAGCTGTGAGGGAGTTGGGGGGGGGGGGGGGGGAATCTCGAGAAAAAGTTGGAATGGAGGGATCGGAGTGAAACTTGCTGGGAAGAACAAGCATCTATTCTAGATGAATCATTTACAGAACTGGACTGGATCCGGACACTTTGCGGGGGGGGGGCTGGAGGGGGTTTCCCGGAATTCCCGTGATGGCGGTTTTGGGAATTTTCACGACGAAACATGGTAGGCATATTAGGGACCCAATCAAACTGACTTGGAAATAAAAAAAATTCTCGATCCGATCATCGTGGGGGGTGCGGAGGGAGGGGGATCCGTAATATTGAGTCATGCGTTACGCGATCGGATTCCAATGAAATTTAATAACTGAACAGAGGACATGTCTCTGATGTTCTTTTTCATGTCCGGACCGGATCCAACAACTGTTGGGGGGGGGGGGGAGATCGGGACGGAACTTGGTGGGAATAACAAACAAACGCTCTAGATAAGTAATTTATAGAATCGGATTGGATCCGGGCACTGTGGGGGAAGTTGGGGGGGGGGGCATTCCGGTGGTCGCAAGTTAATGTACTTCCAGATTTGCTAGGACGATGAAAACCTGGCTGGAAAATTAAAGATTCGACAAGATTGGCTTAAAAGTCGTCACTCCCAAAATCCGACAATTCCTAAAAGTACCATTCTTAACCGTAAAACCATTCTTAACCGTAAAAGTAAAAAAAAATACTTTCAAGAAAAGTATACATTTTCATGATCCCCATGAGCCCATGATCATTTTTGCCTGAAGGGTTTTGCTTACAAATGAATTTCTAGCTCCCTTAAAGTGCGCACTTTAACTGCAAAGTCATATAGTACTTTAAATCACACGATACATTTCAGCCCATGATCATTTGTGTCACACGTGTTTTGCTTAAAAAATTTATCTCTAGCACCCTCAAAGTGCATATCGTAACCGAAAAGTGAAAAAAATACCTTTGACCAAACGATATAGATTAATGATCCCCAAGGGCCAGTTATCGTTTTGTCTCAAGGGTTTTGCTCACAGGTGGAATTCTAGCGCCTTTAAGTTGTGTATCATTGCATCCAAGTTCAAAATAAAATACTTTTTACCAAACGATACATTCTTGTGGTTTCCAAGGGTCCATGCTCATTCTAATCTCAAGGGTTTTGCTTATAAATGATCAGAACAAACCCACGAAAAGGCAAATTCTATATTCCATCCTCTGAAACAGCTTTGCAAGTGCTGTATTGGCTTCCAGCTCTTGTTTCAGAAGTGACCTTACTATCTAACTGAACATTTTCAGAGCTTCCCTGTCATCAGCCATTGAAATGCACGTGCTTGTTGAAATTCAAATTTTCCGCGTCGGGATGAACTTTGTCTTGTCGGCTATCAGTGAATATTCTGAACGTCACTACTAGTGTCCTAGATGAAAAAACAAAAATTCCTCGGCAGAGTCAAAATAATTCAGTGTATTCCAATCCAATGTATGATAAGCTTGCTTTTCAGTTAAAGTTTGAAGCTTTACTGAATGACTTGTATATTTGTACAGGCATTATTTTTTGAACTGAATAGTGCCATTTTCGCCATTTGTTGTGACCGCTGCACTTTCGGCAACCGCGTGGTACAGCACTGGAACAAATTACCAGAGAGTAATCTGCTCCACAAACCTACTAACATTCAAGAAGGAAGTTGATGAATATTATTCAAGTGACATTTTCTCCTTGAGAAAATTTAGATGATATAGACTAATAATTGTTTAGAGGCTTAATGGCCTGCCATCCAATTTACGAATATATTACTATTATTATTATAAAGTCAACTACCAGTCAGCCAAGCAGCTATTTTTGGTCAGTCTCAGAGAGGGACGAGGATTGGGACTTCAGTACAGGCTGTAGCCTGTACAGCTAGTGACAGCCTTCAAATTTGCCTCCATTCCCAACTAAGGACATTTCCTGCTCAGAATTCCGCCTGAGGAGGAAATGAAAATGATTTTCGAAACGTGCCTCGACTGCGAATTTAGGACTAAAATTTCCCTGGTGCAAATTGCCACCGAAAATGCAGGGGGATTTTCGAATGATTGTATAACGCGAAGATACTGCTGAAAATGTGGATACGCAAGTAGCTTCCAGTTCATATGAATCTCTTCTAACAGAATTATCCCTCCCCTCACTGCATGAACGTCGTAACATACTAATTCTTAAGTTTGGGTGTAAAATCCTTGCATCTGTCCAACACCGAACTATCCTCCCACCTGATAGCTTGTTCACACGGGACCGAAATAAGCGCGTAAACAGCGGCTGATCTGTTCAGACGACGGATCGACTGTTTGGGGTTGACGGGAGAATTAAAAAGAAAAACCTAATTCCGAATATTCTTTTTGTTTGTAACAAAATATATATAAAAAAAAAAAAAAAAAAACATCTTGTGAGTTCGTCAAAGTCAAATCTAGTTGACTTGTAGTCTTTATACGAGGAAAAAGTCACAAACTGAATTTTGACAGATTTCAGGCGATTCAGCAATTTTAAGTTAAAAAGCAAACAAAAATAATTTAAATATTTATATTTTTGAAGGAGAACCTAAAATATAACTAATAATATAGATATAAATAATATGAGAACAGTATGCAATCATTTACTGATGTTCAGTTACATTTCAGTGAAGGTTGAATGAAAAAGTTATTCAAATTATTAAATTTTTTTAAGAAAAACAACGAAAATAAATGTTAGACATAAACAGAACATACGCTGTTGTAATTAGAAAATTATTCTACCTTTTTTTTTGCAATCGTTTAGCAATCCTGAGATGTTTAGTGTAAAACCATGTTATGTTCACATCAGTCTGACAGAATTGGAACTGGATTGACCTAAACCTCACCAAGTTTGAACTAATTCTCCTAATTACGGTCTGTTTACTGTCCCTAGAGTCATCAAAGGTCACATTCCAAAGGATTTAGTTTATCCCGATCGGAGACCGCGATGAAAATAAGCGCCTATTCGGAAAATCAGCGGCTGATTTTTGGATTTTTTTCAACCGCTATTTACGCGCGTAAATCAGCCGCTGATCGAGAATCGGCCGCTGTTTCAGCCCCGTGTGAACAAGCTATGATGCACCAATAAACAATCGTACGCGTTCGCAGCTGAAACTAAAAACGGTAAAAATCAAAACAAAGAGACACAGTAACACATTTGTGCCATTTTTCGTTAACATGTTGAATAAAATGTCAGTGTAAATTTAATGTTTGTAGTATTTAGTATTTATGTAACTCGTGAGTGTTTAAAAGAATGAAATTTTTGTAGAGACGACCAAATTAGCTAGCTAGCAAGTTTTTGTCTAATACACCTTACTTACAATAGCAACTTTACTTGTTAAAGCAGAACTGAAACTTGGTCTGCTCCAGTCCGTGGTGTCTTTTTCGGCTATCGTCTCTAACTGGTATGACTCTTGAGCCTTGCCGGACATCCACCCGTCGTGTATTTTCAGGTAGTCAGCTTGCGGTGATTTTGATGGGCTGGACCATTTTCTTTTCAGGTGTCAGGGGCTAAGCGAGGTGAGAGGGAGTTTTCTTGGGGATGGTGGTTGTGAGCCCCTTCTTGGAATTCTGAAGTCGACGTCGAAAGTAAATATAGTAGCAGTTGGAAATTTTGTCCGGAAAGGTCTTATTATTCGAAAGTTGAGCGTTCCATGATTTTGTTTGGTAGTTGTTTGCTGTTGTATATGTATGTATACGGCCTGAAAAATGGCTTTAAATACAGTCATTCATTTATTCATTCACTCATACTGATGCCCTTCAAACCGCCCCTGAGCTCAGAGATACGACTACTTTGACGCTTGCAGTTATCACGAACCGGTGAGTTGCTACTCCATTTTTGTCCTTCTCAGTAACAAGCGAGATCACTAGTCCGCCTATTTTCGATTTTCCTTTATCAGTTGTTTTCATGCTTTTGCTCTCCCCGACGAAAAATTTGTAGCCTGTGTAGTTGTATGGAACAATTCAAGAACAACTGATAATTGTGACCAACGAACTGAACTCCCTAAAAAGTAAAAATAGGATGTGCCTGGAACGTTTCGAAAAGTTTGAGAAATCACTTGATGTGACAGTTGCGGAAAAGGTTGACACGGCGCTAGCGGGACTGAACGTGGGACTCAGTGAGGATAAACTGGAATCCATCAAGACTGAAATATACAACAGTATTTTAATGGAATCGACAAACATGGACTCGCGTTTGAGAGCAGTCGAGCAGTCAATATCCGCCATCAAAGTTTCCAATGCTTCTCTCGACAAGACAATGAAAGGAATTGACCATCAAATCCACTCACAGACTGACACCGCAGCCCAGAGTGCCCTAGGCAACCAGAGTATGGTCTTCCGTCTAGATGAAGATTCAAGTGGCAATGAAAACACTGAAAACAAGTTTCTACAGCTGTGTGGGTCGCACCTTCCTGGACTTCCAATTTCTTCTGACGATATCATTAGTGCGCGCCGTCTAGGCAAGAAACCAAGTGGCACACCTCGACCCGTCATAGTTAAGTTCTCCAACCTGAAGCTCCGAAGCTTAGTTCTGAAGCACAAAAAGGACCTAGCTGGCTCTAAGGTCCCCGTCACTGAATGTCCAACCAAACCGCGGCTTGTTACTCTTGTGCTTAGTCCCGTTTCGGTCTGAAAAAAGCTTGGACCATCGACGGCACTGTCTTTGTAAGAAACGAACAGGGTGGTTCTCACAAGATACTCTCGAAAGCAGACATTGACTCGTTCTACGCTGCCAGTGAAAGGAATGGCGTTGGTAGTGTAGCAGACATTGACTCGCTCTACGCTGCCAGTGAAAGGAATGGCGTTGCTAGTGTATCTGCGTAGCCTAACTAACTGTACTTGCTTTGTGTATTTTTTCGTGGTATTATGCCTACTTCCACCGCTGATCCTTTTTCTTTTCTATCTAGTTCTCTGTTAGACAGTGTTCGTTTTAAACCCACACATGATGATACAGGACCAGATGATCCTTTCCTACAAGCAGCTCACTCTGCTTCTTGTGCTTATTACAGACTTGACGAGTATACTCAACAAATCCTACCTCATATTAATTCGCAAGATACGTTTAACGTTTATTGTCATAATGTCCAGAGAGTGCATTGTAAATGGGATAGTTTGGTAGATCTAGTTTCTCCTGAACATGGTGAAGCTCCATTTGGTATTGTTGCTTTTACTGAAACTTGGATGTCCCCGAACGAACCATCCTCGCAATTTTCGCTCCCAGATTTTCGTGCTGTCCACGTCCCTCGCCATGTTACAAAGTGCTCTGGAGGCATTTCTCTATTTATCCACAAGCGGTATTCATTCGCAAGAAGGCCTGATCTCGAAGCTATCCTTGGTAGTTCGGCAGAAAACCAAAGAAAAGTTTACTGTATTGTAGTTGAGGTGGGCTGTGACTCCTCACCATTTGATTTCATATGTCTGGTATATAAGCCACCCCCATTCCCACTAAGTAGTTTTATTGAAAATACTGAAAAACTTTTATTAACAATTAAAAATTTTGGCCGAAGTAAGAATATATGCCTTATGGGAGATTTCAACATTAATCTCCTTCATACTGATACTAACCCACATTGCGCGGAATTCCTTGATTCCCTCTTCAGTTCTGGATTACTACCAACTGTTTACTTTCCTACTCGGTACTGTCCTACTAAACAGTCTGCCACATTGATTGACAACATCTTCATTCCCCCACTGAATCATTCAAATTTTTCATCAGGCATTGTATTTACAGACGTATAGGACCATTTTCTGACATTTTGCAGTGTACCTTGGAAAGCAAACCTGACGTCTAAAGGTCCTTCGAGTGATCGGTGGACAGGGGTATACTCGAACCAAAATATATGTCGCTTCGTTTCATGCCTGAAAACAAATTATGAGTCATCTGTCATTTCGTCAAATGACACTGACGAGGCTACTGACTTATTCCTTAGAAGACTAACAAATCTGGCTGAATCCAATTTCCCACGTACAAAAATGAAAACAAAGAACATACCAAAAAAACCTTGGATGTCTCATGGATTGATAAAGGCTACCATCCGTAAAAACACGAGTATAAGGCATATAAAAACGTCCTGACATCGACAATCCGTTACGCAAAAAAGCAGTATGTGGCTCGAAGGATTGATGAATGTAAAAACAACATTCGTAAAGTTTGGTCGGTGATTAAAGATGTAATCAGTCGTAAGAAATCCACTTTGACCATACCAACTAATCTAAAAAATGGTGATGGATCAATTATACAGTCTGAAAGTCGTCCAGATGCATTTAATGCTGTATTCAACACATTACCGATCCCCACAGATACACCTCCGCCCAAAATCTCGCCACAAAACGATTGCAAATCAAATCTTTTTCTAGCACCGTGTACAGAAAAAGAAATACACATCTTAATTCACCGTCTCCCCAATAAAATGTGTATAGACAATTCTGGTATTTCTAACACAATCCTGAAAAGTTCTTCCGACCACCTGTTATGACCACTTACTCATATATTTAATCTGTCACTGGCCCAAGGTGTATTTCCTAAGTCACTTAAGACAGCGAAAATTATACCTTTACTTAAAAAAGGAGACCCAGCTCTGATAACCAATTACCGTCCAATATCCATTCTGCCGACAATTTCCAAGCTTCTTGAAAGAGCTGTTTATAATCGTGTTTATTCTTTCCTCGAAGCCCATACAAGAAGTGATGGAATTCCGCTGCTTTCAACCCAGCAATTTGGCTTCCGTTCCAAGCACTCCACTATCCACGCTATCTTAAACTCCGTCGAATTTGTGCTGGACAACCTTCAATGCGGCAAGAAGGTTTTGGGGATATTTCTGGACTTCTGCAAAGCTTTCGACTTGGTCTGTCATGATATACTTCTTCAGAAACTGCATCGATTTGGTATCTTTGGAGTACCACACGCGTGGTTCAAATCTTACTTCAGTGACCGAAACCAATATGTTGAAGTAAATGGAAATAAATCATAGTTAACCCGTGTTGCATCAGGTGTGCCCCAAGGCTCAGTACTTGGTCCGCTTTTGTTCATCCTTTACATAAATGACCTTGTTAGTACAGTTGGATCTGAAGCTCGAATGGTCCTTTACGCTGATGACAGCAACGCTTTTGTTGTGGCTGATTCGTATACGGAACTCGCGACCAAGTCCCAAACAGTTATCGACCGGATTGAAAGCTGGTGCTCCACCAACGGGATGAAAATCGACGCACAAAAAAACGGCATAGTTGATTTTAAGAGTTGTCGTAGCTGTTCAGTTCACAATTTATACTGATGGATGTGCACTGCCGTTTCTACATTCCACAAGGTTCTTGGGAGTGATACTCGATGAGAAATTATCGTTTCGCCAGCAGATATCGCATCTGGCGTCAATGGTCTTCAGGCAGTCCTCAATGCTGCACAGAGCGAATCAGGTCCTTGCTCCAGATATCATGTTAATGTTATAAAACGCTTTTGTGGTACCATACCTCATGTACTGCTGTCAAGCTTGGGGAAATACGTATAAATGTTACTTAAGATTATAATGACCGCACTTCACGCGAATCCGATCACCCGTTCCAAAGTTACGCATGACTCAATATTCCGGATTCCCCTCCCTCAACTCCCCCCCCCAAGATTATCATATCGAGGATTTTTTGTATTCCAAGTCAGTTTGACCGGGTCCCTGATATGCCTTCCAAGTTTCGTCGCGAAAATCCCCCAAAAAACAGAATTCCGGGAAACCCCCTCCTCCCCCCCGCCCCCTCAAGTGTCCGGATCCAGTCAAATTGTGTAAAAGATTTACATGGAACAGATGTTTGTTCTTCCCAGCAAGTTTCACTCCGATACCATCATTCTAACCGTTTCTCGAGATTTCCGGTCCACCCCCCCCCCACCTAGCTCCCCCGCGATGCCCGTGGCCAATCCGATTCAGCAAATGACTTACCTAGAGCATCTGTTTGTTCTTCCCACAAAGTTCCATCCCGATCCCTCCATTCTAAACGGGTCACATATTTCCCCCCCCCCCCAATAGTTGCCGGATCCGGTCCGGATATGAAAAAAATCATCGGAGAAATGTCCTCTGTTCAATTCTTAAATTTCACTCGAATCCGACCACCCATTCCAAAATTACGCATGACTGTAAATTTCGGACAAAACAGTTGTGTCAAAGCAACATTTCGCCTTCCTAAACTGTACCCAACAGATCAACTATATAACGACACGGGCATCAAACCCCTCAGCGAGATAATCACCGCTCAGACTTTTCGCCTGGCCCACTCTGCTTCACTCGATAAATTACCTGCTTCTCTCCAGAATTACTACGGATTCCCCTCCCTCCACTCCCCCCACCATTATCTGATCGACAACATTTTTATTTTGAAGTCAGTTTGATTGGGTCCCTGATATGCCTGCCAAGTTTCATCGTGAAAATCCCCAAAACCACCATCACCGGAATTCCGGGACCCCCCCCCCCCCCATAAGCGTCCGGATCCAGTACAATGGTCTAAAGGACTTATATAGAGCAGATGCTTGTTCTTCCCAGCAAGTTTCACTCCGATCCCTCACTTCTAACCGTTTCTTGAAATTTCCGGTCTCCCCCCCCCCCCCCCCCCAACTCCCCCCTGGCTACCGAATCCGGTCAAGACTTTAAAAGGGACATTACAGATATATATTCTATTCAGTTATGAAGTTTCATTACAATCCGATCCTCCGTTCGAAAGTTACACACTTCTCAATTTCCCGGATTCCCCTGCCCTCCACTCCCCCCCCAAAATGGTCGGATCAGAAAACTGATTATTTCCAAGTTTGTTTGGTCGGTCTCTGATATGCCTGCCAAGTATCATGGTCCTAGCACAACTGGAAGTACCCTAACTCGAAAAAGTGTGACAAAATGCCCTAAATTTTCAGGTTTCCAGCGACCCCAGTTCCCCGCATGTGGTCGGATCGGGAAACTGATTATCTCCAGGTTAGTTTGGTCGGGTCCCTGATATTCCTGCCAGGTTTCATTGTCCTAGCTCATCTGGAAGTACCCTAACTCGAAAAAGTGTGACAAAATGCCCTAAATTTTCAAGTTTCCAGCGCCCCAACTCCCCCGCATATGGTCGGATCGGGAAACTTATTATGTCCAGGTTACTTTGGTCAGGTCCCTGATATTCCTGCTAAGTTTCATTGCCCTAGCTCATCTGGAAGTACCCTAACTCGAAAAAGTGTGACAAAATGCCCTAAATTTTCAAGTTTCCAGCGCCCCCACTCCCCCGCATATGGTCGGATCGGGAACTGATTATTTCCAGGTTCGTTTGGTCGGGTCCCTGATATTCCTGCCAAGTTTCCTTGTCCTAGCTCATCTAGAAGTACCCTAACTCGGAAAAAAGTGACAAAATGCCCTAAATTTTCAAGTTTCCAGCGCCCCGCACTCCCCCGCATATGGTCGGATCGGGAAACTGATTATTTTCAGGTTAGTTTGGTCGGGTCCCTGATATGCCTGCCAAGTTTCATTGTCCTAGCACATCTGGAAGTACCCTAACTCGGATAAGTGTGACAAAAAACTCGGACCGACCGACAGACCGACAGACGGAATTGTGATCGGTATATGGCACTTGAGCCAGAGGCTGGAAGTTCCATAAAAAGGAAGACTCCGTTTCAACCTTCGAAACATGATCCCATCAACAGCAAATTAACATTCGTTAAGCCATATTTGACAGTGCAAAACGGCCACGTCAGCTGAATTTCGTTAGAGCTATATTTGTATACATTCTTTAAAGCTTTGAACTTTCGGGAGTTTGACCACATTAAAAGATAGAAATTTCCATGGTAAGGAGCATTCAACAATTTTGACACAAGTTCAATTTTCCAGCTTGAGCGGCTTGAGCCTGAAGAGGAACCTTGCCAAGAAAGGCCGACATATAGCTCTAATAAAATTCAGCTAACGTATCCATTTTGCACTATCAAATATGATCGGCAGTCAACTTGGGCTGAAGGAATATTTATTCGTTAATCCATTTCGCAGAGCTGCCAAAAATGTTCTTTTAAGACAAGACTAAAAAGTTTCATACTGGAATCTGCCTGCAATAACGGTTGGTAGGAATTTGTTTAATTTGTTCAATTATTTACTGTTTTGCCTCCAACCACTAAAAGAATGATTTTTTCTGACTAGTTGTGCTACTTAAACTGATCCATATTTTTGTGTTTTCCTTTGCTATTGCTTTCTTTTGTTTTATTGGCCAGTACCTCGACCTTGTCCCACCGTTTCGCAAGTCGACGTCGAAATCGAGACATCTTTTGATCATAAAATTTGAATTTTGCAAAATACTTACTCTTCATGAGGACGTACTCTCTCGTAGCATCAGAAGCCAATCGTTTCGATTCCGTCACCGAAAACCCATCTTCTTCGTCAAACTGATGACGTCGGGCTGTTTGAACTTCTTTCACAATTTCGTCGAGTCTTTCCTGAACTTTCCGACGTTTAAGAAGTCGCTGAACTTGAAAGGACGAAAAGTTTGGAGCCTCCTAAGGAATAGCGAAAAGTGTAAACAAAAACTGAAGAAAACCCTACAACTTTCATTAAAGGACCTCTTTTGGTTATCCTGCCTTTCATATCGTCCTAGCTCCCTTTTGGAATTGTAAGCTTCTGAAATCCCCGCCTTCCGCCATTGTTTCATTTTGTACCAACCACTTTTTAGCGCTTTTCCGGCTGAGCCGAGTTTTATCACGCAACGCAAACTTGCAGCCAGCTTCAAGGTCCGCCGACAACTCTTTCCCATGTAAGGATATGAGAAGCTTTTGAAGACATGGTGGAGCATCAGGCCTATTTTCTCTTTCGGACTTCTTTTATTTTGCTTGATTTTCACGTTTTTTTTTAAGTTTTCAAATATTTTGCCTAGAGTCACGTTTGAGAGCCGGAAGGCAGAACAGAGTTGACAAGCGCTAACAAGAAAATCGCTAATTTCATGTGGAAAGTAATGGTATTGTTGGAAAACGGTCCGAGCCATTTCATAGCGAAAATATCAATATTGTAAGAGTTGTGCTTTAACAGCAAAAAATAACAATAATCAATTCAATAAGTATTCGTACAGCACAAGCTAGTACGAGTTGTGCTTTAACAGCAAAAAATAATAATAACCAATTAAATAAGTATTCGTGCAGCACAAGATGACTGCGAATCATGGTCGATGGTGTTAAATAACTCAGCTGGGATTTATCCCAGTTTCAAATTGATTGTCATATACGGATTCGGCATCTCTTCTTACCCCTAAGTCGGACGTCTAATCAACTTCAAATAAAACTCTTGCCTAACAAATTTTCCGGTTTCGGCCCGATTCCGGGCGAACTACTTGTCCGGCGAGAAAATGGTTTTCATAATCTTGTTCAGCATGTCTTCTTACCACTTAATCGACTATCGCATCAGCCGTTTACAAATATTTTGTTTGCCCCTTAATTTAACCCCCCACCTCTAAATGTTGGGCTACGAACTCGACCTTTCCATTGACTCAAAGAATTCTCACACCAGGTTTCATCAAAATATCTCATTCCCTTCGAGAGTTATCGTGCTGACGGACAGACCATAAGATGCCGTACTCGTATCTCCTAAAGGAGTGTAAGCTAGGACCCCTTTCTGTACGTAAAGAGCAGCTGTGTCAACGTTTCGGAACAAATTTGTTATCCCACCCTTTCTACCGAAACATCCTTCCTCCACCCTTTAAACCGGAAAGAGCCAGAACCTCAAGAGAAGCAGCTACGAAAGTACCAAAAGTCACACCTGTCGCTTGTAAAACTGAAAGGTACCGTAATAGTTGTGTGCCTCATTTTACCTTGTATCATAACAACCTTACCTGAATTACTGTATTGATTCTATGACAATTGTATATTTGTTTTAGTTGTAAGCTAATGACAAGTGCCAATTAATTTGCTCGCGCATGAAATGTTGTGCCGCATTTATTTGAAATAAAATTAAATAAATAAAGACGGACAACTTTGGCGATGTCATCAGTATCCCTCCACTTACGTTTTGGGATCCCGAAAAAACGAAAAATCTGAAGCAAGAGTAATATCAATCTACGGAATCGTACAACCGCTATATAATAGGAACCAAGCATTCAGTCTGTTCCACATCTTTGAGAGCCGATCGGTCGGGGATTTTTTTGGAAAAAATGGTTTTCTTGTATTTGTATCAACATATTCACACAATTTCGAGCGTGTTCCACCCTTCTAACAACAGTAACTATTAGTTACTATTTTCGTTCCAACCTCGTAAAAAGTTAATACGCTGACTGTTCCAACCTTCTCGAAACAGTAACTATTTGCTTACCATGCTCGTGAGCGTACTAAGCGTGGTAACTACGCATCTCTGTAACGTGATTGGTCGGATTCGCCTATGGCATGATATTCTGCTGGAAAGAAAAACTGTTCCAGCCTTAACGGTAGAAAGCCAGAACTCGCGACATCATGCGTATTAACTACTGTAAGTAGGGTGGAACGCGCTCTTCTTGTCAGCTGGACCATCAGGTCCAGTTCAACTCTTTTCTGGGAACCCAAAACGTCAGTGGAGGGATACCTATGACTTCATAAAAGTTGTCCGTCTGTCCGTCCGTCTATCAGCACGAAAACTGTAGAAGGGAGTGAGACTTGCCGAAATGGTGAGACGAGCTCGACTACTGGGCAATAAAACGAAAGAATAATACTCCTTGTAATGGCAAAGGAAAACACAAAAATATGAATCAATTTACATAACAAAAAAAAACAGAAAAAAGCATTCTTTTAGTGGTTGGAGGCCAAAAAAATGGGCCAGACCGCATGTTAGTTTTACTAGGAACGCTCTGATTTAAACTGTCAAATTACAACTTACAATAACTACCACTGAATTTAAAGATCTAATCCAAACATTCTGTTTACCTTCTCTTACTGACCGGAAGCCACCAGTTTATTCAGATTTGAACTTGATTGCCAGGTTGCTGTTTTGGCTCGAGAATAAACCCACCCAGAACGTCTTCTTTTCCAGATGACGAAATTTTTACGTTTGATTAGCAAAGAATTATAAGACTAAACTGATTATTTTTGTTTTGTCTTCAGGAGTACCACACTGGTCTTGGTTTTTTAATTTATTTGTATTTTTAAGAAGCAGTTGGAGCATGAGATGGAAATTATTATTTTGATCCTTGGCTCCCTACGTGCCATAGCGGATGTCCCGGATAATCGGCTGAGATTTAGTCCAGATCAAATTATTTCAGACCTAGGAAATTTGGTTGTTCTTTTTTTATTTTGCTCACTGTTTGACGGTGTTTTTTTGTGGTTTGAGCATTCATAGTGGCCGTAGGGATGATTATCATTGTGTGTGTAGTAGAAAGAACATTTTTTTGGTCCGCTTTAATTTTGTTCCATTCTAGGTTCAGGGTAGTCAACCGACGATTAAAGGACACTTGAACAATGAAACCACACTTGAACACACCATGAAGAATGCATTTACAGACATGGCCACGGAGAGTATTCTTCTCCTGAGCGTGACGTTTTCAAAATAGGGATGTTCGTTTCTGGAGGTTTGCACATGCAGACCATAAGACAAAAAGCGCAATTCATGCAAATCTTGTACAGCGCTGGCCGGATCGTATTGGAATTTCTTCTAGATATACGTTTGGGCTTAACTGGTTAAAAAATATTCCAGAAGAATGGTTGATTGGAGACATTTGTTCATTTCTAAAATTGTTCGGTACTGAAATAAGGACAGATGCAAAATGGAGAAAAAATCATAGCTTGGAAACACTATTTCGTATTTGGATTGGGTTTTCTGCAGGCAATGTTAACGGAAGTCATACAGATAGGGATGATACTTGGTACTCTTCATTCAGGTGTCCTTTAACTCCAACCTTCAAGAACTTCTAACTGGTTACAAGTTTGTTCCAGTTAAACTGTTCACAAGAATTCAACTAGCACAATTTACATAGTAATTTAGTGTCTCGAACTCACGTCCCAGTGCTTCGACTTTAGCACTGAGCTCGTTAGCCCTCATTTAGAATAGGCCAGTAGAAGAGAAAGCCTTTGAAGTTTCACCAAAACTTTTAAGATAGATAGATAGATAGAAGGTTTATTCTAAAATCGACTATCGTGGTATAAACTAAATTTGCGATTATTGTCAAACAAACAGAATAAATTACAATATATGGATCTAACGTCGGTTCGCTTAAAAAAAATACACACTTCGTTAAAATATTTCACCAACTCGGGATATAACTTTTTGCATATCTAGCATGTTTTGCAGGTAAGGGACAGAGCTTGGGAACCCTAGAACTGACCACTCATTCTGGTCGACTTCTAACATTTTGATAGGGGGGAGGGAGGATTTATTCAAACAATGTTTACAACGGGTACGTCAGCTACGCTTCTTCATCAGCGATATTTCGGCCCTTTTTGGCAAGGGTCCTCGTCAGGCTGTCAATCCTCTGGTTCAACTTCGGGGAAGGAAAATAACTAAATATCGCTGATGAAGAATCGTAGCTGACGTACCCGTTGTAAACATTGTTTGAATAAATGTTTCAAAGTCAGCTTGGGCTCAAAGAATATTTATCTACGAAGAGAGGGAGGATTTGGGAGTGGACAGGAAGAGATATCATGGCTGAACCGAAGTCAGCGCTTAGCTCCTTTCTGCGCTCCTGCAGTGTTTTTAGGTTAAAGTTGTTTTAAAAGGTATGAGTGTGGAAGCTTCGATCCACTATGAATAATAAGAAGAGCCCGCTTCTGTATTCTTTCTATAGTTTATCTCTTTGTTCCTGCGATAATGAAAAATGCCAAACGGGTGCGTATTCGAGGGTGGGTCTAACAAAAGAAGTATAAACTCGTAGTAGGTGACACTGGGGTATTTTCATTTTTGAAAGAAGTTTTAGGTTTTGTATTCCCGCATTGGCACGTTTCAGCATGTTTTAAACTGACTAGGTCCCCACATGGGGACTTCCCATATGGTAGCCACAATAAATTTATAAGCTAAAAGAAGCTACACTGTAAAAAAAATCTTGCAGTATTTGCTACTGTGATTAATCTTGTCTCTAAAAAGATAATCTTATCTCTAATTCGGATTAATCTTATCTCAGTACAGATAAGATTAATCCCAGTAGCAAATACTGCAGTTAACTTTAGTCTTTACTGGTTTTTACAGTATAGTCCTAAAGGTAATAATCAAGAATTTACAGTACAAACTATTGTCGTTAAAACTTTCGGTCGAGTAAACAAATCGGGCGAAATCTTTCAAAATAAAAAATCTTTCAAGAGTCAACTTTACTGTTTGCTCTGTGATTTATTCTACTTTTGTTTTCAGGCGTATTCTTGCCGTTCCCCGAGGACTCCTTTTGACTCCCCGCGTTTTTGTTTGTCCTAGGGAGTCACTCCCCGTATTCTCGCAAATCCGCACGAACGGGGAATGCTCCGATTGTCACCATCATCAAAAAGGACTCCATTTCAGATTCGGAGGGGAATCAATTTTTTTGTGTTGGTGGAATGTAAAATTAATCAGAAACAGTCAGAATAAACAAAATTAAAAATATAGTGAATCCAGTCTAATCGCCAATTGTATTTTTTTTTTTTTCGAACAAAATCTATTCTGGAAGCATTCCCCGTGTTCTCGTTGTTTTCCGTGCGCGGAGTCCGCACGGAGTGACTCCCTCTGTTCTCGCCATTCCCTTTGATTCCCCGAGGAGTCCTCGGGGAACGGCGAGAATACGCCTTTCGTCTTTATGCTCGATTATTTCTATCTAAAAATTGACAAAACAAATATTTGCTTGCGACAAATAAAGAGTAGAAGGCGCAAGTCCATGGTAAAGGAATGGAATCTCTCAACCCTCTAAACAGCCTCAATCCAGCAAATAAACAACAGTTACAGAAATAGTGTATATATAATACTGTACAGTGTGTTTTTCTGTCTTTTCTGAATTATGTATTGCCAAGTTAAAATTGTATCTTGTGTGTTGTATCATAACTGCAAAATCTCTGTATCATTGTTCCACTTTCTTTATTTCTTTTTTTTTATACTCCATCAGTGACATTTTATGTAAAGATGGGTAATAAACATATTCATTCATTCATTCAATTTGGAATAATTATATAACAGAGATAATTTACAAACCTTGGGCATTTCATGCATTTTATTCCACGAGTTCTGCTTTCTTGTTTCCCTCAGATCGGTCAAAATTTCGTGCTGAACATTTGCCGGCAGGGCGCGGAACTCGGGCGAATCGACATCTGCCGAATGAATGTTGAAATCTCTTCCGGAAACAGCTTCCGCATATTCGGATTCAGTCTCGGAGTCAGAATCAGAGAGGGCAGTTTCTTCGTATCTGCAAAGATTATCTATGAGGTAGGGGTACAGGTGAAGGTACGCAAGATCTCCTGGCAATAGCAATACTCTATATGACTAAGTCCAAAACACGCCAGTGATTCTCAGGAAGAAGGAGTAAACGTGTCCGTAGCGACTCAAACTCAATGACTCAAATCCTGAGTCAGCGCAGCTGTGAAACCGTTTCTTCCTTTCTTCCGCAGGTACCCGGAGATTCTGCATCGGCAGGGAGAGATAGTCATCAAGAGTATTAGAGTGCTAAAAGACCAAGAAATCCAAAAATGGGAGGGGACGGTAAGTAGGTCAGGGACATTGAAATATTATAGACAAGTAAAAGAAGTATTTGGTGAAGAGGTATATTTAAGTTATATTTGCCCCAGTTATATTTGCGGTACTGGATCCAGTTGTGGGCCAACTGTCAGTGCACAGACATAGTTATTTTTTGAAGAGAAAAGATGAAGACCAGCCATCCGGGTATGCTTGCCCTCTATGTGGTAATGGAGTTGATGATTTGGTCCATGTCCTGTGCCGGTGTTTCTGTTTCTAAATTTTAATAGTAAAAATATTCAAGGAGTCTGGCGAAGACCAGATATCTACAAGACGCAATTGTCTGGATCAAATATTAAATTTCTGGGATCCCATCGAAACCTTTGGTCTTGTTTCCTACTATTCAATCCATGTGCTTACCTACTCCACTCCATACCACAAGCTACTGTCATATCCCAACCGTGTCCTCGGACTCCGGCCTAGTAAATTATGCCGGATCATCCAGTCCATAGTCAGGGTTTCCGCGACTTCATCTCTATCCTTCATTTCCACCTACGCCAAAACCGGGTCTTAAACCACTGACGAGCAAGAACCGTTGAATCATGCAAATTATTTTAACTACATGTAAACTTCACTTTACGTATAATGTTATCGTAGCCTAGCCTGTAATATATATCAATCTACTTATGTTAGGTGTGAATGGTTCGTAAAATCTCTCATTTTTTGAAGAGAAAAGATGAAGACCAGCCATCCAGGTATGCTTGCCCTCTGTGTGGTAATGGAGTTGATGAGTTAGTCCATGTCCTGTGCCGGTGTCCAGAGCTTTCTGGGTTAAGAAGGGACTTATTGGGAGGTGAGGTTTTGTTACTTCCTGACATCTTAATTAGCACGACGCCAATCGTAACATGTAAAATTGCAGATTTCTTGATGGTGTGGTGAAATTTCGAGAGAGGGATGGCGAAGTTTGGTTCCTGTAAAGCTATTTTGTTGTGTTGTTTTATATGTCTATTCTTGTATATGGCCTTTGGTTTTGAATACAATTATTATTATACCGCCAACTGATGGCTACTATACCCTTGATGCTTGAAAGGCAAAAAAGCCAAAGCGACGCATTTTCTTCACTTTTTTGTCTACTAAAGAGTGAGTTAATATGGAGAAAAACAAGGGGAGATTTTTTCAAAACTCAGGTGATTCCGAGGCCCGGGATTGGCCGTCGGATCTGTTGGCTACTCCTTATGGGAGGAGTAAAGTAGTGACAGCTGGCCCGCCTTGGAGCCGGTCAACAAGAATGAATACACAGTCAAAAGTTTCATAACAGATGCCACAAGGATGCCCCTGCGAATCTCTAATCGACTCAAGAATAAACTTTTATTTTTAACATTTTTGGACTTGTCCGGCGAGAAATTAGTTTTAGATCTGCATTTAGCAGTGTTATGCATGTCTCCTCGCCCTACATCGACTACCCAGGGGGGGGACTGGTATGAAATCTGAGGACCCCTAGCGTAAAATCTGGCCTTTTTCGGAAAAAAGACCCAACCCCCCCCGCCTGGCTGGTATGAAATCTGAAACCGCTAGGGGTACCCCAATACCCGCCGAAAAAATCTGTATAAAAAAAAAATATTGCACACACCACCCCCAATAGCAGGGTGTGTAGCATATCGTTCAGTTCCAAATTACAAGGTTAGAAGTATTCTCTACTCCTTTTTATTATTATCACGAAGACTATCCAAGTAAAAAGCTTGTTTCACCAGACGTGAAGGATTCTTTTGCGTACCATCGATGACGCAAATGCACTTCAGCATTAGATTTCAAGTAAGGCTTTGCACTTGGCCAAAGAATGTCTAGTCTTCTACTTGTGCTTCCAGCGGGACGACGGAAAAATTGACGTTTTTTATGGCACTTGCCCTTCGGCCAAGTGCCATATAGCGACCGCAATTTCTGTTCGTCCGTCGGTCGGTTGGTTTGTCCAGATTTGCTAGTTCGGTCACTTCCACATAAGCTAGGACGATGAAACTTGGCAGGCATATCAGGGACCCCAAAAGATTAAGGTGGAAATACTCACTTCCCCGATCCGAGCATCGGGGGGAGTGGAGGGAGCGGGAATCCGGAATCTAGAGGCATTTATAGCTTTCGAACGGGTGATCGGATCTTAATGAAACTTGATATTTGGAAGAACCCCGTGTCTCAGACGACCCAATTTAAATCCGAACCGGATCCGTGATTTTGGGGGGAGCTGGAGCGGAGGACCGGAAATCTTGGGAAACGCTTAGAGTGGAGGGGTCGGGATGAAACTTGGTGGGAAGAACAAGCACAACTCCTAGACACATCTTTGACATAACCGGACCAGATTCGGGCAATGTGGGGGGTCGAGGGGGGGGGGGGTCCGGAATTTCGGTGATCCTGCTAGTTCGGTACTTCCGGATGTGCTAGGACGATGAAACTTGGAAGGCATTTCAGGGACCCGAACAGATTAACTTGATAATAGTCGTTTCCTGGATCCGACCACCGTGGGGGGGGGGTGGAGGGATAGGGAGCCCGGAATATGGTGGCATGCTTAAGTTTTGAACGGGTGATCGGAACTGAATGAAACTTGGCAAGTGGAAAGAGCCATCGTCTCAGATATTCCATGTCAAGTCTTGGTCGAATCAGATACTTGTGGGAGTGGGTTGAAGGGGGGGGGGGATCTCGTGAAACGCTTAGAGTCGAGGGGTTGGGATGGAACTTGGAGAGAAGAACAAGCATTAGTCCTAGATACGTAATTGACGGAACCAGATCGTATAGGGGCTTTGTGGGGGGAATTGGAGGGTGTTTCCCGGAATTCCGGTGATCGGCAGTTAGGATAGTTCCAGCTATTCTAAGAACGATGAAACTTTGCAGGCCTATTAATGACTCAAGGACCCGACATAATGCCCTAGGAAAACTTGTGTTCCTGGATCCGACCATCTTTGGGGAGTTGAGGGAAGGGGAATCCGGAAATCACTAGCTTCCGTAAGTTGCGAACGGGTGGTCCAATTCGAGTGAAGCTTTATGGGTGATAAGAACTGATGACCTAGACAAGCAAAATATGCGTCCGAAGTTGGACGAGGGGGGGGGGGGATACAGAATGGGATGCAAGTTGGACAGTTCCGAGTTAATACGACCTTGATTTGTTATTTGGTATCGGATCTGGCCACGGTAGGGGAGGGGGGGGGTGAAGTGGGAACCGGAAATTTGCGTATAGGCTATGCTCCAATTCTAGTCTAACTGGATTAGCAGATGTCAGAGATGCGACGTACGACGTACGAGCTCAACTGCAGGAAATTGATGAAGAGGGAGAAAATGCGCGAGCATGTCAGTGTACACACTGCAAAATGCGATATTCCTGCTGATTCTTGCGGTTTCTGCGGGACTAAGGAGGTTAGGACAATTAAGCATTCTAACATGATGAACACGTCGTTAAATTTCTCGTATTTGTTCTGGTAAACCTTTTTTATAACCATCACTTTTTCTGATGGGCAGCTGAGAGTCGCGCTTCGTCTTTACTACGATTTCAGAGCAATTCCTTGGTTCTTACTCATTAACAAAGAAATAGGATGTAACGCTAAGCTTGTTCATCACATAGTCCGTAACTAGGTCTTTCCCTTTATCATTTTCTATGCATGAAAGTTGTGATCGTTACAGTTTGCTTATGGTGGTTGGGAGCATCATGTGTAATAATGCTTATTGCGTTAGAAAGTAGCTAGTATAAGTTACGGTGATTGGAGAAGCCAGGTTTGGTAGTTACTACTCCCTCCGGAACGAACATAACGACAATGCAGACAAGTGCCACCTTTCTTGCGGAAATTCCTGCTGAAAAGAAAACAATTATAACGAAAATGATCCGGAACAAACAGTCCAACTTAAAAATAAGTTTCACCGTTCAGTCAATGTTGTTCAATCTGGAATTCAAGGCAGACCTGTCATGCAAGATAAAGATTGGAACACATGGGAGAGGGAAAGCATCATACGAAAGAGCCGAGTCGGATTGCCAATACTATTACAAGTTCAAGCTGAAGTTGGCCAGAGACGAGACAACGAACCACCCAGTGAGGTGCCCAGATTGTCCGACGGAAGATAACAGTGCCGGCATTCCACTTGTACAAGCAGTTTGGCGTCTTGGTGTAAGGAGGCACAATGAAATACGTAACCAGCATTCTTTGGCACCAAAAGACATGTGAAAGATGTCCGCGCTTTACTACTATTAACTGACTACTTTTTAAACTGTATGCTTATAATCGAAATGTTAACTTAATTGGAATAAAGTTAGTACAATTGTTTCCATATTGTTTGCTTCGACGGGAAAGTGAATGGGCTTCTTGTACCTGTACAAGTACGATGCTCAGAATAAGAGATCTATAGTTCTCTTTGTCCCAGCTGTTTCGGCCATGTAATTTCCTGCTAAATGATATGTTGCTTGGGTCAGTGTACAAAAAAAAAAACAAGAGGACCACCCAAATAAAATCTGCTAAATCGCGGCAAAAATGACCCACCCCACCTGGCTAGGGTCCTCAGATTCCATACCAGTCCCCCCCTGCGACTACCTCATCGGGTTTCGAAAACCTCCGGCCATACTTCTTCCAAATCTGCGGTTTCGGCCGGATTCCGGTCAAACCCAAAAAAAAATCAGGCAAAAAAAAAATAAAAAAAGATATTCAGCATATTTGACGATGCAAAGCGGACAAGTGAGCTACATTTTATCAGAGCTGTATTTCGGCCCTTCTTGCCAAGGGTCCTCTTGGGTCCCCAAGGGTCAAGAAGGGCCGAAATTGATAAAATGTAGCTGACTTATCCTTTTACACCGTCAAATATGATTCTCAGTCAGCTTGAGCTGAAGGAATATCTATATTCAGCATGTCTCCATACACCTTCATCAAACCTCCGATCAACTTCAGATAAAACTGTTACTTTTAGCGAATTTTCTGATTTTGGCCGGATTCCAGGCGAACTATTTGTCCGACGATAAAAAAAAAAAATATACACGGATTCACCAAGTCTCGTTACCTCTACATCGAACCTCTCACTATAACTCAGATAAACCTTTACTTTCAAAAAATTTTGCCGTTTTGACCGGATTCCGGGCGAACTGCATGTCCCGGGGAGAAATAATTTGCACATACGGAATCGGCATGTCTCCTTACCCCTATATCGAATCTCTATATAATTTCAAGTAAAACTTTTACTTTTAACAAATTTTCCAGTTTTAGCTGGATTCCGCGCGAACTTATTTGTCCGGCAAGAATATAATTATCATATGCGGACTGAGCATGTCCGCATACCCCCAAATCGACAATTTAATTACATTAAAAAAAAATTGTTCGTTCCCTTGGTTTGAACCCCCTCCGCCATCTCCAAACATAGACTACGGCTACGGAGCCCAAATAAGAATATCGACCTGTCCTTTGATCCAAAGAATCCTCACACCAAGTTTGAACAAAATATCTCATTCCCTTTGGGAGCTATCGTTTTTTATCTTTATTTTTGTCGAAGTTTTCGTTGTTGATGATGTTTTGTCTTGAGGGTAATTAGTCCCTTACAGGTTCGCCTCTGGACATTGAAGATTCTAGTTTTTTTTTAATAAACCCTTCTTTCATTCATTCATACAGACGGGCAACTTTTACGAAGTCATACGTATTCCGTCACTTACGTTTTTGGATCTCAAAAATGAAGTGAGTCCATTATTCGGCCCGCTTTCAGTGGTTCAATGGTTAAGACATCATAAGATTTATGAACGGGTACAACCTTTCTTCTTGAAAACTTGGCAGTACAGAGCAACAGAATACCGATTGGTTTATGGTGCAGACAAGCAATCAGGGTTGGCCGGGAAATCCAGCTAGGGTTGTCTAAAATATCATCGATTCCGTACAAAAAAATTAGACGGATGCGATCAGGGTCGTTCGACCGCAGACCGGAATTCCGGCCAGGACATTGAACACCATCATTGATTCCAACGGAGAAGTTGAGATTTTTGAAACTTTTTCGTGTGGATAAACAACCTGGAAAATCTGATCGTCTGTGGACCAGAGCATAAGTTCAGTTATTTTTGTTTCAACGGAATTAATAATGTGATCGCTGGTTCTATATCTATGTCGTAAAACATGTCACACCACTCACCATCTACACTGTGAGAAGCTTGATACTTGTGACAAATGTTTTGACGGATACCCAGCATAATTTTTGAGAAATATAACACAGAAAATGACTTATGTGTTTGGTAACACATAACCCATGGATGTATTAAAGGACCCCTCGCACTATTTACACTTCAACTTACAGTATTTTAAAATATTCGAATACTTCAAAACTAGGCTGTGCTTTCAACAAATAACCAACGGTTTTGGCTGTTTTGAGGCCTTTTCCGAGACCCGTTGACTTACAGCGAAAACAGGGAAGTACTTTACATAACCAGTTTTTCTGATGGAAAAACTTCTCGCAGACAACCGTCGACAGCGTGATGCACATCGAAGGTAGCATAATACGGCAAGTGAGAAAATCAGCGTGGTTTTGTTAGAAGGGTTAGAATATACCGTACGAAATTGGGGTCTCCGGGTTTAGAAATATATGGAGTGATTATGGAAGTAGGTTGCGTTAGTATTATAGGTAAGACATGCAGGTCCTTTAACTTCTTTCCAACCCTAAATAAGCTAAGAGCCTACTCGATATCCTCCTCTTCTCCCAAAAGCGCATCTTTCGAGGTCGACGGCAATTCAAACATGTCCTTCTCTCTCTTCTCCTTTCTACTAGCTATTTGTTTCGACGTATCTCCTCCCATCAGTTCGCTCTGAATCAAGTTGCTGATAAGCTTTTCAGTTGCTTTGTTTGCGCGGGACGACGCTGCCTCTTTCCTGATCCTCCTCGCAGCCTGAAAGAATGGGAGGGGACGTTCAATCAGACGTTCATGACGTTCACGTTCAGACCTTCAGTTTATTTTACGACCCAAATACATTTGACTATGATGTCAATGCCCGCCCCAAGAAAGGTACAAAAAAGCACTTGCAACTGGGCGGGTACGTAAAACTCATTTCCTAACTAATAATTAACTAGAAACAAAACATAACAAATAAAATCAACCAATTTTATTTTGTCCCAATAGCAATTTGCTAGCACGGGTGGAAACTGACAAAAAAAACACTTACGCACAATGCGAATAACAAATAAACAAGATATGAAACGAAAAAACGGGCGGGAGGGGGGGGGGGGGGTGCCCGCGTTTCATAACAGATACACGAGGATGCGCGGTTTCAACAGATAATGCGTAACAGATAAACACTTCGGATGTTATCTGTTGTGTTTGAAAACGTTATGCACGAAATGTTATGTGTCAATGACTCTCCTAGGCGTGTTCATCTCTTCTGATCTCTCTTGGCATGTAAACACAAAATCAATTTTAAAGAAAACAAACGCAAGTATTTCTAATAATACACAGATGGCACTTTAGACAAGGGACTTGTACCGTGACCAATAAACCATAAACATTTTTTCGAATATAATTTAGAAGTCTAGGACTCCATTATCGGAGCCACGTAGACATACCAGGACCCACAAGACGGGGTCTCATGGTGAAAACCAGATAAAACCAAATATATAATTTTAATGGGGAAGACGCCCTTGAGATGGAAACATTTTATAAGTAGTGAACTGATAGACAAAAATGCTCCTCAGCCGGGATTTGAACCCAGGACCCTCTGCTTACAAGGCAGTCGCTACTACTACTACTGGAAATTATTTTCAAATGTTGATAGTTAAATTTGAAGTTGTCTGTCGCCAACATTTTGCCAATTTTGAAAAGTCGCAGAAGGGTTCTAAAACATATATACGATTTGCACGAAAAAAGAGGAGAAGCAGGAACCCTGTCCTGATTCCTGATTAATGATAACATATTTTATATTGACGGCAAAACGAATGCTGGTCTGTTTCCCGTTTTGGAAATGAAGTTGTTGTTATTCGCTCTTTTTGCTATTTATTCATTTTGTAATTTTGATTACAGGTTTGTTTCCTTTCCCGACGTTGACCCAGAGGATTGACAGCCTCATGAGGACCCTTGCCAATCAGGGCCGAAATATCGCTGATGAAGAATCGTAGCTGACGTATCCGTTGTAAACATTGTTTGAATAAATGTTTCAAAGTCAGTTTGGGCTCAAAGAGATATTTTTGCTATGACTTTGTTCTCTCCTTACCTGCTGTCGCTCGTACCAATACTATTTGCGGCGTTGGTACGACGAATAGCGTTAAGTCCTTAGTTGCGTTTTTGCAGATACAATTGTATCTGTTACCACGGTAACTGGATCTGATACACGGTTGCTCTGCAAAAACGACAATTGCCGAAATTGCGCTTTTCGAGGTCGTCCCAAAAGAAAAACTGATATTCAGTCACACCACTAAGTGCCAAACTTCTTTCCCACCAATTTGATAAAAACTGATGAAAGTGGGATGACTTTTTCAGATACCACGATCAGTTACCACGGTCGGGCCGTGGTATTTGAATACTGCATTTGATAACTGCAAAACGGATACCACGATAACTGCAAATACGACTTTAGACAGCGGTATCAGATACCATGGTATATGAAAAACGCAACCAATACTATTTGTGACGTTAGCAAGACGAACAGCGTTAAGTCCTTGTCGTGAACTATCCCTGACGGATAACACTTATTTACATCAGTAGAAGAACCGTAACAACTCAAGCATGGTTGTGATTTATTATGATTTATTTGCACATTAAAGCCATCAGGCCATCATGCAACAAAACAAAACAAAAAGTTAACAATCTTACATGCGTATATGCACACTAACAGACTCTCAATATTTTTAATTTACTTTGATACTTTATTAACACTAAAAACACAACTTCCCCATCAAAAAAATCTTTCCGGTGTTTAAAGGCTAACTTGAGGAACTTCCCAACATTCCTTATTTCTTTAAAATCTTTTCTTCCCATCATTTTAACAATCCATTTCTTATCAGTTCGCCCCACCCCGAAAATCTCCTCCCTTAGTCCCCGTAACTATCTACAATCACATAAAAGGTGGCATATATCCTCATTCATTTCTCCAAACATAGGGCAGAAGTAGTAAGGACCCGATCTTTTCTCTTTTTTTCCCATATACTTTCTTCTTGGATAGCAAAAATGGCGAAACTACACTTTTTGGCGAAACCCAGTTAAGTTGCGTTTTTTTAGATTCAATTCTGTTTCGTCAAAGTTTGAATTTTGGCTTTTGTTTTCTCTCTTCTATTGAGTTGTTTTCTATTGAGTTCTTGTTTTCGAAACTCACTACTATTCTAAAAAAAAATCTTGGAGTATTTGCTACTGGGATTAATCTTGTCTCTAAAAAGGTAGGCTTATCTCTAATTCAGATTAATCTTATCTCAATAAAAAGATAAGCTTATCTCTAATTCAGATAATCTTATCTCAATAGAGATAAGATTAATCCCATTAGCAAATACTGCAGTTAACTTTAATCCTTACTCGGAGAAACTTTTTACAGTGTAGTCAAACTACATTGCTAGGTAGTTTGTAGTTTGACTTAAATAGTTTCAGGTTCGAAACTACGGCAAATGGAATGGACAAATAAAACGGCATGAAGCAAAACTTGTTTACCAAAAAACGCTGTTAAGCGTAACTACACCGAAACTACATTAAAAAAAACGCAACTTTAAAATGTATTTCTTGACGACCAGGCCCGTATCCAAAGATTTATTTCGGGAGGGGGGGGGGTCGCCTTTCGGGGGGGGGGGGTTGCCTGCGGGTCGGACAAAAAGTACAAAAAAGACATAGATCAGAGGGAAAAGCCTGTAAAAATGATAATTTTTGTATGTTTCGGGGAGGGGTTCAACCCCTACCCCCCCCCCCCCCCCTCTGGATACGGCCTTGTTGACGACCACGTCGAGATGGACGTCTCTTAGTTTCAGAGACGAGGGCTTTTGAAAAAGACGTAAGTGTTTTTCGTGATGAGGAGACAGCGAACTCGGGAACTTTGTTGGTTTTCCGTGCAAAGCTTTATATGAAGACGAGATGAGAAAGGCATGATTACGGGAAAGAATTGAATACTCGCATTTAGTATTAACAGAAATATCGTGTTTACCGACTTTATATCGCCTATCTTTTTGGGATCCCAAAACGTAGGCGGAGGGATACCTATGATACAAAGTTGTCCGTCTGTCCGTCCGTCTGTCAGTAGAGTCACTCTCGACGGGAATGAGATATTTGGATGATATGTGTGTGAGGATTCTTTGGGTCAAGGGACAGGTCGAGTTCGTAGATGGGCTCTGCAGCCCTATATTCAGGAGTGGGGGAGGGGTTCAAATTAAGGGGCGAATTTAATATGTTTAGCAGCTAATGAGACAGTCGTTTCAGGGGTAAGAAGACATGCCGAACACTTATATGAAAATAATTTTCTGGTCGGACAAGTAGTTCGCCCAGAATCCGGTCAAAGCCAGAAAATGTGTTAATAGTAAAAGCTTTCTTTGAAATACGTTACCCATCTACGAACTCGACATTTCACTTGACCGAAAGAATCCTCACACCAAATTTCATCAAAATATCTCATTCCCTTCGAGAGTACAGACGGACTGACAGACGGAAGGACGGGCGGACGGATAGACGGTCGGACAGAAGGACGGGCGGACGGACAGAAAGATGGGCGGACGGACAGAAGGACAGGCGGACGGACAGAAGGACAGGCGGGCGGACAGAAGGACGGGCGGGCGGACAGAAGGACGGGCGGGCGGACAGAAGGACGGGCGGGCGGACAGAAGAACGGGCGGGCGGACAGAAGGACGGGCGGGCGGACAGAAGGACGGGCGGGCGGGCGGACAGAAGGACGGGCGGACAGAAGGACGGGCGGGCGGACAGAAGGACGGGCGGGCGGACAGAAGGACGGGCGGGCGGACAGAAGGACGGGCGGGCGGACAGAAGGACGGGCGGGCGGACAGAAGGACGGGCGGGCGGACAGAAGGACGGGCGGGCGGACAGAACGACGGGCGGGCGGACAGAACGACGGGCGGGCGGACAGGAGGACGGGCGGGCGGACAGAAGGACGGATGGACGGGCAGAAGGTCGGATGGGCTGAGACGGACAGACGGACGGACAGAGAACTTTTGCGTTGTCACAGGTATCCCTCCACTTACGTTTTGGGATCCTAAAAACACATGCTGAACCATAATCTGAACTTGATTTTACAGATGGTTATCCATTGATCTTAATCTGTTTGTAAATTTTAACAGTAAACATTTTCAACTAGTCTGCCGAAGATCGGATATCTACAAGATCCAATTGTCTGGATCAAATATTGGATTTTTGGGATCCCATCGAAACCTTTGGTGTTCTTGTTTTTGTTTAGACACTTAAAAAGTTTATTTTACAAACAGGCTACACATCCAAATTTGCGATTATTGCCAACACAAATATTGACAATAATCTTCACTGCTGTGAGCTGAAGGTCGGCTAGTTCGTTGAAACACTTCATTTACGTGGATTTTTATATATAATAAGGGATCGTCTACTTTAAAAAGCGGATTACACTGCCTTCTTAATTATTCCTTGATGACTGGACTCGTCTTCATTAAACATAGGCTGGAAAAAACGAACGTTCAATCACACTGCCGATCACTCGCCGAAGAATAAAAAAATGTATGTTAGATTTTGTTTTGTTGTGTTTTATTTAATTTCTTTATTTTATTTTACAATTACAATTCCAATTCATTTATTCCCGAAATTCTGATAATACAAAATGCACGGTATTGTCAAATTACAATTTGGTTAATTCATATTAAAATTGCGGATAAAATAAGGCACAAATGAGTTATAGCGTTCACTGCTATGAGCGGGCGGGATCTTTAGCTGAGCTTTCTTAGCTACCCTTGAGATACTCCTTGTTGGGCGAGTATCCGTTCTTTAATACTCCGCTATTGAAAATGGCGGGTAAGAAATAAATTACTTACTTAGCCTACTTAGTTCCTGCAAAGTAAAGGCCAAGTTCGAAGCCAAAGCCCATAATTAGCGGATAGGCTTGTACTCGGCCTATGATTGCAGGTTCGCTGTTTTTCAGGTACAGCCTAACGAGGACCCTTGTCAAGAAGGGCCGATAAATCGCCGACGAAAATCTTAGCTGACTTATCCATTTTTAGTAATTTTCTATACACAATATTCAACGACTCAACATTTGATGGACCAATCGCACCATGAACCTACCGGCTAGAAAGCCCATGGTCGCTAACCCCACCATGGAACGATAAAAAAAAATGCATGAAATACAACAATTTGGAAATTTGTCAACAAATACTTGCGCCACTACTGTCTTTACGGAACAAGAACAAAGATTTCGGTGAGACCTCAAAGGAAAATATTTATTGGGTTTCTTGCCCTTTTTTCGCGCTTTATATTGTAAATCCTCTCCCTATCCCCCAAATACTGCGCTAGGGAATTGTCCTTCTTTGTATTTGGCCTGTCCGTTGACCCAAAAGACTCTGAGCACAAAATATTTCGTTTATTACGTTTCGATACCCCACAAAAAACATTTAGTGTTTTTTTGGTGTGTATTTTAAGAAACAACTTGCATCGCAGTTTTTACAACCGAATTTTGAGAAGGTTTTTTTTATGTTTGTAGACCTTTCTCGGGGATTAAACCCGGTAAGCCTGAAAAAAGGTGCTAAAAGCCGATGAACCAAAATAACTAGCAGAGTTGTTTGGACAAAAAATATAGGCATAAGAGTGACTCGTCCCAAGTTCACCAGTCTAGAATGTCGCAAACTGAAAAAGGGTAACCTGAGCATATCATTTCCTCTGTGAATTTTTAGCCAACCCCAAAGCTTTAGAGACTGAAGCGTTTGTACAAAATGGTACTATTTACGGTAAAATATCCCCAACCCTATGGTGGAGGGATAATAGGGCGACGCAAGACAACTACCTTCTATGGATGCTGCACTCATTGCAGTTTATCGGTGGATTTAATCCATTTTCAATGCGGAGTTCTCACGTTCTATTCAGTTCCTGGAACTAGTCTTCCCATTTTCGCAAATTGGCCGACACTGTGATCAAAAGGGAACTACTCTTTTGATCTAGATCTCACACATGAACGATATATCAGACTTTATGAAGTTGCCGGTCCATTAGCGCGATCACTCACTCAAAGGTGTCAAAACACTTTCCTTCAAGTTGGTCTGAGGATCCTTTGTTGTTGAAGCAGGAGCTCAGTTCATATATAGGCAAAGCAGCCTCGAATTGGGAGGGGGGGTGAGGGGGTGCACATTAAGGGCGTGAACAGAATATTCTACTTAAGTTTATTAACACAGTCAATTCATAGGTTAGGAAATATGCCGGATTCACATCCATACAAAGAACGTAAAAATCTCCTTTTTCTACCTCCTCTTTTCTTTTTCCTTTATTCCATCACTAACATTTTATGTAGGCTAAATATGGGAAAAAACACATTCATTCACTCATATCTACTTTCGATAATCCGCTGTCACGCTTAACCCATACATGTGTTTTGGATCCGCCGAAATGGGAAACAGTGACAGTAAAATACTGAGCCTCCAACATCACTTTCGGGAATTTGACAGACTAAGTCAAACATAATCTAGTTTTCAACAGACAGTTTTGGCACAATACAAGTTCTTCCGGGGGGGGGGTCTACGCTTTTTAGCCCTGTAAGTTGCTCCACGTAAGCACATAAAAGCAAGCTAAATGAGGAAAACATTTTCTATTTTTTGTCAAGCAGTAATCGCACTGGAAAGAGGTAGGTGGTCAGCTTAGATGATTAAGCTGTGGTGGTCAGTCAGAGTATACCTAAAACAGAACAGCACGAGTCCAGGCCCGTCATTTAGACAAATCAAGGTTTTTCAGAGAACTCACTAGCAACTAGGTTCGTAGACTTGCTCATTAGAATCCTTCGTGCGTACTCTACTTCACGGTAGAAAAAGTAGTATTTACGAAGGCTCGTCAAACTAGAAACACAAACGAGCTACCCGTAGGTTGGAAGAGTGCTGGTGTCATTATCTCGGCTTTCATGCCTTTGGTAATTTTGCTCCGAGATATGGGACACACTACCACACTGTCAGAAGTTTCGTAACAGATTGCGCATAAAACTTTCAAGAATAACACCTTTTCACTTAGAAAAAAGTGTTATGACCAATTAAGTTTATACTATTTCATGCCCAGATCTCCAACAACACCTTCAATAGGTAAAAATACTACACTGTCAGAAGTTACATAACGACAACAGCAGGATGCACGGTTTCAACAGATAACACTTTGGGATGTTACATGTCACGTTTCTTTCGTTCCCGTTAGTATTTTTACCAATTGAAGGTGTTGTTGGGGATCTAGGGACGAAATAGTGTAAACTTAATTGGTCATAACACTTTATTTCTAAGTGAAAAGGTGTTATTTTTCAAAGTGTTATGCGCAATCTGTTATGACACTTCTGACAGTTCAATGATGAGAATGATAAATTTATTTCCCATTTATATGACAGAAAATTCGTCTTAAATGGAGTACAAAACAAATAAAAAGGAAAGAAAGAAAAAAGAAGACAAACAATCGATCTACTTTAGCTAAATACATAAAACACAAGAACTGCATTACAACATAGCAGGATTTAAACTATGGCTAGTGTCCAAGCCCGCCGCAAACAGATCGCGCCGGTATTTTGTCTGCTAGTTTGGATCTGTAAGACCGTATTTTGTCGCAACATGGGTGTTCCTAATCACTGATACACCCGTATATTTTGTACTGTTCATCGATATGGTTTGGTACTTTTCCTTCTATTCTTCGTCAAATCCGTGTGATCCAGAATAACGCTATTAGAGCTTTTTGTGGAGTATGGAATTGTGAGTCGATGAGATCAGTATACAGGGAAATAAATATAATGCCTGCAGCTGGATTGCGTGATTTTTACACGCTGATTTCCGTTTACAAATATTATAATGGGTACCTTCCAGATTGTTTTGAAGATATATTTTGTGAGAGGTCAGACGTTCACCAACACGATACTCGGGCAAGAGGTGATATTCAGGTTCCTCGTTTGATTTCCAGTAGGTCCTCGTTCTCGATTATTTATAGAGCGTCTAAGCTTTGGAATAAGCTTAGTAGAAGTTCAAAAGAATTAGGTAATTTTGATCAATTTAAGTCAGAGCTACGTTTGGAGTTGCTTGGTAGGTACACTATCAAAATGGATTAAGGAAAGTTATTTATATTTTTTTTTTGTTTTTTTTGCTTTGGGATTAGAAAACATAATGTTTTATTGCAGTGTAAGTAATTGTGTTGAGTGCTTTGGTACATGGTTTCATCCTCTTATCCCTTACTTGAGTAAAAGAAAAATCCAAATTCTTTTTCTGTGTTGTTTAATAGCACATCCTCGCAAGTAATGCTTTTGCTGTGCTATTTACGTATCTTCGATTGTCTTGCTAATAAAACTATTCTACTACTAACAATCTCAATGAAATAATAACAATTTCAGTAATATCGTTCTTAAAATAAATAGATCCGATACATTTCTCACCAGTCCATAAAGGCTATGGGATCAAGTAGATCAAAAGAACTCCCTACCGCAGTTTTATGTGATGCTGCTAAGGAACTCACTGTCTGTGATTACTTATGAATTAAGTTGTGGCCAGATATGTAAATAATAAGAACGTATTTAGCTTTAACCTGTTGGAATTTGGCCGATTTATTGTTTCAGTACGAAAAGCTTCAGAATGACCGAAAATGCTAGTGTATGCTGTGTATGTGTATATATGTTTGCTTTAGTCTAAGTTAAGCTGACCCACAAATTTAAAGCCGAATCTCGAGCAAAAACTAAGGTAGATACTTCATACATGCCAGTACTTTCTGTCCCAGGGTTGGCTGATCTCACTTCCTCTGTTAGTGTAGTTTCCAGCAACCTCCAAGGCAAGTCCAAGGGTATGGTGCACTTTTGTTATTTTCATTATAATAATAATACGATAAGCCATATCACGAAAAAAAAACAAAGAATAACAGGCGAAAATGGCTACAACAAGCCATTGGTCTTTGAAATTGGTCTCAGAACTTTGTCACCATAGCCTAAATGTTATCATAGTTTCTATGGCAATCCTTGTAACATTCTTATAACTTACCAGAGTTTGCTTTTTCAAAGGGGGAACTCCTCCATCAAATACAAAAACTGGCTTGATCCTATAGAAAAGGAGCTTGCATATCCTGTGGTAGAGCCCAAGGAGATGGGCATTAGGTAGAGGCTGACCATTTGTATCTCGAAATCCTTTTGTAGCTTGATGCAACCAGATAGACACATCTGGAAAAAATACAGATAGAGCAGGCACACTGATCAACTTCTACGAAAACTATAGCCTGCTTCTTTTTGAAAACCGCAACACGAAAGGTTGCTAGGTGGATACATACTAGAAGGCGTAGCACATCACAATATAAAAAAATCAAATAAGCTGCATACTGGTAGTAATGGTCTTTGAAATCATGCGGTTTTGCACAGGCTTCTGTCTCAGAATTTTTCTCTACAACTTTTAGTGGGGTACAGTGCCTTTTCTCCCTGGACACTGTCCTTACTAACTAGTTAGCAGCACCAACCCTGTTGCCAAAACTTAGGCAATGTGCCTTCTATGTTTGTAGGCTAAGCTAGAGTCTAATGCATTAAGCCCTTTTTTGTAACTATGCTCCACTATGCTCAAACGCTTAGGCATGCTAGCAGCAGTGGTGCCATTTCAGTGAAATCATAGGGGAGGGAGTTGGCAAAGGTAAATTTCGGGCCCCAATCCCAGATTTATTGCACAGGCTCAAAATTTAATAACTCATTAATGGATGAATTTAAAGTAGTCTCTGAATATATTTTAAATGAATTTTGCCTTTTTATGGAACTTGCAGCCTCTGGCTGAAGTGCCATATACCGACAGCAATTATGTCTGTCAGTCTAGGCCACTATTGTAATCTCTTAATTGTTCGGTTTCCTCTGACCTGGATTTCTGGTAATCTCGTGATTCTGAGGTTTCACACGTAACAGTCAAAACTCATGTCTGTTAGGTTTCCACCAATTTGTCTTCCTGCTGATTGCCTGAGCTTGCTGTTTCACCCAAACTGGCTGTCATGTTGTCTCTTAGATCTGCGGAAACTCTGTACAGTGTGGTCAGGCTCTGATAGTAGGCATTGATGCAATAGATCTAGCAGGGGATAAGGACTTCGTTCTGCTCTAGGCGTACACAGGCTAGAACACTAGTGCACTAACAATCTTGTCAGCCGTCTGTCAAGCGGTCTGTCCCACCTTTTCGAGTTAGGGTACTTCCTACTGGCTTCCTACTCCTGAGGAGCCAGGAGTTCTTGGGGCCGGGAAGGGAGGCATCCTGGAGCAGTCTGTCCTGGAGCCTGCCTGGAGCTACCCTTGAGCCTGAGGCTGCTGAGGGGTAAAAAAGAAGGTCTATACCAGGTCTATACTCATTAAAGCTGAATAGACTGTTTAGGGTATGAACACAAGCTGAATCCATATCAGATCTTCACTGCTGACTCTACCGGCAGTAGGACTAGTAATGTCAATCAAAACCTAATACCTACCAACTGCTAAGATCTTGTTTTCCAATGACTCAAGAGGCACAGGCTTTCCAACAGGACCAATCAAATTCCACAAGCCATGCACTCCCATGATTAAAAATTTGACTCAGAACTCACAGTCTGCCTAATTATAACTGAGCAATTAAAGACAAATATTTAGGCCAGTCAGTCCTGAGTCAGTCAGTCACATTTCCCCATGGGTTTAAATGAAACGTTGCCATACGCCGGTCGATGCAACAAAGCGAAGAAATATATCCCTAAGCTTTGCAGGGGAACAAACTAATAAAATGAGAATGTGGACAATTCTTACTACTTTTATGTTTACTATTTCAGTAATAATTGTTTATAATATGTGTATGGCTTACTAGGACTTATTAAGTTATTTGAAATTTTAGACTTTTGAAACTTTGGGCAGGGTCGTCAGGAATTTCAACCTTGGTCTCGCACACACAATGGAGGCGAAAGATTTAAACGGCCTAGAAAGTGCAAGGAATGCTCTGTTTGTCCAGTCTGAGCAAGGACAGGCCCTGGAATCGGAAATCAAAGGTATAAGTTCTTCTTTGGTTGTTTTACCTGTCTTATTCTTCCAGTTATTCCTCCTCTACTTGATTGCTGCATGTTACACTAGAGCCATATTCAGCTCACCAACAATTGTGTATAAAGCATAGAGAGATTGTAGCCTACCTGATGACAGTGGAAGTAGCATAAACAAATAATACAATATTGGGGGCTATAGGACTTTCGAATTTGAGTCAGATTGAATTCTCGGTGTTTCGAATGCACTGTATTGTCTGTGTATTGTTGGCCTTTAAATTATTCGAAACGTGAAGCAGTCTACCACAAATCACTGATTTTTGGATACCCTATATTATTATTTATTACAGGTTTGTTTCCTTCCCCGAAGTTGAACCAGAAGATTGACAGCCTGACGAGGACCCTTGCCAAAAAGGGCCGAAATATCGCAGATGAAGAATCGTAGCTGACGTACCCGTTGTAAACATTGTTTGAATAAATGTTTCAAAGTCAGCTTGGGCTCAAAGAATACCTATGCCAAACGCTGGGTATATCTAGCATTTGGCATAGCCTATGCCTAATGCTGGACACCCTATGCCCAGCCTATGCCAAACGCTAGATACCTGTTGGCTGCCTGTTGGTAACCTAACCCTGACCTACCTCAATACAAAGGATTTCTGATTGGCTGATTTTTTAGCTTGGCTGATTTTTAAGCTTCACTCAAATCATCAATATTTTGCTGGGTCACAGTATCCGGCACCTGGTATAGTGTATCCAGCGTTAGGCATAGGGTATGCCAAACGCTAGACATATCCAGTGTTTGGCATAGGGTATCTAAAAATCAGGGGTTTGTGGTTGACTGACTTGAAGCCTGCATTAAACTGACTTTTTCGTGCTAGTATAATCAAATTTTTTCAAAAAGTGAAATAAGAAATGAAAGCTTCAGGGCTTCAAACTCTTACTACAAAAATAAATCTTTCTTCCTGTTGGTTTGTTTTGGCACAATGAATAACCAGGGCCAGGCAATAACCAGGTCATAACCGACCAATAGGATGTGACACTTGATAATTGTTTTCAAACTTCGGATCCCAGTCAGCTTAATCAACTCAAACTGACATCAAAGGTCTTATTTTCAAGGAAACTTTCATACAAAAATGTAATTACACAAACAAGAAAGAGCCAAATTAATATTTCCAACATTTACAAGCCCAAAATAGCTACCAAACAGTAATAATTTAGTTTTGAAGTCTTAAGTCCTTTACCTCCAAATTTTAAATTATTAAGAAAAATATATTAAGTGTAAATTCTTCATATTTATCCAATGCTAATTGTATGAGCTATTAAGGAAATTAAAGATTAGCCTATATCAGTCTACCACAAATCCCTGAATTTTGGATACTCTATGCCAAACGCTGGATACCTTTTGGTAACCTAACCCTGACCTACCTAAATATGAAGGAGTTTTGATTGGTTGATTTTTTAGCTTCACTCAAATCATCAATATTTTACTGGGTTACAGTATCCAGCACCTGGCATACTGTATCCAGCGTTAGGCATAGGGAATGCCAAACGGTAGACATATCCAGCGTTTGGCATAGGGTATCCTAAAATCAGGGGTTTGTGGTTGACTGATATAGGCTAACCTTTAATTTCCTTAATAGCTCATACAATTAGCATTGGATAAATTTGAAGAATTTACACTTAATATATACAATTTACCTTGTGAATTACAGCATAGAATTGAAGTGGTGTAGGAAGGACGTGAGGTACTTGTCGGTTGAATGTGTGTTGGGGCGAATAAGTTTTAAACAGTTTACAGCTGCTGCTTTGTGTCTGCTGTCTGATCGAGTTGGATTCGGTAATATAGTTCTGTGAAGGTCTGAGGTCAGGCACTAAAGTCCGAAGTCCATAGTCAATTTGTGTTTTCTATCAAAGACTAGAGAGACCAAGCTTGGCCTTTTAAAAAAGAACCCAAGTACTTCACCTGTGGACTCTCTTCAAAACAAGTTCACTAAGTCCAATAGTTCGAATATCAGGGATTTGGAAGGTACCGTGATAAAAATCATGTAATCGCACTTTGGCACCATTAGAACCATGTTGTAAGCCTAGGCTGTCGAGTTCAAAAATATACCAGAGATATTACAGCCTACACGGATCTCCATCAACTACAAAGGTCATCTATAAAATCACTGAATAAAAGTGGTAAGATAATTCCCCCCTGAAGGAAACAACTGTAAACAATTATAGGATAATGTAGAAGGATGACTAGGGGAATCAAATGGGGACATAAAGGTGTGCCTTTGACAGTTACTTAAGGTTGAACATTGCCAGATAATGTACTTGCTGCAATAAACTCCTTAAGACCTCTGAGTTTATGGTTATTTATTGTTTCATCTTTATGAAAACTGCAGTGACCTAATCGAGATTTTTGTTCAGGTCAGGTTGACAGAGACTGTTGAAAATCACTGGAATCTGTAGGATGGTGGAGATTCGAACCCATTGTACCACTTAATTTCATACAAGCAGAAGAATTAACAGAGCGTGTATCTCATAGGAAACCCTGATAAATTGCCTTCCGGCCAAGTGCCATATACCGACCACTTTTCCGTCGGTCCGTCAGGTCTGTCGGTCGGTTAGTCCGCTGATTGGGAGTTAGGGTACTTCCAGATGCGCTAGGGTGATGAAACTTGGCAGGCATATCAGGGACCCGACCAAACTAGCATGGAAATAGTCTCTTCCCCGTTCCGATCACCGTGGGGGGAGTGGACGGAGGGGGAATCCGGAATATTGACGTATTTGTTAACTTTTGTACGGGGAATCGGATCTTAATGAAACTTGATATCTGGAAAAACCTCGTGTCTCAGATGTCACAATTCATGTCCGAAATAGATCCGGTGACTTTTGGGGGAGTTGAAGGGAGTGGGCGGAAATCGTGTGACATTTCAGAGTGGACGGATCGGGATGAAACTTGGTGGGAAGAACAAGCGCAAACCTAGATAAATAATGGGCATGACCGAACCGGATCCGGCACTGGGGGAGTTGGAGGGAGGGTTCCGAAATTCTGGTGATCCCGAGTTAAGATGCTTCCACATGTGCTAAGACGATGAAACTTGGTAGGCATATCAGGGACTCGACTAATTTAAGTTAAGAAAAGTCGTTTATCCGATTCGACCTTCTTGGGGGGAGTGGAGGGAAGGGGAATCCGGAATCTTGAGGTATGTCTAACTTTTGAACGGGTGATCGGACCTTAATGAAACTTGATATTCGGATAGAACTCATGTCTCAGATGTCCCAATTCATGTGCGGACAGGGTCCGATCAGTATGGGAGGAGTCGGGGGGAGGGGACCGGAAGTTTTGTGACACGCTTAGAGTGTAGCGATTGAGATGACGCGTGGTGAGAAGAATAAGCATAAACCCTAGATATGTCAGTGACAGAGCCGGATCGGATTCGGGTACTCTGGCAGTGGTGCTATTTGGGGGGGGGGGGCCATGCCCCCCCCCCCCCCTGAATTTGAAAGGGGCCCAAAATCCGTGGTTTTTTGTCTATATTCCTTGTTGTTTGACATGCTGAAGTAAAGACATTTATCAAATCGTAAATTTCACACTGCACCGCACAGTTAGTAGGCTAATCTGGTTTTGAACCAAAATCTTTGTATTTTAGCAGAAAACAGGCTGAATTTTTTATTTTATTTTTGCCTGCAGCGCTCATTTTCAAGATAATCTGGTGTTTGTTAGCTGTTTAACCCCATATCCGAACTCAAAAGATCTCGTGAATCCAGATCTACTTCTCGAGATTGCGGAAAAATCTCGATAGGGTTTCGATCGAATGCCTCAGAGGGTCAAAAGTCGCTTATTCTGTCAGATGGGTAGGCATCAAACTCCAGGTAACAGCATGCTCCAGTGAACATTTTTATTTGTGAAGGGTCTTTGAACAACGCGTGATTCTTGCATATGCACATTATGGTATATTTTAAAACTACTTTAATTTTACCCTAAAAAAGCAATTAAATTTTGAGTGTGAGCAAAAAAAAATCTAGGATGGGGGCCCAAAATGGGTGTTTGCCCCCCCCACCCCCCTGAGGTTTACTGAAATGGCGCCACTGCACTCTGGGGGAGTTGGAGGGGGGGGCCGGAATTCCGGTGTTCTCGATTTGAGTACTTCAAGATATGCTAGGACGATAAAACTTGGCTTGAACATTAAAGACTTGACAAGATGAACTTAGAAAGTGTCATTTCCCAGATCCGACCATCCTTTAAAGTACCCTACTCATCTTAACCTTAAAGTACCAAAAAATATTTAAGCAAAATATACATTTTCATGATCCCAGTGAGCCCATGATCATTTTTGCCTCGTGGGTTTTGCATAGAAATGAATTTCTAGCACCCTTTAAGTGTGCATCTTAACCGAAAAGTTAAAAAAAAAAGTAAATACATTCATGTTCCTAAAGGACCCAGGATCATTTTTGCCTCAAGGGTACTGATTACAGATGAATTTCTAGCATCCTTAATGTGCGCAGCATCACAGCCAACTGCAACAATAAAATTCTTTTTAACAAACGATACAGTTCTAGTGATTTCCAAGGGTCCATGATCATTCTTATCTCAAGAGTTTTACTTACAAATGATCACAACTTGATCCTACTTTTATCTTCTTGCTTAGCCTTGCAAGTGCCATATGAGCTTCTAGCTCTTGTTTCTCCACAGACTGTAGTTGTGGAATTTTTTCCAGGTTACGGCTGGAATGATGGAAGAGTTGACTATCAGAAGCTGTTACAAAGCTATGCCAGTACAGGACTTCAAGCCTCAAATTTTGGTGCTGCCGTTACAGAAATTAACAAAATGGTGTGTACCTTGTAGGCTACTCTTAATTACCTAATTTATATGCAACTCTGGAGGGCTTAAAGCCCTTTGGTTTCGTGTGATGTCAGTACGTCCTCCTAAATCCGATGACGAATTGCCGCCAGACGCGCTAGAGGAACAATAACAATCACACGTGAGATCGGGGGATAAGTTATCTGACAGGTGAATAAGCGATTAGGCTTTCGCTTCATATCGAGTCGCGCATTAGCCCCGTTGAAAAGTCAGCCAGCACTCGGCACTGAAGTCGGAAGCCAGGAATGACAAACTTGATTACGCTTGACAGAACAGTGTTGGGAAAAGCGAAAGGAGGGAAGAGGCATTTTAAACAGTTTTAAACATGGTTAGGCCTAAGAGGAATTGAAAATAGCAAAACAAACCTGGATAAACGTACACCAAGAAGTAACGTGCATTGTTTTCTTTACGATAGCGCACCTAGCGGCCAAAAAAGAACTAATCTGAGAGGAATTTTATGAGGGACGTATAGGTATCCTGCTTGATATCTTCAAATGGAGATGATATTTTAAGATAAGTAGACTGGTCAGCTAAAAAATCTCTTTCAGTGTATTTCAGCCCCTCTTCGTAAGGATCGTAACTTTCGTTCAGTATGTTCAGACTTTTAGCAAAGGTCTGAGAGGAACCTTGTCAAAAGTTCTGAAATACTGCCAAGAAAAATTTCGTTGACCAATTGGTTTACATTCGTCAGCATGATTTGTAGTCAGCTTGGTCAGAAGTACTTACGTCCCTGCTGGAATGCGTCCCTTTTGGGGATGATAACTTAAAGGGTTTAAATCGGAAGTATTCTAGCATCTGCAACGTCTAAATAAAATAAGCAGTGACGCCAAGAAGCCGTGACGTCATGCGTAAGTTGCGACGGTAAGGAGGGTGGAACACGGTCATAGTGATATTAGCATGCTGACAGTACTTCAGCTTCCTTACGCTACGGCTTATGGTATGGCCTGTTCATGCCAGTTATTTTCTAAGTCAAAGTATGTTTGTGTAAATCTGGCCGTCTTGGCTTTTATTAGCCTATCCTCCTACACTCATCCATCTTTCCAGATCTCAAAGCGAAATGAACCTTTAGACGAGGACAAAACAGATGACTTCGAAACAGACGCTTTTGCAAAGAGAAGATCAAATTGTACACTTTTTCTTGGTTATACCTCCAATATGGTATCGTGTGGAATTCGAGAGACTTTGACATTCCTGGCGAAACACAGAATGGTAATTTTTTTATTTTTATTTTTTTTTATTTTTTTTCCAGATCACAGAATCTCTCCCACTCTGTCCCAACCGTCATCATAATTTTCCCTTGACCATCCTCTTTACCTCTTCCTTTCCAACCAACTACAGTAACAAAATGTTCCTATTACAAGAGCTGTTATTTTTTAGAGTGGATAAATCGATATCCATCAGCCTTGATTTTTCTTTCGATTGTAGTTGGTCAACCTGTAACCGTATCTGGTTTGTGTGCTGAACCAACAATGAAGACGCATGGCGAGAAATCTGGTCGAAGTGGATTTGACCAACAGATCTCTGGATCCGTGTGGTGTTGTTTATCTATATCTGGTTTGTGTGATCATCCAACAATGAAAATGCTTGGCCAGTTGTCTGGTCAAAGGTTAGCCTACAGAAACCATGTAAATATAGGGAGTCACTTCCTAAAACGGAGAACACGGTGAATGCCTTTGTATGGATTGTACGGATCTACGTCCTTGCCAGGCTTATTCATGTACGCAATTAGCCTGTAAACTCCGTTAGTCTGTGTCCACTTCGTTTTCTCTTTCGTTTTTTTTTTAAATAATCGCATTGCTTACAAAAAAAAAATTATAATTACACTATTTCTTAAAGGACACCTGAATGAAGAGTACCAAGTATCATCCCTATCTGTATGACTTCCGTTAACATTGCCTGCAGAAAACCCAATCCAAATACGAAATAGTGTTTCCAAGCTATGATTTTTGCTCCATTTTGCATCTGTCCTTATTTCAGTACCGAACAATTTTAAAAATGAACAAATGTCTCCAATCAACCCTTCTTCTGGAATATTTGTTAACCAGTTAAGCCCAAACGTATATCTAGAAGAAATTCCAATACGATCCGGCCAGCGCTGTACAAGATTTGAATGAATTGCGCTTTTTGTCTTGGAGTCTGCATGTGCAAACCTCCAGAAAAGAACACTATTTTGAAAACGTCACGCTCAGAAGAAGAACTCTCTCCGTGGCCATGTCTGTAAATGCATTCTCCATGGTGTGTTCAAGTATGGTTTCATCGTTCAGGTGTCCTTAATGCTAGTCTTATCCGCAATTAAACTCAGAACTGGTCACAGGATATAAAGAACCTTCCTTTAAACGAGCGCTAACATTCGTTTTTCAAAGAACAACTACACCAATTCCCCTAGTCGACTCGCTGCCGAATTTCCTTTTTGATGATGGTAATGGTAACCAGAGCATTCCCCATCCGTGGGGACCCGCCAAAATGCGGGTGGGAGTCCATGTGACAAACAAAAACGCGTGGACTTTACCGTTGGAGTCCCATGGGAACAGTGAGAACATCTCTTTAGTTGTGAAGTATAGCCTACAGAGGGAAGTGCAAGTGGAAACGAGAGTGGTAGCCTTAGTAACTAGTTTGTCGGGGGAGGATTCGTGTGAGGTTCGAACACTTTTTTGGAGGTTAGGAATGATGAAGTTGTTTAGTTGAGTAGAGTAGAGTAGAGTAGATTTTTAATTCTAAAAAGTAACTTTCACAGCGTGAACGCCGAATTTGACTTCTACGTCCAAACATAACTAAACACTCGAATCAGTTTGTCATTTCAATAATAATTGCAACACAATTCGTAAACAGATTCATCAGATTCAACGGATTGTAGTGATATCTGAAGGAGCAGGAATAATAGTTGCGTTTTTGATCCAGATTCTGCGTGCGATTCTCCTCGCAATTTCGCGTTTTTGGACTATTCAGATGAATCGAATTCTCCTTTTCTTGCGTTTTTGTCAGAATCGAGAACGAGGAAAGCTTCGCGATTCTGCAGAATCGAAGCTGCTCCGATGGTGAATTCTCGAATCTCCTCTCTCCGTTCTCCTCCCTGATTGGTCAACGGAGTGCGGGTGTTCAGTATGCATAAACACGTATACCGGGTTGCGGACGAGCTGCCAAATTAGGGTTTTTGTCAAAAGCGAGAATGCAGAAGCCGGAGGGGCAGAAACGGTAGTTTTTACGAGAATTCAGAAGCGAGAACGGAGAATTGAGAATTCAGATCAAAAACGCAACTAATGTATTGAAGCAGGCTGACATTGTCCGAACCCCGCTACCTGCGTCGTAAAACGCAATGACGTTTATTTATCCAAAAATTCTTCATTGCGAAAAATAGCATAGGAAAATGTCAATAAAAATTCACTAACGTGCAATTACATAATCTGGATTGGACAAGCATCACGCTAAGAAGTTAGGCAAGGAACAAGAAGTTGAAAGGGCTGTAAGGGGAAAAAATGGACCTGGCCTGAGTGCCGTGAACTAATACACAGCTGTTTTCAGATTGACTGCATTGTGACAAGCGCTGGTGGCATCGAAGAGGATTTCGTAAAGTGTTTAGCACCAACTTATTTGGGAGATTTTGGTTTAGATGGAAGAACCCTTCGTTCTCAGGGGATCAACCGAATAGGAAACATGCTTGTGCCGAATGATAATTATTGCAAATTTGAAGATTGGGTGATGCCAGTACTTGACAAGATGCTTGAAGAACAAAATAGTGAGGTAATTTTCTGTTATTATTGATAGCAAAAAAAGGCTCAAGCCTCTACAAAACTCAACGAAAATTGTTAACACAATACTTGTCGTTTCCGACATAGTTGTCACGGGCGTCGTTTTAATAAGACACGGTACGATATTTATTGATTCTACGGTAGAGGAGTGCTTATTTTAGCGTCGCTAAATAGTGAACGGTCGCCAAAGAAATACCAAAACCCCATACCAGGCAACTTTGTTAAAATTCAAGAATAAATCAGCAAATCCAACGCATAACAATTTGTTTATTCCCAAAGAAGACATACACAGTTGGATGTTAGCTGATATCACGTTTTTGGATCCCAGAACATAAGTGGAACGAATATATAGAGGGATCGCAAACGTTGTCCGTCTGTCTGTTCGTCCGTCGGAATTTTTTTTTTTTTAAAGCTAATGAGATAGTCGATTAAGGTGTAAGACGACATGCAGAACACGAATATGAAAACCATTTTCTTGCCGGACAAGTAGTTCACCCGGAATCCGGCCTAAACCGGAAAGTTTGTTAAAAGTAAAAGTTTTATCTGAAGATGATTAGATGTCCGGTTTAGGGGTAAGGGGACATGCTGAATTCGAATCTGAAAAACGATTTTCTCGTCGGACAAGTAGATCGCCCGGAATCCGGCCAAATCCGGAAAAATTTTTAAAAGTAAAGTTTAAATGAATTTCATTAGGTGTTCGATTTACGGGTAAGAAGACAGGCTGAATTCGTGTAGGACAATCATTTTCTACTTGGACCCATAGTTCGCCACAAATCCGGCTGAAATCGAAAAATTTGTTAAAGGTTCAATTTTTATCTGAAGTTGATTAGAGGTTCGACATAGGGGTAAGGAGATGCCTGAATCCGTTTTTGAACTTCATTTTTTTTTTGCAAGACAAGTAGTACGCCCGGAATCCGGCTGAAACCGGAAATTTGGCAGAATTAAAGCAGGAACGTTCGTCAAAGTAGATATGACGCAGTCTAAAGGGATAAACACACATGGTGAATCAATATTTGAACTTGGTCTTCTCAGATGATTACCATTTGCCTTAATCTGTTTCTAAATTTTTATTAGTAACGTGCCAAAGGAGTGGCGAAGACTGGACCTCTATAAGACCCGATTGTCTGGATCAAATATTAAATTTTTGAAATCCCATCGAAACTTTTAGAAAACAAACCTAGTGTAGTGAAACAGTTAGAGAAGTGTTCAGATAAGCATACCTCTACTGTACAAAGTCCTAGGGCCATCGTAAGACTGGACACAGCACACACAACGAGACCAAAGGTTTCGATGGGATCCCAAAATTTTCAGTTCAGATCTATTCAGATATCTGTTTTGCGCTCTCAAATATTCAGATATGGATTCAGCATATGGTTTACCCTATAGCCTATATGTCGTATCTCCTCTTCCTTACTTCTGCCCAACTTCCAGTTTCGGCCGGATTCCGGACAAACTACTTGTCCGACAAAAAACTAAAGCTCAAAAATGAATTCTCCTCACCCCTACATGGAACCTCTAATCAACTTCATATTAAACTTTTACTTTCAACAAATTTTCCGGTTTCAGCCGGATTCCGAGCGATCTATACGTCTGGTCACAAAATGATTGTCATATACGAATTCAGTATGTGTTCTTACCCGCAAATCGAACATCTTATCAAATTTAAATAAAACTTTTACTTTTAACAAATTTGCCGGTTTTGGCCGGATTTCGGTCGAACTAATTTTCCAGCGAGAAAATAATTTTCATATTCGGACTCAGCACATCTGCTTGCCCCTAAATCGAACTTCTTATCAACTTCATATTAAACTTCTACTTTTCACAAATTTTCCGGTTTTTGCCGGATTCAGGGTGAAATATTTGTCCGGCGAGAAAACAAATTTCATATTCGAATTCAGCATGTCTCCTTGCCCCTAAATCAACTATCTAAATAGCTTTCAAAAAATATTTGTTTTGCCCCTTAATTTGAAACCCCTCCCCCACCCTCAAATATGGGGCTACAGAGCCTATCTTCGAACTTGACCTGTACTTTGACCTAAAGGATCCTCCCACCAAGTTTCTTCAAAATATCTCAATCCCCTCGAGAGTTATCGTGCGGACAGACGGACAACTTTTGCGATGTCGTAGGTATCCCTGCACTTACGTTTTGGGATCCCAAAAATACGTAGGACAGCAAACCAACCCACACCTTCTTATTATAACACTCCCTTGTGTTAATGCATAATCGGAAGTACAAATAGATCCCATCTATCATGTTATTGGCCATATTTATGACAAGACGTCGGTATAAATGTCGCAAAATTGTATATACTTGTAGATTGTTATGTTATGACGTTATGTTTTGACGCAAAAACAACCCATTGTCCGTTACTGTTTTTTAGATTGTATTAAATTGAACTGAATAGACCTTTTCCTTGGTGACAACAATTGCTGATGTCACAAATCACACTTCAGGCTCGTCCAGCAACAGTGACATCGACTTCCCGAGCGAAAACCATCTCTTCCGGAAACGAGTTCCCTCCTGTTACAGTGGTGACAGTGGACGTCTCGCACTCTGAGGGAATACGGGACTTCCGCGTTCGGAGTCCTTGGGAAATTATGAAAAGACGCTTAAAGGATGGCTGGAGTTCTGTAAGAACATCTTAAAAGGGAAAGACTTGGCGTAAAAACATGCTCGTCCGTACCAGGAGATAAATATTGAACAATAGAATAGTTTTAACGTTTTCAAACAATGTTTACAACGGATACGTCAGCTACGATTCTTCATCAGCGATATTTCGGCCCTTCTTGGCAAGTGTCCTCGTCAGGCTGTCCTCTGGGTCAACGTCGGGGAAGGAAACAAACCTGTAATTATTTATTAGATTACAGGTTTGTTTCCTTCCCCGACGTTGACCCAGAGGATTGACAGCCTGACGAGGACCCTTGCCAAGAAGGGCCGAAATATCGCTGATGAAGAATCGTAGCTGACGTATCCGTTGTAAACATTGTTTGAATAAATGTTTCAAAGTCAGCTTGGGCTCAAAGAATATTTATTTAACGTTTTCATTGTACCATTCGTCGCTTAGCAACTGTCGAGACATATTAACAGCCTAGCCACATTCGTTAGATCGCTCCGGTGCTTGGATGCCAAATTTGTGTGTGTCAGCTACTATTTAAGTACAAAATCAAAGTACTTGTGTCTTGCTCAATTACAACTTTCCGGGAATACTTAAAGCTTAACTGAAAAGCAAACTTATTTTTGCATCAATCAGTTGAATACATCGAGTTATTGGGATTCTGCTAAGAGATATTATGATTTTCCACTATCTGCTCTCGTAGTGAGGTTCAGAATATCTACGGCTGTCCCCACAGCTCAAATTCTACTATGACGCGGAATATTTGAATCTGAAAACAAACGCGGCTTTTCAGTGGACGGTGATAAGCTTGGTGAAGACTCCTTAGTGCCTGAACAAAAAAAATTCATAAAGCTTTTTCGTCAAGCAAATGACACAGGTAGAACCACAAATCTGACAGGGAAATTCCACTATCTGAAATGGATTATTCGTGAATAGTGGAGCAACGAAGTAACGCATTTTCATCGGGTCTTCAAGCTTCTTTAAGTGAATAAGTGAGGGGTAACAAGACTGTCCCACCTCTGCCCTTTTCTGTTAAACTTTAATACTTATTACCTACCATAATAAATTTGCAAGTACTGTCTCAAATACATTCTGCTTACACTGTAAAAAATCCGAGTAAGGATTAAAGTTAACTGCAGCATTTACTACTGGGATTAATCTTATCTCTACTGGGAAGTTAGAGATAATCTTACCTCAGTAGAGACGAGACTGATACCAGTATCAAACACTGCACGATTTTTTTTACAGTTTAGATCACATCGTTGAAATGCTTCTTTTAAAGGACAACTCTTACTAGAAATGATATTTTCCCTATGAAATGAATCAGAAAAAGAGTTTTTGAAAATACCATTACTTTCCACCTAAAACCAGCGATTCTCTTGTTAGCGCTTGTCGACTAATATACAGCCTTCCTGCTCTCCGACACGGCGGCTGGGCGCAAAACATTTGAAAACTGAACGTGCCTTGGTTGAAAATTGGGAAAACTAAGCAAGTAAAAGAAGTAACAAACAGAAGATTATCATATCCTTATGCGTGAAAGAGTTGTCAGCGGACGTTGAAGATTCCGACAAACTTTTCGTTGAGTGACGGGGAAACTCGGCTAGGCCGAGCTAGCGGCCTAGAGCGGCCATTAGCGGCCGAGAAAGCGCTAACATTTCATAGTTACGAAACGAAACAATGGAGAAAGATCGGGATTTTAGAAGCTTCTTCTTTAGAAGAAGGCAGAATAAGCAAGAGGGGTCCTTTAAAGCATTTATCCAACAGTGTTTAAGAGCTTCAGAAAAAAACTAATGAAACTTGGGCAGTCTGTAAAGGACGCTACGTCCTTGGTAAGCGTGCAGGCTACTAGATGGTGGGAGCATCATTTAAAGCTGCGTAGACTATGCTCTCTCAGCTTGCAGTACTTGGAAGTACCTCTTAGTTACAAGTAGTGTACTTAAAACTCAAGTAGCCTAGGTACTAGGCTAAGTAGCTTATAAGCCGTCGCAATCCAACTTACGTTAAACGGAATACGTATGTAGCGTTTGGCATGCCTCGCTGACTGCAGAGCAGGCTGACAAAATTGAGACAATCCAGAAGCGGGCATGCAAGATAATTCTGGACCGTCATACACTGACTACGAGTTCAGCCTTTCAAAATTGGACCTAACCCGTTACTTAGCCAGTGCAGACACAGCTACTGATGAAAGTTGGGATGTCACCATTGTGTTCCGAGCACCACAGAGGAATTCTACCAGACTTCCAGAGCCCAAGTTCGCGAGCAAAAAACGCGATCTTCGAAAAAAATCGGGCATCAGCTGCTAGAAATACACCCAGATGCCTCGTCAGAGAGATTTCTTAAGTCCTATGTACCGTACTTTGTGAAAAATTACAGTTCGACCACTTGATTGATTGACTTCTAATTGTATATAAATATAATGAGCCTGATTCGTAAGTGTATTGATGTGCAAGTGTATTATACCTTGTTCTTATATTGACAATCCTATGTTATCACTTTTAAGAGATATTTGGAAATATATGACTGATTGATTGATAACCTAGATTCGTCTACTTAGGGGAATCTAGATACATGCACGCTGCACTTGGTGTGGCGCATCAGCTAGGAGTCTAGGGGTTACAACTCTCGATTTTAGTGGAGGCTACAGCAATCGCCCGGTGCCGCAGTGGACGGACGGTGCCGGCACTGTTGCAACGCGTTGGAACATTCAGTGTTTTGAAGAGATGGAAAGATTAATTGCCTAAATTATGACCGGAGTCGGTTGCTGCTGGCCGGTGCTGGGAAATGGTGTACATCAAGTGCCGGGGAGTGGGGTAACCCGTTGTTAGGAATTTCTGGCAATCCAAATTTTTCATTATTCACACGTACCCTCGTTCCGGGCACTTTCCGAATTTTCTGACTAATGTTTTTTTTAGAAAATTGTTTGGACCCCTTCCACGATTATCGAGAGGCTTGGAAGAGAAATTAACGACGAGTCTTCCGTCTATTACTGGTGTGCAAAGAACCAGATTCCTGTGTTTTGTCCAGCTCTCACAGATGGCTCTCTGGGAGATATGATGTTTTTCCATTCTTATAATAAGCCTGGTCTTGTTGTGGATATATTAGGAGGTAAGCGGTAAGATCGTAAAATATAGCGCTTTGCAGGCGTATTGAGTTTGAATATAAGGTTTGAAGCCAAGCTGACCATTCATTTCAAATAAAATAGAAAAAAATGAGATTTTCGGGTTTTTTTCTTGATCAGCTAGTTACCCCTCCAAGATGATGTGCGAGGGATAAATAAAATTTCGGATATTTCGGTTGCACTTCCGGCAAACCGTCCTCAGCGAAAGAAACAAAACTAAATCATAAAATCCACCACAATCACAACAGGAAATCGATGCGGGACCAACAGACAATAAGACGACATGTAACAAAACCAGAAGAACGATGTGGACCGAACGACATGCAGATAAAAATAAAATAACGAAAGATAAAATGTGCGTGTTCAAAGTGTATATGTACAAATCTGTGATTATTTGCAATTCCGAATTCTGTGGATATTTACAATTTACCATCCGTCTGGGAAAGCGCAGAAGCTTTTACCCAGAAAACGGCCCACTCCAAAAATCCACAATATCTTTGACCACTTTGAATAAAACCTTCCACAGAAGGTTTATTTATCCCTCACACATCATCTTGGAGGGGTAACTAGCTGATCAAGAAAAAAACCCGAAAACCTCGTTTTTTTCTATTTTATTTGTATAAAGTTTGGTCTGAAGTCTCTATGAACCCCTCCTTCCGCTCCCTTCTGCCTCCTCTCTTCTAACTATACCTATCCAAAAGTGTATACTTCCGCCACCGTTCAAAACTGCTCGCGAACGACCTGCAAGAGTGGCCTCAGTGGTGATCCCAAAACCCCATCACGTAAAATTTGACCATGCACGGTATGACAAGACGTTTGTACCGTCTTTCGTTGATTTTTAATCTTATTTAGCGTTTACTTTTATATATGACGTTGACATATTTACATATGAGTGTCCCTATCTATCTATCTATCTTTAACCTCAACGTTTGCGACCGCAAAAAGCCTATGCGGAGCGAGTACCCAAACTGGAACCCCGTTCCTACCGTACTGAATGGCACCATAATAGTTATATCCTTAAATTTACTCATGCTTTCAATAGTGAGTTTTAGACTTCTCTTTTGTTTTTCTTTGTGAGTTTATGCTATACCACTCTCAGTCTGAATTATTTATCTTGATGCTTTAATTTGACGTTATTCATTTTGTATCATTTACTTTTACGTAGTCAACACGCCATTTCGCCCCAAGCCACGATTTGTGTCGATGTTTTGAAATAAACTGAAACTCAAACTAACAACGCTTAAAGGACCCCTCGCACTACTTACTGTTTATGGTCCAGTGTTTTCATTAGTTTGATACTTTAAGACCATCTCTGCTTTCTATGACTTACCCACGATTTTGGTTGTTTTAAGACCTTTTCCAGGCCCGTTGACTTCTGGCAAAAATACTGAAGAATTAATCGGTTTTCTGATGAATAAACTTACATGAGATAACCGTCGATGTCATTTCGCGTAGAAAGTAGTGAAACAAAACAAGTGAGAAAATCAGTGTTTGGGGGTTAGAATGTACGAAAAGCAATTCGGGTCTCCGATTTTAGATGGATGGAGCGCAGAGATGGGCGAATCCGATCATGAAATGATTTGAACCTGAGTCGAGGGCTAGGGATGAATCCGATTCCGGATCCACCTTTTCATGCTGAGGATTCGATTCCGACCATAACAAAAATCAGATCGTATAATAGGTTATAGTTTATTAATCAAGAGGTGATAATAAAAAGTACTGATGCCTAAGGCGAATGAGACGGTTAATTGGGCGATTTATAAACCATATTTCAAGGTTTTTATGTGTGGTTGTTATAGTATGGGTTTCCTCTTCGCAATCAGGAATGAATTTCGGGTTCGTTAAGCCCAAAACCACAGTGTGCAAAAATTAGGAAAAGATAAAAAATTGGAGCGGATTCGGAAGATTCAGGGTTTGGAATCCGAGTCCGAATCCAGCCTGACAAGCAGAAGATTCGAATCCGGCCAAAAGGACGAATCCTGGATTCGAATCCGGATTCGGATTCGCCTATCTCTGATGGAGCGTTTGCGGAAATAGGTTGCATCATAAGTAAGAAAGGTCCTTTAACTACTGGAAGCTTACTAACGCTGTTCTTTCGTGCTTTTCAGACTTACGAAGGCTGAACAGAATGGCAATGAAAGCGACTCATACAGGCATGATCATTCTTGGCGGCGGAGTTATGAAGCATCACATTTGCAATGCCAACCTCATGGTATGTATCATATATTTTAGCGGGTAGATGGGGGGGGGGGGGTCGCTGACTTACAAAATATACTTTCGGCTAGGTTTCAAGCAGCAGACCATCGCATAAAGCGCCGCTTTATCATGTCTTTCATACCGGTGGTTTCTTGACCTTTCTGGTCTTTACCGCCTTGTAAAGAAAAAAAAAATGTTAACGAAATCCGGTCTATTTATATCAGGACACAGGTATTGCAAATTCCTACTTTATATCCTCCCCTGGCATAGTAACGGTAAAGTAATTCGTAACTTTCAAGTCCCCGATGTAACAGCTAAGCAGGCAGTGCTTGCCGCAAGCGGTCGGGATCAGCGTTCCCTCGATTTTCGCCTTATCGTCCTTTACTCCGTCTGTTTGAATAAGTTTGTGTTTTTTTTGTTTATTTGAAGTGTATGTTCATTTTCCTTTTTTTTTTTGCTCCACTGCACTGTAAAAAGTTTTGTCCGAGAAAGGATTAAAGTTAACTGCAGTATTTGCTACGGGAATTAATCTTATGTCTACTCGGATAAGAATAATCCGAATTAGAAATAATCGTATCTCAGTAGAGACAATATTAATCCCAGTAGCAAATACTGCAAGATTTGTTTTACAGTGTAGTGTCATACTTGTTTCAGACGCGGGTAATAATAATAGTTTTCACGTTCAGTGATAAGTGCACGCGATAAGTGTGTTGTGGTGCAACATAGTTTTTCCTAATCCGCTGGACTGTGGTCGGTGCTAGAAGGCGGTAAGGCTAAGTGCACACACAGTCCGGTAAGATTCCGCACGCGAAAACGCGCATACGACATTCGCGTCACGATGCCCGACAGGTTTTTCAGATAAAACGAAATTCAGACGTGAAACTTGGCCCCAGGTTTGAAAAATCCACTGCTTAGCCTACAGTCAGATGATGCTGATTGATTGCCGAATGAATGAATGCAGCTGACATTAAATAGGTCGGATAAACAGTTGAAATTTCAAACACAGCTTCTAATTTTTCAATTCTCAGGGCACAATTTCGCATGCGTTTAAAATTCGCTCCGGAAAAAGTAGAATATTTTCTTCTCAAATCGGAACGAAATTATCGGACCGAATCCGCATGCGATGCGTCAAAATTCCGGAGCGGAGAAGGAAATTCGCACCGGACTGCGAAATTCGGACTGTGTGTGCACGCTACTTAAGGGTCTAATATCTGTGTCTTCTTATTGGAAGTTTGGGCCTCAGGCCGGAATGATGAGTATGACATGGCATGGAAAGCTCCGTAGAACTCTTGCCTGGGGCCAAATATGATGTATTCGACCCAGAGCCTAGAATCTGTAAAGTGGATTGGAGATCTGTAGCATAGAGTTTTCGAGAGGACTGTCCCAAGTTACGTAGCCAAGCCCAAGTGAAAAGTCCGAACGATTATACCGGGGCACAAATTTTTAATTTTCTCTTCATTTTGTTATTTTCTTCTCTTGATTCAAGTAAATATCTTTGCGACTTGTCGGGTCTAGATACGTGCTTTAAAGAAAAAGCTCTACTTATGCAACTCGTTATTGTATTTCCAGAACAATAAAAAAGCTGAGGTTGGAATTGCAGTCAGAAGTGGGCTGCTATAGGCCTTATGCAGTTCAAGGCTGACAAAGCTGAATTTTTTAGGACGTAGCCCTATTAGACATAAGATAGAGAACATAAGATAGAGAGCGGAGCAGCAATGATTTCAGAACTCTCTTTTATTAATAAAACTATTCTACTAAAAAAAATAAAAAAATAACAATTTCAATACTTTTTTACAGAGAAACGGAGCGGATTTCTCTGTGTTTGTCAACACTGGCGCTGATTACGATGGGAGTGATAGTGGCGCCAAACCAGACGAGGCCATCTCATGGGGGAAAATCAAAACTACAGCAACACCTGTAAAAGTAAGTAACGACCTCACCTCGTCCTTGTTGCTTAAAAAAGGTCCCAGTAGGGCATATTTTTCAGTCACTGGAGAGGAGGGCAGCATAACTTGCTATTTTCCTTGGTGACTTTCGGGTGTTTCTTCGAAAACGAGTTGAGGCAAAAAGCGAACAGGATTTCGCTTTTAACGTGTTTCTACTTAAGTTATTGGTCCCAGCGTGGAAATCAATCCTGAGGTACTGCTGTCCGAAAGGGGGTCGTGAGACAATTTGCATGGGATTTTAGAAAGTGTTTTGGGGGTTTTTGCCCTATTCTATAGGTTCGATGTAGGAGTAAGGAGGCTTACTGAATTCGTTTTTGAGCTTTAGTTTTTGACAGACAGGTAGTTAGCCGGAATCCGGCCGAAACCGAAAACTTCGAAGATGTAGGTAGGAACTTTTGATCTGTTTCGTCAAAGTAGATATCATTTATTAGATACGAGTAGGATTAATAAATTGCAGCACAAGTACTTAGGACTTTCTTGTTGCTGCAGTAGAATATTAGCCATGTTCTTTTATTTTATTTTCTATATTTTGGTTAAAAATAAAAACCTACCTACCTACCTACGTATAGACGGTATAGGGGTAAACATCTATATCTGTATCTATATCTGAACTTGGTTTTCTCAGGTGATTAGCCATTGGCCTTAATATGTTTCTAAATTTCAGTAGTGAAAATGTGAAATGGGGTAAAAAATGGGGAAGACCGGATATCTACAAGATCCAATTGTCTGGATCAAATAGTAAATTTTTGGGATCTCATTAAAACCTTTCGTCTTGTAAATTGATGAACTAAAAACAAAGGTGCTCCTCAGGCGGGATTTGAACCCACGACGTTCGACTTCCAAACACGGGTGGTCAGAGGAGCCGCAGAGAGCGCATTTCATGACAAGTTGACACGAGTTTTCTTGGGATTTCTGGTGGTCACCAACACATTTAGAGCACCTCGGGGAAGCTTTACAGGGTTTTTTTTTATTTATTTGATTTCAAATAGATGCGGCACAACATTTCATGCGCGAGCAATCAATTGGCACTTGTCATTATCAAATCGTATCGAATCGTTTATTGACAAACCAACTTAGTAGTTTTTTTCGTCAGAAGATGCTAAGTTACGCTGGCTATACAGTAATAAGATAAAAATACATTACACTAATTATTCACTTTGTTGAAAATCTCTGTAAAAAGGGCACAAACAAGTTCATGAACCTTGAAGTTCGTCCTCTGCTAACTAAAAACCTACAACTAAAACATATATACAATTGTCATAGATACAGTAATTCAGGCAAGGTTGTTATGATACAAGGTAAACTGAGGCACAAAACTATTACGGTACCTTTCAGTTTTACGAGCGACAGGTGTGAGTTTTGGTACTTACATAGCTGCTTCTCTTTGAGGTCTAGTTCTTTCCGGTTTAAAGGGTGGAGGAAGGATGTTTCGGTAGAAAGGGTGGGTCACTTTGTTAAAAATCTCTGTAAAAAGGGCACAAACGAGTTCATGAACCTTGAAGTTCGTCCTCTGCTAACTAAAAACCTACAACTAAAACAGATATACAATTGTCATAGATACAGTAATTCAGGCAAGGTTGTTATGATACAAGGTAAACTGAGGCACAAAACTATTACGGTACCTTTCAGTTTTACGAGCGACAGGTGTGAGTTTTGGTACTTACATAGCTGCTTCTCTTTGAGGTCTAGTTCTTTCCGGTTTAAAGGGTGGAGGAAGGATGTTTCGGTAGAAAGGGTGGGTCACTTTGTTAAAAATCTCTGTAAAAAGGGCACAAACGAGTTCATGAACCTTGAAGTTCGTCCTCTGCTAACTAAAAACCTACAACTAAAACATATATACAATTGTCATAGATACACTAATTCAGGCAAGGTTGTTATGATACAAGGTAAACTGAGGCACAAAACTATTACGGTACCTTTCAGTTTTACGAGCTACAGGTTTGAGTTTTGATACTTTCATAGCTGCTTCTCTTGGAGGTCTGGTTCTTTCCGGTTTAAAAGGTGGAGGAACGATGTTTCGGTAGAAAGGGTGAGAAAACAAATTTGGTCCGAAACGCTGACACAGCCGTTCTCTACGCATAGAAAGGGGTTCCAGCTTACACTCCTTTAGGAGATACGAGTACGGCATTTTATGGCCACCAATTATAATCTGAACTGCACGTTTTTGGATTCTTTCCAACTTATCTGAGTCACTCTTTGAAAGTCCATAATGCCATGCTGGACAGGCATGTTCAAGTAGTTTTTTGCATTATGACAGTAGCATTGACACTTGTAGCACTGGGCAGGGACGCTCGTATCCAGTAACGAAGGGACTCTCAGTGGCACACTTGAGGTGGTCACGAGACTGAAACTTTAATCGAAAAGGTGTACGTCGTTACTGAACAGCTTCAGTGCAGTTACTAACGAGATCGCATAGATCACTTTCAGATGTTGCGTCAGGCACCCGTCGTACTATACCGAAGAAGGCAGGATTGTTCACCTTAGCATTTTAATGGATTGGTCTGCTTCTTTTAATGCATCTGCTAGAGCGTTGGCGGCGCCTTTGTCCGATAGAACTAATTGCCAAGCATCCCTCCTAGGCTCCATAAGGACTATGCTTGATCTGCTATCCCCACCAACTGTATCCAGGAAGTCTTTACGAGCGTCGGGATTGTCCGAGTTTGCCAAGCATCCCTCCTAGGCTTCAAAAGGACTATGCTTGATCTGCTATTCCCACCAACTGTATCTAGGAAGTCTTTACGACCGTCGGGATTGTCCGAGTTTGCCAAGCATCCCTCCTAGCCTAGGTTTCAAAAGGACTATCCTTGATCTGCTATCCCTACCAACTGTATCCAGGAAGTCTTTTCGAGCGTCAGGATTATCGCAAGTTTTAGGGGGATTTTTGACAATAACTCAGTAGGACGGTTTTGAGGGTGGGGGGGTTCCGAAGTGAAAATTCCACCAATACCAAACAGCTGCTTGGACGAATTTATCGAGGACACGGCGGCGGCGGTTAAGGCGGCTCACCCGCGTACGGTAGCTTCGGCGGCATGGGAGGCTTCGGCAAAGGTCATGGTGCTCCGATGGGCGAATCCGGTGCTCAAGCCAAGAAGGCGGCTAAGGCTGCTAATGGAAAGTTGAGATTAGCAGCTTTGTCATGAAAGTGCAGAATATCCAGGTTCCTGGTCGCCTTTCCTCAAAACAGAGCTGCTGCGAGTCCAGCAAATCCGAGACAAGTCCGAGTCCTTGAAGAAGGCGTCTCTAGACGATTTTCAGAATAAGTTCCGGACTCTAGATCACCTTTGGGTGACTTCAGAGAACGTCTCAAATTGGAAATTATATATAATAGTTGAACGTTGAGTGGATTGAATCCGTTGTATATATTCGTGGTAAACTGCATTTTGTTGCTTTTTTCTTTCTTTTTTTCTCATGCTCTGCCCCCTATTGTACTTGTACAGTTTTGGTAGGTAATAAATCTATATCGTATCACATCAAAATGATTTTCCGACAGTTAGTGTTTGTATTCTCGCTTTTTCTTCCGATCTGAGTCGCCAGTAGCTCCTATTACAGCCAAAGAAACAAGCAATTGTGATCTGTAATAGCGTCGCAGCACACGCTAACAAGTACTTCGAGGTATTCTTTGCGAAGTATTTTATTTTATGCTCTTGATAGTTCCCTGTTTTCTGATGTTCGGAGTGTTAAATAGCCTGTGTTACAGCAAATATAAATACATTCATATATAGTCGCGCATCGTGGTTTTGTCTAGCGGGACTGAATTGGACTCGTCGAAACTTCTCGTACGTGTGACTTGGGCTGCGAAAAAGATAGCTTCCCGTGGAAAGAAGTCTTTATGTAAAATAGGCTTCAGCTTTTGGCCTCACTGTCCTTACCGTCAGGACTTGAATATTTTTCAAGCTACAGCCTGAAGGGAACCCGTGCAGAAAAGGCCAAAATAACGCTGGATCAAGACTTGGCTGACTTTTTGGGATCCCAAAACGTAATAGTGGAGGGATACCTATGACATCGCAAAAGTTGTCCGTCTGTCCGCATGATAACTCTCGAGGGGATTGAGATATTTGATGAAACTTGGTGGGAGGATCCTTTGGGTCAAAGTACAGTACTCTTTAGCCCTATATTCGAGGGTGGGGTTTCAAATTAAGGGTCAAAAACAATATTTTTTGAAAGCTATTGAGAAAGTTGATTTAGGGGTAAGGAGACATGCCTAATTCGAATATGAAATTTATTTTCTCGCCGAACAAATAGTTCACACGGAATCCGGCGAAAACCGGAAAATTTGTGAAAAGTAAAAGTTTAATATGAAGTTGATTAGAGGTTTGATTTAGAGGCAAGAAAATGTGCTGAATTCGAATATGAAAATATTTTCTCGCCGGACAATTAGTTCGGCCGGAATCCGAATAAACAAATGCAGAAAAAACCCTTTCAATCGTCCAGCAAAAACAGCGTCCGTGTCAAAAATTAAATCTCAGGACTAGTTTTTTCATTATAGTGGTATTTGTAGATAACTTACTTTAATAAGATATTTATAGTCGGTAGAAGCTTCAGTTATTTATTACAGGTTTGTTTCCTTCCCCTAAGTTGAACCTGAGGATTGACAGCCTGACGAGAACCCTTGCCAAAAAGGGCCAAAATATCGCTGATGAAGAATCGTAGCTGACGTACCCGTTGTAAACATTGTTTGAATAAACGAAACCGGAAGTTCGGCAGAAGTAAGGAAGGAAGGAGATACGACGTAGGCTATAGGTTAAACCATATGCTGAATCTGAATATTCGACAGCGCAAAACGGTTATCTGAACTTGGTGAAATTCAGCTGGCGTATCCGTTTTGCACTATCAAATACGAACTTGGTCTTCTCCGGTCATTACCATTGGCTTAATCTGTTTGTAAATTTTAAAAGTAAAAATGTTTAAGAAGTCTGTTGAAGACCGAGTATCTACAAGGCCGAATTGTCGGGAGCAAATATTAAAATTTTCGGATCCCATCGAAACCTTTGGTCTTGTATCGTTTAGCCCAACCTTAATTCGTATTTCTTATTTTTTATCATATTTCTTCTGTCCCCACCATCAGGACGAGAATATTGCAGGTTCGTCTTATGTCACCACAGCCTGGAGAGGACCCCTCCAAAGGAGGGGCGAGGTATCGCTTGAACAAATCTCAGCTGATTTATCCCCTTAATCATATTTCTTGTCTTGAATATAATTGTTCATCCCCACCATCAGGACTATACAAAACTGTAGGTTTGTTTTGTTCCAACTGCAGCCGGAGAGGACCGCTGCGGGGAGGGGCCTGGTTGACTTAAAGGCACAGAAAACTTGAGTACGCAACTTTCGGCCATCAAACTGACCTGGGGGGCTTAGATAAAGATACAAGGACTTATTGTCGACAGGACCCCCCTTCTTTGTTATCTCGAACCCCCTCCTTAGTGCTCCCAAAGCTAGCTGGCAGGCCCTTGCCCCTTATGCGCTGTAATTATGCACTTATACACTGTAAAAGTTCGCCTTTGGCCGTGTTGACTAACAGATCGGGACATTAGTCAAGAGGTCGTGCGTTCGATTCCTACTCCCGGCAGACAAACCTTTTGCTTTTTTTTCTACTAACTCAAAAGTCGAATTCTCGGAAATTGCCCGGAAACTGCAATGGTCGTAACGATAATTTTTCTTACTCCCAATATCGACTCAGGGTACATTCTTGATATGTCAGCTAGCTCCCGGAGTCAAGTTTTCTGTTCCTTTAAGCCGCTTTCACATTGACGCGTCATTGCGATGCTTTGTGTATATCTTGAGTTGCGTAGAGTATCTTTCACACCTGCGCGAGAAGCTTTCGTGCTTGACACGTATTTACTTTTTCCGTTCTCGGTTTGTTCTCCTGAATTTTTCGTTTCTTTCATCATTAGTAAGTTTCCTTCATCATTAGTAAGATTTTATTCAAAAACTTCTATTTTCCATTACAAATCTGATGTCGACGCAACGCAAGAACAAAACTTGGTTCATTCTTGCGTTGCGTTTTATTTGTTTGCGTAAGCTCTGCTTTGCGTCACCGCAAGCGCGGCGCAGAGGTTGCGTAGCTCAGTGTGAAAGACTCAACGCGTCAATGTGAAAGCGGCTTTCAATCAATCAATCAATCATTTATTAGTACCAAAATATCCTTTGGATAGCATAGGCCGACGACAAAGTTATCGTACACTACATGACAAAAGAGACAGTTAGAATACGTATATACAATTGGTTTGTCAAATTAACTAAAATACAACACTGGATATACGGTAAAACACTAAAATACATTGTCGAACTTTAATAATTGTCTGTAGGCCTCTTGGTTATTTCTTCATGTTTTTGTAGCGTCGTTATGGTGTTGAATAAAATAAGGTACAAACGAGTGGAGATATCTTGTTGATGCCTTGACGGGTGGTTGTTTTAGCTTTTGCTTCCCAGCTTCTAGATTTGAGCGTGTCCTCGGGCGATTCTCGGTGGATTCTTCGTATTCTGGGAGAATATGTCTATGCATTTCATCCGTTCGGCTTCATCCATTTTGTGTCATTTTTTATATATTATTCCCAGTCAGCTTGGGCTGTCGGGATATTTATGTTTAGTAGGCTATCAGTGATTGTGTTTTGTATTTTCCTCATTTTTTGCCATCACTGTAAAAAAAATCTTGCAGTATTTAAATCCTGCAGTTAACTTTAATCCTTAGTCGGACGAACTTTGGTGTTTGTTTCTGCTATTGCCCTCGGTTTTTTGAAGCAATAAACTTATTAATACTATTTATGGTTTGTGATTAAAAAAACTGCACTGTTCTAAAAGAAAAGCGAACTGCACTGTCTGAAGTTGAATAACCGTTGGAAGTATCATTTCTTTATTTTTATTTGCTAAGGCTTCGTTTCGGTAGGGTGAAACAAAGCTTACCCTGTCTTATATTTCTAGATCTATGCCGATGCATCTCTAGTCTTCCCGCTGCTTGTTGCCGAGACATTTGCAAAAGATCATTACAGCAAAATTGGCAAGTGATCTTAATTCTGAATGCTTTTTCGCCAATAAATGTCATCTGCATTTTTGCAATAACTGCCATAGCGTCCTCGAATGGTAAATAAAAAGGACTTTGAATAATAAATATAATTGGGCAAAAGATCATTACATCAACATTGGCAAGTGATAATAACTTTGAATGCTTTTTCGCCACTATATCATCTCCATTTCTGCGATAACTGCCGTAGCGTCCTCGAATGGTAAATAAAAAGGAGTTTTAATAAAACATGAAACTGGGCAAAAGATCATTACAGCAACATTGGCAACTGATGGTAATTTTGAATACTTTTTCGCCAATAAGTATCACCTGTATTTTTGCGTCTTCAAAATTGGGAATAAAACGATTTTTATAACAATAAAAATAGTTGCGTTTTTGCAGATACCATTGTATCTGTTACCACGGTAACTGGATCTGCAATTAGTCGTTTTTGCAGTTACCGTGGTATCTAATACACAGTTGCTCTGCAAAAACGACTATTGCCGAAATTGCACTTTTCGAAGTCATCCCAAAAGAACAAGAGCTACGAGCTCATATGGCACTTGTTACGAGTAGGTGGTACAAGAAAGTACAAGAGAACTTCACAAAACACCCCGCCATCCAAAAATGCGGTTCGGACCTAGAATCAGGATATCTAGTTCCACTCAAGTCTGAAAATTTCCGACATCACCTCCAAGCCATCGCTGACAAGTTTCAGCCCAAGAAATCTACTCGCTATGTCCCTAGACGTGCCCAAGATTTCCGGTGCCCCCTTCCGACTCCCCATATACCGCGGCCGAATCTGGTCCGGACTCTTAACTGGATCATCTGAAGCATTTTCTCTTACCTATCTTTCACTCGAATCTGAGCATTTTTGGGGAACTTCCGGTAAATCTCCCCCCCCCCCCCCACCGCAGTTGGGTCCGGTTTGAACCTTAATATATGTCATCTAGGGCATATGATCTCTTTACCTTCCAAGTTTCATTGAAACTACTCTACTTGTCTGACCCTTATGCGAGCCACAAAATTTCCGGGACTCTCCTTCCAACTCCGCCCACCATGGCTGAATACGACTAGGAAACATATATGTCGCATCTCTGACTTATCCTCGCTTCCCGTCCATCAAGTTTGACTGGAATGGGAGTAGAGCCTATCTGCAAATATTCGAGTCCCGCCTCCCCTCACCTTGGCCGTATACTGTCCGGACGCCAAATAACAAATCAAGGTCGCATAAACTCGGCACTGTCCAACTTGCATCCTATTTTGTCCATCCGTTCGGTTTTTGTGCTTGTGAAAACCCCCATGTTGGTCGAGTCCCTGATACGTTTTCCAACTTTTATCGTCCTAGAACATCAGGAAGTTCCGAGATTGCGGGATCGCCAGAATTAAGCCCCCCCCCCCCCCCAACTCCCCCATACTGTCCGAATCTGGTCCGGTTATGTCAACGACGTAGCTAGGATTTATGCTTGTTCTTCCCACGAAGTTTCATCCCGATTCCTCCACTATAAGCGTTTCCCAATATTTCCGGTTCCCGTCAAAGTCACCGGATCCGATCCAGATTTGAACTGATATCAATAAACAAATATCAAGTTTCATTAAGATCCCGATTCACCCGTTGGAAAGTTGTAAATACTTCAAGATTCCGGACTCCCCCTTCCTTCACTCCTCCCCGAACCTGACATGGATCATCTAAAACGATACCTCTTTCCACTTACCCAATCACCCGTTAAAAACTGCCCGTGCCACTAGATTGCGGATTCCCATTCCTTCCACTCCTCTCACGATGGTCGGATCGAGGAAACGACTGTTCTCGAGTCAATCTGTTCGGTTCCCTGACATGCCTACCAAGTTCGTCGTCCTAGCATATCAGGAAGTACCGAACTCGCGCGCTTACTAGATATCCGGTCCACCCCCCCCCCCAACTCCCCCGCAGTGCCCGAATCCCGTCCTATTCTGTCAATGACGTACCTAGAACTTGTGCTTGTTCTTCCCACCAAGTTTCGTCCCGATCCCTCCACTCTAAGCGTGTCCAAAGATTTCCGGTTTCCCCCTCCAACTCCCTCCCCATTTCACCGGATCCGGTCCGAACTAAAAAGGGACGTCTGAGGCACGAGATCTTCCTAAAATATCAAGTTTCCTTTAAATTCGATCACCCGTACAATAGCTGTCCATGCCACTAGATTCCGGATTCCCCATCCCTCCACTCCTCCCACGATGGTCGGGTCGAGGAAACGACTATTCTCAAGTCAATCTGTTCGGGTCCCTGACACGCCTACCAAGTTTCATCGTCCTAGCACATCAGGAAGTACCGAACCTTTCGCGACCACTAGAAATCCGGACCCCCCCCCCCAACTCCCCCAAATTGCCAGAACCCCGTCCTATTATGACAAATGACCTATCTACAACTTGTGCTTCTTCTTCCCACCAAGTTTCATCCCGATCCCTCCACTCTAAGCGTTTCCAAAGATTTACGGTCCCCCCTCCAAATCCTCCCAGTGTCACCGGATCCGGTCCGGATTTAAAGTGGGACATCTGAAGCACGAGGTTTTCCTAAATATCAAGTTTCATTTAAATCCGATAATCCCTACAATAGCTGGCCTTGCCACTTGATTCCGGATTCCCCATCCCTACACTTCCCCACAACGGTTGGATCAAAGAAACGACATTCTCAAGTCAATCTGTTCGTGTACCTGACAAGCCCGTCAAGTTTTTCTCTAAGTCAATCCAGTAGGGTCCCGTAATAAGTTTCATCCCCCTGTACGATTACCCTGACAAATAATCAGCGGACGACGGAAAAGCGATGGGTATATTACGGTACCTGGTGTTTCCGAAATCGGTGTGGCTTTTACATGTTATGGAGTTGTGCCCCAGCATCCCTGCGCGTTTATCAACCGATTAATCTTCACTTGACCGTTCAGCCACATGGAGCGTTCGTCACAAATTATCACACGACCGTTCATTCACAGGTCATCACATTTACAATTAATTACACGGACAGATTAGTTGCGTTTTTGCAGATATCATGGTATCCGATACCACGGTCTAAAGTCGTTTTTGCAGTTATCGTTGTATCGGATATCAAGGTCAAAAGGCGTTTTTGCAGTTATCGTGGTATCTGGCCAGTTATTGTGGTATCTGAATCAGATACCACGGTCCGATCGTGGTATCTGAAAAGTCTTCTCACTTTCATCAAATTCTGTCAAATTGGTGGGGAAGAGGTTTAGCACTTAGTGATGTAACTGGGTATCAGTTTTTCTTTTGGGATGACTTCGAAAAGTGCAACTTCTGCAATAGTCGTTTTTGCAGAGCAACCGTGTATCAGATACCACGGTAACTGCAAAAACGACTAATTGCATATTCAGTTACCGTTGTAACAGATACCATGGTATCTGCAAAAACGCAACTAACAGTTTGGCCACATCGATGTCCGTGTGATGAGCTGCTACCTATTATGCGTTGGTACTGAAAGCTTGCCGCAATTTTAGTGCCTGGATCCCTAATGAGTTAGAGCCGTTAGAAACTCAGTTTGTGTCATCGCAAGATCGCTACCGCCGAAAGAACAAAGAAGGGCAGAAGTACTACCCAAAATATAATACTCTATATGACTAAGTCCAAAACGCGCCAGTGATCCTGGTGAAGAACGAGAAAACGTAGCACTAACGACTCAAACTCAACAACTCAATCTTGTGTTAACCAATCACGGCGATGTTTGGGAGCAGCTGTGATACCGCTTCCAGCTCTTCCGCTAGGTACAGGGCGATTTTGCATCGGCAAGAAGAGTTAGTCATCAAGAGTATTTCTGTTGACTAACCCGCAACATCAAACATGCAGGTGTTAGGTAATGACACGGAGAGCAGCCTCCCATGACGGTCATACCGCCAGACCTTGCACTTCTTCCGGAATCCAGATATCCGTTTTTATCGAGGTGGACCCGAAAGATAGACCCAGATTAAAAATGGAGAAGCAACACGTTTAGAAGACAAATAATTATACAAATGGATGGTATAGAAGAAAAGGGACTGTCGTGGGGAGTCGTGATTGGATCGCGGCAAGCGATAATCGAATAGTTTTACATTTACGGAATTTTCAGTAATTTTTTGAATTTTACTTCAGTTAAAGATAAAAGTTTGATTGAAAGTAATTGCCCGCATATTCAAAAAATATCTACAACGGATACGTCAGCTACGACGCTTCATCAGCGATATTTCGGCCCTCCTTGGCAAGGGTCCTCGTCAGGCTGTCAACGTCGGGGAAGGAAACAAACCTGTAATTATAGGATAAACCTGAATTATAGGATAAACCTGGATTACAGGTTTGTTTCCTTCCCCGACGTTGACCCTGAAGATTGACAGTCTGACGAGGACCCTTGCCAAGAAGGGCCGAGATATCGCTGATGAAGCATCGTAGCTGACGTATCCGTTGTATACATTATTTGAATATCTGTTTCAAAGTCAGCTTGGGCTCAAGAACATTTATGTAATTGCCCATTTTTGTTTTTACATTTACGAAATGTTCAGTAATATCTGTTACATTTACGAAATTTTGAGTAATAGCGAAATTCGCTACCTACATTTTCACTGGTATCTGCAGTTGTATGGAAGGCCCTGATATCTGTAACCTTGAAGGTAAGGATTGGCTTTAACAAAACTCTCGAGAGCTTGACCCGGAATGACCGCACACCAAGGCGCCCCTGAAAGAACTCAACCCACTAAAGAAAGTGTTTTAGGTTCTTGGTTTTGAAAAAGCGGAAAGAGATCGTTCGAGCGCGAGGACACCCTTTGTGTAGGAATATCTTTGATTCCTATTTCCAAAATCTTGTAACTGCATTTCGAACGATTTTTCAGGAAACGTAAAATTTCGGTGCGGATTTCGGTGAAAACGTTTTTCGCGCCTGTAGATACCGAAGAAGCTATGCAAGATAGAAAAATTCTGATTATGCTATTCGATTCGTCGTGGCGGGATTAGTGGCCGTCAATAGTTGCGTTTTTGCGGTAACCTAGAGTTACTCTTACCCGGTAACTGAATGCACTCTTGTCGTTTTTTCAGACACTCGGTTACTGCCAGGTTACTAGGTTACTGAATTCCGGCAACCCCGATCTCAGCAGGGTTACTCGTTACCAGATACCCGGGTTACTAATATGTTGCTGGGTGACTGAGAAAACGACATCTGTCGGGGTAACAGATACCCGATAACTGCGAAAACAACACTTCGTCATAGTAACAGACGACATCTGTCGTTACCGCAAAAACGCAACTAATGTTTAACTCAAAAACGATTTTTTTGTAGTTACTAGGTCTTGGAAGAAGACAGCCGGTCTTTGATTCCCATTTCCATCCATACTTTGTGAATCTGTTCTTCCTTTGCCAGACTTGTTCCCGTCGTGCACTTCAAATCACAATTCTTTCCGTGTTTGTTTGACATTTTTGCATCGATTTATTTACCTCGTCTTGATCGAAACAGACTAGGTTGCCACGGCAACCGATCAAAAACCAAATATCCAGGAAATGGGCGTTTAAGCTTTCAGGACAAACTACTGTAATAACAAAAGCACTTTTAACAAAAAGAATACTAAATCATCACTCACTGCTTGTCAAAATCAGGGAATTATGCACGTTGGATACGAAGTATTTCTAAGTGTTCCCTTCCGGCCTTGCGCTCGAGTACCGATTGCCCGGAGAAAGAAAGGGCTTTCAGCATTTCTAATATCTCGTTCTTTCGGTTCTCCCTAAGGATCAATAAATAGCAAACACCAGCATCGCTTAGAAACTGAGGAAGCAATTTGAGAAACTCATCTATCACAACGCGACCGTCTTTGCCGCCAGCCCAGCTACGAGTTAGCAAGTCGGCGCTGGTAACTTCGCAATCCTCCGTCGGGACATACGGCGGGTTGAATATTACTAAATCCATCTTAACGCGAAGTGGTGAGGCGAATCGCGCGCATATTGGATTGACACTAGCGCCATTGGCGGTGGCGGTTCTAAACGTGGCGGAACAAGCCGCTGGGTTCAGATCAGTGGATAGGAACAAGCAGTTCTTTAAGGCTGTGGCGATTGCCGTTGAAACAATGCCGGAGCCGCTTCCGATTTCTAAGCAGACGGTTGGATTCAAAGTTCGGAGGAATCCCAGATCTTTTTCCAGGGCGTCAATCAGAAGGAATGAGTCCTCGGAGGGCTCGTAAAAGTGGGAATAATCCTCGCCGGTGAAATGGGCAAGGGACGGCGTTGGGATCATAATAATCGCTGAAATGAATATTCAAGAAGAATGGGGTGGTTTAACTGTGTTGTAGGGACGAGCGGTATAAACAAAGAAACTGGGATGGAAGTGGAACTGAAACAAAGAGTTTTACAAAAATGCGAGGGTTTTGGGCGGAGGAAAGAAAAGAGAAGTACCTGCTTCCGTGAAGCCTCGAAATTAAACCCTAAGATTCGTAGCTCGCGACGCAGTACTGCAGAGCAAGGTTACGAAACAATAATGGATGCGTTACTGCATTAAACTTGACAGCTGGTAACCACTCAGTTTCTGATACTTTTCGGACACACCCCGCATATGGACATCGAGACGAACAAAAACTGGCAAACTTGCAACTAAACTTAGGATTATCGAAGTGCTGATAACTGCAAACCAAATTTCACTTCATTGACTCGTGTCGGATGACGCTATCGTGTCCATACTTGGAGACTGTGTGGGACGTCGCCGTGCAACCTCTCGGTTTGCGTTGTGAAGAAGCTTCCCCAAACGGTCCTGCAAAATCTGGTTTTAAGGCGTATTCTGGCCGTTCCCCGAGGACTCCACTTGAGGAGTCCCCGCGTTTCTGTTTGTCCCGGGGACTCACTCCCCGTCTTCTCGCGAGTCCCCACCGACGGGGAATGCTAGCTAGCTCTTCTCGGCCGGCCGGCTAGCCTGATCGGCTGCGTAACCAGCCGCAAGCCGCCGCGAAAATGAAGAAAAGAAGGAACCCTGTTCTGATTTTTTTATGGCACTTGCAGCACTTGGTTCAAGTGTCATATGGCCATCTTAATGTTTTTTCTTCTTCTTCCTTAAGACAGGAGCCCTGTTTTGATTAAAAGGCAAGGGCCCTGTTTTCTGAAAGGACAGGAGCCCGGTTTTAGCAACGTTTTAGCAACCCTAGCAGGACCAATGTTCTGATTATAGGCGTATTCTCGCCGTTCCCCGAGGACTCCACCTGAGGAGTCCCCGCGTTTTTGTTTGTCCCCGGGACTCACTCCCCGTATTCTCGCGACTCCCCATGGACGGGGAAACCTCCGATTATCATCACGATCATCAAAAAGGACTCCCTTTCAGATTCGGAGGGGAATCAATTTTTGCTGGTGTTGGTGCAATGTAAATTAATTCAAAACAATCAGAATAAGCAAAACCAAAAATAAAGTTGCTCGAAACAAATTTCGTCAACTGCATTTCTTTTTTTCGAACAAAATCCATTTTGGAAGCATTCCTCGTGTTTTCGCTGTTTCTGTACGCGGAGTCCGCGTGGAGTGACTCCCTCTATTCTCGCCGTTCCCTTCGATTCCCCGAGTGAGTCCTCGGGGAACGGCGAGAATACGCCTTATGAAGAACTCGTTTTTGTTTTACAATGTAAGGGCAGGACCTGAGCAACATTAACCTCGCTGATAACGCTATACCTCCATGTTGTTGCCGGTCCTCGTGGTTACTCTTCGCAAATGGAGAAAGTGGTTGTAGCTATGATCGTTCTGTCTTAAGTATTAATGATCCGTTCTACTAGTTTTGGGTCAATTAGTGTCCTAGCGTCCCTCTGCCACCTTTCCTTTCACAAATTTGTCTTACATACAAGTCACATTCGCAACAAGTTGTCTCCTAACGAGGAAACATGCTGACGTCATCTTCTTCATGCTGATGACGTCATCTTCTTCATGCTGACGTCATACAGCGTGCCGACAAAACATTATCCTGACTAAACAAGACAAAGCGACGCCGTAATTTTACCAAAATCCGAGAATAGGTCGAGACTAAGCTGTATCGTAATTACATACAAGCGTGACGTCCACCCATTTGACATATTTTACCTCAGAACACGAAAAATTGTAGTTAATTCCTATCGGTAAATATATATTTGAATATATATATATATATATATAGCCGAGCGTGATTACATTTATAAAACGAATTAGGGACAATCAAATCGGGTCCTCAATCACATGACGTCAATGTGTACGTCACGACTGTATGTAATTCCGGTACAATTTAGTCGACACCCGAGAATAATCGACCGAATGTTTACTTCTGAGATAGGGTAGCGTTCCAGCGACCTATTATTAGTTACGATCGTTATTATTGTTGTTATTATTTTTGCTTCACAGACCGTCGTAATAAGTAAATTAGCTCCTCCCTCTTATTATTTTCGTGCCATGACTGTTACGATCGTTACAATTTACTTCAATGGCCGCGGGCATCATAAGTGTTAATAACTATCGGGTCGGCAGGAACTCCCGTAAGTGATGACGTATGTCCGCGTTGTTATTATTTTCGGTCCAGAGAGCGTTATAATTATTACAATACGGCGCCCGCCCCTCCTCTTATCATCATAACTTGTAATAAGTCACTGGAACGCTACCTAGATAAATGTGCTGATTCGATCGCTCGGTCTATCTCCCTCTTCGTACTACGAATTGGCATGCGAAATACTCTTTAGGACTAACTCTTCGTACCGATGAAGAATCGCCGTGTGCCTAGCAAAGAGCCGTAAGCGTCACCACTACTGTCCCAAATGAACGCCGTTGATTGGTTAATATGGGATTTGAGTCGTCGTTCGGGCGACGTTTCTCGTTCTTCCCGAGTTTCACTGGCGTGTTTTGCACTTGGTCATATACAGTATTCTCTTTCTCTTACAGTAGTTCTCATCAAAGGAGCTAATACTCTATCTATATGACTAAGTCAAAAACACGCCAGTGATCCTCAGGAAGAACGAGTAAACGTCTCACTAACGACTCAAACTCAACAGCTCAGACTCAGATCGTGTGTCAACCAATCACGGTGATCTTTGGGAGAAGACGGTATACCGCTTCCGGCTCTTCCGCTAGGTACCTGGCGAGTTTGCATCGGCAAGGAGAGTTAGTCATCAAGAGTATTGCTTCTTGTCTCAGCGAGAACAGTAGGTATTACCTGCGTGGAGTGCAAGCTTGCAGCAACGTTCGAAACCCGTTTCTTGATATCGAGAAGACGTTTGACCGAATGTTCTATGTCGATCGGACTGTCTGCTTCTTCTTCAATAGACGTCAGCGTTGATGACAGCTCGTCAAGCTTCGATTCAAGTTCAACCTGACTTGTCCTACAAAAACAGAAAGTACGCATCAATACTCTCACTAAGTCCAAAACACGCCATTGATAATAAGAAAACGTCTCACTAACGACTCAAACTCAACAGCTCAAATCCTGCGTCAAACAATCACGGCGATCTTCGGGAGCAGCTGTGATACCCGAGGTGATACAGCTTCTGGCTCTTCCGCTAGGTACCCGGCGATTTTGCATCGGCGAGGAGAGTTAGTCATCAACAGTATTCCAAATCGGATCAGAAGCTAGACAACGACCCGTCCAATACGGCACTGACGGCTACCACGTTTCCCCAATGATAGGCGTATTCTCGCCGTTACCCGACGACTCCTCGGGGAATCGAAGGCAACGGCGAGAATAGAGGGAGTCACTCCACGCGAACTCCGCGTAGGAAAACAACGAGAACACGGGGAATGCTTCTAAAATGGATTTTGTTCGAAAAAAAAATCTGCAGTTGACAAAATTAGTCTGGATCCGCTTTATTTTTGGTTGTGTTTATTCTGACTGTTTTTAAGTAATTTTACATTGCACCAACACCAGCAAAAATTGATTCCCCTCCGAATCTGAACGGGAGTCCTTTTTTATGACGGTGGTGATAATCGGAGCATTCCCCGTCCGTGGGGACTCACGAGAATACGGGGAATGAGTCCCCGGGACAAACAAAAACGCGGGGACTCCTCAAGTGGAGTCCTCGGGGAACGGCGAGAATACGCCTGATCTCGGTCTTCTTCTGCAGCTTTTAGCCACACGCGGTCCCAGTGTTGACGGAGTCTGTGGAAGCTCACCAGCAGTGTTGCCACTTGCGGTGCCGGCGTCGTGAAAACGCGGTATTTCCGCGGTATCCTCCAACCAAAATGCGACGAAATTTGCAGGATGCCCCAAAAACTCGAACTTTAGCATCTATTTTACAGTTCAAGAATGTAATTTCAGATGAATTTGACCTTTAAGAAGCGGTATAAAGCGAAATTCGGTAAATATCTGCCGTGAGATACTATAGCTAGCGCATTTGCGGTACCTGGGGCTGTTTATTTTCGTCTAAGCTTATGACTTTGGCATGCAATGCAATAAGGTTCAGAAGAACAGCTATATCCTGGTGAAATGGATCTGTTATGGCTGGCTCTAGCATTTCGCAGTGCTCCAGATCTCAAAAGGTATCCTCCTTTATTACGAAGTCGAACTACAAAAAAAGCTAGGATCCATTCTCACCATTTCGGGGTATGCGGGATTGACGTTCACCCCCCCCCCCCCCCCCGACACATACAAAAATAATCATTTTCTATAGGCTTTACCCTCTGATCTGTGTCTTTTTTGTCCGACCCGCAGGCACCCCCCCCCCCCCCCCCCCCCGAAATAAATTCCCGAATACAGGGTATGCGGTATTTCCCTCTGAATCGAGCGGTATAAGGTGGCAACACTGCTCACCTGGGCTCGACGTTTCTCTTAAAGAAAAATCGCAGTGGATACAATTTACATTGTAAATCATACTTCACGTGACTCTCGCGTCTCTTTTTCAAAAGGTTACAAACCCCGTCCCAGCTGCTTTTAGCCTCAGTCAGCGCCTTCGGCTTTGACAAGAAACACAGAGATTTGCATAACCGGTATTTCTCACCAATGAGCTCATCGGGGGCCATGGGCGGGAGCCTGGTAAGCCCCGAAAGGCGTCAAACATGGACAATGGACAAAGACCCCCCTAGAGAAGGAATCATTGAAAAGTTTTGTATAGCTGATCCGTCTGCGGCTGTCCTGAGATCAGTTAGCAGAACGAAGCAAAATTGTAGTCAACCATGAGCTCCATGATGTTTCGGTTTAGTGACTTTTAATTATTTTGGTTAATGTTGTTGTGTTTCTTTCTTTTTTCACGTTTTACCATATTCCGTCTCAACCCAGACGGGTTATAAATAAAATTCAAGTTAGAACCAGACAAGCTCCGTTGGGGTGGATCAACATCACATTCGTAAGTTCGAGATCTCGGAAACGAGAATAGGTGGAACGATTAGAGCCGTAGAGTTAACTAGTAATATGGGTTCGGCGGGTATTTTAAAGACCTGGGACTGATTTCTACTGGGATCGAACTGTCGGATTACCAGGGTGAAAACGACCGTTCTCTACTTGCATTTTGTCTTGTATCTTTCTCCAACATCATTAGAAAGACGATAATCTAAATCTCCCCACACGAACAAATATTCACAAACCTTTAGGCCTAGTCACAAAATTCTAATTGTAAAGAGGAACTTTACGCAGATCGACTATTTTCGTCCAAAGACTAGTCTGTCAATTGTCCCAAATTGGGCGCTAGCTCCAGTAGCAATTTCCGATTTTTCCCATCGTAAATTTTCAGCGGTTCCCACATTTCTATTTGTCGGCCCCAAACCTCAAACAAAATATCGAACAGATTAAAGGAAACCAATGTCGGATGACAAGAACCTGATGCGAAATGCCGTTTTCCCAGAAGTAACCCGAGTGGACGAGCGTCAAACCAAAAGCACTGTTCCATGTCTGATCATTTTCGTGTTGCGTCGACACTGAAATCGTATTCGAGTAGACGGTGGCGTATTTTTTATTTTTTTTAAAGCACGTTTCGTTTTGGCTACGTAACAACTATGTTTCTAGACGATGTGCAGTCACTGAGCTCATACTCGGTGCCGATAAATAGTTCAAAGATTCACTGAATAGGGCTTAAACACGTTAATTTGGGTAAGATTCGCTCTTTAAATGTTTGAAAACCCGACGAAAATGTTTTGCTTAACAGCTCAGCTATTCCCGGGTATCCATCTTATATTCCTGTGAAAGATCTTTCAAGCTCTGGTAGCTCTAGGTAATCTGAAATATTTAGGATCAACAACAGTAACAAATTGCCTGCTGCCAATAAACAAACTTGGTATGCTGCTAGCTTTGGAACTTATTTTGTTTCCCCGCAGTTATAGCAGCTTCTTTGATTTCCTGTTGTGCGCGATTGTACAGTAGGAAAAACCACAGACGTCCTTTTCTCTTCTTGTTTTTTCTTATAAATTAAATCTATCGTTCCGAAGAGCTGCTCGTGATGGCTAACAAAACACATGTATTCATTTCATTCACACCATTTGCCAGGCGACGCGGGACAATGTATCTAAAGCTACGTTTACTTTATACCCGCACTCCGCGGGAATTTTCCCCCGCAACAGCAACAAATCCTCCGGTATTTTGCACTTCAATTTTGCGAGCTTTTTACCCGGGGATTTGCTTGTCGAAGGGTATTCTTCAACGTCAGTAAGAACCAAGTCGGATTTTCGAGCAATAATTTTGATTATGTCCATAGAAGAAATGATCCAAATGGGCACATGTTGGTGTCCATTGTAGAGAGATACCCTGACCTTTACAACCTTGGAATCTATTGCCACAAGACAGTACTCTCCCTTGAAAATACCCGGGTACCATGTGAACACTTTCCTCTCTCGTCTCCGGGGAAAAATACCCGCCGTGTAAATGATCGTTAACGAAAATTAGTCCCGGCAAAATGTCGTCCGTACGACAACTAGTCGTCACATAGACGGTTCGTCCCACGGAGATCGTCATGCGACGACTGTCACCCCATGGATGTTCATGCAATTGCTCGAGTGATAAGAGAATCTTCGAGGACACTTCGTCTAGGATAATTCGTAACAGACAATTCGTCCCACTGACGGTTACTCTTCTTATGGAACTCGTCTCAGACGGTGAGTTGCTAGCGAGAAAGTTCGTACAACGGACGATTCTTCATGCAATAATTAGCCTACCCACAGAGAATTCGTCATGGATAAGTTATCACATAGGTAATCCATGTAAAAGTAAACAAGGACAAAGCCATTGGTGTGATCACGAACGGCGACAGTTATATAGGCAAAACTTGAAGGCTTAATCTAATATAATCGATTTTTATTCCAATGGACTTGCGAGCCGTGATTCGGCTTTACTCAAGGTTGCTATCTGCTTAAATGCAAAGTATATGAAAAGAATGAAAGTCGAAGGAATTGATACACGATGACTTTTGTTTTGGAATAAAACTGAAACTGAAACTCGTATCCGGAACATTTCCGGACATCTGGCTGAGCCACCTTTTAAAAAAAAAATCACGATCACAATAACACTTTATATGAGGACATTTAGCTGAACCAACTTTTTCAGTGGACATTTAGGATCAGAATAACGCTTTTTGGTCACCATCCACTACACGATAGAAATGAAGTTCTTGATAAGAGTAAGAGGAACCTTAATGGGAAATATGCATGTCTTCTTTGCGAAGGAGAGGGTATCGGTCCGGTGCCAAGAGCTTTCAAAAATCCCTAGGCAGGTTTTTTGAGGGGTTACCACGGCACTTCCTGGTATTCTGAAGTGCACCTCTGCCCTAAGGTTGGCATATTCATAAAACTTAGCGCTAGGAGCTAGAAAGTTTTTGCTGATTAATTTTAGGGATATTTAAGTGTGGCCCTCGGGCTTTTTCCCAAAAAAATTATATTATTATTACTATTGCACATCATAAATGATCAAAAACAAGACATACTAGTCCTAATCCGATCCAGCTTCTGCCTGACACATAATAACTCGTGTGATAATCGATACCCAGGCCCGTATCCAGGAACTTATTTCGGGAGGGGGGGGGAGTTTGCCCGCGGGTCGGACAAAAAAGACATAGATCAGAGGGAAAAGCCTATAAAAAATGGTTATTTTGTATGTTTCGGGGGGGATCAACCCCCTACACTGTCAGAAGTTTCATAACAGGTTGCGCATAACACTTTCAAGAATAACACCTTTTCACTTAGAAATAAAGTGTTATGACCAATTAAGTTTACACTATTTCGTGCCTAGATCTCCAACAACACCTTCAACTGGTAAAAATACTAACGGGAACGAAAGAAACATAACATATAACATCCCAAAGTGTTATCTGTTGAAACCGCGCATCCTGCTGTTGTCGTTATGTAACTTCTGACAGTGTAGTATTTTTACCTACTGAAAGTGTTGTTGGAGATCTGGGCACGAAATAGTATAAACGTAATTGGTCATAACACTTTTTTTCTAAGGGAAAAGGTGTTATTCTCGAAAGTGTTATGCGAAATCTGTTTTGAAACTTCTGACAGTGTACCCCCACCCGCTCAGGATATGGCCCTGGTCGATACCAGCAAGATTTCAGCATGAAAGACTCGTGTTCTGCATAGCAGTCAGTTCCGAGCAAGGTCAGCAATACAAATTAAAGGCACTGAGCATATTCACAAGGAATAACTTATTATCTCCGAATGTGTTGTGGTCCGTTCTTAGCGTCAATGAGCGGCGAAAAATCAGAGCTTCGTAGTTCAAGTACTGCAAGCTTCTTCAGATTGCCATTATGGGTTAGGAATACTTCAGTTTGTAAACATAATCGCATTATTGACCCCGCCCTACGTCTGGAAAAAATTGAAAAAAATAGCTCGAAAACGAGCTGCTCGAAATTTGTGCGAGTACCCAATAACCCGTATTGTCTAGGGTGACTCTCCATCTAGACAACACGGATAGATGCTCTGTTTTACTTAGGTTTGTGTGTTATGTTCAATTTTTGTTTTCTTCCTTTGTTTCTTCTTATTTTTCATGTACTCCGTATTTTTCAGTTTGTTGTTCACGGGCAAACAAATTATATAAACAAATTAGATGCCGGTATTCAAAATCACAGATATGGACTCCCTATACTCATGGAGGGAATTCGTCGAAAAGGAACAAGACCAAAGGTTTCGATGGGATCCCAAAAATTTTAATGTTTATCAGACTTCTTGATCCAGACAATCGAACCTTGACCATTTCCAAGTCTTCGCTAGACCCCTTTAACATTTTTGCTATGTATCCATAATCGACCGCTTGAATATGTAGCCTACAACAAAAATGTTACCATTTTGTAGTTTTTTGCTTACGGGCAAACAACTAATCAAATCAGGAAACCAAGTTCAGATACGGATTCAACAAGCATGTTTACTCCAGTGTCTCATATCTAATCGACCTCAAAAAGGAAATTTAGAATTGTGTTGTTGTTTTTCTACCAAATTCCTCGTATTTTAGCAGCATTTCCGGCGAACTGCATGCAGAGCAAAAGATCTGGTGACGCTGGAGCCGAACATTGCAAATTTTGCCAGCTTATCCGTCAAGGAAATAAAGCTCAAAATTCGATAATTCCCCCGGGGAATCCCCCTCAAGACCTAATTCCTAACCCCTGAATTTTTTTTTGCAAGTGAGTAACCCCTAGCGTAGACCTGGGATTGGTTCCACGAGCACCTAGGACTGGCTTCCACACACCTAGCACCTGGGATTGGCTCACCCAAGTGTCTAACCCCTCGATTACTCCTTTAACGGGTACACCCAATTCCTAGCCCCTCGGGTGCCCCTGGGATTGGTTCACGAGTACCTGGGACCGGCTCACCCCACCCCTCCCCAAACAACTTTAGTACACCCACTGAGCCTCACTTATCCAGTACATCTTTGTTCCAGTGAACAACCCCTCCCTTACCAAGTACACCATTTTCAGTGAGCAACCCCTCACTTATTCCTACTACATTTCCTACAATCACACGTCGCATGTCGCACACACTCTCGCTATCCACACATCGGGCAGAAGTAAGGACCAATTCTCCCAATCGGCCTACCCGTGTACCTTCTCCTATCTCTCAGTGGTAAAATATCAGCAGGCATACTAATTAATAATTCCAATTCCTCCCTATCGAAACCTGCTATAAAATAAACACAATCACCCCATGTCTCTTTCGCCTCTGTATAAAACCTTAGAGACCCCCTTCGACCTTCGATTACGTCACTGAATAACAAAAGATTGTCAGCCACGTGCGCAGAGCTATAATCATTTGAGAATAGAGGGGTAGGACCGCTATAGCCGAAAACTGGTCGACAAGTTTTGTGTCCGGTTTTCACCGGATTCCTGGTGAACTACTTGTCCGGCAACCAAATAACTTTCATATATTCGGATTCAGCATGTCTCCTTACCCCTAAATCAACTATCTCGATAGCTTTTAAAATATTTTTTTTTTCCACTTAATTTGAAACCCCCTCCCCCACCCCTAAATGTAGAGCTACAGAGCCCATCTACGAACTTGACCTTACCCTTGACCCAAAGAATCCTCACACCAAGTTTCATCAAAATGTCTCATTCCCTTCGAGAGTTATCATGCTCACAGACAGACGGACAGACGGTCAGACGGTCAGACGGACATTTTTGCGATGTCATAGGTATCCCTCCACTTACGTTTTGGGATCCCAAAAAGATGGTGAACAAAGGAGTTAGCGAGTTAGCCACTTGTAAATAGCAACCTGAAGGAGCAACTTTTCAGTGTTTATAACAATATCGGATGAAGAAAAGATTGCCACCCTGTACAGAAAGGAGTTTTATTTTTAGGAAAGGTTTTAACCTGCATCTTTTCTCTTAAAATGGCGGTTTATTTCCAAGTTACGCTCAGAAATTCATAACAGTTTATCGACGACACTTCGGTCTCGAAATTAATTAACAAACTCCAGAAAAAGCTTTTAGTTTCCAAGAACACTCAGGCGAGAGCATTTTCGGACATTTTCTTAAGAGTAAGCACCTTTTTTTCAAAAAAGATAAGACAAATCAGATAAGACACTCGAGCAAATTAAATAGCTGATATCCTTCCAGAGTTCGTCATAAGGCCATCAACGTGCTCATCATCAGAGTATGCTGAATTGCCAGTATGGGGGTCACGTACCATGTACGTGACATATGAAAGGCTTTTTTATTAATTTCATTTCTGTCTTCTCATAAAAAATTCACAGCGCAAGCGACATGTTTTTCTTTTTACAATTTCAGCTCAATTTATTTATTAACAAAAAAAAAAATCATACACTGTAAACTAACTACACCCTAAGTGAGCACTGCCCGTAAAGGGTGACAGAATACATTCATTATTTAGAAAGAAATACAAGGAAAAAGAAAAGATGCCATTAGAATTTATGGAATATAGAATTATGGATTCGTGATACACTATTGTTCGTGAATAATAGTGAGTAAGGGTAATAATAATCCAGCCACAACCGGAAATTCAACATTAATTTTTAAGACCCACTGATGTAGCGATACATGGTGAAGAGACATGCTGCTGAAGCTTTCGAACATACTGAAGATCGATTAGAGATTCGGTATCGGGGTAAGGAGACATACTGAATCCAATTTTGAACTTTATTTCCTTGACAGATAAGCTGACAAAGTTTGTGAAAACCTGGAAATCTGGAGTCGAAAGGTTCGCCTCTCACTCTCACCAGCTCTGCATGCAGTTCGCGGAGAGTAGCCTACTGCTGAAAGGAGGAATTTGGTCAAGTGGTCAAGTTGGTCTGAAGTCGATTAGAGATGAGATGTTGGAGTAAACATGCATGCTGAATCTATATCTGAACTTGGTTATAAGTTATAGCAAAATGTTAAAGGGGTTTGGCGAAGATCGGAAATCTACAAGATTCGCTTGCCTGGATCAAGTAGTCCAATAGATAATTAGTGATCCCATCGAAAACATTTGTCTTGTTGTAACTTGCCGTTATAACCAAGGAATTCTCGCTTTTCTTGGATAAAACGCAATTTTGACAAATGTCATTTTGTTTGTATTGTATTTTTCATCTTTAAAAATTTAAGACAGTCTCCAAACACTGATGATCACTCTCGAGTCGATTCCACGACAACTCGCCACACCGACAACTGGGAACCGACAAGTCGCCACACAGACATGTCGCCACACCGACAACTCGCCACACCGATAACTTGCCACACTGTCATTTCGCCGCAAGGGACGACTCGCCACAGAGACGACTGGCCACACGACCAACTCGTCACATGGACAACTCGCCACAAAAATAATGTTTTAGGTAAAAAGAGAAAGAAAATATTCAAAAAATATGATAGACATTTAGCTTCAGTTGACCGAAGGGAATTTGGGTCCTCTGACTAATTGATCCTTTCAGTTTTTAATCCGCAATAATAATCCTATGTCGCAGTTAAATATAAACACATAGCGGTCAAGAATTCTGTGTGGTATTAAGATGTCCCGACACGCACCGATCAAGTAGCTGGGCATCTTCCACGAACCAACATTAACATAGAATAGAATAGAATAGAATTTATTGAACAAAAAGCCTGAGGCCTGAGAAGGTTGGCGTCTCAGCTTTAACCAGCTGATAGGATCAAGACACCCAAGTCTTTGGCATTGCCTAAAATGTTTCAAGATCGAAGAAAATTTGCGAAAGGCCGACGTGGACCGGAGCAAGGCAGGTTGTTCTCCTCCTCGGCCAAAGAAACAATACTTGAAGACTAACCAGAGAATCGAAGGAATTGTCAGTAGTTATCCCGACGAAAAATTTATCTCAAAATAGTAGTACGAAGTTTGTACGAAAAAGTAGCATGCAGTACTAACTGATGCTACTACATGCTTCTACCTCAAGGCTACCGTGTTACTGCATACTACTGCATGCTACTATTAGCAAGACTGGATGCTACTATGGCAAGACAGGATGCTACTGAATACTACTACTTAAGATTGGACCAGTCTGAAGCACACTAAATGATAGTATTATTTGCTATTACATAGTATTACATGCAACCTTTTCGTACAACTACGCAGGCTACAAATTTTTTATCGGGATAACCGTTGCAGTGCTCTTGATTTATTGAGAGGAATTGCCCATAATTATCTGCTCCATTAAAAAAAATTCGAATAAATAGTAATTGAATAGAGTACTCAATGCTGTAAATGTGGCGAGATGTCGCACTGTGGCAAGATGTCTGTGTGTCGGCTTGTCGCTGTGGCGAGCTGTCGGTGTGGCAAGCTATCGGTGTGGCAGGTTGTCGCTGTGGCAAGATGTCACTGTGGCGAGGTGTCGGTGTGGCGAGTAGTCGGTTCCCAGCTGTCGCTGTGGCGAGTTGTCTTGTGGGGAGATGTCCCGTCACGCTCGAGTCAAATCCATCTTATATTCGACTTCTGGGGTCAACTGACAAAGGTCGCGAAGCAAAAAGCCAAAAGGAGAGCGAAACTTGGTCAGCTACAAAGTTTCCCTATTTGCAAAAAGGCGAGGGAAAAGGCGAAGTCGGCGTTTGTCTTTTTGACGAAAACGTGAAACTGTCCAACAGTGCTTAGGACCAACTTACTAAAAGTGTCTAAAACGCAAAACAGGTAAAAAGCCATCGAAACAGCGAGTGAAAAGGCGAACAAAAACGAAACTACTGTATTGTCAGGCCCTCTTTCACAATGAAAATTCTGAATGTTGCTGACACAGTTTTTTTCACTGTTAATGTGGAGTTTTTAGCGCTAGCTTACGAGCCTGAAGAGGACCCTGTAGCTGACGTATCCGGTTTGCAGTGTCAAATATTATCACAGTTAGGATCTATAATGGCAAAGATTAAAGGACCCCTCTTTCTTATTCTGTTTTTTATAATATACTTAGCTCCCAGACAGAATTATAAGCTTCTAAAATTCCCACCTTTCTCCACTGTCTCCTTTTGTGCCTATGAACTTTTAGCGCTGTTTTGTCTTTGCTCAGTTTTGCCCGTCACACAACGAAACTTACGAAACTTTTGCGGAATCTTCAACGTCCGCTTACAACTCTTTCACACATAAGGATCTCAGGGACATCTGTTTATTACTTCTTTTATTTGCTTAGCTTTCCCACTTTTAACCACGGCGCGTTCAGTTTTCAAATGTTTTGCGCCCAGCCGGCGTGTCGGAGAGCAGGAAGGCTGGAGATCACCGACAAGCGCTAACAGGAAGATCGCTAATTTCAGGTGGAAAGTAATGGTATATTCGAAAACGTTTTTTCCGATCCATTTCATTGGGAAAAGATCATTTCTAGTAAGAGTTGTGCTTTAAGGAACAGATTACCTAATCTCTAAATGTCTCAAGTCTCAAACGTCAACCCACTTGAATACAGCGCCTTCACACAAAATACCAAATATCAAGAAAGGCGCCCCAGGCAAAAATTTTTGAGATAGCTTGGTCCCGGACAAATTTTTAAATTTCAAGGGAAATGGCATATTTTCAGCGGGTCTGCAGCATATTTCTCGAGCAGCTTTTCTAAAAAAAAAAAAAGTATTACGGCCCTTCTTTCCGAAAGATTAGGCTCCATTCTGGCAAAGATTCGACACTTTGTTTGCTTAGTAAACCGGCATCGTATGACGTGAAGCCCTTCATAAAATGCAGGAGTCGTAACTTAACACCAAATTCGAGACGTGATAACTGATTCGTAACAAATGACGACTTCCGTCCATTAGTGTAGGAGGTGGTATTTCCGAATTAAAAAAAAAGCAGAAGGCGTGCACACTCAAAATGCAAATGGTCTGTTTGGTTTCTCTAAATCAAATCAAATCAAATCGGTTTTAATTCTCCACAATAGCATACAGATAGCCTTGGATTGTCAACATTACAACGAATTACAATCATAATACAATACATTCAAGGATCTGTCGAGTTAAAGTACTTAATAAAATAAGGTACAAATGAATTCAGGTACCTCTCGGATGATTTTGTTGGCGGGGGCTTAAGTTTTTGAAGACCCAAGGACTTTGTCTGCCCCCTTGTACCGGGTCGCACACACTTCCCATTTTCGAACTCCGGTAAAATACTCCGATGTTTTTCTGAGCAGAGGCATTTCAAACCAAAATCCATGGTCAGCTTATGTCTTCGCTCTTTCAAGGTCGTCAGAGATATAAAGTCCTTAGGCCTTCTTCATAAGACGTATAGCAATTCCCAAGGATAATTCGAATATATATAATTCATTTCTTGTTATTCTGTCAAAAAGCGTTCAAAGAGTTTGCAGATTTCCCATTATTATATTTCGTTTAATGTCTCCTTCCTTACCTTTTTATATTATTTTCTTTTTTTAACATCAAAATCAGCAAATTACAGTTATTATTGTTAATCTTAATCCCTCAAGGCCTACTTGGGCAGGGGTTCCAAAAAAGGGTTTCGCTCTCGCTTCCTGGTCGGGGGGGGGGGGGGGGGGGTACAAGGTGCAGTAGCCCTTGCCGCACAGCCATCCATCTTGGCACCAGATATTGGCTTTCAATGAACTGTCACAAGTTTCAATAACACAAGGATACGCAGTTTCAACAGATAATACTTAAGATGTTGGATGTTATGTTTTCCAAGCGTTACGCACTGAAACGTTATGGACAGAAGAAGAGCTGAAACACCACTGGAAAAATATCTGCTGACTTTTTTCTTACTTAAAGTCAGTAGAAGATTTTTCGGCTCTTCCTGGCAATGCTTGTCACCAAAAAGCAAAAAGCAAAATGCGAAATACACAAGGTGGTAGCGGAGTAAAGAGAACAACGATAACAGTATAAACACACAAAATTTTGACATGATTTCTAACTGGGCCTGAAAAATTCATGAAAAACATCATACTCGATGACCAGGATGACGAGATGTACATAGTAGTGACGCTGACGTTTCCTCTAGTGAGCGAATGACATCTTGGACGCCGAACTTCTGAACTAATTTCTGGTTGCGGCAGGAACGAGGGAGGCACATCAAAAATTTACAGTGATTATAATAACGCGTCTCCTAAAGTTCAATAATTTTTTTAGCAGAATGTAATAAACACTTGAACAATACAAGATGTAAGGAGTGCAGAAAGCGCTATAAATTCGCCAAAGTGCCTTCCGGTTATAGCGACCTTTGTTTGGACATAAGGCATAAAATACGAATCAAACTGGAGGTATCCTGAATAATAGCCGTGAGATGTAAGGGACGTCAAGTAAGGAATTTTGATACTGAATGGAGCTGCAGACATAGCGAGAGACATAGCCACTCGCGTTGGTTCAACCATCGTGAGGGGGAAGAAAAAAGAAGCTACGCGGGTGTTTTAGAGAGCCACTGTGGAGGCCCCTTCACCGCTAACTGGATGATGTTAAAGGACACCTGAATGAAGAGTACCAAGTATCATCCCTATCTGTATGACTTCCGTTAACATTACCTGCGGAAAACCCAATCCATACGAAATAGTGTTTCCAAGCTATGATTTTTGCTCCATTTTACTTCTGCTCTTATTTCAGTACCGAACAATTTTAGAAATGAACAAATGTCTCCAATCAACCCTTCTTCTGGAATAATTTTTAACCAGTTAAGCCCAAACGTATATCTAGAAGAAATTCCAATACGATTCGGCCAGCGCTGTACAAGATTTGAATGAATTGCGCTTGGAGTCTGCATGTGCAAACCTCCAGAAACGAACATCCCTATTTTGAAAACGTCACGCCAGGAGAAGAATGCTCTCCGTGGCCATGTTTGTAAATGCATTCTCCATGGTGTGTTCAAGTATGGTTTCATTGTTCAGGTGTCCTTTAAAAGTAAAGTTTATCCAGGCTCGTTTTGAACTATCAAATAAATTGCCTTCCCTTTTTTGTAACTCTGACGTGTACATACCCTCTGATAACATCCCTTTTGATTCATGTGCAGAATATTCTGCAAGTTGCAAGATACAGATAAGTTACTAGCACGATTTAGAGGAGCTATCACCCCCTCAGTATAAATTCCGCAATGACGGAAACACGTTTTCAAAATTGATCTTGTAAAACTGTGGAACGCCCTTACACTAATGAGGACCGACTGAAACGACCGAAAATAAAGATAATAGACTCCTGGTTTTCCCAACCAGCGCATTCAGCGATTGGCACCCATCAGACGAAAACGGACCTGAGTTTAAAAAGGAGCATTACAGTGGCGCCATTTCAGTAAACTTCAGAAGGGGGGGGGGGGCAAACATCCATTTTGGGCCCCCATCCCAGATTTTTTTTTTTTTTGCTCAAACGCAAAATTTATTGATTTTTAGGGTAAAATCAGAGCAGTTTTGAAATGTACCATAATGAGCATATGCAAGAATCACGCATTGTTGCATATGAATCAAGCATGCTTTGACCTGGAGTTAGAGGCCTACCAATATGACAGAATAAGCGAGTTTAGACCCTGAGAGGCTTTCGATCGAAACCCTATCGAGATCTTTCGCAATCTCGAGGAGTAGATCTGGACTCGTGAGATCTTTTGAGTTCGGATATGGGGATAACATCTTTAAACATCTAACAAACACCAAATTATACTGAAACTGAGCGCCGCAGGCAAAAAAAATCCTGTATCCTGCTAAAATACATAGATTTTGGTTCAAAACCAGATTACTAACTGTGCGGTGCAGTGTGAAATTTACAGTTTGGTAAATGCCTTTACTTCAGCATGTCAAAGAACAAGGAATATAGACAAAAAACCTAGGATTTTGGGCCCCTTTCAAATTCAGGGGGGGGGGCATGCCCCCCCCCCCTGCCCCCCCAAATGGCGCCACTGGAGCATTAGGAAGCCAGGTTAACTTTTCAACGGGACAAACCATCACCATGGTATGTGTTTTGTCGCGAATGCCACTCTGAGCGTGTTCCACCCTTCTAAGATAGTAACTATTTTCGTTCCAACCTCATGAAAAGTTACTACGCTGACCGTTCCAACCTTCTCGAAATAGCAACTAGTTGCTTCCCAAGCTCGGGAGCGTATTAACTATGATTGCTGTGACGTGATTGGCCCGATCAGTTCGCCGCACGATATTTTGCCGAAAAATGGAAAATTCGTTCCAGCCTTGACGCCAAGAAGCCAGGATCCGCGACCTCACGCGTAGTAACTACGGTAAGTAGGGTGGAACACGCTCTCTCTTCAAATCTGGTAGCACTGTTCCGTACTGCTAATGATCCCCCAGGCTTTGAACCAAAGGTGCAAAAAACAGCCATAAAAATGCGAAACTCATATGTGTGGTACCGTATGGTAAGAGTTTGAAACCATAGGCGATATCTCATGTGTGCTGCTCCCCCCAACCCCCGAAATAGCGCCTCTGTTCGAAACCTTCAAGTTCAAAATTCTATCTCTGATTAAGCTTTACTCCAAGACTGTGACTGAAAAATCAAGAAAGGGTCGGAAACGTCTCCCACTTTCCGAACGATTTTACCTTTCGCTCCCTTCTTTCGGCGTTTCTCCGTTTTTGTTTCCACCACTTCCACATATTGTTCCTTGTCGACTTTATCTAGCCTACATTTAATATGTAATATTTAGAACGGAAATCCTTTTTCATTCCTTTGCGCAACGATTTCTGTTTTACCTTCCATCGATTCCGATTTTTTTGTTTTCTATTCTTTTTAGATCCGTGTGTTTTTTTAATCGTCATAAAGTTATGTATATTTAAGTCATATATCTTATATTATCATATGATAATATATTATGACATTATATTATAGTATATGTATTACATGTATTTATATTATAAATATATACATATATATTTGCTGTTTGATGAAAGTGCAGAAAATCATGTTCAGGAAAACTTGATCATCCACACACAGGAAGATACATTCCTCATATTCCTAGGGGGTAAACTATCCGGAGATATCTGAAGCCTTTCGTTGTTTCAAATTTCAATCTAGTCCAACCTGCTTTGGAAATCAGACGTGGAGTGCCCTATACCGAAATCAATAGCGCCAATCTCTGGAAACCTAATCAGGCAGCTCTGGAATTCCAGCGATGACGTCTCGTCAAAATTAACTACGTAATCGACCATTAGTCACGCCGACAGGTTAACATGTGCGAAAAGATTCGCAACGCACCTGTCCTCGTTTAAAGAGTATATAGCAAGGAAGCACAGGCATTAAACCACATACAGGAAATGAATGGTGACCATAAATAATCAGATAGAACCTTCGTTTTTAGTCCCATGCAGCAACTATGAATACCCCTACAAAACTGAGAGGACCTAGAGGTATTTACTCTAGCTCTGAGCTGATGTTGATACCAGTTTACTCATCTTCCGTCTTCGCCGTTGCTCATCGCAGAGAAAAAAAATGCAGGAGGCGTAATCCGCGCGCTGACCTACTCTGGAGCGCGTCCATAGAACCAAACAGCTTTGACTTCTACTTTTCCTCAAGGCGGCTTCACAGCGATTTAGCTATTTGTAGAGGTAACGAAACGTGATGGGGCGCGAAGCTACTAACCTTTCAGGCACGCCTTGGAGGGATTTATACGGTATTCATGGTGTTTAGTTTAATTGTTTTTTGAAGTATGACGCCGGCTTTGGAACTGGCACTACGTTGGTAAAAGTCTGGATCGGTAACCCCTGGTGCCCATTAACTGCGCCTCCGACAAAACTCTATATGACTAAGTCTAAAACACGCCAGTGATCCTCAGGAAGAAGGAGTAAACGTGTCCGCAACGACTCAGACTCAACGACTCAAATCCTGTGTCAAACAATCACGGCGATCTTTCGGAGCAGCTGTGACACCGTTTCTTCCTTTCTTCTGCAGGTACACGGAGATTCTGCATCGACAGGGAGAGATAGTCATCAAGAGTATATTGACGCCATGAACAACAATTATCTACAATTCTGATAAAAAAAAAAAAAAACTATTTTTCAAAAACCAACACATCGCTCATTTATCGGTTCTCTCTACGCTTGGAAAGATTTTGGAAAAAACACACATAACTGATTTCGC